>CM053790.1:849988645-851188645 GCA_028749045.1 Cupressus sempervirens
TTGACTTGAAACCAAAAACCCTAGGTTTTAAAAATATTTGGTCATATCTTCCAAACGCCATGGTATTTTCATCTAAAATGTTTTTAGTAGGTTGGGGATGGGGCCAAGATGTCTCCATTCTAAAATTAGATTTTGCTAATCATTTTTTGTTGTAAATCAGTGATATTTTGGAAATTTTCACAGTTTTAGAAAGCTATGATAATTCTAGAGTGGGCTACCTCTTTGTGTTTTAAATTTGGATGCAAGAACATGACTCAAAAAGTCAATTTATGAAAACTAGGTTGTTTTGGTAAAACAGGTCTCTAGGGCACAAATTCAGGGATAATTTTGAAAGTTTTACATTTATGAAAAGTTGTATGATTTTTAGTAGGGATCTCTTGTTTTCATTTCTATTTTTGAGGCCAAAATCATATCAAGCAAATCTTATATTGTTGACTACGTCAAAAAGCAAAAAAAAGAGCATTTTGTGATTAGCTTGCACTTTATTTGTACACAATTAATTGGAAGACAACTTGATTTTTTTAGGCAGCTAACAAATTTGTCTTGTAGGTTTTACTTAATTATTGTGCCTAACAAGTGGTTTTCTAGAACATTTTCCCGAGACAAATACTATAAAACTACTAATGCAATTTATTTTGTAGGTTGTCTTGGAGGTTCAAGTAAACATTGTGCTTATTGTTAGGTTTCATTTAATTTTAGTAGGCACATTAAGAGCTCATTAGTAGGGGTTTCTCCATTGGTATGGGATTATGCTCTTGTTTTCTAAGACAATTAGAAACCTAGACCCTTTGGATTAATGATAGAAAGTGAGCTTGTGAAAGGTTGCTCTTTAGTTACCTTCACTAACAATAAGTATTTGGTGTGTTTGGGAGAAGCATGTGAGGAGAAGAGTATGTTCTTTTCCTTTTAATAAAAAATAGAAATCTAGACCTCCACTTGTCATCCATTTTTGTTTAGATCCTTTAGAGGGCCTCCCATTAAAGGAAAAATCTTGCGGGAATGACTCATAAAGGAAAAAGAAAATCTAGATATTCTAAGACACTATAATCAAAAGCCTCCTATTGAAATTAAAGTATCGGATCATTTAGTTACTTCTATCCAATTATTAGGTCCCTTTAGGTCTTATTCTTGATTGTGAGGCTAATTATGGGTATACTTATTCAAGTTAGGGCCCTTGAGGTCTTAATCTTTCTTGTGAGACTACCATATCTTAGCACTCCTAAGGTTCTGAGGCCTCAATCCTATGTCAAGACTAGGGGGGTACTATGAAAAAAACCCTACCAAAAACCTTAGACTAGAGGTGACCCTTTCTATTCTTGAAACATCATTATATCTATACAAGGATTGATCTAAGTGGACTACCTAGATCACCTCAAGATTACTCACCATATGTATTCACTTAGATGTTTTTAAGCATGAATTTGCACTAGAGGAGCCTTGAGTGAGCATTTTGGCTCCTCGCTTGATCCACAACTTGCATAATCCTTGAAAAAATCAAAAGCACTTTGTGTGAGGTGAAGGAATACCAAGTTGTGGACAAAGGTTTTGATACTAGTCATGTACTTTAGGTAGAATTTCTTTGGTGTATCTTTAAAAAAATTTAGACCTATGGAAATCATTTTGAACATACACATTGATCTTGGCTAGATCTTACAAAAAATAGACTTCTCAAGTATTTGTATGTTGCAAGTTTTCTTTCTCCCTTGTGAGATTGTTTGGAGACAATTATTATTGTCACATGAGTTTTTATTATAAGGTATACTTAGTGTAGTCAATGCCTTTGATTTTGACTATGAAAAATAATTATTGTGTAGTCAATTTTTCCACATCATCTTCACATCTCCTTTTCTATCTATCAACAACCTCATCATCATCACAACTCTTATCCCAATCACTTTCTAAATTCTTCCAATCATTCCTCTAAGCTTGATCATCCTATACATTCATAACTTACCATTTAGGACCTTTGTTCTAATCAATCTTCTTAATCCAATTAAGGTCCTAATCATCTACCTTATCTTAATCATCCTAATCATTTCATCATCTTCCTAATCATTTCATCAAGTTCTAAATCTTCATCCTAACTATCTTCCATAATCCACATCAATATCCACTTCCTTAATCCATTGTCCACATCAATAACCACTTCCTAAATTCAATGACATCATTCGTACCAATATAAAAACCTCACTATCCTAATAGATCCCATTGTCAACCTCATATCATTCAATCTATATGCCCTCTTCAACTAATGCCTAATCACATATTAGTCATTCACCTCTCTTCAAGCATCCAAACAATTTCTTTTAAAGTTTATCCATTCTCAATCCCAATCTTAATCTTAATCATCTTCCAAATAAAATTTCTCAAATCCATAATCAATCCAAAAATTACTCCTTACCAAATCCTTTCTGATTTCCCAATCAAATCCTATCATCACTCCAAGTTCTAAAGATTCATCAAAGTGTTATAAATATCCTCACCATTAGAAAATAATCAATTCTTTTCACTTGGTAACATTAGTCTTTCTTGAGTGATCAACGATATCCTATCATATCTTTCTCAAGATTCGTCTATCTTTGAGTAGGAAATCAACATCATTGTATATCCTTAGTTTTTGCACTTAACAAGGACATTATTTTACTAAGGTTTGTCTGAAACCTTCATCATCAATCCTAATCCAATCTTAATATAATAAACCCAATCCAATTAATACTTGAGTCCTTATCCTCTTAATCAATCCAATCAATAAATCAATTAATCCAATGAAAAGAAAGATCAAACTTGCACTGAGTTCTAAGTTCATCTCCCATCCTCCATAAAACATTTCACTATATCCATTCTCAATCAAAATAATTAGTTGCTTCAATTTCTTATTCAAATCCATAACTCCTCATCACAACATCATAAATATTGATTGTTTTAACCAAACTCAAGCCCAACACCAAGTCGGACCATAAATATTGAATGTCTCAATACCTACATCACAAGCTTAATTTACATTCTCACTGCAAGAAGATCTCACATCTTACATTATCACATAATCACAACTTGTTGCAACATCGCAAGAATAAGTACTCAAATTGACAACTGAGGACCTTTCAAATATGATTAGTGTCATTCATACATCAAAACTTGTTATACAAGTCAATCCACTTAATCCTAATCCATATCGATATTCTTCTCCTACCTTTGACAAGGGAAATCCACCTCACTATTCCATAAAAAGAAGATTTGTGCAAAGATCTTAGATAAATTTGAAAGTAATTTGATGATTATCAAAGAAAAAAAAGAACTTTCTTACAAATAACTATTCCCTTTTCCATTAGCTAAAAAATATAATCTTAATCCTCCACTTAATCCCAATGCCAATTTCAATCTCAATCCTAGCCTTGATTGTGAACAGGGGCAAGTAAAGGAGTCTGGATTCTCAACTTTGAACAACTTTACACAATCACCCAAAGTTCCAACCTATCTCTCGTACATAGGCCCTAAATCAAAATGAGATTATACAATATTAGAATATCCCATTCATGTCATCTTTTATAAGCTGGTAGAAGAAAACATAATGGTATTTCCAAGCACAAAACCTTATACAAACAATCAAACTAAACGTATTTGGTATGGAGAAAATGAATATTGTTAATATATGATGCAAAGCATCCTAGGGAATTTAGAAATCCCGTATGTAGGGGCTTCGAGTTTGGATTTGTGGTGTCATGGTTCATGCAGTTTGGAGTGTATTTGAGACATATTAGGAAACCCTATCCTACGTGCCCATAATGATTGGAGTAATCATCTTGGAGGTAGAGTTATTATGGTGATTGTTGGTCACGTGTTCCTAATTTACTAGTAGACTTTGGAGACTATTTTAACAAGCTTTGATCTAAGGAATTCAGCATGTGCATGCTTGGATTTGGATAGTTGGATAGCACGTGGATCTATGTATAAGTTTGAATACTCTTATGTTTTCATATGAGTTAGTTATGCTTTGTAAAGTTGGGGCCTCTCCTAAGTATTTAATTATTTCACATATTTAATGTTTGTTATAAGTCGACTAGTGGCTTGAGGGTTTAT
Organism: Cupressus sempervirens; assembly: GCA_028749045.1. NCBI lineage: Eukaryota > Viridiplantae > Streptophyta > Pinopsida > Cupressales > Cupressaceae > Cupressus > Cupressus sempervirens. Next base: position 849,992,723 of record CM053790.1, read on the forward strand.
TTAATATGTGAGTTTTTATTTAATATAATTGCTAGGCTAACCTATGGATTTATTTAGTATAAGTAGAGGGTCTTGTCTTGTCTAGAGTCATTATTCAGTTCAACATGGAGTAACTGAGAAAAGAAAAGTTTAGCGAAGCTAGTAGCTAAGGTGGGCTTGGGAAACAAGATGATTTCTTAGTGGCTTGTGAGCATGAGTTTAGATTCTTCTTGGGGTTCTCTACTAGATAGTGGATCTCGGCTAGCTATAGTTTGGATCTTGCAAGGTCTCACATAATTACTATGGTAATTGCATTGAAATTGGTCATAACCCGGAAGGCCTTATAGTTGGGCATGTTGGATGAAAATCTAATGATTCTATTATGAGAATTAGAATTATTTTGTATTTAAATCTCTAAGTTATTGTGTATATTTTTTTGTGTAGTTATTTGTTGGGGGCTAGAACATCTCCTACCTTGTATTGCATCAAGTGGTATCACAGTGAAGGTTGGATTTGGTTGATCTTGTGAATTTTTTGATTTGGTTTTATGAAGATCTTAGAAGATGTCTTGAGAATATTTAACCCTAGGGATATTGATAATCTTTCTGATGCTGTAGAGACTAGGATTTTAGTGAATATTATATCAGACCTCATATCTAAGATGAAGTTGATGAAGAATGAGATCACGAGAGCTATTGTTGGTGTACCTAGGAATGTGGGTATTGAAGATTGCTATGAGGAAGTTGTTGAAGACTTTGAGGTCTCTAGATCTAGTGGTGAAGATAGAATTTATCACATGAGAGACCTATGGAAGATAGGGCTAGTCGGTTGGATAAATCTAGAGCTCAGTTGAAGCTAAAGAATAAAATGAATGTTTCTAATTTCTCAGGTACTTTTAATCATGAAAACCTAATTGATTGGATTGGTGAGCTAGAATACTACTTTGAGTTAGAGGATATTGGAGATCCACTCAGAGTTAGCTTGGCACAAACTAAGTTGAAAGGACATGTTGCTCTATGGTGGAAAGAATTGCAAAGAGATAGAGAAGAGGAAGGCAAAATGAAGATCACTAGATGGAGATTGATGGTGATAAAATTGAAGACTAAGTTCATTCCTATTGATTATGAACTTGAATTTTTTAAGCAGTTGCAATATCTAAAGCATAAGGATTTGACTGTGAAAGATATAGAAGAGTTCTAAAAGTTGACTATTTGGTATGGGCATAAGATGTGTAGATATATCAATGGTTTGAGATTCAACATTCAGGTTGAGATTGGTATGTTGAAGTTTGATTTAGTTGAGGATGCTTATTAGTATTCTCTGAGGGAAGAAGGGAAGTTGAAAAGAAGACATCAAGGTAATTTTTGAGGGAAGGAAAAGAAGGAACATTCTATGAAGAACAAACTAATTGTTGAAGATGAACCAAAACTTATTGAATAGAGGAAGAGAACATATAGAGGTGCATTTAAGAGTACTTGCTAGAAATGTGGTGAAGAAGGGCATAGAGCTTTTGAATGTCCCAATAATGATAGGAAAGATGGTAATAAAAGAGTTATTGTGGTGAATGAGGTTCATCATTTTGTGAATGAACCCAAGTAGGCTGGGGAGAACATGTTGATCTAGAGAGTGTTGCTTGGTAAAAAGATACTAGAACCTTGTCAAAGGAGGAATTTGTTTAGGACTTGTTGCAAGTCTAGAGGCAAATGTTGGAATATGATTGTGGATAGTGGTAGTATTGATAACCTAGTTACTAAGCAGATGGTTCAAAAATTTGGTTGGAAGAGAGTGAGACATCCTTGTCCTTATAGGATTGGTTGGTTGCAAGATAAACATGCTTTGGAAGTAAGGGAGCAATGTCTTGTTACTTTTTAGATTGGACAATATATTAATCAAGTGATATGTGATATTGTGGACATGAGTAGTTCTCACATATTACTTGGTAGACCTTGGCAATTTGATTGCATGTCAATGCATGATTGTGTCAAGAATGTGTTTATTGTGGAGAAGGGTGGCAGGAAGCATTCCTTGATTCCCTTGCAGAATGAAGAACTTTGAAGGAGAAACCAATTTGGGGTTTATATGTTGAACCCTAAAATATGTTCTTTCATATATTAAAAATGTTTTTTCTTTGCACCTAGGGTGTTTGATGAAGGATCATCCTAGAAAAGTTAGCAATCCTGTATGCAAGGGCTTCGAGCTCATATTTGTGGAATCAAGGTTTGTGTGGTTGGAAATGTGTTCAATACATATTAGGAAACCTTGTACTAAATGTGCATGATTATTGGAGTAATCATCTTGGACTTAGAGTTGTTTTGGTGACTTTCAGTTGTGTGTTCCTGAATTACTGGCGGACTTTGGAGATTGTTTTCATGATCTTCAATCTAAGGGTGTTTTATGGGGAGTTTCTCTCACTTAGAGCCATATTTCTCTACCCAAGGCTTTCTCTTAGCCTTTCTATGGTTAATTATTTATACCCTTTACTAGAGGATCTTTTCCTAATCCTCTCCAACCTTCAAACTCACCTATCAATTCTTGTTACACTTCTCACTCTCCAAACCCTCAACTAAGCAACTTTATGCTTAGCAGGTTGAAAACCTCACCAAGGACCCCCAAGATGGAAAATGCATCTTTTTTTCATCCTCATGGTATTCTTAATCTTTTTCCAACCTTTCTACACTAACTTTCCAAACCCAACTCTTCAAAATCACCAAATTTCTCTTTTAGGCCTTGTAGCCCTATGAGCCCCAATTAGGCACCCTAAAAACAAGGAAACTGAAATAACTTCAAAAAATAGTTAACAACCCCTATTGGTGTCTTCTTTACTTTGTTTCACATCAACCTATACTCAAATATTTTTTAGGTTTCAAACTCCCATGGCATCCCTACAATACTTTTGTTGAAAACCCTATTTTTGAGGGTTTCTAGGGCAATGATAGCAAATGCTTCACCATATGCTCAGTTTTCCTTCTCAAGCCTTCTCCTCTAGCCTATTGACCCTTATTTCTTCCTACTACATTTCCCCAACCATTTTTTCCTCATCCCAAATGAGAAAACCCATTAAACTCTCCTTGCAAGCTTCTTGTTCCTAGCCAAACACTCTAGACTTGCCTAGGGCTTGCTTGAAAAATTAAAAAATGGACTCATTCTGATTTATCCTTCTATATTTACACTATGTACAATGTCTACTTCTTGATTCCAAATGTCCATCAAGTTCCCATGGCCGAAATTCAAGTTGCGGGCATTTTCACACAAATTGTCATGTATAGGGTAGTGAAATAGTGGGAAATAAACTAATTTTCAAAACAACAACAAATGGATTCAAAAATCCAAAATAAACATGCACATATAGCTCACAAGATACGCACTAAATAATCTAAACGTGATAATCAACCTTTCAATCCATTAATTTTGAAATGTAGGTCAAAAACCAAAAAACTGTCATTACAATCAGTGTTGATCTTGTTTCCAATCCGTACACAAATGGTATACCTCTCAATTTTAGGATTTAGATGAGATTTTATATCCCTAATCCATGTATCCCAACCCTAAGGTTGAGCCTGAGACCTAATAAATGCATCTTCTAACTTTTTAGGAAAAAATGTCATGAGCAACTTTGACAATTTTTGCACAAATGACCTTGCATCATTCCCAACTTGACAAGTGTGACTCCAACCCATCCAACTTGACCCAAAAACACATAAGAACCACATTTCAAAAAGTATCCCTCATTTTGAGGTGTTTTACAACTTTGACCATAGTTGACCCTATCATGACCTACTAGGTCTTAACAATTAAAACATGATCCAAACTTGCATTCAACCTTATAATACATCCTCCTATACACCTTGGGACTTCATTACTAGTCCTTATTTGGTGAATGGTGAGATAAGCCATTTAAAAGCCAAAAAAAATTACTATTAGGGTTTGTCTTTCCCCTAAGGTGCTCTTGCACCAGTGTTGGCATGTGTGCTCTTAGATTTGGATAGTTGGATAACACAAGGACCTATGTCTAAGTGTGCATTCTCTTATGTTTTCATATGAGTTAGTTATGCTTTGTAAACTTGGGGCCTCTCCTAAGTATTCAATTGTTTTGTGTATTTAATGTTTGTTACAAGCCAACTTGTGGCTTGAGGGTTTATTTAATATGTGAGTGTTTATTTAAAATAATTGCTAGGCTGATCTGTGTCTTGATTTAGTAGAAGTAGAGGATCTTTTGTAGAGTCATTATTCAGTTCAACATGGAGTATTGAGAGGAGCGAAGTTTAGCAGAGCTAAAGATGGTATCATATCATATTTCTTGTATTTTGTTTTCATTGTGTGGTTATTGCTAGGGACTAAATCACCTTCATTGGGGGTACGTATGGTCTTACGCTACATCATTAATACAAATGTATATTTTTTCTAGTTTTTCAAATTGAATTGATTAAAAATTATTGTTTATAAATTGAATAGAAAATTAATTTTAAAAAATCATTGTCTTATATAGATTGTGATTTTATGGTTTGAATTACAATTAGGATTATCATTAGTTTAAAAATTGATATTGGTAAAAATTAAGACTTGCATTCTAAGGTAAAGCTTAGATAAAGGAATTATTGTACAATGTATAACCATTTGTAATTTGTAATTTCTCTTTTTAAAATTATGATTCAATAGTCCAATTGTGTTTGTAATAGTTAAAAATAATTAAAAATAATGTGTGACTAAAAAAATATTATTTTTACAATATATAATAGAATTTGGGTTAGTACTTATGATTTTTTAATGAAGAAAAATACCAATTTAAAATAAAGTTACTAAAAAACAAATTACTACTCAGTAATAAATCCCTAAACTTCAAGATATGTTGAGAACTTAATTTAATAAATCAATAAAGTTTACAAAAGATTTGTTACAATGTATTAATCTATAATATATTATGATTAATATGTGTGTGGAGGGTTACAAAAAAAGTTTAAAATGCTGAAAATTTCTATATTTTAAAAGTGGAAACCTAGAATTTTAAGGTAAAGTTTGATAATTACTTAAATAAATCACAACTACTTTCATGGATCATATCGAGAGAATGAGAACCCTCTTCAATAATGTTACCACAAACAATTGAGAAATAATTGATGGTTGTAAGCTGAACAAATCACTCTACTCAAACCCTGTAAAATTGAAATGGTATAGATCACTCAAAATTGAGTCCTAAATAAAATTAAAATGACAATTGTATATATCTCTATCCACATAACTATTGCACCTCATATTGGTATAAATGCTAGTATTATTTAAATCTTCATTTATCCTTTGACATCAAAACCTATTGGCATATCCTTACACTTTCTTTGAGTGGAAGTGATAATTATAAATAAAATCTGATATTTGAAATGCAAGTGCTAATTAACGTCGTAAATATTTCTTTAAATAATTTTTGCAACATAATTTGGACAATGGATGGTTAATAATGCTCTATATTGGTGGACGACCATTGAACTCATCTATGACATTGAAATTATTAATGTTTACCATACTACTTTTTTATTTTAGGAAATTATTAATGTGTAGCGCTACTTTTATTTTAGAACATACTACTTTCGTTCTTCTTGCAATAATAGGAGAAGGTAAGGATAAACCAAATGTGCAAGAGAGGACTGCAAGATTGTGACGTAGACATGCCTTCTGCCATTAAAATATACCATGGAAAGCTCTTTTGTAATAACAATCAGTTTAGGAAAACTCTGTGCTTTCATGGTCAAAATTTACACTGCGAATTAGAACGTTCGAAAAGTGCCAATGTGATCATCGTGGGTGCTTATTGTACCAGTTACGAATAATTGAACTAGATTTTTTGAGTTTATAATAATAAGATTTTTCTAGGGAGTTTTGTATATTGCAATGATAAAATAACGAGTTTCTTTATTACAACGGTTTGAATTATATTTGTGATTCTAATAAATAATAATTTAACTAATGTGGGATTAGTTGTATAGATATTTTAGATTTGTGTTTGAGGGTAGGTGTGTTGTTTTAGATTTCTTGAGATTTTTCAACTACTAAAAGAATAGGTAAGGTTGGAGAGAGAAATAGATGCATGAATCAATATGTTAGTAAGATGGTGGCTTCCATCTTATTTTTCATCTATTATATTGTTATTAATAATCAATCTCAAAATATTTGTGGTTTTGGTCAAATTTATAGTTGGAGTGGTGTGAGGTTATGGTTTGGATAAGAATTGCATTCTTGCACTTTAATTTAAAAAGCACCAATATGATCATTGTGCTTGTTTTGTACAAGGTGTGAGGAATGCAAACATAATTTTTAAATTTGTAGTAATGAAATATTTTGGAGGTTTTTTTTTTTTTACTACTAAAATAGTAGATTATTTCTATTGTCACATGTTGAGTTATATGTGCGGTTCTAAATTAAGCTTTTCAATCAATATGGGATTCACTTTTTAGATCATTTTGAGTTATATCAAGAAGTGGTGCATCAAGAGAGAGAAAATAAGGAAAAAATGATAAATAAGATAAATGAGAAACTTCTCGGCTCGTGTTTGTTGCCTGGTTATAAAATTGTTTCAAATTTTATAAGCCATGATTGATTTTTGAAACTTGCCTAGTTTTTAGCTTTAAATTGGCCATTTTATCCCTGAATCTTTGTGAGTTTATGAATCTTGATTTCTCCGGCTCGTTCTCAGCTCCGCACAGCACTTGAAATTTTTTAAATCCGGCTTCTGAGCCTCAAGTTACTACAGGTTAATGGAGAGACCCAAAATACGTGTTTTCAAGTCTATAATTATTTCAAATTGCGCATTTTGGAGTAGGTTAATTAACTTCTCAAATGCCAGGGATCTAAAGCATGGATCACAAGAGGCTACTATGGCACGTGCTTATATAAACTGGAATAAAGCCAAAAGTGCAGGTCGTTCCCTTCATAAAGTGCAGAGAAAGATGTTTTGAAAGGAACAATAATCTTGCAAATAGACTCACACCACCTCATACACTCCATTACCAACCCGTGATCAGAGTTTGTTAAGAGGTATAGATTTCCGTTATAGAATGAAGGAAATTGGCGAAGATCGTGCTAAAGAGCTCTTTCGTAGTCATGTTTTACACGGAGGTGATCCACTCATATGAGAAATTGGTTGTAAGTTTCATGAAATTCTGTGGAGGTCTGCCGCTCTGACTTATAGTTTTGGGCGCACATGTCTATTGTAGGGATGAGTATTATTGGGAGCTGGTTTTGGAAATGAAAAGAATGGATTGTAATCTGAATGTGGTGACATACAATGCAATAATTGATGGGTATTGTAGGTGAGGAGAATTGGAGGAGATGTCAAACGTTTTGAAAATGATGCTGGAGAAGAAAATTGGTCCCAACATTATTACTTTCAGTATGTTGATCAAAGGGTATTGCACGGAAAGCAGTTTGGAAAAAGCCGAATCTATTTTGGTGGAAATGAAGGCAAGGAATTTAGTTCCAGATTGTGTGACTTATGGCCTACTTGTAGATGGTTATTGCAAGGTGGGAGAGATAGAAAGTGTTTTTAGAATAAAAGATGATATGGTAAAAGGAGGGCTGAAAATGAATGTAGTTATCTGCAATACTTCAATTAACGGGTTATGCAAGCTTTCAAGAGTCGAAGAAGCTGAAAAACTTTTGTTGGATATGAGAAATTGGGAACTAGCAATAGAATACCGTTTCTCTGAAACACCAAGATCTCTAAGCATTTCAAATCCTATTGATCTATATTCTTCACGTTTTCGCTCTTCTCCGGATAGAAATTCTAATACTGACATTGCAGAAGTACAAACTTGGAGGAGTTTTGTGGATAGATCAGGTTCAGTCTCATCTTCTCCAACTAGTGTTATCAGTCAAGCTACTTTTGAAAGAACGAGGAGTGAACTAAAACCATCAATTTCACAACTTTGTACTTCTCAAGACCTGCAAGAATGCCAAGCAGTTGTTCTTAAGATTGCAAGAATCTGGCAAGGCTGTAAAGCAAATACAATCCTTCAATCACACCTCACTAAGCCAGCAATGGTTAATAGTTTCTTTGAAATACTAAGTAATTCTTTTGAGGCACAAGCACTAAAAGCCTCTGTGTACATTCTGTCGAAACTTGTATCTGCAAACAACATTGTGTCGCAAACTATAATAAGGGTGGATCCGAACTACGAGTGTCTTACTGGGCTTATAAGGAAAGGACTGGTTGAGGCCTCTATTCTTTTGTATCAGTTGAAACCATCATCCTCACAACTTACATTCTACGATCTTGTTTCATCACTCGTACATATAATCATCTCAAATAATGAAGAGACCGAGATACAGTTTCCAATGCGCTTTCAACCCAAGGAAGTTGTTATAGTGATGCTGGAAAGCATGTTGAATGATGGAGATGAGAGTTGTAGGTCATCAAATGCTCAAACAGTTATTTCTTTGAATGTGCTTCCTATCCTCATCGAGAGCTTGGATTGCAAAAGCCTTCAAGTGAGGTTTTCTGCTGTCTGTATTCTTCTTTCTTGTATTCGAGGAGATGGAATCTGTAGAAACTTGATTGCCCAAAGAGCTGAATTGGCACCGGTGTTAGAGCTTTTTCATACTAGAAATGATGGAGAAAGAAGCATCAGCATTGCCTTCATTTCAGAGCTTGTTTGCTTGAATAGGCGAGCATTCAACAATCAGGCTCTGCAGATAATAAAAGATGAAGGCACCTTCAGCACCATGTATATGCTTCTTGTATACCTTCAGATGGCCCCGCTAGAACAACAACTAATTGTTGCAAGTCTTCTCCTCCAAATGGATCTCCTGGCAGAACCACACAAGATGAGCATGTATCGAGAAGAAGCTATAGAAGCACTGGTTGAAGGCCTAAAAGCTAAAGAGTTTCTTATGTCCCAAATAGCAGCAGCAGAAACTATAGTTTCTCTTTTTGGATGATTCTCCTTGTCTGGGAAACCTCTTACTGAGGCTTGGCTCCTCAGAACTGCAGGGTTTGACAAGAACTGCGACTCTTTGACAAGAGCTAGGAAACCAACCAGTGAGGAGGACGAGGAAGATGCAAAAATATGGGAGAGAAAAGTAGTGTTTGTTCTTGTCAATTATGAATTCGGAGTTGTGTTTGAACTTTAGCTCATATATAATCTATCCTAGGGATCAATAAGGATTGATTATTCAATCATCTTCTTAAAATATCTAAAGTCCAAGTTTCAGGTCATATATGTTAATTTTGTAGAGGTTAATTAACCACAGAAGGTTAGTTATTAACCACAGAAGGGTAGTTATTAACCTTTGTGTCTATATAAGGGCCCTTTTGGGCTTTGTAGGGGGACTTTTTGGTTTTAAAAATAAGGGAACACTATGCTGAAATTTTGATTGAGGGGTAAATTTTGGAAAGTATGTACACTTTTTATCTCTGAAATTGAAAAATCTCTTTCGCCTTCTTGGTGCAAGGAAATGAAATGAGATGTGCTTTGGGTTTCTTATTTTGAAATCAAAATTGTTACATGCAGTAGTAGACATTCTCATGGTGCTATGCGAGTGTTTACGAATGATAATGAATGTACTTGATAATGCTGGTTGCCTTCAAGCGTAGTTCTTGATTGCATTTGTTATCAATCTTGTTTACCGAAGAAGGTTGTGAAGACGTGTGGTGCATTTGTCCTGAACGACTTTCTCCTAATCTTTAAAGTTTTAAATTCTTATTCAAGGATTCTTTTCAAAAATCATATCATACGAGGGAGCTGCCCCTCTAAACGCAGAGGAAGGCCACATACCAAGGGCCTATCCAATTGTTGTGAACGATTTGCCACACACTCCGTTGGGAAAATTCTACTGTGACAAATTTGTTTACCAACAGTATTCTAAAAGGAAATATTTAGTAGAAGCTTGATTTTCTATTTTATAGGTCAAATATTTTGTTACTTCTTGAATGAGTGCTTTATTTTCACTTATGCAATAATAATAGTCAATGATAAATGTGTGATTGTGTTAGACTATAATGATAAAAAATTAATTTGGAGTAGCACATTCATTTGCAAATGTGGAAGTGGATGTTGTTTTACCAATCACAGTTTCTTCAATTGAAAAAATGTTTCCTTCTTAGAATTGCAGAGATCTGTGTTGAAATTCACTAAAATGTTATTGATCATAGCTTCAACTTAGTTGCAGTACCAACTAAATTTTTTTGTTGCATACTATTAGAGTATTTATAGGTAGAAATAGTTGGCAAGATTTATAAATTTATGACATTTAATTATAGTTTTGACAAGGTTTAGGTTCTAAATAGTTCAAATATCTTCTAAGAATTAAAGAGATTTAATATATATTGAAATTTGATAAAATATTGGTGATCATGCCTTCGACTCTATTGGAATACAAACTAAAATTCTAAATTGTATATAATTAGAGAAATTGAATTATACATATGATTAAAAAAATTGTTTATTTCTTGTTAGTTATTTAATCATCCACACATTTAAAAAAATAAAAACTACGTTCAAATTTCAAAGCTAGATTTCATAAATGAGTTTATCTTAAATTGATTCCAAAATAAATTAAAATAAGTGAATAAATTAATAATGAATTATTTTGTTTGTATAAAAGTATAAGACAAAATAGAATTGTATTCATATTATAATTTAAATTTGTTGGTAAGCAGATTTGTCACTTGAAAAATGATGTAATTTAACCCAATGGAGTGTATATGGAAAACTATTCCCAACAATTGGATAGGCCCTTGATATGCGGCCTTCCTCTGCATTTAGAGGGGTAACTCCCTCATAAGATGTATTTATTTATTTATTTTTCAATAAAGATGCGTTCGGATGTAAAGGATAGAAAGAAAGCTACTGATGACAAATGCACCAAACGACTTCAAAGCTTTCTTAGATTAACATGAACTACTAATAAGGATAATCAAGAGCTACTCTTGAAGATGATCATTACACAATGTTGATTAAAGATTCATGAACATTTGCATAATACCATGAAAACACTCACTGTAAAGAGAATCAACACTTCCACACTTCAACGGTTCATATTTTTTAGAAAGAGAACTCAAAATGTGTTTTCCTTTATTTTCTTGCACGAATAACATAAGAGAAATTTTTGATTGCTAAGAAAAAAATTATACACAGTTTCCAAAAATTGTCTCATCACCTATTAGCTAAAATTTGAGTCACCCTTATACAAGATTAGAGTTTTGAATCTTTCTCATCCATTCCCTTTCGCCTCATCTCACCAAGCATATCCTCTGCACATTGTGTTAATCCCCTCAAAAGTCCATGAGTCATTTTTGGTATATAGGATCAAACCCATTGTGAAGTGCTTATTGTCAAGTCCTTTTGAACCACTTTGTACCAAGGTTCAAAGGAGTTCAAACCGGTTCGATTGAAGATTTTTGGACTAATGTTTGTCTTGTAGGTGAGACCTACCAAATGGGTTGCAGATTATTAATTAACCAATTTGAACCATAATGTAATGAAGTTCAAAGGGTTTCAGTTGGATTCAACTGGGTTCAATTGATGAAAAACAACACTAAAAAGAGGATTAATGATTTATGGGACAACTATTTTAAAATGAAAATTTAACACCCCTAATAATGATGGAAAAGTCATCTTGGGATCAGAATTGCCAAGTACGGATGGTGAGTTGGTAGCACTAGCAAAAAGCTAATTTTTAACAAGGACCAAAGTCTAAACTATCATAAAGATATTAATGATGATTTAGACAATTTTCTCAATTGACCACTTAATGAAAAGACATTATGATGTATTGGAGTGTGTATTCTACATCGGGATTATCTCACTATTAATGCCTAAATATTTAGTGGTACTTTACAGGTACATGCAAATCTTTTTTAACCCAGACTAAGCTCTTTTTTGTTCTAGATTGTAGAATTGAAGATACAATTGTGGATGGAGAAAGGATGTATTTTTGGTGTACAACAATTTGCAAGTGAGAGTCCAAATCTTTTCTTTATGTTCATTTTATGTCATTTTTCTTTAGAAAGAAACAATTTGGGAAGTGTTTGTTCTAGTTGTAAGTATGAAGTCTTTCATGCATTTCTTCGTGAACATTTCTAGTCTAGAATGTCAGTGACTTGTTATTTTTTATACCAATCTAATGGGGGTCAAAGTAGACAAATTTCCAGAGAAATTTGTTGAACTCACAGAGAATAAAGGCTATCTTGAAATTTTATCAAGTGGGCTCCTTGAAGCCGCTACTTTTCCTCCCACCTTTCCAAGCTCGAAGTTACTCCAACATTGTCTAAACCATTATGATGTAAATCTAAGAGCATAGTAAGAAACAATGGTGATATCCTTCTGTTAATTTCTAAAGAAACTACCATATTAATCTTCAAATTCTTGGAGTCAATCTTTTCTAATTTCAGTCCTACTCAATCCTTGGTTCAATTTCAAGAAGACCTTAAGAAGAACTATAACCATATAGTGAGAAAGTGGACTGAAACTTTCTATAGAGGAGGTTCAAGACTCCCAAAGGTGTTGAATAAGGATCATATGAAGTCTCACATACATCACTTGGTAGTTCTATTACACAAAGTTGAGGGTTTAGTAGATGTCCATGTTTTTAAAGATTGGATGTTCCATTACATAGACATTATTTTGAATGGAACACAATATTTTGATTGGACCAAATTGATGGCTAGTTCATTAAGAAATCAACTCAAAACTTCATAGGCTATCAAGCAAGAATTCCACATGTCTTCCTATTTGACTTATTGCCTTGCATGTGTGTGTGATCTCACCACAATTCTTCATGAATCATGGAGTGGAGACATCACAATATATCAATATTGCCCTTTTCTAAGAAAAGATAGAATGCTAGAAGACTTATGTAAAGTAGATGATGTTCTTTTAGGAAAATTTTATTTTAACCTCATTGGAACCCCAATGTGGAGGATATCTCTAGAAGCCCAAACTTTAGTTTGTAACTATTGGAGCTTCTATACACAATTCCCCAGATTCACTTATATAAGGGTAGGGGGTTTGAGAAGGAACCACTCAGTTTTCCAAGATACACATTAGATTATTTTGTTTTGCTGAGGTGTTCTTGAACCAAGAACATGTACCCAAACAGAGCAAGAGGATTAAAGAACTCAAATGGAAGAAGGATGCTTGTAGGAAAAAAAACTTATGATTTGAAAAATCCAGATTCTGACATAGCTCAAGAGTTCACAAATATTTTTAGAGGCTAGAAATTAGTCAAACAGGTCACGTCCAGCGAAGATGATACTACAAAAGCTTATTAGTTGCATAGCTTGATAGTTTTTGAGTTGGTTGTCTTTCCAAAGACAATTCTTTTTAAAATTGTTATCATTTTTAGTTATTGTCATAACTATTTCTAACTACTATATAACCAAGAGTGTTGGGTTTTTATGGAGGCCTTTCGTAGTTGATACTATATATGTTGGGGCATAAAATTGGTTAAGGGATATTTTAAAGAATAGCTTAGAAATCAGTGTTGGTGATAGTATGTTTCATTTTTCTAAAATTAGAAGAAAAATTTGGTGATCTGAATGTTCATATATATATATATATATATGCAGCTTGAAATTTTGTGCTTGAACTTTGGTGTAATGTTTACTATATTGATTATTACATCAATTGCCCTGTGATGTTGGTTATTATTTTTCTTAGATTATCACTTATTTTTAGTAAATTTTAGTTTCCTCTGAGTTCTTTTTATTTCAAATCTAAAGAATCTGGATAACTTTGTGTTCTTGATTTATTTGGATTCAATTGTAATTCCTAAATATACCTCCATACCCAAGAGTATGTGAGAGATCCTTAAGTACTTTATGGGAAAAGTACATATATGTGCACTCTTAATTTGAAATCCCTTGAAAATTTATAAAGAGAGAGTTGTACCTCTCAAATTCAGAGGGGAATGATTAACATATGTTTACCCAACTGTTGTGAACTTTTCTTGCTTCCAAAACAAGGGTATAGAGTTCATTATTTTGTATTTTAAGGGAGGCAAATCTGTTAGCTAACAATACCAAAATTGTAACATAAGTGTTCCCTAATTCCAAAGTCCAAAAAGTCCTTTCACAAAGAAAAATGATCCTTTATATAGACTTGAGGTTAAGAACTACCCTTTTGATGCAACACTAATCTAGATGTTCCCCAAAATGAGGTGATCCAGAAAACTAGCAAAACAACACACAGCAAAAAATAAGCAAGAGGGGCGAGACTTAAATCTAGAGAGATAATATTTTATATATTCAAAGCAATAAGTTTACATCCAACATGTTTGGTTGTACGACCTTCCTGATTACAACCATTACAAACAAGAATACATCTTTCAAAGAAGAAAAGTTCTCTAGACTCAAATACGAACTTCTACATCCAAGCTACTCCACCTAAGACTCCTCTACCAAAATTATCGACCTAACACTCTACCCAAGATCCCCTTAAATACTTGCCAAAATGGCTTATAGAAGATTATATAACATAGAAAAGCCACAAGTTGGATCTCAACAAATATTAAATACCCATCATGAAAAAAAACCTAACATTAAATACTTGAAGAGCCACAAGTTAGTCTGCAATAATAGTTAGATGTCCAAAAATTGATACCCGAGAAAAAACATGATATCTCATAGCTCTAATTGAATTAGAACTTGTGCTTCGAATTGAAGGTATTACTTTAGGTCCTCTAGAATCCCTCAAGGATGCAAAGGTTGATTCATCAAGGATAAGTGTGCATCCATCCCAAAGTCACGCATAGAAACCTATCGCACAAACTGTCAAAAATTGATACTCTAGGAGAATTGTCATATCTCCCAAGTTATAATGAATTAGTACTTACACCTTTAACTAGAGATAGTAGTCTAGGCCCTCTTCAATCCTTGAAATTTTCATCCTCTAATTCATTGTGCAAAAGCCCTCCATCAAAACCCAACACTCTCGATTATATAGTGGTTAAAAATAGTTATGATAATAACTAAAAATGATAACAATTTAAAAATAATTGTATTTGGAAAGATAACCAAATCTAAAACTAGCAAGCTATACAACTAATCAGCTTTTGTGGGATCATCTTCGCCTGACATGGCCAGTTTGACTAATTTCCATCCTCTAAAAACATTCACGAACTCTTGAGCTATGTGGGAATATAGATTTTTCAAATTCATAAATTTTTTCCTACAAGCATCCTTCTTCCATTTGATTTCTTTAATCTTCTTGCTCAGTTTGGGTAGATGTTCTCGGTTCAAGAACAACATAGATTCCACATTAGCCGTTGTAGTAAAACTTTGAGATGTAGGTTGTTTTCATTTTTAAATACATCCATGGCATCTTGAAAACTCTTTATTAGACCCTCTGAATTCATGTTTCCCTCTTCAAAAACAAAAATCATAGCCTGAGACTTGTTTCTCTACTAGTCAGGGACATAGTTACCAATTATGCCACCTGCACTCCTAAAACCAAAAAAGTAAAGAATAATACCTACTTGAGTAGAGATCTTGCTACAAGGAAGGTAACTACAGAGATAGCCACGTATAAGTAGAAAAAAGGTGTAAATGAGGTATAAGCTGAAGATTTAGAAATTACAAAAATGGAACTAGAGTTATAAATTGAGACACTAGAAATCATCTATTCAAGTTGCTGACTAATCATATGTTGGACCAATCTGAGAAAGACAACCAAGAAAAGAGGGAATTGTAGTAGTTAGTTATAGCTATGGATGAGTAAATTGACTCTCTAAGTAACGCGGGAGTGTTTCCTCTGGTCCAAGCTCCCTAATCATTTGATCCCAACCTTTGACAATAAACAATTGTTGAAACAAATGCAAAGAGGGAGGCTATTCTTGGAAGCGATGAATACTTGGATAAGAGGCGTCATAGTAGAAGGAAATAAGTTCATTCAAGAGTTCACTGCTACATATGCAGAAGGAGAGGTACTACTCGGGGAGATACAGACCCTCATACCAGTATGGGAAGTTGATGAATCTAGATGTCAGATGATAGTGTTTAAGGTACAATAAGTGGAGAAATATGGAGTGGTTAAGTTTCTTGTTGGAAATCCTATGAAATATGTAGACCCTTGCATGCTTTGCATATTGAAAAATAATATGGGCTGGAAGAATTACTTCTTTAAGTCTGTAATTGAGGAGATATGAGGGATCAAGACGGAAGTAAAGGAAATACATTAAGAAGTCTTGAAAGCTATGAAAGTCATCAAGCCCAATGGCATATTGTAGTTTGAAGAGCCCAACATAGATTTAGAGGGTTTGATAAAGATTTTCAGGATTCCATGGATGTATTTAAAAATGACAACAACCCTACATCTCAGAGTTTTACTACAGTGGCTAATGTGGAATCTATGTTGTTCTTGAACTGAGAACATCTACCCAAACGGAGCAAGAGGATTAAAGAACTCAAATGGAAGAAGGATGCTTGTAGGAAAAAACTTATGAGTTTGAAAAATCCAGATTCCCACATAGCTCAGGAGATTGCGAATGTTTTTAGAGGCTAGAAATTAGTCAAACAGGCCATGTCAAACGAAGATGATCCCACAAAAGTTGATTTGTTACATAGCTTGATAGTTTTTGAGTCGGTTGTCTTTCCAAAGACAAAACTATTGTTATCATTTTTAGTTATTATCATAACTATTTTTAACCACTATATAACTGTAATGTTCCCATATTAGTATGTAATTTAAATAATAAATAAATATTTTATATAAAGTAATATTAATAATGATATTAAAATAATAATATTTTATAAAGTAATATTACATTATAATCATATAATAATATCATATCATGTTATAATAATAATAATAATCATCTAATATAATATAGCAACATACTGTACTAATCAAGTATTATAATATAATAATATAAGTTAATATATTATTAAATTACAATATATTACAATATAAATATTTTGTGATATTATTATAAATAAATAATTTATATTTTGTGATATTAATATAAATATTAAATTTAATATAAATAAATAATTAAATAATTACATTATTATAATATAATTATTATTATATAATGAAAAAAGTAATACAATTCAAATTTCTAATATATATTAATCAATAAATTACTAAGCAACCAAAAATGATATAATATAATATATTAATATAATGAGAATTGACAATTATATAATATTTATTAAAATGATATTATTATTGATACATTTAATTGATTTCCATCAATAATGAGACACAATACAATTAAGATTTGGGAATCATATTAGTCGGCAATAATACAAAGCATACACTTCTTCAAATGTTAAATGTGGAATCTAGATTAAATATAATCCTCATCTTCCAAATAATAATCTATGTTTAAATTCATGATCATAGTTAAGATGTGGAGACATGACTCGTCATCACTATGGTGTATATAACTCGCACAATGAACAAAAGCGAGGCATCGAACTAAAGCACAATCAATTTAGCATCCAATTGAAACTAAAAATCAATCCTAGTCAGCAAATGGGTGGAGAAACCATAAGCAAAGAAGTTTGGTTTACTTTACCATTAGTCAAAGATCATTTAAGCATCACAAGCACAATTTTCATGGCATGGCGAGGAATATATGAAGAAGAAAATCGCAATTTAAATCACAGACAGAGATCATCAGGCACTTTCACTCAGCAAACAATTTGAACCTGCTTTTATTTAATAGGCCATAGAATAAAGATATCAAACCACTAGCCAACAAGCAGAAGATGTCTTTATAAGTAATCAAGTATGCCAGGAAGGATTGGACAATCAAATTATAGGCAGGCATGCAAGAGTCAACCGAAGAACAAGAGGAGTTTTAAAATTTTACAATGAGAGAACATAAGGGATGGAGATCCAAATGAGAAAATATATATAATTCAAATAAACCATCTGTAGTGGATGCTAGCCAAGTAAGGCACAGAGTGTCCAACACAGTAGGAGTCAACGCATACATCAAGTGGTCACGTCAGATATAAGCATTAAGAATCTAGAACTCAGAACATTATATCCAACAATCAGGGAAAAGATGGTGAAAAGAATACAAATTAAAGAAAAATTCATACATAAATGAATGGCCCCAAAATGGGTCCATTACAATAACTGGGAGTGTTGGGTTTTGATGGAGGCCTTTCGTAGTTAACACTATATATGCTAGGGCATAAAATTGGTTAAGGGATATTTTAAAGAATAGCTTAGACATCCATGTTGGTGATAGTATTTTTTCTTCTTTTTTTAAATTAGAAGAAAATTTTGGTGATCTAAATGTTCATATATATATGTAGTTTGAAATTTTGTGTTTGAACTTTGGTGTAATGTTTACTCTGTTGATTATTACATCAATTGCCCTGTGATGTTGGTTATTATTTGTCTTAGATTGTCACTTGTTTTCAATAAATTTTAGTTTCCTCTAAGTTCTTTTTATTTCAAACCTAAAGAATCTGGATAACTTTGTGTTCTTGATTTATTTGGATTCAATTGTAATTCCTAAATATACCTCCATACCCAAGAGTATGTGAGAGATCCTTAAGTACTTTCTAGGAAAATGTGTATATATGCACTCTTAATTTGAAATCCCTCAAAAATTTATAAAGAGGGAGATATACATACCTTTCAAATTCAGAGGGAAACAATTAACATACGTTTACCCAACTATTATGAACTTTTCTTGCTTCCAAAACAAGGGTATAAAGCTCATTATTTTGCATTTTAAAGGGAGGCAAATCTGCTAGCTAACATCACCAAAATTGTAACATAAGTGTTCCCTAATTCCAAAGTCCCAAAATTCCTTTCACAAAGAAAAATGATCCTTTATATAGACTTGAGGTTAAGAACTACCCTTTTTCATGCAGCACTAATCTAGATGTACCCCAAAATGAGGTGATCCAGAAAACCAACAAACCAACACATAGTAGAAAATGAATAAGAGGAGTGAGATTCAAATCTAGAGAGATAATATTTCATATATTCGAAGCAATAAGTTTACATCCAACATGCCCAATTGTGCGGCCTTTCAGGTTACAACCATGACAAAGAAGAATACATCTTTCAAAGAAGAATAGCTCTGCAGACTCAAATACAAATTTCTACATCCAAGCTGCTCCACCTAAGACTCCTCTACCAAAATTATGTACCTAACACTCTACCCAAGATTCCCTTAAATACTTGCCAAAATGGCTTACAGAAGATTATATAACATAGAAAAGCCACAAGTCAGATCTCAGTAAATATTAAATACCCATCATGAAAATAAACCTAACATTAAATACTTGAAGAGCCACAAGTCAGCCTGCAACAGTAATTAGATATCCAAAAATCAATACTCGAGAAAAATTGTGATATCTCATAGCTTTAGGTCCTCTACAATCCTTGAAGGGTGCAAAGGTTGATTCATCAAGGATAAGTGTGCATCCATCTTGAAAGTCATGCACAAAAAAAATCGTCACACAAACTGTCAGAAATTGATACTCTACGAGAATTGCTATATCTCCCAAGTTATAAGGAATTAGGGCTTGCACCTTTAATCAAATTTATTACTCTAGGCCCTCTTCAATCCTTGAAATTTTCATCCCATAACTCATTGCACAATTTTTTTTACATAGCTTACAATAGGCACCCAAAAAACCCAGAAAACACAGTTCCAGCAGCAAGGTAAAAACAACTCAAACTTCAACTCAATCCATCCAATCTCTATGCGCACATAGGACAAGGTTCCCAAATTTGTCTCCAATACATCCCTAGCCATGAAAAGAATGAATCCACTGAAATCCAAGCTCGATGCTCTTGCTTCAGACTCCCCAGGTAAGTAGAAAAGTATGTGCCATACTTTGATGCCCAAAGAAAGATTTGCAACCAACTTCATCTTTACCAAAGGATTCCACTTCATCAAAGTTAATAGAAAAAATCTGAAAATCAACCATCTATGCTTCATCCATTCAAAAATAATAATCTCATCCAACCAATCAACATACAAACTCAACTAAAAATTACAATGCTCCATCAAGAACTTATCATTAGCATCATCCAGATCAACAATAATATCCAAATCACAAACTCGATCATCAACAATATATAAATTCAGATCCATCATAGAAAAGGCATATAAATCCATAACATAGGAATCCTCCACCAAATCAGTAGCAAATGAATCCATATCAGGACCATGCAACAATAACCCTATGTCATCCATACTCATAACAATATATATATTCATTCTTCTAGCAACATGTAAATCAACAAAATCATCAAAATCCACATCAGTAGTAACTTCCATATCGTTCAACATATCAGTAGCAACATATAAGTTTAGATTCATATTAGCAACAACAACATCATGTAAATCCACATCAAAGACACCTCTGAAACCCTCAACCATATTACTAGCAAGTAAATTTGTCTTTTCACCACAAGAAACATCCATATCAACATCACTCATAACGAAATGAACATGAAACTCTAGATTAGCAATAGATAAGTCCTCAATCACATTCCAACATTAACATAATTATGTATAACAACATTTGATTCCTTACCAACATAAGTGAAACTCTCCTCTTTAGAAATCTCAATAAGATGCTCTGCAATTTCCATGTCAGATCTATCCATCTGCTCATGAAAACCAAAAGACACTTCCTCCATTTCAGCAAAATCATCATGTAATTCCACAATCTATCTTCTTCTCTTCATAATCTCTTTGACCGGCCAACAAACCGTCTTTCTAATCCTTGGATGCCAACTCAAATCAGACTCTTCTAGATCATCAATCCTTTCATGTAAGTCATCCCAAAAAGAGTCATATACATCAAGATGTCTTCCACAATTTTGTGCTAACTCAATAGCTTCAACTCCAGCTGCAAGTTTCCTCAGCATGTCCAATAATTTTGGATCGACATTTCTCCTTCTTCAAACCATCTTCATACATACAAACAAAAAACAAATAGAAATTCCTCTACAACTACAAGCCAAATCCGTAGATCTGCCACCCTACAGCAAATTCCCAACTAGCTAGGACTTTCAAAATCAAAACCCTTCTCTGATAAACTTCACCCAACCAAGGTCCTGGTACAAAATTCCTCACACTTTAGCGATCTACCTGCATACTCAAGAAAAACTGAGCTCTGATACCAAATGATGTAATGTTAATCTGGATATACCCCAAAATGAGGTGATCCAGAAAACCAACAAACCAACACACAACAAAAAATGAACAAGAGGAGCAAGATTTAGGTCCAAAGAGCTAATATTTCATATATTCGAAGCAATAATTTTACATATAACATGCCTAGTTGTATGGCCTTTTGGGTTATGAACATTACAAAGAAGAATACATCTTTCGAAGAAGAACAAATCTCCAAACTCAAATACAAACTTTTACATCCAAGCTGCTCCACCTAAGGCTCCTCGACCAAAATTATCTACCTAAGACTCTACCCAAGATCCCCTTAAATACTTGCCAAAATGGCTTACAAAAGATTTTAGAACATAAAAAATCCACAAGTCATCTCTTAGCAAATATTAAATACCCATTATGAAAATAAACCTAACATTAAATACTTGAAGAGCCACAAGTTAGCCTACAACAACAATTAGATGTCCAAAAATTGATACCTGAGAAAAATCACAATATTTCATAGCTTCGATTGAATTAGAACTTGTGCTTCAAACTAAAGGTATTACTTTAAGTCCTCTACAACCCCTAGAGGGTGAAAAGGTTGATTCATCAAGGATAAATACATATCCATCTTGAAAGTCACACATAGAAACCCATCGCACAAACTGTCAAAAATCGATACTCTAGGAGAATTGCCATACCTCCCAACTTATAATTAATTAGGACTTGTGCCTTTAATCAAAGATAGTAGTACTCTAGGAACTCTTCAATCCCTAATATTTTCATCCTCTAACTCATTATACAAAATTAGTTACATAGCCTGCAACAGGCACCCAGAAACCAAAAAATATAGTTTCAATAACAAGGCAAAAATAACTCAAACTTCAACTCAATCCATCCAACCTCTATGTGCACATAGGACAAGGTTCTCCAATGTGTATCCAACACATCCCTAACCATGAAAAGAATAACTCCACCAAAATCCAAGCTCGATGCTCCTACATCACTTTTGTGGTTAACAACTACCTCCCAATTATGTATTTCTGGAAAGTTCAATTAACCTTTATGAAATTAACCCTAAATGACTAAGATCACTAATTGCAATGTTCGGCTTGGAACATATCTTCAAAAGGTTGAATCTTTAATTGATGAGTTATTTGATGCAAAGTCTTCCTGTGATCTTCACCATAGTTTGACATATTGAGTATTGAGATATAAACAATCATTCACAACATCTCTTTTCAAATTGTTTCATCTCTTTTATTGGGATGTTACTACAATAAGAGCATGCACTGGTTTCTCATGATGCTGATGTACCATATTGAATTTTAATTATTTCCAAAGAGAAGAATGATAATTAGTTTTTTTCATCCTCCATCGATGTCTATTCTCATCATGCTAATGGTTCATGAGACAGTGGAACCCTTTCAATAATGAAATTTTATGAAACATATCATTGGAACTTTTAGTCAAAATAATCTAGGTTCCCAAAAAACAATTGGTCATGCATAGACTGTAGTTTAGACATTGATACTGATATGATTAAGGACTAGTGGTTCTATCTTTGATACCACTTGATCCATAAAACTAATCAAGCACTTACTCAGAATAGTTCAATTTTAGGTCCTAAAGATCCACCTAGATCAAACCTCCCCACTGAAGAACTTTTGGTCCTCCTAAAGTGTATAATTCCTTCAAAACATCTCACATTCATCATTTTACCACTCGCCACAATCTGAATCTCTCGAACACACTGCCACATCTGCCTTGTGGCCTTACAGTTCAACAATGCAAGAATTCACAACTCCTCATGATGCAGTTCAAAAATGGAACTTAAAATACCTAAAGTGAGAAGTTAAAACTGAGTATGATAAACCTATCCCCCAGTGCTTCTCATAGGTAGTTCACATTCTTCATCTCTCGCCATCTTCGGACATGCTTTTATTGCTCCTCCAACTACTCGAGCATGGTATCTGCGCCTCAGCCTGAAATATTCCTTCTCCTTTGTACGTTAGAATAGCTGATTCAAGGCTCCACCATAGAGTTCAGGTCATGTTCATCTAAAAAAATGAGGTCATTGATAACATCCTTCAAGAACTTCAACTGAGTTCAGACGTATCTTCAAAATGGCCTTAACTGTGTCTTCAAGCTGAAAACATACAAGGTCATTGTTGACCGTTCTCAACAACTCTATCTGAAAGCTGCTCTTCAACTGAAGCTTTGCACTACAAGAAACTACAAGAAACTACAAGAAACAAATTTCTATCCTGCAATAAGAATTTTTCAAGTATCTCTTTCCACTGATTACAAGAGACAAGGCTTCTAAGAGCCTTACAAGTTCTCAATCAGGAAGAAATACAACTTCATAAATAAACTATTACAAACAATTTTAATGAGTTTTATTCTTAAAAAACCACACTAGCTTATCAACATATTTATTATACTACAAACACATAATAAACACACACAAGTTGATGTACTAGTTCGATGAGCGACATTCCCAACTCTTAAAGAGTTGTTCAACAGAACCTTCCTTCTTGGGTTTCTCACTCCTCTGTTGCTCTTCCACTAGGATTACTTTAGGAGTGGTGGAGACTACTGGTGTTGGTTGTGACCTAGTCTCTTGCCTGGTGGTATTAGGTGCCACCTTGATCCCTTCCTTGCCTGCTCTGGGCTGACTGGATTTTGCAACAAACTTAGGCAAGTGTCGAAGTTTTGGGTGCAACTTCCAACACTTCTCCATCCAATGGCCACTTATCTGGCAATGGCTGCAAAAGTTCTAGATCTTTTTGTGCATCTTCTTCATAGAAGACTCAGCCTCAACATGATCTAGAGAATTTATCTTCGACAAGGCTTAAGAGTTCTTGTCAATTTCTCTGAATCCCAATCCTAGCTTTCGAGGCCTGTTTTCAGGATGCAACTTCCAGCACTTAGAATGATGAGAACTTTAAGGATATCTATGCAGCTTTAATCTAGGGTAAACATGTAGAAGAGAAAGATTACTATGTGCAAGATAATTTGTTGTACCACTTGGGAAAATTATGCATTCCTAAAGATGAACAGGCACATGTAATCCAGGAAGCACACACCTCTTTGATTGCAGGACATTTCGGGGTAAGTAAGACATTAGCTCAATTGCAAAAATATTGTTACTGGCCTCGTATGCAGGAAACTATCACTAAGTATATAAAAGGATGTGTAATGTGTGCAACCAGCAAACCAAGTAATAGGAAATTGGGTTTGTACACACCATTACCTGTACCATCTCGTCCATGGGAAAGTGTGTCTATGGACTTTGTGGGAGGTTTACCTATGTCTAGGAAGGGTCATGATTATTTGTATGTAGTAGTTGATCGGTTCAGAAAAATGTGTATTTTAATGCCTTGTAAAAAGCAAGTTACTGTTGAACTGACTGTTCATTTGTACTTTCAAAATGTATGGGTTCATTTTGGGTTACCCACTTCTATTGTATCAGATCAAGATTCTCAATTCTTAGGGGAATTTTGGTCATCTTTGTGGGGACTCATGGATACCAAGCTAAAGAAGAGTATAGCCTTCCATCCACAGACTGACGGATAGACAGAGGTAGTAAACATGACAGTTGTGCATCTACTTAGAGGTTACTGCAACAAGCATCCTAAGTTGTGGGATGAAAGTATTCACTATGTGCAACATGCTTACAACCATGCAGCACACTCTACTACGAAGAGATATCCTTTTGAGACTTGCTTCGATTACTTGCCTAAGACACCAACGGATTTTGCTTTTGGGAAGGACGATGTTGTAGATGGACACCATGATGCAGAAAAGGCTTTAAAGTTCATCCAAAAGGTCCAAGCAATCCATCAAGCAGTAGAAGCACAGTTAGAGTAGAGACAAGAAAAATACAAGGCTTGCCATGATAAGCATCGCATTGATCACCAATTCCAAGTTGGTGACAGAGTTTGGTTACATATCAGCAAGGAAAGAATGCAAGGTGAAGGAAGGAAGCTCAAACCTATCAGGTATGGTCCTTTGAAATCTTAGAAAAGATTGGTACCAATGCCTTTTGCCTTAATCTTCCTCCATACATGTAGATATACTCAGTTGTCAATGTTGAGAATCTGAAGTTGTATGAACCTCCAATGATCTTGGATGAAGACATCCAATGTTCAGGTTCCATTAGTTGATGATCTCTCACCAAAGTATATGTCAGAATTGCCAGAAGATGTTATCTTAGATAGGAATGTTAGAACTTCACGAAGAGGACCAGTTGAATACCTCTGAGTGGGATTGAAGGGGATGCATCCAAGCAAGCCAAGATGGATGGAGATTGGTAAAGTGAGAGAACTACACCCTCACCTACTTTTCGAGTAATCCAAACTTTTAGAGTTTCGAAAGCTCTTTAGTGGGGAGGATTGATCCGACAAATATTTTCACCAAAATTTGAAGTATTCCAAAAACTCCAACAGTCAGCATTAGTTTAAAGTCCTCAAAATTCTTGGACCCAATGCAATTTGAATGGATGAAAACAGAGTCTGTATGCAAAAGATACAACTAGTCAAAGTTCGATCAACTTAGGTACAGAAGTCACCAAAATATGAAAAAAATAAACATCTCAAAGGTGCTCAACAATGGATTTCAAATCAAAGTGCTCGTCGAGAGCTTTTTGACGGTGTTGGTTTCATCCAAAAAGGACTTTGTATGTGAAAGATATTGCAGTTTGAAATTAGATATAAATATATAGTTGGATGATGTTAGCATGACATCATCATGTTGACATGACAGCTTGGGCCGTGGGTGGCAAAAAAGGTTTAGTGAGATTCGAAACCTTTACCATCGACCTCTAAGACCTACCCAGTGGCCATCTCACCACGAGTTGTGAATATTAAATTTGAATAGGTTTGGTCGCTAATTCTGAATGAAGGAGGTCACCGGTGGTGGGGTTTTAACCGCTGACCACCAACCATTCAAAATATTTATCCGACGTGCATTATTTTATTTATCTCTTATCTAAATCTCGCCTAACCTTAGTAAAATAAGGTTTATGGTTAGATTTTAGTCCCAAAATTGACATGAAGCCAAATTTTCAAAAATGGCTAAAGGTTAATTCGAAGGGGGGAAATTAATTAAAGGGTTATTTTTGTAAAAAAAATTTATAGCTTTAGTTTGGCTAATTTCATGTATAAAAAGGGGGTTTAGGAGACTCTTAGGGGCATTCAGAAAATGGAGAGAACGTCCAAGTGTTGAGAGTAAGGGAGATTTTGAAAGTGATCAATCTTGTACTTTAGAATAGCATGATGTTGTTGTACTTGAAAGGAGTGATTTGTAAACATTTGTACCTGATTTTGGAGATAATCAGATAGGTCCCCCTATTGGAGTAGGACCCGGAGACATAGTTCATACGGATGAACTCCGAGATCAAATTGTTTGCGTCTTCTTTCTCCCAATTTCTCTTTTATCAGCTTAATCTTGTTGTTCTCTTATTTCAATTAAATTAATTTGATTCATTAAAGGTTTAAATTAACTTTATGTATTCATTAAATTAATTAATCAGATTAGATACTACAATCTTGGCTTCCCATTTCTATTACATTATATAAATTTTGATCCTTCGAGAATGAGCCATTATCATGTCCACTTGTTGATGTTCTATTGACACTTAACCATTGGCTTGATATTTGTGAAATATGGTATGGTTGAACTTGACTACAACAATAAGGACATTGTGTCCAAGAAAGTCAAATATAGCAGACCAATTCCCCCTTTCTAATACTCATGCAGAGTGGTGTGGTCTTTGAAAGCCATGTGTTATCATAATAAAATGTCCTCAGGGAGACATTCCAAGATGTTTGAAGAATGTTGATCCTTCTGATTTATCTCAATGGCCTTCAGTTTTGTGTTCTCGACTATAGTCAATTGTGCCAGATAATTATGCTTTTGTCATTTGATTCAGTTGCAAGAAAGGAACCAATTGGATCCCATGTAACTCCTTTGACAAGGCTAGTGTGACCCTTTAAATATGAGTTACATCACTTTTGTTCCATGTATGAATTGTATCATCTGGGCTACAACTGGCTAATGTTGAATCATATGGAGACTAGCTGAGATCCACCTATATGTCTACAATGTGGTCTTGCAATGTCATCAGTATTTTCCTGTTTGCAACATCTTTAATCAATTGGTTTCCTTTTTTAGATGACAATTACGTTATGTGAAATGGTTTGCATGCCTTCATGTACCACATGCTTAATACCTTTGCAATGAGATGATGATCATATATATTGCATTCTAGTGCACAAAGGGCTGGAAAAGATGGTATCTTAGTTAGATTTGAAAGAAGACACAGATGCAAAGATTAACCTTACCCACCATTGCATGCACTTGGTGCAAAGATGGCAGAGTTTATATTGGTGAAATATTTTGTCAAATGACCAAGGTATTTGATTCTATTGATGATGTCTTTGAATATGATTTCCCATATGATAATGATCTTTCAAATGAATCTCCATTTCCACTATATCTAGAATTCATGGTTAGTTGGCTTGGATTTTTACTCATTAACTGCATTGTAATTTGTGCTCGTTGCTGCCAAAGTGTTTGAAGGTGCACCAAATAGCACGAGGGCCATCATAGTTGAGCTTAAATGAGCTAGCTTCCTAGCAATGTGTTCCAAAATTTTCTCCTTTCTCACATATTTGGAAACTTAACCCGACCTTTGACCATTTCACTTATTCACATTCTTTGAAAACTTTGAAACTACACTTTTATTCCATTAGAATAACATCTAATTTGTCATGGCTTTTGGTCTTTAAGCCATCAATTTCATCCTTCTTATGTCTAAAATGCAATTTTTTGTCATATAGATGCCTTGTATATGATTCACCTTTCAATTCTTAACCTTTTAACTGTTAGTAATTAATGTTCAACAATCATGAAAGATAGATATACACAGTGACACTAGATATGTTGACTAGGGAGACCCTTGATCAACAAGAAAATTGCGGTGGGAATGATACTCACAAGATGATGTACTAATATAAATGTTCCTTGTGAAAGGCTAGACCTTGTTAGGAGTCTGATTAATCACGTTTAGTACATATGAGTCCCTATTAGGAGATTCCAACCCTATTAGGAGTTATGGAAGGCAACTGAACCCACTGTCCAAACAACTTCAAGATCAGGCTAATGAACCCACTATCCAATTAACCTCGATAATATTCCTTTAAAAATAATACATGTGAAACAAGCTTCTACTTTTTCCTTTGTCCAGTATGTCAGACTTCTTCTCCTTCAGACTATGTAATTAGATTTGGAACTCTGTACTCATCAATAATAACCCTTAAAGTCACTTACACGCATAGGTAAGTCACTCTTCTTTTGTAGTGCTCTATTGCTTAATAATTCACAATTCTCATCTACTCTCTATCTCTTAAACACATAAAACATCATTCCTTTATACCATGCTCAATAATAAATCCTTGAGTCACCTTCCCACTTAATTATAATACATCAATTAAATGAGTACACATTTACTTAATGTTGTCGGCTCATAGTTATAAATAGAATTTTAGACGTGCAACTTTCATACGTGCGCACTCTCTGACATCAATAACAACCAGTATACTATCTCCAATTAACTGGGCAACCTTTCATTACATTTGTGATGAACTGCAATAGTCACACAATAGGAACTAAATTCATAAAACTTTGTTTTCATGTGGTTCTCTATAGATCAATAATATCTTCCATACACTATCAATTTAGGTTTTGTGCACTTATCATTGTAACAAAGACATATTGTAGTATGCTCTGGAAATTGCTCATTAATAGATATACAAAGATCACAGTCTACTGCTCTGTCAGTCTTTAAAAACTTATTACTATGTTGTCATCAATGAAAAACATAGTCATGAATACATCATATCAATGTTCTACAATGCTCCCCCATAGCATTAACATTCATGCTAACAATCTCCCCCTTTGGCATTGATGGCAACATAGATGAAAAACATCTAAGTTCCAAGAATACCAAATATACATCTTCTTCATCAATTAAATCTTGCTTCATTTTCCTCAAACAAACATCATGTTCTCATTTATTCCTAATTAAATTGCATAGAATTTTTTTCATGTCACTCCCTCCCCCATTGACATCAATGTCAAAGGTAATACACAAATGGTTCAATTGCTCAAAGATACAATAATTTACTAGCACGACCACAAGTCAGTCTATTGCTTTAAAATTTTTCTTTATAAATCCATAAACAAATCAAGTGTTTAAAGACACTATAGCATACCAGTTACCAATTACCAAGATTCCTTTGTTGACTTTGTTCATCACAGATACTCCCCCATTGAGGAAGCATCAGCATTCAGTCCAGTCTAACAATGGTGCTCTGTTCCCTGGACGGATGCACTTTTGCATCTTCTATTCTGAAGTAGGTAGGGGCATAATCCCAAGCATACCTCTTAGGTACTCAAATGTGTCCTTTGGTAAGGCCTTTGTGAAAATGTCTAAAATATGTTCCTTAGTGTTAACATACTCTAGTCTGATTTCTTTCTTTGCAACTTTCTCTCTCAACACATGATACTTTATAGAGAGATGTGCTTAGTCTTAGAATGTATAGCATACCAATCACCAATTACCAAGAGTCCTTTGTTGACTCTGTTCATCACATATACTCCCCCATTGAGGAAGCATCATCATTTAGTCTAGTCTAACAATGGTGCTGGACTGATGCACTTTTGCATCTTCTATTCTGAAGTAGGTAGGGGCATAATCCCAAGCATACCTCTTAGGTACTCAAATGTGTCCTTTGGTAAGGCCTTTGTGAAAATGTCTACAATATGTTCCTTAGTGTTAACATACTCTACTCTGATTTCTTTCTTTGCAACTTTCTCTCTCAACACATGATACTTTATAGAGATGTGCTTAGCCTTAGAATGTAAAATATGATTTTTAGACATGTTAATTGTACTTGTGTTATCACAGTAAATGATAACAGGTTCTTTGAATGTAATTCCAATATCCTTCATCATTTTCTTCATCCGTATAACTTGATTAAAATTGTTTGTTGTTGCAACATATTTTGCCTCTGTAGTACTCTGTGAAGTGTAATCTTGTTTCTTGCTGAGCCAAGAAACTAGTCTTCCACCAAGAAAGAATGCTTCTCCACTAATGCTTTTTCTATCATCCATATCTCCTACTCAATCAACATCAGTATAAGTGTAAAGAGTAAAATCATTACCTTTTTCATACCAAATGCCATAATCAAATGTCCCTTTCAGATATTTGAATATCATTTTTACTGTTGCGTAGTGATATTCTTTAGGATCAGCCTAAAATCTTGCCACAATTCCAACCACATTAGCTATGTTTGGTCTACTATGACTTAGATATTGCAATCCTCCAATCATGGATCTGTACTTCTTTTGTTCAACAATAGGTGTCTCATCATTGCTAGATAACTTGTGACCAATTACCATTGGGGTTTCAATAGGTTTACAATTTCCTAGTCCAAATATTTTTAGAAAATCTTTCAAGTGCTTAGTCTCAAAAATAAAGATACCTTCTTTATTTTGAACATTTTGCAATCCTTAAAAAAAATCATTTCTCCTATCCAACTCATCTCAAATTCATTCTTCACATCTTCTAAAAATCTATTACTAGCTTCATCATTTCCTCCAAAAATGATATCATCAACAAATACAATGATTATCAAAAAACCATTTTCTATTTCTTTCAAGTACAAGTTGTTGTCTTCTATTCCTTTAGCAAATCCAAGCTTTGCTAAGTATTTATCTAACCTTGCATACCAGGTTCTAGGTGCTTGCTTTAATCCATACAAGGCTTTTTTTAATATGTAAATTGTATCCTTTTCTTCTGTCAAAGGAATACCTTCTAGCCGCTCAATATAAAAATTTTCTTCAAGTTCTTCATTCAAGAATGTTGACTTAACATCCATCTGATATACTTTGAAGTTTTTATTTGCTACATATGCTAAGAACATTATGACTGCTTCTATTCTTGCTACAGGTGCATATGTTTCCTCACAGTCTATTCCTTCTTGCCGAGAGTAGCCTTTGCATGCTAGTCTTGCTTTATTTCTTATTACTTCTCTTTGTTCATTCATTTTGTTCTAAGTACCCATTTTGTGCTAAACACATTCTTGTCCCTGGGTCTAGGGACTTGTTCCCATGTGTTATTCTTTATTATTTGTTCAATTTCTTCCTTCATTTCTTTCATCCAATGATCATCATTGATTGCTTCATCTGTGCTCTTTGGTTCTACTTGAGATATTAGACATAGTTCTTCATTGATTTTGCTTCTTGTCATTACTCCTTAGTTCTTCATTGATTTTGCTTCTTGTCATTACTCCTTTTTCTTTACTTCCTATTATCTGATCAGTAGGATGATTTCTCATCATATT
Source organism: Cupressus sempervirens (assembly GCA_028749045.1). Taxonomy (NCBI): domain Eukaryota; kingdom Viridiplantae; phylum Streptophyta; class Pinopsida; order Cupressales; family Cupressaceae; genus Cupressus; species Cupressus sempervirens. The sequence continues at coordinate 850,024,195 of CM053790.1, forward strand.
TTTATTTGAGGTAGGAGTTGCTGCTTCAACTCTTATTTCAGGTACCGTGCTCTATTCTTCTCTCTTTTCTTCAATTTGCACATTGTTAAGCAAGTCATTGTTAGTCTTGATAAATAATTCATTGCATCTATTTGTAATCTCAAAGGTATTTTCATCAGAGTTATAATCCATCATCTTTTTTTTGGTACCAAAATTTTCATCTATTCTCACATTTGTGCACTCTACTATATTATTTGTTCCTGTAATTGAATCATCTGTAGGATTTACTTTTTAATGAATAGCTAAGAAACATACCTTCATTGCTCCTTGGATCAAACTTACAGATATCATTATCTCTTTTGATGTAACATTTTCTCCCAAATATTTTGAAATATTTGACTGATGGTGAGTATCCAAACCATAATTCATAAGGTGTTTTTTCCACATCTTTCCTAATTTGTACTCTATTCAGAGTATATACTGATGTATTGATTGCTTCTCTCCAAAATGTCTTTGGTACGTCATTCTCAAATAGCATAGCTCTTTTTGCTTCAACAATTGATCTATTGCTTCTTTCAATAATCCCATTTTTCTCAGGTGAATGAGGTGAAGATACCTATCTCTTGATTCCATGCTCTTCATAGTAGATGTTGAATTTTCTAGGAGTGAATTATCCTCCTCTATCAATTCTTAAGCTCTTGATTTTTACTCCTGATTCATTCTCTACTCTATTCTTGAATATCTTGAATTTCTCAAATGCTTCTAATTTTTCTTTAAGAAAATCTACCCACATCATTCTGGTAAAATCATCAACAAAAATCATAAAATATCTTTCTCCATAGAATCCTTTTGTTCGTGAATGACCACTTAAATCTGTATGGACCAATTTCAGCTTCTATGTAGTACCAAACTTTTTTCTAGGAAAAAAAACTTTCTTCTACTTAGCCAAGATGCATTCTTTACAAATGATGTCAGTAGGCTTAGTGATCTTAGGTAAATCTCTCAGAACAACTGTATTACTAACTTTCACAATGTTATCAAAGTTTATGTGACAAAATCTTCTATGCCATAACCAATTGTTGTCAACTTTATCTACTATACATGTTATTCCAGTAATGTTTAACTAAAATACATTACCTTTGGTTCTTGTGCAAGTACGAAACAATTTTCTTTCCTTGTCCTTAATGATACATGTGTCGTTACCAAACTGTAATTGGTAACCCTTGTCCACAAATTGTCCAACACTTAACAAGTTATGTTTTAGTCCATCAACAAAGTAAACATCATCATTATTTATTTTACCATCAAGTGTGATAGATCCAATTCATGTAATGTGACAAGCTGCATTGTTCCTTACTCTGACAAGCCCTCCATCATGTCTTTTGAATTTGACAAATTTGCTCATATCACTAGTCATGTGATGTAAACAACCACTACCAATGATCCAATCTTTCCTTTCAACTTGTGAAATCATCACACTTTCTTCTCTAATCTCTTTGTCAAGATCATCCTCCTTTATAGCTACGAATCCTCATTCATCTTCACTTTTACTTTGATCAGATTCTTCTTCTTCTTCTTCTTCTTCTTCTTCTTCTTTAGCATATAAGCAATTTCTAGGTCTTCTGGGTTTGAATATTCCCTTATACTTCCTTTCTCTATTAGGACACTTAGATGCATAATGACCATATTCATTGCATTCCAACACTTAAAGATATTCTTACAATCTTTTTCTCTTTCCACAAGAAGTGCTATTCCTTCTTGATCTTCTCCTCAATAGTTTTGTTGTTGCTAGCAATGTCTTCTTGTACTCTTGTATTTTTGGCTAGACTAGGTTTAACACTTAATGCACTAAATGTTGTCTCAACTTTTGCTACTTCTCTAGATTATTTTAGATCAAATTTTGCAGCTTTCAATCTACCAAGCAATGTTTCTTTGGTGAATTTTCTAGTATAGGGTATCATTAGTTGAATCATCTTTATTACTGTTGTGCACTCGAAAAGTGTCCCACTCTAAACCCTTCTATCCAAATGATTCCATGAGTTTGGAATGGTTAGATGCTGGCTTAGAGCTCCCTATCCATAGAGTGCAAGAGAGTGTATTTCAAGTTCAAGGGCTCTCAGCTGAGCCTTAGGAATACTCTTCTTGCTAGTAAACCATGCAATTGGAGGTTCCAAAGACAAGATGCAAGAATGCAAATGTCCCAAGGAGTTCCTCAAGGATGCAATGCAAATGAAGATCAAGCTAGAATGAATATGCAAAGTGCAGCTACTCTAAGCATGGATGAGAGTGTTACAACCAACTATTAAGCTATGTGAGATAGAATTATTTTCAAAATGGAAACTAGACTAGCATGCAAATATGAATCTAAGCTACAATGATATGATGTTGAAAGAATGAAGACAAGGAAATGAAGTTCTCCACAAAGCTCCAAGAAACCTATTAGAAAACCTGCAGCATAACCTTACTCAAAAAAGATGGATCCTTTGGGAAGGAGAGAGCTCTCTCTTTTAAAGTCATACAGATGGTGGAAATCAAGATGAAGATGTTTGATGATCAACGGTTGAATTTGAAAATCGGGGGGAATCCATGTGCATACACAAGTCAACCAATAGAATATAAGTTGACTTGTCACATAAGACAAAAAGTCTCATAAGCCTTTTCTTTCAATTGTGAAATAGAAAAAGGACTTTATGTGTGCACTTTAAGTGGGTTAGAAGAATGGGGTGCTTCATTTAATTAAAAGGGGACATGCTCTTTTAATCAAATAATGAACTTAGGATAACATAGTCAAACTATAGGTTATAATCAAATAAATTGATTATTAGCAATTTTGGTCTAGGTAAATGATTTAATTAATTTAGCAAAAATGTTGAGAAGGGGGCTAATAGTCTAGATGGCCATTTTTAGGTGATTACAACTGTCTTGAAAGGTGGTGTCAGAATTTTCAAGATCTTCCATATTACTTCATCATCCAATTTGGTTCCTTCATAAGATTTGATTCCTGCAACAATCTTAGATATTATGCCAATATAACTTCTTCTTGATTCATCTTCCATCATTCTAGCATCTTGAAATGCACAATGCAAGTTTTGTAATCTAACTCTTTTTGCATGTGTATTAGCCTCATAGTTAGCTTCCAAAGTTTTCCAAATTTCATGAGATGTTTTGATTAGTTTTACCTGACTTTACTAACTTTTAGGTAGAGCTGATAATATTGCTTCTCTTGTCCTTATGTTGCACATAAATACTTCTCTTTGCCCCTTGGTACAACTTTCAAGACCATCTTCTTCCGCAATATCCTTAGATATCTTGGTTACAAGTCAATATCCTAGACCTATGCACAAAAGATGAGTCGTCATCTTATCCTTCCTGCTATCAAAATTAGTGCCATCGAATTTTAGACTTTCCATTGTGAACATATTCACCATGGATCTCCTTAGGTTTTTAAACCCTTCCTTCAATGACCAATGCTCTGATACCAATTGTTAGCAATTAATGTTCACAATATAACTGAGAGGGTGGGGGTGAATCAGTTATATAATTATTAAACTTAATATCAACTTTAATTCAACTTAATTATGTGAGCGATGTAATCAACAATCATGAAAGACAGACATACATAGTGACACCAGATATATCGACTAGGGAAACCTTTGATCAGAGGGAAAACCCCGTTGGGAATGATACCCACAAGATGATGTACTAATATAAATGTTCCTTGTGAAAGGCTAGACCTTGTTAGGAGTCCGATTAATCACATTCAATACATATGAGTTCTTGTTATGAGACTTTGAATCCTTGTTAGGAGATTCCAACCCTATTAGGAGTTGTGGAAGGCAACTGAACCCATTGTCCAAATAGCTTTAGGATCAGATCAATAAACCCACTGTCCAATTGACCTTAGTACTATTCCTTTCAGAATAATAGATGTGAAACAAGCTTCTACTTCTTCCTCTATCCAGTACATCGGACTTCTTCTCCTTCAGACCATGCAATCAAATCTAGAACTTTGTACTCAGTAATAATAACCCTTAAGGTCACTTAAACACATAGGTAAGTCACTCTACTTCTATAGCACTCTACTGCTTAATAATTCACAAGTCTCGTCTACTCTCTATCTCTTAAACACAGAAAACATCTTTCCTTTATACCATCCTCAATAATAAATCCTTGAGTCGACTTCCCATTTAATTATAATATATCAATTAAATGAATACATATTTACTTAATGTTGTTAGCTCACAGTTATAAACATACTTTTACACATGTGAATTTTGTACATGCACACTCTTTAACATCATTAATAGCCAGTATACTATCTCCAGTGTATTGTGCAACCTTTCATTACATTTGTGGTGAATTGTAGCAATCACACAATAGGAACTGCATTCCTAAAACTCTGTTTTCATGCGGTTCACTATAGATCAATAATATCTTCCATACACTGTCAATTCATATTCTATGCATTTACCATTGTAACGAAGACATACTGTAATATGCGCTGGAAATTGCACATTAATAGATATTAAAAAAATCATAATATTTTGCTCTGTCAGTCTTTACAAACTTATTACTATGTTGTCATCAATGACAAACACAATCATGAATACATTGTATCAATGTTTTGCAATACTCCCCCATAGCATCAGCATTCATGCTAACATTAACAGTTGAACAAAGAGGTTGATAGTCCTACCCAAAACATGTGTTTTGGACTCTAATCTTAACCTTTTTAATTTTAGAGGTTAAGGTTTGAGGTTGAGGATATGTGTTTGAGAAGTCTTTCTTAACTCTATTTGACCTGAGAGGTTAAGATTTTAGATCAAAACACACATTTTGTACTCCGAACCTTAACCTCTTAGAGATTAAAGGTTAATGTTGTGAATGAAAACATGTATTTTAACACCTTTCATTAACTTGCAATATCTTGAGACTTGGGTACAAATTTTGAAAATTCAAAGTGTTGAGCGGAGTTGGAGAAGAGTCAAAGACACAAAGATCATAAAATCATTCAAAAGAAAATAAATTGCAGTCTCTTTTACTATTTGAATTTGTTTGGGCTCGATAAGATAAAATTTGGCACAAATTAACTAGTATGGGGACCGACACACAAAATTATTATGTTATTAAAAAAATATTATTTACCAAAATCATATTTATTTATAATATTAATAAAATCCTATAATTGTAATATTAATTTATTTAGTTAATATATGTATAATAATTATATAAATAAAATAATGTTAGTATAATAAAACTTGAATGCTCAATTACTAACAAGATAAATAATTTTGACAATCACATACAATCTCATTTCCTGTAATCATATGTAATTTTTTAAATTTATTTTTATAGAATTTCAACACATACAATGCAAATCAAACGAGTTGAGACAAAATTTTGGTTGTATTTTGCACTTTATTATGCTCATTGAATTACCTTATCTTCAACTTACATACAAGGTCTTATTTTAATACTTCAGGAGAAAGGAAAGTTGCATGTGATTTGATATGTGCTTATTCCTAATACCATTCTTCATATATTATAGTGTAGTAGTGACATATATCATGCATAAATTTGGTACGTAGAATATGAATGGATATAAAAGAGAGGAGTGGAGAGAAGAAAATAGTTATAAAGAGAGGGATAAGGGTTAGATAGAGGTGGTAGAGTGATACATATGGAGATAGCGATATGAAGTGATATATATATATATATATATATATATATATATATATATATATATATATATATAGAGAGAGAGAGAGAGAGAGGGGGGGGGGTTATATATATAGAGATGTAAAGTTTTAAAAGTATAGGGGGTGTGTGATGGAAATGGCAGATGGATAAAGAGATATAGATGTTTCTAGACATGGAGGCAGGAGAAGAAGATAGAGAGAGATGAAGATAAAGTGTGAGGATTGAAGAAAAATATGTAAAGAGATAGAGATAGATTAAGAGGAAAAGATAGAAAGAGATGTAGGGAGATGTAAAAGGTGAGAGAGGGGAGATAAAAGAGATAGATATATTGATAAAGAAATAAGGAAGTATAGAAAGGATGAGAGGAAGAGGCATGCAAAGGAATATATGTGTGTGTGTGTGTGTGTGTGTGTGTGTGTGTGTGTGTGTGTGTGTGTGTGTGTGTGTTTGGTAGGGGCACCCAATTAATTTCATTTATCTGAAAAACTATAATTTCCTAAGGCTAAATATGTATTATTTTAAAAAAAATATTTTTTGTGTTCTAAATCCTTATTTTCTATTGGTTGAAAGGCATTTTGCTGGGGTAATGTTTCTTTAATTATAAATAATATAAGAAAAAAACTAGACAAATAAGGTCATAATAACTATAACAAATGTCATTGTTAGAAAGTATCCCATCGCTAGGTCAGAGTCATTCCGCAGAGTGTTTCTTTGTGGCAATTGGTGTTCTATAACTATGCCAGAATAACTTGTGGGACCAGTGCACTGTCTTATGTTTGATGTTTCCTTCTTATCTAGAGCCTCTCCTTCTCTATCAACTTTTACACCAAGAGATGTACAAACACAACAATGCCTATGTAGCAAAAAAGTTTGTATTGTTCTGTGATTTTGACCTTAACTAATAAATGTCAAAAATGTCATCTCAAATATAAATTTTTGTTGCACAATAGAGGTGTATTCACACTAAATAACGTTTAAATTATCCAATTGAAGTATATAATTCACAGACTTGAAATAATTCCTTGCTAATGTGCCACTGCCAAAATTTAACTTCAACAATTTATTTTTGGCTCAAAAGCATCTACTGCACAAAAATTATGGACTGATTGATTTTAGTATTCAAAGTTCAAAGACAGGAGCATGCAAGGATTGTTTCGTTGAATAATTTACTTTATCTATGCAGTATTTGCTAGTTTTGAAAAAATGGGATTATTTTAATTTTTATAATTTAGGTGAATAAATGCACAATTATAAATGCGTATATCATGAATTAATAATATTATTAATAGTTTATTTAAAATAAATATAAAGCTCATTTTAAAAGAAAAAATGTTAAATATTAATATATTGTATATTAATTTTTTGTATTTTAAATTATATTATATTTTATGTACATGAAATATATTATTAATATATCTTTTAATGAATAATTAAATTTACAACTTATGTTTTATTATTTATTATTTATCTATATTCTTTTAAATAATTAAAGATGTATATAATTTTTCAAATTTGTCAAAAAAAAATTAAATTCTATAATTTATTAAGCTGAGAGGCTTTCTACAGTGGCAACAATGTAAACATTTTCTATTTTGAAAAAAAATTGACATTCATTTATGTTGGTAAACATATTTGCAATTGTAACAATGGCCCAACAAAGTGTATGAGGCAAACCATTCACAACAGTTGGATAGGCCCTTGATATGCGGCCTTCCTCTACATTTAGAGGGGCAACTCCCTCATATGATATAATTTTTAATGATTTTCAAATAAAGAATCTAACATTTTAAAGATCGAGAGAAAGTCGTTAAGGACGAATGCACCACATGACTTCACAACTTTCTTGAGTCAACATAGAATGATAACAAAGGCAATCAAGAACCATGCTTGAAAATGACCATTATTACCATGATGATTCATGATTCATAAACAATCGCACAATACTGTGAAAATGCTCACTACAAAAGAATCAATAGTTTATACTGCAACAATCTTGATTTTAGAACAAGAAACCAAAGTGTGTCTCATTTTATTTTCTTGCACCAAGAACATAATAGAGATTTTCAACTTTAGAGACAAAAGCTTTACATACTTTCAAAATTTGTCTCCTGATCAAAATTTCAGCATAGTGTTCCCTTATTCTAAAGTCCAAAAAGTTCTCCATTACAAAGCTAAAAAGAGCCCTTATATAGACACAGAGGTTAATAACTACCTCTTCGTGGTCAATAACCACTTCCCAAATACGTGATTTGGGCGAGGTTAATTAACCTCTACAATATTAACCCAAAATGACAAAAGTCGTTGATTACATAGGTAGAAGATTAAAACCATTACATCACATGAAGGATAAGACTTTTTAGAGAACCTTGTTATGGCTTCAAAATCTGTGTGTGGATAGGAATGAAGGTACAATTCATTGCACATTTTCTCCATGACATCAAACTCCACTATCAAATGCCTTGAAGCTTTTCATTTGATCATGGAACACTGATGACCATATGTTTGGAAGGGTTGGCTTTCAAATGTTCTCCATCCATGTGAAATACGTGGATGATTCTAGGAAGACATCTTTGATTTTCCAAAATAATGAGCTTCAACTTCATCTCTGTTGCAAATATTCAAGAGGCACTTCACCAAACAGTTTGACTGCATGGCCTTGAGCTCAATCAAATGCATTGTGTGAATGAACTCGCAACCTACCAAGATATTGAGGTGATGGTTTGGTATTGATCTTTGACTGTGTAAAAGGGAATGTAATGCCCCTCTTCAAACTTTTTGGTGATCATTTCATAAGACTCTCATCAAATACCACTTCTTTAATCATGGTTTAGCACAAAACTGTACATGTACCTCTCTGGAGTCAATTGATATTGCTGCCTATGTGCACTCATATCTCCATGTTCATATTTGTAAGCACATCCATGCTTTTCTTTAAGGTGATATCACCAAATGATATTAAAACAAAAATGTATAGTTTTAATTCCCACTTGACTTGCTAGTTAGAGGGTGAAGAGAAGATAGTGAAAAAAATTACTATAGTTTTCAATTTCTTCACCTTGACTATATTGATCTCCTCTACTTGCACGTTGGAATACTTGGGTGGATGATGAGCTTGTCTATGATGATTGGGACCATCAATTTTGTAGTTTGAATCTAGAATATTATGTCAAATGTTTATTGTGTATCATCTCTACTATACCAATGTTCAAAAAAAAAGTTTCAAATGCACTCAGGAACTAAGCATAGTGCAGATATGAGTGGTCAATTAACAAAGACCATTCAATGTACTACGACTAGGAAGATGAAGGATGGCTAGTCTGACAATTCATGCGCTTTTCCTATGATCTTGTGCTAATCCACTTGTCATTTTACCAAATATTTATCTTGCCCTATCTATAATCTTTGCGAATACCATTGATTCCCATTGGAAGCTGCAGGATGGAGATTGAAACATAATATCAAATAGTTATCATGTCTTATCACTTTTTTTTGTTGGATAAATACTATGGGCTACGAGAATGGAAGTGATGGGTAACACTTCTATCTTTCTTGAACATTCTGTCACACAATCCTTGTTAATAGCTTATGCTTCCACAGTTTCCATGTGTTGAAGCTTTGTTGGATTATCTCCAGTTGAATAGTTAGCAATAGCATTAGCCAGTGATTCATCCTTTCAATTCTCTTCTCTTACTAACTTGATTAGAGAGGTTAATTAACCACCTTCAAAATACATATTTTGGAGCTTAACCTTAACCTTTTGAGAGGTTAATGATGGGGGAGAATACGTAATTTTAGGGAGGTTAATTAAACACCTCCAAAATATTTAATTTGGAGCTTAACCTTAGCCTTTTGAGAGGTTAATGGTTAATGATGCAATTGAAAATATGTATTTTTGGTTCTTCCATTAACCTATAATAACTTTGACTCGGAAGCTACATTTTGAAAATTCAAAGTGTTGGGCGGAGCTGGGAACAAGCTAGATATATGGAAGGGTAAATTTTCTCAAAAAATTAGAGATGAAATGACCATTTTTATGCTTAAATCAAGGAATATTTCAAAAATAACCATAGCATCAATAAGGTAGGCATTGAGGCAATTTTGATATTCGGGCAATAGCTGGCTCTATCTGGGGACAAGGACTTTATAAGGATGAAGCTCGAATCCAAAAAAACTAGAACAATGCTTTATCCATTGGGTTGTAGAGTCACCTGAGGAACTACTTTGCAAAGGGGAAACCTGACACCAAAAACAAGACAACTGAAAGAAAGACTAGGCACAACCAAACAACACAACAAAAACTCCTATCTAGACTATGTACAAGGTAGGTTTCCCTACCTCTGGTGACTCAAGGTATAATCATGCAAATCCATTCATTGGTTGGGGAAAATAAATACCATAGCGTGCTAACATGTGGCAACTTTTAGGTTCTTGTGGACTCAAGTATGAGTTCACTCTTTGAATTCCAATTCTGAGATTCCTAGTATGCTTGACATCACTTGATAAAGGAATGTATCCAAATAACCATGTCTCATCAAAAAATCTTCGACTTCAGAATCAACTCTGCTTCATGTTGCATGTCATTCACAACTTCATTTTGAAAGATTTGAAGTATAAAGCTCTCAAGTTCTTGAATGCATTTATGATCTTTTTCTCTACTTGACAAGCCTTCTACTTGAAATTCTAGTGATTGGTCATCATGAATTCCTGAACTTACTTCTGATACTAGAAACTCTTTCTTTTCCACAGGAATGATTTTGTTTGTATTCTCTATGAAATTATTCCAGTATGAATGCACATTCTTGTCATATTGAATCTTCCCATGATGTATTTCTTCCTCTTCTCCCATTAGATTGCTCAAAGAAGAAACAATCATCTTTTCCATTTTGGAGCGCACATTTTCTAATGAGTCCATCTGATTAGGAGAATTGATCATCAGTTGATATTGATGTAAGGGAAATTCTTTTAAAAGAGCATCATCATCTATGCCTTCATCTTCACATTTTTCAATCATTAGATCACAACACATTTCTTCAACGCCATGTACTTCTCTAGTGCAAGATACCATCACAATGCTTTCTTCATTGTAGTCTCCACTTGTGAACTTGAATGCTTCAAATTCAGGTTTCATGCACGAGGAAGAGTGCAAACTTGATGTGTCATCTTCTCTTACTTGAAGCCTATCCTTGATTCCCATTTCCATCGTACTTGTCATTAAATATTCATCAATGTTTACACAAGCTTGGTTCATTGATTATTCTTGATGACCACCTTCACAAAATGGGAAAGCTTCATATTCCACTTGCATGTAACCTTGAAAGAGATTTCTTAACAACCCATCATCTTTCCCTTTAAAATGATCTTCTACTCTTATGATGATCATTCCACTTTCTGAAAACTCCTCAACATCCTCAAAAGTAAAGACTTCGATCTTAGGAGTTAACAGATATGTCTATAAGATTTCACTTGAGGTTATTTCTTCATTAGTGGTAATGGGAGAAGTTTGTGAAAAATATTTAAAAGATTTGACTTCAGCAATAGAGTACTCATCATTAATGATTAGGGGTGAATGAATAGGAAGGTCTTCTCTACAGAGGAAGTCATCATGTGAAGCATTGAGGCACCAAGTAGGAATAAAAGTAGTATTGAATTCACCTTGATCCATATTTCCCTCATGTTTAATCACATGTTGTGTAGTTCCTTGAGAAACATTTGATATTTCTTTTTCTTTCTCATTAGGATTGAGATGATTGAATAAGTTCCTCCTTGGTTTTGAAATTTTCACAGTGATGCCTTGATACATTAGTAGACCTTTCTTCTCCTATAGACTTCATTTTTCAACCTTCTCCTTGATTAGACATAGAATCTTTGTCTTCTTTCACGCATGAAGATTTAGATGAGTCCTTTCTAACATTTGGATCAAGAGATATTTTGTTATCAAGAAAATAATTCTTGCATGGGTCTTCTCTCTCTCAAGATCTTGTAGTGTTTGAAGTAAAGAAGGATGTACTTTTTCAAGATCCAGGCATGCATTGCCATAAAATCCTTTTAAAAATTCAGCCTGGTTAGGATCAATGGAAGCATGATTTTCATGAGCAATAGGTGCAGGAATTAGGGCACCCTTTTGACAACCATTGTCCATCTTTGATTCACATGAATCACTTTTCTGATCAAGTTCTTCCTTATGCTCGCATGTGGAACTTCTTTCTCAAAATGATTTTGGCTTGTGAGAGAAAAATTGATTAACTTTACCATCTTCTTCATCTATCTTTTGCAAAGTTTGGAGCAAGGATGGATGGATATTTTATGGGTCTAGTTTTCATCCACCATAGAAACTCTTCAAGAAGCTAGCTTGCTTAGGATCAATAAAAATCTGATTTTGTTCAGATAGAGGTGCATGAGAGATACTTTTATTATTCTTCATCGCTAATTTAGATGAAAGACCTTCTTTATCATTATATGTTGAACCTTTTTCTAAGAAGGATTCTTGATCATGAGAAAGAAATCCATAGTCTTTTCAATCATTTTTTTTGATCTTTTGAAAAATTTGCAGCAAGTAAGGATGAACCATTCTAGGATCCAACCTCTTGCTGCCATAGAAATTCTTCAAGAAATTTACTTGTAGAGGTTCATTGGGAATCTGTTTCTTGCAATATGAAGAATATTCCTCATCACTATCACTGTCACTTTCACTTTTCACTTTCCCTTTGTACCAAACCATGTTTTGAATTCTAACCTCAAATAGAGTAGCCAATAATTCAATCTTTTAAATAGAGTCGCCAACCTTCATTCAAGGGAAGGTACCTTCATCAGCTGAATTATTGATTATTATTTACTTGACCTTGGATGTGACCAAGATTTTGCCTGTTCCTTCTTGGAATAATGACAATTCTTTCAATGACTACAACATTTTGACCAATAGAAGCTCTTCACAAGATTTTCCCAAATTCTTCTTCTTCTTCTTCTACAAATCGATTCACTTGATGATATTGCTGAGAACTTTGTCTACACTTCCATGATAGAGCGTTCAAATCTGAAATAATATCTTCCTACGTGTCTTGGAAACCAAGATTCGACTGGAAAACTGGAAGCACATTCTCATGTGACAATACCATGTTGTTTCATTGCAAGTGACTATTTAATCTTTTTTGTTTCGGTCCCTAGTAGAGTCGCCAAAAATCTATTGGTAAACAGATTTGTCACTGTAATAATGGCCCAATGGAGTGTATGTGGCAAACCGTCCACAACAGTTGGATAGGCCCTTGATATGCATCCTTCCTCAGCGTTTAGAGGGGCAACTCCCTTCTATGATATAATTTTAAAAGATTTTCAAATAAAGAATCTAAAATTTTAAAGATCAAGAGAAAACTATTTAGGACGAATGCACCACATGACTTCACAACTTTCTTGAGTCAACATAGAATGATAACAAAGGCAATCGAGAACTACGCTTGAAAATGACCATTATTACCATGTTGATTCATGATTCGTAAACATTCACACAATACTGTGAAAACGTTCACTACAAAAGAATCAATAGTTTATACTGCAACAATCTTGATTTTATAACAGGAAACAAAAAGCGTATCTCATTTCATTTTCTTGCACCAAGAACATAATAGAGATTTTCAATTTCATAGAAAAAAGCTTTACATACTTTCCAAAATTTGTCTCCTGATCAAAATTTCAGCTTAGTGTTCCCTTATTCTAAAGTCCAAAAAGTTCTCCATTACAAAGCCAAAAAGAGCCCTTATATAGACACAGAGGTTAATAACTACCTCTTCGTGGTTAATAACTGCTTCCCAAATACATGATTTGGGTGAGGTTAATTAACCTCTACAATATTAACCCAAAATGAACAAAGTCGTTGATTACATAGGTAGAAGATTAAAACCATTGCATCACATGAAGGATAAGACTTTTTAGAGAACCTTGTTATGGCTTCAAAATCTATGTGCAGATAGGAATGAAGGTACAAGCCATTGCACATTTTCTCCAAGACATCAAACTCCATTATCAAATGCCTTGAAGCTTTTCATCTGATCATGGAACACTGATGACCATATGTGTTGGAAGGGTTCGCTTTCCAAATGTTCTCCATCCATGTGAAATACGTGGTTGATTCTAGGAAGACATTGTTGATTTTCCAAAATAATGAGCTTCAAGTTCATATCTGCCGCAAATATTCAAGAGGAACTTCGTCAAATAGTTTGAGTGCATGGCCTTGAGCTTAATCAAATGCATTGGGTGAATGAACTCACAACCTGCCAAGATATTGAGGTGATGGTTTGGTATTGATCTTTCACTACGTAAAAGGGAATGTAATGCCCCTCTTCAAACTTTTTGGTGATCATTTCATAAGACTCTCATCAAATACCACTTCTTTAATCATGGTTTAGCACAAAACTTTACATGTACCTCTCTGGAGTCAATTGATATTGCTGCCTATGTGCACTCATATCTCCATGTTCATCTTTGTAAGTACATCCATGCTTTGTTTTAAGGTGATATCACCAAATGATATTAAAACAAAAATGTACAATTTTAATTCCCACTTGACTTGCTGGTTAGAGGGTGAAGAGAAGATAGTGAAACATATTACTATAGTTTTCAATTTCTTCACCTTGACTATATTGATCTCCTCTACTTGCGCATTGGAATACTTGGGTGGATGATGAGCTTGTCTATGATGACCGAGACCATCAATTTTGTAGTTTGAATCTGGAGTTTTATGTCAAATGGTTATCGTGCATCATCTCTACTATACCAACGTTCAAAGAAAAGTTTCAAACGCACTCAGGAACCAAGCATAGTGTAGATATGAGTGGTCAACCAACAAAGACCATTCAATGTACTACTGTTGGGAAGATGAAGGATGGCTGGTCTGACAATCCACGTGCTTTTTCTATGATCTTGTGCTGATCCACTTGTCGTTTTACCAAATAGTTACCCTGCCTTGTCTATAATCTTTGCGAATACCATTGATTCCCATTGGAAGCCGCAAGCTGGAGATTGAAACATTATATCAAACAGTTATCGTGTCTTATCATTTTTTTTTTTTTGCTAGATTGGGCAACACTTCTATCTTTCTTGAACATTCTGTCACACAATCCTTGTTAATAGCTTATGCCTCTGCAGTTTCCATGTGTTGAAGCTTTGCTAGATTATCTCCAGTTGAATAGTTAGCAATAACATTAGCTAGTGATTCATCCTTTCAATTTTCTTCTTTTACTAACTTGATCAGAGAGGTTAATTAACCACCTTCAAAATAAGTAGTTTGGAGCTTAACCTTAACCTTTTGAGAGGTTAATGGTTAATGATGCGATCGAAAATATGTATTTTTGGTTCTTCCATTAACCTGCAATAACTTTGGACTCGGAAGGTGGATTTGAAAATTCGAAGTGCTGGGCGGAGCTGAGAACGAGCTAGATACATGGAAGGGTAAAAACTCTCAAAAACTCAGAGATGAAATGACCATTTTAATGCTTAAATCAAGACATATTTCAAAAATAACCATAGCATCAATAAGGTAGGCATTGAGACAATTTTGATATCTAGATAACAATTTACATGTCAGGAAAACAAAATAGAAATAGACTAAATATAATTAAAATATTACATTATTTATTCTATTGCTATGATTTTTTTAATTTAATTTTTTCAATAGAATATACTTTTTTTTATTGCTATGATTTTTATGGAATATGATTTTTTAAAAATTTGTACACGGTGAAATAAATCATTGTTTAAATTTGATTTAATGAATTTTTTTGTGTCATAAAACTTCTATGTATTAATTTCAGGGCATAGTATATATAAAAACAAATGCAATAGTTTATTCATGGAATTTTTGTGTTTATTTGAATACAATATTTATTAAATTTATATTATTTTTTTGAAATTAGATACCTCTCGACTTATTTTTAAAAAAATTGAATTAAATTTTTAAATATGCTAGTTAAGTTGTTGTCACAGTGATTTTATGTTGAAGATTTATTTGAGATTTTTCATTCTCATTTTCTTTACCTTTGTTGATATGTAAATTTTTTTTTGGAAGGTGCTTCTTATTTTCAAAATAATTGACTGACTTTCAAGATTAAGTCAAATTTATGCTAATAGTTACAATGTCTCATTTGCTCGGTAAATTTTCAGAGCAGAAAGCAGGGACTCTTGTTTAAATGATCTCCCATGCCTATAAATAAATTTTAAAAAATTTGAAACTCAAGCAACCTCCATTATTAGCTGCAGACCATATCCCTCGTATCCACTGCAAAGCTCGGGCAGCGAGCCGTTGAACTTCCGAGATGCATACCGAATTAATGAGAAGATGGTCTTTGAGGCGACACACGTCTCAAAATATATCTTATAAATACTCCGCAATCCGTGCTTGCCGTCCACCAGGAAATGTTGGACTGCTCACTGTTTTTTACGATGGGACTGCTGGAAAGGCTAAAAGGAGAAGGCTAATTTTTCAGGCTTGAAATGAACGGCTCAGATGTTCTCAGTCGTCTTAGATCCTAGTAGCAATCGTCCATTGCTCAACCTAGGTAGTTCATTTCAAATATGAAAACCATATTATAATTGCCGCCATGACTACGAGTTAAGTACCTCCAGATGGAGACATTGATGTTTCGAAAATCGCTCCAATTTGCCTTCTTTATTTCAATTTATCCTTAGGAAAATCCTAGGTCAAGTTCGTAAATTTGGAGTGTGGATTTTGGTCAGAAACAGAAAAAAAATCAGATGGGCTTGAGAGTTGTCGTAAGAGGGAGAAAGATACGGAGGTGCAATGGAAGAGGAAGAGGCAGGCGCAGAAAGAAACGGAGAACGAAAGGAAAATAAGAGGTGGATGTAGGAGCAGGCTGAATATATATCATTTATCACTTTATGTTGTGACGGCATAAGGTAATGGCCTTTTTCACTTATTGTTGTTGATAAGGACTGCTTGGTGGAATTAGAGTATTGAACTGCGGGAAATGCAAGGTTTCTGCATATTCTTCTTAGTAAGGCAACGATTTATCCTTTTGTTGATAATTTATTGCAACCGTTTTGAAATCTTGTTTCCTGAATAGTGTCGATCTTAGAGATACTCGAAGGGTTGAAATATCTGGGGCTTTATTTCGCCCACCGTCAGCTTTATCTAATTTGGCTCATACTCAATAAACGGATAACAGATGCTAGAACTGTAACCCTAAGATTGTACTATGGAAAATTTTGAAAGTTATTCAGTTTTGATGAAGTTTTTCTGGCTTTTTCTGTCATTTCTTTTGATAAACTATATTACGTCACTAAGTTAAGAGATAGAGATGAGCTATTTGTCTTCTACTTAAGATAGATGGTTGCCTTCATCTGCGGAGCACTTCTACTATCTTCTATAGTTCTTCGACCAAAAAAATCCTTCAGGTCTTGTCCCCACATTTTATAGCTCTTTATTCTTAATAAAATCCGTTAATTTTACATTTATCTGAATTAATCTCAAAATAGCTCGTCACACTTGCACTGGAATGGAACAATGAGAAGCCCACTTGAATTTGTGCGGGCTGAAATCCTTGTCTTCAACCAGATCTCGAATCTTGAAACCACAAGAAGTACAAGAGAACTTTTGACTAATGAGTTCTGATGCTTCACTTATGTGAGTATCACCTAGATCCATTGAGTACTAAGTATTCTATTTATTCTCATGAGAGATGGATTCGTGTTGATTCACTACTCATTAAATGAGGGTCAAAGAGTTTGACTCAAAAATTGCACAGTTAAATCCTGATTGCACCACCACAAATTGACTTGCTGTGAAAATTGTTTCCTAATGAGTAAGCTTAAATAGCTACTCTATAAAATTCTTATTAAGAATTCAAACACAAAGTAGCCTAAATGACATAGAAGTCATTTTGACATGATTACACACCTACATCCTTTAGGGCCCGTTTGGCTCGTGGATTAGCACTGGAATTAGAATACGAAATTTTCAAGATTCTCATATCCACTGTTTGGGTCTGCCGAATGGGAATGGGAATTAGAAAAAAGTGGGATCCGAGATCCTTATTTGACCCCCATAACAAGGATTCGGTCTTCCACCAAAATAGGTGGAATTGTTCAAATTCCCATTTTAATTCCATTTTTATAAAATTGAGCATTACAAATTATTGCAAAAACAATGTTTTGTCGTGTCCGCCCGATTGACTAATATTTGGTGCTCGTTTTGCAACACCACATTTTTGGCCTTGCTTGTTACCGCCTATGCACATCTCGCACATCTCCTCTGTTGGTTCACACCTTGCTCGTTCCTTCCTTGCTCGTTCTGGCCTCTGCTCGTTCGCTGTAGGTATGGACTTTTCAAAATCGTTTGTTTGTATGCGTCATTTTTTGGGTTGTATGGCAAACCCTACTCTGGATGCCCCCATTTATTCTGCACTCACGTGGGCCAACATTGCAAATCGAGTACCTTTATATGCAGTTGTTTGGATGGTAGTAATAATGGTGGTTGATTTATATGCAGGTGGATTCGACACTGCTCACGCTACGGCTAGGTAAATGTTGTTGCATAAAACTCTTTTCTTACTACTGGCTTTGTTTCTTACTATTTATTAGGGTTTTGTCGTTTTTTTACTGTACCATCCATGTCGTTTTGTTTGGTGGAAAAACCACAATGCCTAGACAAAATTTTCTTTTCAATCTAGTTTTTTGGTCAATGTTTCCCTAGATTTGCTTTCAAAAACGCTTTTGAATGAGTTTGAAAAGGTATGTTATTTTTTTGTGAGAGAAATTGACAGTCACGATGTCTGTTAATTATTTTGTGAAGTCATGATGTTTGTTAATTATTTTGTGAGAGAAATTTATAGTCATGGTCTTTGTTATGTTTTTTGGCGATAGAAATGCATATGGTTATGGTCCCACTGTAATATTTTTCAATGTTATGTAAATACTTCGCCTATTACATTGGGCATCCTTGCATTTGCCAGCAGTTTTAAAATCTTGAGAACAACTGACTGCCTCTAAACTGGTTTTTAGGATCTTTAGAGCATCTTCTAACTTTATGGTTAATAGTTTTTAAGAAAGTTGTGTTTGGATAGGTTTTCAAATCTTCAAAGATATTTCTCTAACGAACAATTTTTTACTGTTATAAAACACTTTAGTTTCTGATCTTTGAACCTGTGTTGTCTGATAGATGAATCTACCATTTTGCCTCACCACTTCTCGTTGGGGGATGTTTCTGGGCTTTTGGGACATCCACGTGTTTTGGATTGGGTTTGTGTCTTGCAGTTTGGCTCTAGATTTAGGCTTTAGGCTGCATTATGCTATGTAGTCCTATGTTCTTAGTAAGAATATTAATAAAGAATACCAATTAAGATGACAAAGTTCTCTCTAGTGGATTCACAAGTTTGAGCTTTCTCACTTTTAGAAATGAGTTCAAGTTGTAGTAGTTCATCGCTTGTAATAAATGTTACTAAAAAAAAACCTAGAATATATTAGATAAACTTGGCAATCGATTTGTATTTAGGATTTGGGTGTAGTGCACTGCAATAAATGAGGCTAGGTGCGCAAGGCTTGGGAGAATTTGATTGAAGATTTACCATTCAGCCATGGCATCTAAGTTGTGAAGGTCATCCCTTCAGGAGAGATGTTTAGCTTATAAACAAACAAGGTATCATACCTAAATGGCATGATTTTGTGCTTGAGATGTTGATTCTTTTCATTTCTTTTTTTGATGCTATTACCTGAACCATTGCTATATATTTAGACTAAACCAATTTTCACTTTTCTCTTCTCGGATAAATTGCTCAAGATCCTTCATCTCTTATTAAGTGTCTTTCAACAATCAAATCAATTGGATTATTTTGTGTAAATTTATACTTGGTTTACAGATACATGCTTTGGATCCGTGCACAAAATATTCAGTTGATGTATTAGAGGCAAATCAATTCCATTAATTCAAGACAAACAGTCGATCTGTTAAAACTCCATCAGTACAAGCTCTGAGCTTCTATGTTCTCCTCACATCGAATTCTCTATAAATTAGCTTAAAACCTCACCCTGACAGGAAAGGTTTATACCTTGTGTAGGGAAAAATATGTCTCCTATGACAATGGTGACATCAGGAGGAATCTCTTGAGAAAAAATCCTATTAGAAAGATACATCCAAGTTTAGATCATTAAAAATGGACAAACTTTAAATAGCAATGCACTTCTTTTTTATTTTTCAAATCACATCCTTTGATCAGAATAGACTGTAAAACCATTGATATGAAAATCTCTGCACAATCTAATATAAAAATATTGTATTATTCACTGTAAAAAATATAACACCATCAATATCCATAAATATGAATTTAACACCTTGCCTTGCTTTTTATTGTTTTTGTGATGGGGGTTTTACATACCATTGACATGTATGCTCCATGGCAATACTAGAGAGTTTGTGGTGTCTCTTGGAAGAAGATGAATGAGAAGACATGGGAGACTACAGGATATATGAATTATGGAAAAACTTAAAAGATGAAAAGATAATGCAAGACTTAAAATTGGTCAGCCAATTGAATTTGCTGATTAGGAGAAGAGAGGAAGAAGATTGAATGGACACTCATAATTCCTAATAAGATTGTAATGGCAAGGTTGATAGATAGGTAAAGGTGCAGAGCAAGAAGAAATTTATCAAATAGTGTTGAGGATTTTCAAAAAAGATAAAAGAAGATCACAAACATGGTTACAAATGAATAAAGTCAAAATGTGAAGCAAAAGATAGTGACAGAGAACATAATTTCCCTTTATGCTTATCTAAAAGAATGCATATGACAATTTCAGACCAAGACATGCTACATACAAAAGACATGTATTTCATATGGAAGAGGAAGTGTGCTTGAAATTCCTAAGGGCTTCTTAGGGTTAAGTGGAGCCATCTTCACCCAAATGTTCAAAACCATGAATGGTCATGATGAAAGAGGCCTAATATTTCTTCTAGGTGTCCTACCTTCTGCTGTATTACTGCTTGTAATGTTAAAAGTCTAACCCACCAAAGATATTATAAAGGAGAATGAAGTCAAGGATTTTACTAATTTCTGTATGTTGCTCTTTCCCTGGCAAGGTTTTTTATGCTTATGATTATGTTGTAGAACAAGGTGAGAGTTTCTTAGTTAGGATACCAAGTTGTTTATGTTCTAATCATGCTATTTCTGTTGTCAAATCATGTAGTTGTTTTTAAGACAGAGATTGATAGTACGAAACCATAAATCTTTTCTAATGGAGACTCAAGTTCCTTGCTCCAAATCATATGAATATGAGTGAACAACAAGCTGAGCTTGCAGACATGGTGAGCAGTAGAAAAGAAACCAAGAAAACTATGAAAAATCCAAATGTCGAAAATCCCACCTTGCCAAAACATTCAAGGGAGGCCAGAAAAGACTTCACCATCCTACGGGCATTTGCAAGCATGGATATGATAATACTATTCTTAGCAGAAAATTTTAGAATTTGAGAAACACTAACAGTAATTGAAAATATGGGTCAAATTGGAAGGTCATTAGGACACACCACTGTCAACATCAACACATTTGGTTTACTCATCAGCGTCTAGAATTATCTTAGTTTGGTGGCTTCTAGATTCTTGTTAGAATTCTTCTTCCTGAAATATAAGTTTCGTAGGCTTCATATGCTCACAATTGCACTACTCTAGGCTGTGATGGGCATATTTATATAGCTTTTTCTCTGCCAGGTTCTCTATATGTAGCATCTATACCTATGGGGTTTCTCTTTTGGAGCCCAATGACCTATCCTACTTTCTATTTATAATCTCTGAGCTCTTTGGTCTAAATTACTATTCTACATTTTATAATTTTGAAGGTGCTAACGAAGGTGGTTAGAGCTCTCAAGGACAAAGAAGTAGAAAAGAAATTACTATTGCAGGCAGCTCATGCACCCAATTCATCTCTTAACATATTAAGAATATGGGAGGGCAAAAGGATAGTCCATTGCATGGAGAAGTACCAAAGGATATCAAATTGAGAAGTATAGGATAGTAGAAGGACAACAAAAGAGCAAGAATATGACAGCGTGTTGACATGCACAAATGGCCGTCCCAAGGAAGGTAAAATAAGCTTTTGCAGGGGAAAAAGAAAAAGGAATACATTTATAGCCAGCTATTAAGGAAAGTCAAGGAGCATGGAGAAAAGGCAGTGAACATCCCTAAAAGAGGGGCAGCATATGGAGAAAAGGCCAAGAACATCCCCAAATGGGCCAACATTGACACCATGCATGAGGCATTTTTGTTAAGACAAAACCACGATGTTAATGTTATAATTCTGTCGGATAAATTATATTATATATATGAGAAATATAATATATGACATATATTATATATGGAATAATTAACTTATATTAAGAGTGATATATATATAGTTATATAACAATTATAATATATTGATGGTATATTACTTGTGTTATAACTATTACTAATGTAAGTCAATATGTTAAAGAGACATGTCTCTTCAAGAGACATGCCTCTTTATTTTACATATATATTCATTCATATAGTAACTTGGAAAACACATAAAATTTCACAAGTGCTATTACAAGTTACAGATCCTATTTCACTAACATGGTATCAGAGCAGATTCTTTCCTAACCTATGAGGTTTACAAATAACAGAAATAATTTTCTCCCCCATGGTTGATCGATAGAGCTTAAAACTTGTAGTTAAATACTTATCTGATTTTGGGTGGACTGTTATTGGTGTTTGACAACTGCGAATGGTCAATGTGAAATCTAAGCTCTATTGTGGCGTAAGAAGTATGGACTTCTATTAGGCAAGTAAGAAAAATTCTGTCATCTGGTTATAACATCATTAGAGGTTGTGATAGAGA
The DNA here is from genome assembly GCA_028749045.1 of Cupressus sempervirens. Lineage (NCBI taxonomy): Eukaryota > Viridiplantae > Streptophyta > Pinopsida > Cupressales > Cupressaceae > Cupressus > Cupressus sempervirens. The sequence goes on from CM053790.1 coordinate 850,046,724, forward strand.
TTGAGAATGTTAGGTATATATATCAGAGCTCATGGGAAAATTATCATGTACATTCATCAGAGGTTGTGGCATATATTTTCCTCATTTATCGCAACATGTATCGTGCTCATATAGTAGCTTATTCTCTGGCTATACATATTATAAAGGAGGTGTCCAAGTAGGTAAACCAAAGATGAAATGAGTAATGTGCAGATTGAATGGAAAAATTTAGGGAATGAAGTGTCCAAGTCGGGCAACTGAAACGGGTAGTGATAATTGATTGGTACCCCACTCTATAAGCAAGGCACCATGCATTGTGGACATTAAAAAGGAGTACCATTTGTTTCATTCTCCATATATTCTGTAGCAAGAATTATTTTTTAGTCTCAAAGCAGCCATTGATGAGCTCGATCATAAGTTAATAATTGCAGTTCAATTCATTTGGACCTGATTTTAAGTAGAGGCTGAAGCCTAAATGACAGAAGGGTTTATGATGATAGACTGCTATATTTACAAGAAATGTAGTTCAGTTCCTAGAGATAACAGAGGTAGCTTCAATCCTGTAGAACTAATATTTCCAACAGAAAGAGGAATCTCAAAAGGTACCAGAAATTCAAATCTACTCTTAGGTCCTTCATCCCACTAGCCAGGAAGCTGACCTTCTATTTGCTAATGCCTCACATGAAGAATACATTTACCCATACACATCAAGCTTACTGAATACAAGACCACTATTTTGTATTGTATCTGTAATAAAGCAGATTTGAAGTACTGGATTAAAACTAAAATTTTCCAATCCCTAAAGCATGCCGCTAATGCATGCTACAGATTCAGCACCAGAAACATTTTAAGGATACACTTTGGTTATTTTAATCGATGCAACTTTACATAGAAGGTGACAAATTAGTAGAAGGGGACCCAGATGTGGATTCAGATTGAATCATCTATGAATTAGTCTAGGTTCTGATTTGTGACATTTGAAATCTAGGGAATCGACAAGGAAAAAGCCATGGTAATTTTAGGTCAAATGTGGCATTGCAAAGCTATTTCTATAGTGATTCGGAGTTGGCCGGCATGTGGATTGGAATGTATCAAATTGCTTGTAACCACCACCATCCCACGTGGATTTGAAAGCATCACAGTGAAGAAATGTGAGTTAGAAATAAAGGAAAGACTTCCATAGGTACAACAAAAGTAAAGTGGATCTGATTCATAGAAAGAAGAGCACGTTATTGCTGATAGGGATTAAACTCAAATCCTACACGATTCAAGTGCAAATAAAGACAGTGTCAGCAAGGACAAAGGCTTATCCGATGGGACTCCAAAATCTATGTTAAAACACTTACAGTAATTGGTTACAACATTCCATATATTTAGTTAGACAATTCATTTCTAGAGATTGGAATTTATTCAAACAGATTGATAGAGACTGCATAGGATTTAAATGCATCCAGTGGTAACATAACTTTCATCTCAGTGGTAATGTACATGACAAGGGACACAACTCTCATTCTTGTTAAATTAGTCTATGTTTGTTATTGGCGAACAATCTACAAAGAAACCCAATGGGTGGAGTAAGCTTGACCTTATCTCCTATACGGTGTGTTGGACCTTCATTGGAGCAGCTTAAGTGTGAATGTGATACAAAATTGTTTGATGATATAAAAGTGGGAATTTTACATTGTGGGGGAGAAATAATAAACAATATTTCATTCCCACTTGAACCATTCTTAGTGAGGAGCTAATTCAAAAGAGAAAACGTCTCTCAAACAATCTAAGAAGATATTTTTAGATATGGACCTTCATTTTAAGCAAACTCGTATCAAGAATGCATAGATATGTATTTATTATCCTTTAGTATTACACTCATCTACTCATTGTAGTCTCTCTCTTATTTTGTATTTCTATAATTACTATAAAGAGCTATTTGCCTTGACCTTTTCCTTTGTATTTGAGGATGTTCAGGAAAAGATGATTGGTACATTAGGCATGCTACCAAATATTGTGTAGACTCAATCTCATGATTGTAGCTCCAAAGAAGCTGTGATTTAGGATTCATGAATCATTTGATGATTAGGTTGGATAATGTGATTTTTTTGAAGCAAATATCCTTGATGATTGAAATTATAAGAGGGAGTTTGACAGTTCATTAGAAGCAGCCTTAGAGAAAGAGAGGGAGCAGAAAATAAAAATGCAAAAATCAAACTTTTGATGATACTAGTTCAGAAGGAGTAGACCTTGTTGATGGATTCAACAATAGTTAGAAACTATAATAGCTAAAGGATTATGATTCATGGGATAAAGTCTCATGTATGTAGGCTGGAAGGCATTATGCTATTAGGATACCCATTGAACTAGGGAAGCATGATATGACTTGCTTCCAAGAGGTTAGAAGCATAATAATAGATTCAGAGGAAGTCCAACACTTCATCGGAGAGAACCTTGTGCTAAGAGTTAAGAAAAGTTGATATCAAACTAAGAGGGAGAAACTTTACTCTCTAATATGTTTTATGGTGAATGTTGTGACAACACCACATGATAGTATTCATGGAGACTTCATGCGAACTTTTGATGTCATACATGTATGAGCCTGTCCCCTGTGTACATCATTAGGAAGTGACGACTTCTAAATGATTATCACTTGTATTAGGAGAAGTTCTTGTCAAGTGACGTCCTTACAATAACTTGTAGCATGATTCATTTTTTGCGAAATTGTTTCATGTAAAGGCTTTATCTTATAAATCAACAACTAGGCGGTTGATATCATTAATTTGATTATCTACAAGTTGCTTGTATAGATATATTTCAGTAATTGGTGTATATCTTGCCTTGATACTCTGATAGGCCATTACCACATTGAGTACTTGGTGGATATCATTTAATTGATATTCTGATAGGCCATTACTCAGAGTATTTGGTGAATATCATTTGATTGATATTCTGATAGGCCAATGCTCATGTTACCAAATATGATATCTAATAGTAGTTGGTGGATATCATATGTTGATAATCTGATAGGCCAATACTTACATGATATCATATTCTAGAAACCTTTTGATCAAAGATTTCCTATATGTATTATTTTTGAAATATTACCTATGTTGTAATATCTATGTGTTTTATCCTTCTTCATTAAGAGGGAGTGTTAATGTTATAATTGTCGGATAAATTATATTATATATATGAGAAATATAATATATGACATATATTATATATGGAATAATTAACTTATATATAGAGTGATATATATATATATATATATTGATGGTATATTACTTGTGTTATAACTATTACTAATGTAAGTTAATATGTTAAAGAGACATGTCTCTTCAAGAGACATGCCTCTTTATTTTACATATATATTCATTCATATAGTAACTTGGAAAACACATAAAATTTCACAAGTGATATTACAAGTTACAGAGCCTATTTCACTAAGACACGAGAAATGAAAATGGAGAAAATAAAAGCCATGAGAAATGAAAAGGAGGAATGAATATTGGAAGAATACATGTAAGATATTCTCAACGTGAATTAAGATAAGTGTTAGGCATCAACTGGGAATCCGTATAGCCTTCACAATAAGAAAATGTTAAGTATAACAATCATAAAGTTGTGACAGAGTTACTTTATCATAGCAAAGGAGGTGAGAGCTAGTAGGAAGCTTAATGGACAGTCCACAAATGTGATTTATACAAAAAAACATTGAAAGGAGCATGACAATATCTCAGATTGATTCTAAAAATGGTGGTGATACATACAAGCTTACAATTTAGTAAATGCTAATATATAAATTTGATTTTGGACTCAAAAAAAAGAAATATCAAGGAAAGTATACTAGGGTAATGGGACTATAGTTCTTAGAATAGACAAGATGAGGTTCTCTCTCATAACTTACAATAGAAAAGTATATAGAATATAAACTTAGTAAAATTGAGAAAACAACTAATGAAACTTAGGAGAAAAAGTATTAATTACAACGAGGATCATACGATTTGCAAGATTGAACATGTAATACCCATATTTTTCATCATCATTCTATGAGGGAGGTGAAACATATTAGAAGCTAATAATACTAAATCTAAATACACTCTAAACTTTGAGTTTTTAATAACATAAAGTACAGTGGCCTACAAAAAAGATAATCCAACTGTTTCTAACTGCCATACCTCACTGTTATGGTGTACAAGGGAGAAAATATAATCTTAAATGTAGTCATGTTAATATATAATTTATGTCCCTAGAAGAGAATTATATGCAGCCGATGTTTTGTTCTTCACCATGCCTTGAATCATTCAGATCAAAGCGGAGCTAAAGAAAGTGACCACCAGGGTTAGCTTGAGCTCCATAATATTCTCTTCTAAAACTTAGAACTCTTGAGAAATTATCTCATAAATATTGTAAAGAAAGAGACACAACACTAGAGGCATTTGGATGTTGTACCTAAGACTCAAAATTCACGACCTATATAGAGGCAATTGTATGCTGTACCTAAATCCAATTAGCCAAAAGGCACAACTGGAATAAAACTGAAAAAGAAAAATAAATTGAATTTACTGATTTGTACAATGGTAGGTTATAACAGAAAATAAGACAGACAACATCTTTCTTTTAAAATTCTCTGAGAAATTGCTCAATAATCTAAGGTTCTTTGCTAGTCATAGTTGTTGAGTATCATAACCATAGGAAGAGTTGACCGTCGAAGGTGCTTCAACTCAATGGAGAGAGAAATTTGCTTAAATAGCAGCAATTATGCGTGGTTAGTGAAGTGAGAGTTGAGGCTTAAGCAAAAAGCATTGTGGTGGTGTTGTACTTCTATTCATTTTGTCATCCGCCTTGTATTGGGATGGTGAATGTGGACATTTAGAGGCAAATTTACTAAAAAGTTGTTGCAGCTAAATTTTGAGTACTGTCTTCTCTGTTCCCCTATGGGAGGAAAGGAAACCCATTATTAGTTGCTTTGGAGATTGTGGTTATGCTCTCTTGTTTGTGTTAAGGTGGTCAGAAGGATCTTTTGCAAGTGGGTTTATGTGTCATAGTGTAGAAGAGTTTAGAACTTTGTCTATCTACTAGTTCATGGGCAGATACTTCCACACAATTCACTGTAGCCTACAGTAGTAGCTACTTCCTTTCATTGAGAATTCTTCAGCAGTAGTTAGAAAAGAAGCAAGACTATATATTCAAGCTGTAGGTAGTGAAGAGAATAGATTGTACGCTTCCTTTGTTATATCTTCCAGCATTCCTTCATTCCTTCAACACTAGTTAGAAAAGAAGCACGACTATATATTCAAGCTGAAGGTAGTGAAATTTTTAATACAAACAGATTTAGATATTAATTTTTCTCATTTATAGTCATTGTTTGCTGCAATATATTTTATATGCTGGAAGAATAGTAGATTTATTTCTTGAAAAGTTATTAGGTGCAGTATATTTTAATCCCAGTTCTATTAAAATGTGCAACTAATATTTGGCTTATAGGAATACATTTTTCATGTGATCATGGCATATGTTAAAAGATGGTCTCTTTTTGCTGTAGAAATATCATAAATATAAGACTCCACTATCCTATAAATATGAATAGTTAGTCCTTACTCATGACAACACTAGTCTAATAAAAAGTTTCTCTACATTGGTTTTAGGGTGTTGATGGATGTAGTCAAAGACAAATGTATTCTAGGGCACGTTGCTAGGAAGAGATGAGTCATTTGTGCTCTTGTAGTTAGTCTTGCAGCTTTTGCCGCATCAATAGCAGCAGTTGCACAAGAAGGTAGAAGATCAATATGCAAGTGCAAGAGAGGCGAGATTCCCTTTTATAAACATATTGTCTATTCAAATGAAACTGATTGTCATGATCAAATTCCAATGAGTAGACGAGCCTTCTTTCGTCTAGCAGATATTCTTAGGCAAAAAGGAAGCATCACAAATACCATGCACTTAACTCTAGAAGAACAATTGATGATGTTTCTCCATACTCTTGGCCATAATTTGAGGAATCGTAAGATTGCTCACAACTTTGGTCACTCAGGAGAGACAATCAGTCGATATTTTCACAAGGTTTTGATGGTAGTGTTGGCACTCCATGAGAATTATCTTTTGCCACCTGGTCCATACACTCCTTTAGAAATTAGCGGGAAAGACCATTTTGATCCGTACTTCAAGGTACATACCCTATTGGTACATTTTTGTTTCCTCGACTCTAAATTCTATTATTGCATGCCTTTTGATTATAAATTTTCCTAATGTAGGATTGTGTGGGAGCAATCGATGGAACTCATATTCCAGTCACTATTGATGTCGACATGCAAGCTCCATATCATGACAGAAAAGGAAACTTGTCACAAAATGTTATGGGTGTGTCTTCATTCGATTATAAGTTTCAGTACGTCCTTGCTGGATGGGAATGGTCAGCTGTAGATAGTCGTGTTCTAGCTTTGGCCTTGTCAAGATCCGATCCATTGGTAGTCCCCCTTGGTATGTCAAATATATTTATATATTGATGCATATGACATTTTTTAATAAAATATATTAATATACCTTATTTTATGTAGGAAAATATTATTTAGTGGATGTTGGATATCCCAATGTACCTGGATTTCTGGCACCTTATTGTTGCACACGTTACCACCTAAAAGAGTTCTCAAGGGCAAATCCAATAAACACTCCACAAGAGTTGTTTAACCATCAGCACTCATTGCTTAGGAATGCAGTAGAGCGCACATTTGGCATTTTGAAGCAACACTTTCCTATCCTAAGACATGCGACGTCATATCAAATCAGAACCCAAACAAAGATTGTTTTGGCGTGTTGCATACTGCACAACTTCATCACCATAGAAGATGACATTAATTTTGAAGTTGACATTGAAGAGGAAAATGATCGTGAGGGGATAGATGTACCAATACTTGAGACATATGGGATGACTCAATGTGATAGAGATGATTGGGTAGGTTTCGAGATGAAATAGCACAAAGGATGTGGGATGATTAAGAGCTCCATCTTAGATGTGAAAGCGTAGTATTTAGTACTAGTTGTAAACTCCATTTTCTATTTGTGCATCTTGTTACAACAATCAAGACAATCTTATTGTAGCTCTAAATTTGAAAAATCATTTTGAATCATATTTTGAATCATTCCTTTTCTTTTCACAAATTACATGTGCTAGTAATCAGCAAATTGAAAGACCCTGCTCCTCAAATTAAAAATGGTGTCCTTGTGCTTTCCTTCATTATCAGCCAACAACCACCCAATCCCTGCACCTCTATTCTTGAACTTTATTAGCTTTCCCAATGAATGCACAGACGCTAGTTAAAGCTTCCTTCTAGAAAGTTCGTAGTAGCTAGCAGTAATGAAGCATTGTATTTCTGGAGAGTTTTCCAATTTGGCCTACATTCTCTCAGCTGCCCTTCACGTCAATTGGAACAGTCAGTAAATAGGATGATTTCAAATACACAGTTTTCCCATTGCTTAGTTGCTCAGGTTTACAGACTTTAGGACTTAAAATCTTGATTCTGCATATCAGCTTGTTCACAAGCTTGCTGAGTTAATATTTTAAAATCAGTACTAGTCATTATATCGACTATTCACATTTTTAATTAATGATGTTATTATTGACATATGCTTCAGCATTTTGTTGAAAAAAATAGTCATCATGCTTTTTCTTGTTTGTGTTTTTCAATGTGTTTTTGGTTTTTTAACCTCTTATATTTTGTTTTTATTAAAAACATTACTAGTATGCTTACTGAAGATGAATTTTCTTGGCATTGTTAAATAATTCAAGGCATCACTCTTGAGTCTTGAGCACATTGTGTGCTCAAAGTTTGCATGAAGGATGTTATTTAGCTCAGAACTAACAAAATTCTAATATATAAATATATTTTTGGAATCTTTTGAGTCTTGACTCAGTAGCCTTCTTACAATATGGAAAAGCTTTAATAGAAAATCCCACACCAATATATTATAGTTTTTGCATTCGACTCTAGAAAATTTGGATGTTGCTTATAGCAAGTACAAGATCCTCAATGCAGTGCTACTGACAATCACTCACACTGCCAGAAATACCTAGTCAGATGCAGAATTGTATTGCTCTTGGTCTTGCTTCTATGTAGCCTCAAATCATTTACTGTCTTCTTTGTCGCTATCCTCCTTTTCTGTAAATCTTCATGCCAATTGGCCTTGATTTTCTCTCATTCAGTGGGGAACATTGACTTCTATCTTTGGCTCCTACTATTCTCCTCTTCCCATAACAGCTGCTTCTTAAGGCTTAAACTCCATATGATTCAATGATAGTGGCAATGTCTTCTTTACCTAAGCCTCATATGGTATTGACAACAACTTCGCTGCCAAAGAATGACTGTGAATAGAACTCAATGGACTTCTCTCATTAACTCTTCTTTTTGCTCTGATACTAAACTGATGCAACACTTGAAACTTTTACAAACCTTTTAAAATACATGCAAAGAGAAATTGAAGAGCATCCACTGTATAGTAGCAGAGAGATACAGCTATTAGGAACCGTGAGGGGAATGCAGAAGATATGTTTCTATTAACATAGTAAAATATTTACAAACTTCAAACTTAAACGTATCCTTCCTTTTCTGACCAAACCACTACCTCACAACAGACCACTAACTTTCCATTTTTAGTAATCATGTAACAATTGCTTCCAACCAAATTAAGCCATTATTTGCAAGACTTGTCACCTGAATCTGAGGAATCCATGTGATTGTGACTTTTGATTCGTAGGCTGTCAGTTTGCATCTCCAAGCATCTGTGGTGGGCTTGCAAAGTCTTGAGCTGAATTAACAGCAGTAAACATTTTTGTCTTGGCTCAGCCAACTCACAAATTTTGACAAAAAATTACAGTATCTTTTGGATTTGTTTGTTTTTGGTAGAACTTTGCTGACACTAAATCAATCTCAGGCTTAGTCCCAAAACTATGCGTTATTGACAATATACTTCAGCATAGGTATTTGAAAAAATTATATCTCATCTTGTTCTTAACTTGTTTGGTTCATTAATATGCATTTTTATGCTTTTGAACTTATTATGTTTTGTTTAAAATTTTAATGCAAATATGGCTGATACATTTAGTAGATGGTGATCCTATTCTATGTAAGCACTCTATATTGTTTCACCTTGCTATCAGCCCCTGCTTGGTTTGCTGCTGTCTACAGACATATTTTCATTCACATTTATGGTTGCCATTTTCATTCATGTTTGATACGGGATATAGAATTTTGGTGAGCTGCTACTCAAGCATATTTCCCCATTGAGTTTTTTTTTGTTCCATCCACCATAGGCTAACTATTTTCTGATCTAACTTTAGATGTTGCCTCCTTTCGAGTTGTCTATGCACAATTATGTTTTCTGACTTCAAATGAGTTTTAAAATATTGTGTTTCAGGTGTAATGACTTTCAAGAGACTATAATACACATGTTTTTAACTTACCCTCTGCAAATCTACTTTGTATGCATTACACAATAGTTGATGTCATATACAATGCTTCTGATGAGCATGGATAATGATGACGTTCAAGTTGTTGAAACACCACCTTCGACAAAAAAGGTATTTTGAAAATTGTGTATGGAACGTAAGCTTTTGGACTTGCTACATGAACAAGTCACACTTGAAAGGAAAGGAGAGGGAGGCTTCAAAAAAGAAGCTTGGATAGCTATTGAAAGAAAGTTTAATGCAGATATGAACACGAGCTTGTCTAAGGACAATTTCAAAAATAAACTAAAAATTTGGAAACAAGGTTACAAAGTAATGAAGGAGCTGAAAAATACTAGTGGTTTTGCATGGAATGAGTCTACGCAATTTATGGATGCTGATGAAATTGTTTGGGATGAGTTGCTTAAGTTAACATGTCCATTTGAATATTTTAATGTTATTTAATGAGTGATTAAGTTATTATTGATAATCAAATGAATAATTCAATATCTTTGACAACATGCAGAGGAAGGAATTTAAAAGTGTGAAACTGTTTAAAAGGCAGTCTTTCCAATACTATAATGACCTTGCCTTGATTGTGGGCAATGATATCGTTGAGGGTGCCATTGTCGGCACTGCACAAGAAGCAGAAGAACACAATATGGATGAGACAGAAGATCTTAATGATGATTATGATAAAATTCATACACCTATTGGGGCTGCTGCTGATCTGGATGCGGAAGAAACAAGTATTCCAGTGTCCAATCAATTTAGTGCAGCAACTGGGAAACATAGTCGTTCAGCATCATCCTTAAGGAGGCCAAAGAGGATGAAGGCTAGTATGGCTAATTTTATAGATGGGATGTCTCATTCCATCGATAAGCTAAATGAGACTCTCCTTAAGTCCCAAGTTATTGAATTGAGTGAAGAGCGTAAGACAAAAGATTTGGAAAAGGTCTATGTTGCACTAAAAGCGACTGGTGAACTTAGTATGGGTACTTTGATTACGGCGTTTGACACATTTGTGGTTGATTCTGATAGAGCCAAAGGGTTCTTGATTATGAATGATGATGAGAGAGCAAAATATGTTCGAACGAAGTTTTTAGGGCTTTAGCTACTATGTTGGACATAGTTATGACAATCGTTTTATAACAGTTGGGTGTTGCTTAATTTTGGTGGTTCACATCCCATTCGATGGATGTGACCAAGGATTTACAGATTTTTGGCAAAAGTTTATTAGGACCTTTCGATTTTCATATAGAACATATATTTTTGTTGACATTGCTAATTAAGTTTTGATGATTTGAATATAATCATATGGTTTTATTTTTTATAGAATATATATTTATGTTGACATTGTTAATTATGTTTTGATGATCTGAATATGATCGTATGGTTTTATATATCCATCTATTGTTGGCGATCATTATAGTCATTTTTATCTGCTTTTGAAAGTCTTATTGTTGGAGATCTTTTATTCAAGATCTATTTAGTTATTGTTTGAGATGTGCTGATTGGAGAGCTGCTGTTGACATGCTGGTTGGATATAACTGTTGTTAACATGCTGGTTGGATATTAGATTTTAATTGATGTTAACATGCTGTTGGTTGGATATTAACTGCTGTTAACTGCTTAGGTTTTCTACTAGAATAAACTTTAGATTGATGCTACTCTGTTATGTCATTGTATTAGCTAATGACAACACTACTGTTAGCCGACTGGATGGTTCCGGCGGTATTTTGTATTCTGTAGCCGATGGTCCGGCAGTGTTTCTGTAGCCGACGGTGTTTCTATAGCTGACAGTCCGGCGGTGTTTAGCCGACGGTCCGGCGGTGTTTTTGTATGTTGTAGCTGACATCGTCGGTAAATAGTTTGTAGCAGATAGAATAATTGTGGCCGACGGACTCCTTCGGGAAGGTTCGACGGTAGTATTTATATCCCGTTTGGGATCATTGTAAAGCATCATCCATCTACTATTGCGAATAATAATATAAGTTCTGTTGTTCGTGTTCATTGTCTGTATGCGTTCATTTACTTTACCTGTACGGTAAACATTTGGCGCCGTTGCCTTATGAATCTGGAAGGTGGGAGGAATGAAGATTAATGCCAAATTAGCTTAACAAGGATCGGAATAAGGCAAAGGCAAAAAGATGGAATCCGTATTGCGCAAGAAAATTTAATTCTGGCACAACAAGCCGAACGCCGACGGAGATTCCAGAAGATTACCGACGGAAACCGAAGTGCGGAGGAATTGTTGAAGGAGACTCGACAACGGGTGGAATTGGTGGAAGAAGCACGGGAGGAGTTCTTGAATTTGTGTTCGCCGAGGGAAGAAAATTCAGACGGGAGAGCATCAACTCGCACGGCTCGCAGTGTCAACGGAGCATAAGCGTGGAGTGACCTCTTCGTCCAGGATAGACTTCCGCGGGAAACAATTTCGGAGCATCCTCCGTCTTCACCAAGGGTTGCAGCTGTCGACACCTCCAGTGTGGGAGTGCAGACCGTCGGTGTGGGAGTTCAGACTGTCGGTGTGGGAGTGCAGACCGCCGGTGTGGGAGTGCAGACTGTCGGTGTGGGAGTTCAGACTGTTGGTGTGGGAGTGCAGACCGCCGGTGTGGGAGTCCAGACTGCCGGTGTGGGAGTGCCGACCACTGTAGGAGTGCAGACCTCCAGAGTTATGGCAGGACCCAAAGAAAAATTATCGAAATTTGAAGGCGATGGTACAGTCGACCCCCTCCGACATTGTAAGACATGTGAGACAATCTGGCGGGCAAATGGAATTACTGATGTCGACAAATGGGCCAGGCAATTTTCAGCAACCCTACGGGGTGTCGCGGTTGATTGGTTTTTGGATATGAATCCGCAGAAGCTGGATACATGGGATAACATTAAAAAGGAGTTCTTGGCAGAATTTAAACTCTTGCGGGATGATAATGAAATTGTAGTAAAAATTTTCAATACCAAGCAAGGGAAGCACGAAACTGTCCGTGTCTACGCCAGGAGATTGGGGTAAAAGCACAAACCTGTGTCACCTTTTATAAAGAAATGTGATATCAGAATGTGACAATTCAACATTAATGACAAAAAAAATGGTATTTGTGTTTAAAATATGAAGATGATGTAAACTAACGAAATGTGTAGAATTGTATGAATTTTATGCCTATAATTTTTATAATTTTTTTGACTAAGAATTTATTCATTTTATTTTATTTTGAAGTCCCTTTTTTAACTGTAAAAAATATAGGATGTAGTTCCCGTCAAACAAGTATGTGCAAATCACATTTTTTTGTTCTAATTTGAAAATATTTTATAGATGACATGTATAGCTAGTGCACAAAAAAAAAAATAATTATTTTTGATGTATATTTTCTTTGTTATAAGTACTCAAGTTCAACCTTGTCAGAATCCAACAGTTTTTTCCTCCCGTCAAAACTTCCCTATCAAATCTATACCTTCTTGAAAATAAATTACATATTCGTGAAGAGGATTCTCTCCTCTAGTGATAAATATATATTTTTTATTTTTTTGATATGATTTACTATTTTTTATCATTTTTTGAGAGAGCATCTTCTAAAATGTTGAAATATCGACTTATAATATTTTGAGATTATAATATATTATAACTAGTCAAAACACTCAAAAATTTATATAATGATGATATTGAATTTGAAATCTATAAAAGGGTATTTTTAATTTTTTTAAAAATTGAGTTTTGATAGAGAAATGAGATTTGACCAAAACAGGTTATTGTATCACAAACGGTGACACAAATCTATTCTTTTACCCATTGAAAGACTTAATAAACAAAATGGAAAGCAAGCCAGCGGATGGATTGCAGAAAAGGTGGTTTGTGGACGGCCTACGCTCGCAGTTGCGGAGGAAAATGAAAATTGTGCCACCGTCATCATATGTGGACTCGTATAACAGAGCATTGGATCTTGAAAGTGAACAGAAGACAAAGAAGAAGAAAACTAGCTCATCTGATTTTGATGACGACGAGCCTGCCAGAGATGATAGCAACGACGACGAAGGCAGCAGCAAGAAAGTTCGGGCCCTACAAAAGGATATGATTCGCATGATGGAGTTTAAAAATATGCAGAAGGAACCAAAAGGAAGTGAACTGTGGTGCACAGAATGTATGACCGACGGCCATACTAAAGGATCGTGTCCAAAAAACCAATTTTGTGACATTTGTCAAATCATGGGCCATTCAACAAAAGACTGCCCCTTTAACATGAAGACAAGAGGATCTCCGCAGGTGTTTCTCACACAGGAGGCTTTCCCGTCGGGTAGTAACGGAAACACGAATACCGCCGGTGCTACATCTGGAGGATACAGGAATAATAGCAGAGGGCAAAATAACATTACAAACAATAATAATAATAATGGGAGCTGAAGTCGAACTCAGTATGATGCAAATGGACGGTCGATCGTTCAATGTCGAGCATGTAATTTGTGGGGTCATTTTGCGCGAGATTGTACAGTGGCAAACACACCAAAATTATTATGCAGATGGTGTGGACCCAGCGATCACAAAGATTCCAAGTGTCCAAAGGCTAGAGTAAACTTGATCACTATTGGCACGGATGTAGAGGAGGTTCTGGCAATTACACGAAGGCAAGCGGAGGAAAAGAGAAAAGTGGGGGAAGCGCAGGCGGCAATTACAAAGGCATCATCGGTAGGGACATTTCAGTTGAAGGATATCACCGACACCTTGGCAAAGAACTTTGTAGAACAAAACATTGTACGACAGATCTTACAAACGGAGATACCGGTCAAGATAAGTGACCTCCTTCTCACAATGCCCCAGTTACGGACGGTCATTCTGAATCATACATCGTTTTCAAAAGCACCGGAGGACACAGGAATGGATAGTAGGGAAGTGATGACAATCGACCCAATGCTGTTGGCACTCACATCCGGACGGCATCCGACGGTTGTCGAGATGGGGATTTTGGAAAATGTTTTGATAGAGACAATTGTTGACGGAGGGTCCGGCATGAATGTGTTGCCGGAGGATACTTGGAAGAAGTTGGGAAAACTGATGCTGTGGCCACCTGCATTTCAGTTGCTCACAACAGACCAACATGGAATCAAACCATTGGGAATTCTAAAAGCGCAACCGGTAACAATTGGTACGCAACAATTTTTATTGGATTTTGTGGTCATTCCATTAAAAAGAAAAGGCTATGATGCTATTCTGGGACGGGATTGGTTGGTGCAAGCAAAAGTAAAACATGATTGGAAACGCAATACCCTATCAATGGAGCGCGGAGGCAAAAGATTCATATTTGACCTGCACATGCAAATGGTTGGTGAGGAGGCAGCATTGTCAGATTCTGACAGTGAAGGCGAGAGTGATGACGAAGGAAAGAGGAGAATGGAACCGGATGAAGGAGTATTGAGACTTGACGGAGGATCGAATGACGACAACTTGGACTCGGTGAATGACCTTTACCACTGGCAGATAGAAGACTACGAACTCTTTCCGAGTTGCAATATGCTAAGGGTCGACGAAGATGAGAAAAAGGAGGAAAATAAATGTCCGGAGGAATGCAGGGAAGTGGAAGAAGGAAAATTTGCCATGGCTGAAGCTGAGGAGAAGAACATACAGTCTGAACACAGAAAAACAAAAAATCCCACTGTCCGGTACATGGTGAATGGAAGGCGTGGAAAGCAAAGGTTACACCGCAACATAAAATTAATGGAAGGGCACCAACAGCAAGGAAATAATCCAGTTGCGTGATGACCGCAGGCACAGTGGGCGACGGGGGTGGCACAGAACAAACGTAAGGTGTACGACGGTAAGAATGAAATGAAAGTGGAAGGTCAGCGACAATGGAGCGGTCAGATTATCAACTTTGGACGGGCAGAAGATACCTCCGGCAGTCAACGGATCCAAATTCAAAATATATGGTGCCAGGAAGACTTTGTCATTGTCGTAGAAGGAGACTCCCTGGTCGTTGCCGAATGGCGACGGTCCGAGGTAAATTTGAGGTGCTTTGTATTTTTCTTTTGATAAAAAAAAAAAAAAAAAAAAAAAGAAAGAAAAGAAGCCGCGAACAGATAGGCCCCGCGGGCAAGTCTACCCGCGGGCAACAGCTGTTGGAGGACCCCGTGGCCGACGAAAGAAAGGCCCCGCAGGCAAGCATACCCGTGGGCGTCGAAGTTGGAGGCCCCGCGGGCAACAGCTATTCGCGGCCAGTGAAGTTGAAAGTTCCGTGGGTCTGCGGGCAAGAGACCCCCGCGGAGTGTGAAGCCTCAGGGCATAATGATTGCTTTGACAGAGAACGAAGGTTCCGACAAGAAAAGTAAGAGCCCCCGCGGGGATAATATTGCTTCGACGGAGAAAGAAAAAAAGCTCTCGCGGGCGTAATATTTTATAGAATCCTCGCCTAGTTAGCCGCCGGTGAAAGAATGGGCCGCAGGTAGAAAAAGAAAGGCCGCGGGGAGAAAAGAAAGGCCGCGAAGAGAACAGAAAGGCCGCAGGGAGAACAGGAAGGCCGCGGGTGACGCAAGAATCCGCAGGGAGAACAGGAAGGCCGCGGGTGAGGACAGAAAGGCCATGGAGTAGGACGCGGGTGCCAGTTAGAGGTTCAGTACTATAAAAAAAAAAAAAAAAATCGTCGACAGAATCAAGTTGTTCAGAATGAGTGACAGATGATGCCAAAGGGAAGGGGACGCATCCGTGGTTGCCAGAAAGAGTGCAGAATCGGCAGATAATAACAGAAATGGTGTGATCCGTGCATTTCTGTGTGGGTTGCGAAGTGTTAATTTGGTCTTGGCGGCGAGGGGCACTGCCTCTCGACCCCGCCCTGTACTGCGACAGGGAGCACACCCGGGGCGCTGCCACTCGACCCCGTCGGGGGCGTTGCCCCCTAGACCCCTAGTCGTGAAGGATATCAGTCGTGGGAGTCTGATCAGTTGAGAAGAGTTGAAGTTGCTGCAGGCATGGACTTTCTGTGTACTAGAGGCAGTGGGAGCAGGTGTTGGCTATGAGGCTGTCTTGGTGGATGCATAGAGAGCTCGGGAGGAGCTAATCATCCAGTTGGACGTAGTGCAGCGACACTTGGCTCAGGGTACCGAGGAATTGAAAACAGAGAAAGCAGCACTGGTGGCTATCAAGGTCAGCTTGAGGAGACAGTGTTGTGTTAGCAGAGGCTATAGGCACGGGACGAAGGTGACAGTGATGTGTCGGAAGCAGATTTCTCTTATTGTAGTCACTCTGTAAATGTATTTTTTGCTAATTTGTCTCAGATATTGTCAGTCGTCAGGAGACGACTTTTCTTTTTGGGGGGGATGGTGTTAGCCGACTGGATGGTTTCGACGGTATTTTGTATTCTGTAGCCGACGGTTTGGCGATGTTTCTGTAGCCGATGGTCCGGCGGTGTTTCTGTAGCTGACAGTCCGGCGGTGTTTTTGTATGTTGTAGCTGACATCGTCAGTAAATAGTTTGTAGCAGATAGAATAATTGTGGCCGACGGACTCCTTCGGGAAGGTTCGGCGGTAGTATTTATATCCCGTTTGGGATCATTGTAAAGCATCATCCATCTACTATTGCGAATAATAATATAAGTTCTGCTGTTACTAGATGGTTCCGGCGGTATTTTGTATTCTGTAGTTGATGGTTCGGCGATGTTTCTGTAGCGGACGGTCCGGCGGTGTTTCTGTAGCCGACGGTCTGGCGGTGTTTTTGTATGTTGTAGTTGACATCGTCGGTAAATAGTTTGTAGCAGATAGAATAATTGTGGCCGACAGACTCCTTCGGGAAGGTTCGGCGGTAGTATTTATATCCCGTCTGGGATCATTGTAAAGCATCATCCATCTACTATTGCGAATAATAATATAAGTTATGTTGTTCATGTTCATTGTCTGTATGCGTTCATTTACTTTACCTGTACGATAAACAACTACTCATTTGATGTTTTTGGTTCGGTTTGAGATGTCATTATACTTGCAACTAAAATGATATGTTAGCCTCTATTGAAGAGCACAAATGTTAGCCACCTATGTATGTATATATTATAATTGATTTTTTAGTTTCTATAGGCAAAATATAACCAATAGTTGGTTCAACACAACCATGGATCAAATTCATCTTAAAATCACGTGGAAGGGTGGTGTTCTGTTTGAATTTCACTGCATTGGACTTCATTAAGTTTGCCATAGTTGAACCAAGTAAAGCTGAAACAAGTTAAGGTCATCTCAGCCACTTGATAAACATTTTATCTTACTATTTATTACATAACATTTATACATTAGTACGTAATAACAATATAAATCCTCCTTGCAATTGATTTCCTAAATGTTTATATGCTTGTTTGGCCTCTACACCAATTAAGACATGGTGCATTGTTTTTTGATACAGGATTCATGGATTTGAAAGTTGTGCTCATTTATAATTGCCCATGTGGTGCTGGGGCGTGCATATTAAAAGTCTTGTGCACGAGTGAAAATTTTGAGCGCGAATTTTGGTGCTGTCCTGAGAGTAAAAAGGTTATTAGTTATGACATGTTATGTATTGTATGTTTCAAACTAATGACATGTAATAATATTAGTATGACCTAATATTTTGTATTGCAGGTGGGCAGGGGTTGTGGACATTTCAAGTTGTTCGACTCTACAACTACTCATAATGAAAAAAACCAGTGGAAAATGTGTAAGCCACGAGAGGTGCCCAGGGCTAACATTGGTTCAATGACAAAAGATGAAATGTGTAAAATGTTTAAGGCACGAGAGGCTGAAATAATCTTTTTACGCTACCTTCTATGTGTAATTATTGGCCTCTTATTCGGCCTTGTATTTTGGGCCCTTTTTTGACAATGCGCTTAATATGGATAGAACTTTATTACATGTTTTACGTTGCCTTTTGGCCTTTTACTCGGCCTTGTATATTGGAACCTTATGCGAGAATGATTAAATAAAGATAGAACTTTGTTATATGTTTTATGAGTTAAGTTAAAAGAAAATTTGTAAATTTAATTTAGTTCCTAATTTAAAATTTGAAATTATTAGACTTTCTTTTCCAAAATTAACAATCTCAAGATAATTATATGAAAATTTGAAATATGAAAAATTCTAAATAAAGTGTATTTTATGTTGTGTCAAAAATATCTTGAAAAATACAAATAATATAAAGATGTTCAACAATTCTTATATATTCTAACTCATTTTAAATATTCTTTTGTTTAAATATTGTACAATATTTTTTATATTTGTTTCTTACTACTTAAATTGTTCTAGTTAAATTAAAAGATATTTTATATTTCACAAATGTTATATTATATTTATTTCTATTATTTTGAACCTTACATTTTATATATTTGTATTATTAGAAGCATACTTGCATTTTCTATTTTATATTAAATTTTACAATACAAAATTTAGATAAAATTTGAGATTTTGTTGATTTCGGATTCGACTCAAGCTCTTTAGGAGCTCTTGTTTTGTATACAAATATTCGACCATTTTTTTAGTAATATCACAACAAATTATAAATTAATGTAGTTTTATTTTGGTGGACTAAGTATTTTCCACAATTTTGATGACAATAAATATCATGGGTTTAAAATCATATAATGTGTAATCACGCTAAAATGATGTATTAAAAATATATTTCATTCATCTTTAAAAAAAAAACTTGTTCATGTCAGTATTCCAATTCCAATTCCTAATGTGCAACCAAACGGAGGAAATGCGTATTCTCATATTGAATTCTTGGTGAACCAAACGGACCCAAAACGAATTCTCAAAATCGGAACTTGGATTTTAAGTTCTAGAATCCCAAATCAAGGATTTCATATGCCAATTCTGAAATCATATTCTAGCAACCAAACGGACCCTTAGGTACCATGCGCTCTTATGTGTTTTGGCTTGGTTCACTATCCTTTTTGTACAACCATTCTCACTTGAAATAACTAGATCTTTGTGATTTCTTTTCTATGTTACAATGCCTAGAATGCGATGTCTATAGTTTTCAGCAATTCAACATATACCTTATATTTTTTTAACTAGAAATTTCTTTCCTTTGTTCTAAATGAGGACCCACTAATTAAGAAAGAGATTATGTGCATTCAAATGCTAGAGGACTGCATGCTAGCTAATGTAATTAATAGCAATAATAGAGGAGTGGGATGTGACACTAAAAAATATTCTTGACTAATATGGTGGGTGGTAATTGATCATCAAATAGTATCTTGATGAGGATGGATGCTTTTGGACATTACTACAGGTAAAAGTAGTAGATATAGTGTTGTTTCCTACCTTGCCTTACACATTCTAAATGTTTGAGAGACATTCGTGGGGCATTCAGAATGTCACTAGATGCAGCCTTCTACCCCACCCTTACTTTGTAAATTTTACATGATCACACACACCTTGGTAGCTATGTTTTACTTTTAAAGTTGGCTAGTTTGCATTTATCAAATATTTGTATTCTAATGCGTCAATTTGGAGGATGTTTTATTTTCTGTATAAGGTATACAAACATCATAACATGTAATGATATCTTTATTTTGAAGACAACATTGATAGCATAGTGTTACATTCTTCTTTGTGGCCATTGTTAGACATGATTATAATCAGCTGGTGTAATTAGAATTTTTCCCAATGTAACTCGGGTGCACACATCCGATTCAAAAACCTGAAGCACCCGGTTTGTGTATGCACTCAGTGTGGGTGCATCATGCACCCGAGTACCCCCGCTAGCTGAAATTGTGTTGCCGCACCTCGGCCGCATCGGTCGAGCACCCGGGTGGGACATGAGACCCAAGTGTGTGGCAGGTGCATGGGTGCGGGGGTGCTCCCAAGGTGCTCATGGGGTGTGGCCGGCTGAATGGCTGAAAAAGTTAAAAAAAAATAAAAAAATTTACAATTATTTTTAGATTTGTTTTTTGTGCATGCTAACTCTAATTGGGTGTGGGTCCCATGTGGTCTATTTGAAGGTTTAATAAGACTAATAGACCTTATTAGGTGTGGGTCTCATTGTTTTGGAGTAGCAAGGCGCTAAGTGAGCAAAAGAGTTTGCAGGAGTTTGTTTTGGAGCTGAAATTGTGTTGCTGCACCTCGACCGCATCGGTCGAGCACCCGGGTGGGACATGAGACCCAAGTGTGTGGCAGGTGCATGGGTGCGGGGGTGCTCCCAAGGTGCTCGTGGGGTGTGGCCGGCTGAATGGCTGAAAAAGTTAAAAAAAAATTAAAAAATTTACAATTATTTTTAGATTTGTTTTTTGTGCATGCTAACTCTAATTGGGTGTGGGTCCCATGTGGTCTATTTGAAGGTTTAATAAGACTAATAGACCTTATTAGGTGTGGGTCTCATTGTTTTGGAGTAGCAAGGCGTTAAGTGAGAAAAAGAGTTTGCAGGAGTTTGTTTTGGAGCTGAAATTGTGTTGCCGCACCTCGGCCGCATCGGTCGAGCACCCGGGTGGGACATGAGACCCAAGTGTGTGGCAGGTGCATGGGTGCGGGGGTGCTCCCAAGGTGCTCGTGGGGTGTGGCCGGCTGAATGGCTGAAAAAGTTAAAAAAAAATTAAAAAATTTACAATTATTTTTAGATTTGTTTTTTGTGCATGCTAACTCTAATTGGGTGTGGGTCCCATGTGGTCTATTTGAAGGTTTAATAAGACTAATAGACCTTATTAGGTGTGGGTCTCATTGTTTTGGAGCAGCAAGGCGCTAAGTGAGCAAAAGAGTTTGCAGGAGTTTGTGAGAGTTTAGTGGGTGATTTTGCAAGGGATTGCAAGATCAAAAGGAGCAAGATGAGTAAGAAGATTTGATTTGGCAAGTGTCTCCTCAAGTTCAAGGTAGGTTTTTTTTAAAATTTTACAACATTTTATTTATTTTAGAAATCAATTTATAATTTTTAAATTTAGTATTTAGTTTTACTTTCAAGTTTCAACTTTAAATTTTTGAATGTTTCATTCTTGAATCTTGTCGATAGTAGATAGTTGATAGTTCTATAATTTTTATTATCTATATTAATTTTTTCATTCTTCTTAAAATAAAAATATGCTGAAACGTATTTAAAATTTAATATTTAGCTTCTTTTTTTATATATATAATTTTTTTAAATAGTAAAGGTTTAAGTAGGCTAAAACTAGTTTGTATAACTTATTTTCACTTGGGCTGAAATGTATCATGATCATTGTTATAATTTTATTTTCATTTTGTGAAATGTAGTTTTATAAATGACATCTAGATCCGGCCAAAGTGAAGAAGACATAGAAATTAATTAGACAAGTGATTATGATTATGAACCTGAGCCCAAGGGAAGTGATCATGGGGCTAATGTAGATGGTCAATTTGAGGAAGAACCTCCTTATGTTGCAATGTCTTATCAAATCATGACACAAACTAAGCATTTTTTAGCATGTTGCATTCTACATGACTACATTACAATAGAGAATGGTGTTCCAGCTGAAATTGAAATTGAAGAGGATGATGATCGTAATGCGATAAATGTACCAGTAATTGAGACGTATGGGATGACTCAGCGAGATAGAGATGATTGGGGAAAATTTTGAGATGAGATAGCACGAAGAATGTGGGAAGATTATAGATCTCGTTCGTAGTTCTAAAAAAGAAAACATGAACATTGCATGAACATACTGATATGATATTTGTCTCATTGATATATCATTATAACCGAATTTGATTGCATCTATTTTATATTGTATTTGTGATATTGTACCTTCTACCATTTAGATTATTCATGAATACCCTGTCAATATGATTGATCAAAAGCTTATTTGTGTTTCTACTTTATCTATGACGTACATTTTATCAGCATAGGAGGAAATTTAGGAGTATTATTTCAATTTCAAACTATTATTTTATTTTACTATTTGTATGAGTTATTTTATGGTTTAGTCAAATGTTGTGCTTCTTGTTTCTATGTGCTATTATTTTCTTTTCCTTGGGCTATAAACTGATTATTATTTGTTTTTAATTACTGATTTTCTTATCCTTGGGTTGTATCCAGTTGTCTTTCACTACCCAAAGTTTCTATGTCATCATCTGTAGGCCTTAAATTCTTTGATTAACTAAACCCATTTCACTACAAGATTAGACATAAATATGGTCGAACCTTCATAATACTGTCAAAAGTCTGGATTATGCAAATATGTCAGCTTCAATAAAAATAGATCACTCATAAATACAATTAAGGACATAACATCGATGCTAATGTTTAGTAGCTACACTTATATGAGTTCTGCCGAAACATAATATTATGGTTGTGAACTCTTTTATAATGAATAGTGTTCTGCTGAAATATAACATTGTGGTTGTGGGCTCTTTTATAATGAATAGTATAGCAACTAGTATAGTAGCTATGTTGATTTATGCTCATTGTGGTTATGCACTCTTCCATAATGAATAGTTGAGCAACTAGTATAGTAGCTATACTGATTTATGCTGGTTTGGAACTGGTTGTGCTAATTTATAAACAGCATGTGATATACTTTGTATTTAGAACTGACTATGCTGATTTATGTTGGTTTGGAACTGGTTGTGCTGATTTATAAACAACATGCTGATATACTTTGTATTTAGAATTGGTTATGTTGATTTATATGCTCAATGTGATTGAATTTGTAGACTCGTTGTGAGATTGAATATTGGTCAATAGCATGGGTGGAGAAATACAGGCAACCCATCTACCTCCTTTTGGGAGGAAGGTATTATGGACTTGTGAAATGGAACACAAGTATCTTGAATTTCTCCAAGAGCAAGTTCAACTCTGCAGAAAAGGAGGGAGGATTTTGAAAATAGGCATTGACTGCAACTGAAAGGAAGTTCAATGCGGACTTGAACTTGCATTTGGCAAAAGATAATTTCAAAAACAAATTAAAAACATGAAAAATGCAAGTGGGTTTGCATGGAACGAGGCCACTCAGTGTATGGATGCTGAGGAGAGTGTATGAGATGAGCTTCTTGAGGTAATTTACTCTTTCAAATTCATATGATTTAAAGTATAATCTCTCTTATAAAGTATTTAATGAAAGACACTAAACTAATTCATTCATTATTAACCGATAGGCTATTATAGGTGGGCTTTTCATTGAAACCTATCCGTTTGGAAAATTGAACACTATAGGCAGTATTTATCTACTCAATCAATAAAATCAGGTAAATAAATTAACACGTGATCTTCGAGATTCCTCTGATTGCGATATTTTTAAGACATATTAACTTCCAATTTTAGCTTAGGAAATGGCAATTTTTCTAGCGTAAGGATATGAGATATTAAGATCCAATAATATTGACGGCTGGCATACGTAATTTCTATGTTATTTGGCACTAAAATTTGACAATATAAATTAGCTTCTCCAGATTTGGTGACCAAACAATCTCTTGGCTAGTTCTGACCGAGTTAGATTATAATCTTCTATGCCCATTTTGAAGTCTCTCTAACCTTTTTAGTTCTCCTCAACATTTGGCACAGTTGCTTTGGCTATGCATTAAATCTTCTTATTACACTCTAGAATTGTTTTTGTTCTAACCCTGTCTGTTTGGAAAACCAGACATTAAAGGCGATATTTATCTACTTAATAAAATCAAGTAATAAATGCAATTTCCTGCACTGACATATCTATTACCATATCCATTAGGATCTTAATAAATCTTCCACAGATCTGCGATATTTGTATATTGATTTTTTATGCCAGATACTATGTGGAGTTATTTCATTTTATCCCATTGCTTGCAATGTCTCTAAAACGTCCTGTGAATAGTCTAAACATTATCCTGTTAAACACGTAAATAGCTAGAAACTTGCTTTGTGAACTGTCTCTTTCAATTAGGTAAGTCCATGAATCTCGATCATTTTTTTTATCTTGGGCTTTACGGTTTTGAGTTCTATATAATAGGATAGAAATCATTGCCGGGGTTAAGGTCATCTCATTCTGCAATCAAAATTTGCCCATATTCGCATTAATTTTCAAATCTTTTCAATTTATCTTCTAGCATTTACTCTATTTTTCATTTTTTATGATGCGTATTCAATCGTGCTCTTTGATGCATTGCTAATCTATATATTTGTTTGTCTAAAAACTATTTGAAAAACATTAATCTATTGAAGCAATTGGGTTAAAGATTTTTTCTTTGGTGTAAAATGTGGGTTTTGAGTGCCCTCTACGGTTTGTGATATTTTCATGGTGATTATTTAATTTAAAGTCTGATTTGAGAAGAAGATTGTAAACAGTGAAATAGGATTCCTGGTTATTTTGGTGGTGATTTGAAGTATTATTTGCTACAGATAAGATCAAAATGTTTTCTTCTCCATGTACATTCTGATTTGACCTATTTTGGGGAAATATTTTTGGGGCTTTTCTTTTTATACCAGTAGCATCTCAAAGCGACATTCTCTTTTCCTCCCATAAATGACCACATTCATGATGTCACAATGTTCAAAGATATTGGATAAGGTCAGCTAAGCTTGTCCTATTTCTATCACACTATTTATGTCCTTCTGTATGTCCTTCCGTATTGTTTAATTAATTTAACTATGTTATGTTTATATCTTCCAACCTAAGCAATTATTTTTATTAAAATATGATGAACCAGTAGTGGTAGAGTCCAATTCACTTGTATGTTCACAATAACATAGTCTTTTGTGATATCTTGATCAAGGTATCACCTTAGTTTCAGTTATTACATGTTTTTGGTGATTCTAGGGACTGTGTTGCCGAATTTGATATAGGCGTTGGTCTTTCACTTGTTCTTTCTCTCTTTCACAATCCTCAACAAATTCATAATCAATCAACTTAATCATTTTTTAGTTCCATTAGTTCTGTGTCTTGTTAGCAATCTTGGAAACCCTTGTTTCAATAAGCCTTTATAAAATGCTATTGTTTCTCAATTTAAAATCATGTTAAAAATAGTAGGTTGACTTCGAGTTTATTAAGTAATATAGTTTTGTATTTATGCATATCTGTATTGTGCTTTGCTCTTTCTGACTGCTTCTTTTGTTTTTGTCTGTATTAAGTGTTGTTGCAATTTTTAGTATTCGTAATGTCCCATTCAAGATTCCTAGTTCAAACTTATCTTTATACAATCTAAATGTGTGCATGTATCCTTCTTGATAAACTTTCCCTTTCTTTTGAATCATAAAGTTGTTTCTTCTATAGGGTGATGTTGTAGGAGTTCCTCTTGCCAACTCTATGCCATGGAAGCATCACCTTCAGCTCCTTGAATACAAAGCTAGGAGTTTGCTTTTTGTATTGGGAAAGTTGCTGGCTAGTTTTAAAATATATGCTAGGCTTTGTGGTGTATATTA
Organism: Cupressus sempervirens; assembly: GCA_028749045.1. Lineage (NCBI taxonomy): Eukaryota > Viridiplantae > Streptophyta > Pinopsida > Cupressales > Cupressaceae > Cupressus > Cupressus sempervirens. Next base: position 850,072,412 of record CM053790.1, read on the forward strand.
GCTCCAAATTTGCCCAATTTATTATGATTTGAGTCCTTTGAAGTGCATAATCATCTGTTTTTATATGAAAACTCTCTATATAATTCTTGGATCATCTGTTGTTTTTGGTCCATTTCCTAGTTATTTCACAGCATTATTTGCGGCTTTTTTTCTTTTCTTTCAACTTTGTCCCATTGCCTTTTTCCCTTTTTAGGCTTGTAAAAAGCTTGGGGATTCTTTGCAATATTGCCTTTAAGAATGTAAATTTTTCATTTATAAAAAATGATACACAATGCAAATAGTAGGATGAGATTATAAATATCATGAGCTTTTGGAAAATAGGATCTCTATGAACATAGGACTTGTTTGCTTAATTACAATGTATGATTTGGGTATTCAATGTTTCTTCCAATGTAATTATCAGAGTTTGTATTGGGGGAAATTAATGCCTTTGACCTAAGTATAAATTACCTATCTTTTCCTATGTAGATACATGTCTTATTTCTCCCTTAGGGGCAGTTGTTGTATCAGTTTTAGTGGTGTAGATTTAGGGTTTTACTTTGTGTCAAACTTTGCAGGGTAGCACCTAATATTCATACTGATAGCCACTTCATATCAGTTTCTGCATGAATTGCTTTCAATTATGCAATAGCTGATTACTACTAAAATAATAGGAAAGCTGAAATTTCAGTTTGGCCTCTTCGTGCTATAATGTGGATGGGTATTGGAGTCCTTTTTGCCTATAAATTTTAAAAAGCTAGCATCACTTGGCGTTTGGGTACTCAGGAACTAATTTCAAGAGTATTCAAAATTAATTACTATGAAACTTGAACTAGTTACGGTGCTAGCATGCATCTCATACTTTCAAATAATACAGGTTGTTGTTTAAGTTTTTGTATATTGATAGCCACTTCATGTCATTTTCTGTGAATCAGCTATGTAGTAACTAAATTGCATCTTGTTGTGCTATTAAGTATGTTAAATAATCACCAAACAATTGTATAATAGTTTTAAATATTAATTGTATTCAAGATTTAAATTTAATTTAATTAAGTTCAGGCCCAATTATGTAAGTTATGATATTCTATTTTTTGTTTTTGATAGATTTTTTTGGTTACTCGAATCTAGAATTGGAAATTTACTCTCTTGCCACATGTTGGACACATGTTTCTGAAACTAATATTTTATTGAATTTTTTTAGTCAACTATGGAAAATGCACTCAATTCTATGATTGTTATTGAGATTAATAGTAGCAATGTGCCCCTCATGTTACCGAATCAGTCACCACAATCAATCAATAAGACTGGATTTCTTACAAACAATATTCCAAATTTTTCAAGTGGAGTTGCTCTTAGTTGCATTAACATACTCGAACATGCAAAGGAAACGTGCTCAACAATTCAATCTGTGCGAGATACTGATGTGATGCTAATGGAGGCAAGAGTCCTTGAGTTTCACACGACGTGTGACATGTTAACTGGATATTGTAACTTCCTACGTGACATGCATGCAGATGATTACTATGCTCTCGGTTGTGCTCCTAATATCAAAGTTGCATTTTAGAATTACCTTAATAATGTGTAGTTTATACCATCTATACCTATGAATATAATAAATTTGATATCGTACAATAGTATACTTGATAGAATGTATGTCATTTTGTACTTTTGTGAGGAAGTGGCCACCTAGACATATTGTTGGCCAAGCATAGGTTTCTTATATGAGCCTTATTTTGTAGACAACTCTGAACTATGATCGTGTGCACACCTTATTGTTTTCTTTGGAAGAATGGGCCACCTACAGCTATGTCCGGTTAGACAAGCGTGCTGAAATGAAGCATATTTTGTAAACAACTTCAACCTTTGTTACTTAAATGTACTCTTGTACTTGTTGTATATTGTTTAATATAGTGTTGTCTAAATTATATATTTTGTGTATTACGTTTTGTGCATGCAAAAGCAATAAATTTAAATACCCAAAATCTGTATGCTTAGTAATATAGCTACTTGAAACATAAATTCACAATCTGCAATATCTGAAAATAAGCTCAATCATATCAAATAAATATCAGAATAAATCTTCATCAAAGGTGATATGAATTTTAATTTCACCGCAAAATATGTGGGGTAGCATGGAGTTAAGTTTGTATTAGTTGACTGCCCAAAGCTCAAACTTATGAAGGCGTTCATGATTAAGAATTTGAGAGTGAATGGTGCTCTCTTTTATGAGCTTTCTTATGAAGTCACTCATCTTGAAATGTACTATGGAAATACTTATGATGGAGCTACAACTGGTATTGATAGATGCAGATATTAATCTTAGATATACGAAATTTGCAGCAAGGTTTCTTGAAATCCTAGCAAACTTTCAGTCCTTGAACAAACTTAACATAGCCTTGGAAAGGCATGAAAATATAGATTTTCCTCTATTCAAATTATTTCAAATGCTTCTGAATCTTTAGATATTTGTTTACCGCATAGATTAACTGATTGATGCACACAGACAATAGATGAGAACAACAGAACTGCTTCCTTTATTCGCATATGCCAAATATTACATTATGCTTGATGATATCTGCCCCTTACAATGCTTCCCGAAGGGGGTATAAATACTCATCGAAGGGCCTTTCGGAAGGTTCCCGAAGGAACCCATCGAGCACAAGTCGGCTACATAACATACTATCCTACCCATCGGCTCATTTACAATTATTTACCGACTACAATATTCTCTTTGTTGGGCTTATCTCTTAAGGTATGTACAAGCTTCACAAATTTTGAACCAGTTGTATAAGTAGTTTTAGGTCACGTGTGTAGAATTTGGATAAATAATATGGAATTTTTTATTTATCTATTTTTAATTAGTAAGTTATTAGAGTTTGTCATAAATTCTTAAATTATTCCTTGCAATGCAGGAGATGGTTATACCTTTTTACATCACTCCACATCTTAATCTCAAGAAAATGAGCATAGACATTTTTTGAGTTTGGCCAGAAAGAAGGTGAAGTAATAAGTTGCTTACTTCAAAGTACGCCCTCTCTTGAAGTACTGGAAATTCAGCAACCTGAAGAATAAAAAGAACATGATAAGATTCAATGTTTGAAGTTCTTGGAAGATATTAGGTTTCTGGTGAGAGCATCTCTACTAGCAAGGATTATTGTACTGGATAACAATTCCCAGCCTAGCCATGTACTAGGTTCTATGCCTTCTCCAACCCTATCCAAGTATAGGCTGAAAAAATATGACCTTTGCTTGTGTTTTTTTGCCATTTAATTTCATATTACTTTTACTTGTATGTCAAAAGTTGTTTATGCTGGTTGAGTTCCTATGTATAAGTTCATGCAAATTACATAAAATATTGTTGTTTGAACTTTGTAATGCAATTTCACTTTCTTGAAATTTTCAAACCAGGTTGAAATATCTGTGCCATTTTTGGCAATAGTTTTGTCCATTGATATATCCCAATTTCTTACAGTGTTTATAGAACTTCATTGATGTATTGTGAAACACATTTACACTTTCTTAATATTTTCATAATATCTCAGTTGAAAAAGTAGTGAACATTATTTTGATATGTACTAATAGCAATTAGTTGCTTTGCTAGTTTACACTACTATTTTATTCAATAGTCTGCAATTTTATCCAAATAAAAATTTACAGATTTCTATGTTAGCCATTTCAAGATAATTTAGATTTAAGTGTAATCTACTTTTGCAACAATTTATTGCCATCATAGGCTCTCTCTCTATCCAAAGATTCTCCAAATTACCTGCATAGAAATGGAAAGACACAAACTCAACATTTCTCCACATCTTATATATCACCTCCTAGAGGAAGGTAAAGACCCACACTCAACATTTCAGCACCAGCAAATTGAATGAGAAGCATGACTTTTACAAATAGCAATACAACCATCTCATGATAGATGAAAATAGGACATAGGCATTTTCTTGTTGTAGGACTCAAGTTATCATATGAACACCCACAACAAGCACCTAGCAAACCAGAGCCACCTTGCTGGGAACACATGCCAATTTTGTAAAAGGGATATCTCCACTAACAAAGAATGACCCAACCAAATTAGTTTTATGTACCTCACAATTTGCTATAAAATCAACTGCTTTGTTGAAGGCCATATGACAATTGTAATAGACAACTCCCTTGAAGTGAAGACAACTCTTCTTAGCTGCCTTTTTCATTGACAATAGCCAATGTAGGATATGCACAAAATGGATCTATTGGAAAAGCTTTAGCAAATTTTAGGCAAATGCAATTATCAGGTGTAAAGCCCAATTCTAAGACTCTTGAAATTAGTTTCTAAGCTCAATATTCCAACCATAACAATTCAAGTTAGATCAAATGATTTCTCTATGTTGGATTACCTTTGATCATCTACAGACTACTTAAACATCACATATTAATACTAATGTTTGATTGTTAGGCACAGAGTACTAAATAGTGAAATTTGGCTAATTTTTTAAAACTTATTTTTTCCTTTACATGTGGTGGATTGGATCATCAAGGTTCCCATCAATCTTAGCATGAATACGCGTGGTTTTTGTAGAGTTTGATAGAGAAAGAAGCTTATAGGTCAAATCAAATGTTAGGACCGTGGAAAGTGATCAAAGATTGAATAGTGTGAAGTGATTTCTTAGGAAAAAGCACTAAATTCCAAATAATCGGATAATATGAGGTGCAGAGTCATTTAAGAGATTGGAGTCCATGTACACAATTTGGTACATGGACCTATTGTCAAACTTTTAGAATTCTATATTTATTTTCATTTTGTCAAGTCAATATACTTTCATTACAGTGAACTTTAATTTGATCTTTTATTTACATATTATATATATATATATATATATATATATATATATATATATATATATATATATATATATATATATGGTAAGTCCAATAGTCTTATAGGGGGCTGATTAACCAATTGTAAAAGGCATTAAGAGATCGACACCCTTTATTTTTGCGATATTACTTTTATCAAAACTAATAAACAAGTTTTATAATTTGGAGTCAATTGAATGGAAAGCGATATGTAAAAAAATACAAGAAATATATATCTATTATTGATTAAATTAAAATCACATTTGCAAGGTCAACTATAATATAATCGCATTGTTCTTTTCATGATTTAAGCCATCAACACCCTTTATTTTCGTGATATTACTTTTATCAAAACCAATAAACAATTTTTATAATTTGGGGTTAATTGAATGGAAAGCCATATGTAAAAAATCAGTGCTAGATAGAAGAAATATATATCTATTATTAATTAAATTTCTATGAATAAGATTACCATTGATAAGGTCAACCATTATAGAATCACATTGGTCATTCCCATGAATTAAGCCATCAATACTATTCATTTTCATGATATGAATTTTATTGTAACCCTCTTTTGGTTCCACATTGTGTTCAATTCTATACATATCATTATTCACATCATCTTGATCTTGAGCTCTCTCTATGGGTATTGTTGTTTGACAAAAGTATCTCTCTCTAATAGTAGATGTTATACCTTTCAATTGATTGTATGCCTTGGCTAATTAATATCACATGTTTTGTTGAATGCTCAGGTGCCTTCCAACTAAAAAAATTATTGTTGAATCCTCAACAAACCAAAAGACTTACAATGAGGTATTTGTCACACAATATTGTTGTTTTTGGGTTGTTTGGATTTATAATATCATTGCTCCATGAAGAAGAATTTTTACATTCGTAATGAGATATACACATATATATCTAGTATGCATTTGTGAACACAATAATGAATATACTATCAACTATAATAATTATTTTGTGTGAAACAAAGTAATATCATACATGTATATTTGATTCATGTGATGTCTCATTTATAGATCTAATTTTCCTCCTATGACTAAAAATGGCTCCCTTGACTGAATCTGCAATTACAATGATTAATGATGGGAGCCTACAATTACAACCACACCTCCAAGTCGTAGACATTTTTGAGTTGGGGCCGAATCGTAAGGCAACACCTTGATATAGATTGGACCTCTCTGATGGATTTTCCAAACAAAAAGCAACAACTCCAAAGAAATATAATGATTATGTGGGCTCAAGAGAAATCGTAAAGGGGTCTATAGTGTTACTCAAAGGGTATAGTTACCCTACAATTTGCAAGTTTAGGTAAGCTCTTCTATAAATTTATCCAATATAGTCTATTTCTAAAAACATAAACATGTTTGAATCTACCCTTTTGTGATATGTTACAATATATAATACTTTGACTCAATATGGTCTTTTACAGGTGGATTGTTGTATCTAAACTAGACATCACTTGCTTGCATCATGACATTATTGGTGAATCTCTCTATGTATGCAAGGAACAAGGCCCAGACTTGGGTTCTCCATCGACATGTGTGCTTAAAATAAATGATGCCTTACAACTACCTTCCGAAAGAGTGATGCCTGGGATATCATCATCTTTAAAGAATAAAGAAATAAATATCAATGTTTATTATTGTATTTATTATTACCAACATTGATGCTACATACTAACATATGCAAATACCATGTATTTGGAAAATTTAATTGTTTATAATTGTATTTATTACTACCAACATTGATGCTACATACTAACATATGAAAATACCATTTATTTGGCAAATTTAATTGTTTATATTCATATTTAGTTAAGTTCTATCTTTAGAGAATGAAACTATTGGTTGTTGATTTTTATTTTTTATGATTGTTTTACTTCAATTGAAATGTGATCTTATTTAATTGTTTATAATTGTATTTATTACTAGCAACATTATTTGCTAAATACTAACATATGAAAATACCATGTATTTGGCAAAATTAATTGCTTATAATTGTAATTAGTAAAGTTATATCTTTAGAGAATAAAACTATTGGTTGTTGATTTTTAATTTTTATGATTGTATTTACTTCAGTCCAAATATGATTTTTACCAACAACTTTATCATTTATGATATACTCTTTTTGAATTAAAATATTGGTATTTGAATCCAAAATTGGTGTTTCTACTACCTTGCGTTGAATTATCAACTAGGTTATTACTTGTTTATGTTTCACATTGATATTATTGACATCTTATTTCACAATTTATTACGAATATAATATTGACCGTGAAATATGATGATCTCTTTGCAGATAGTGAGCTCCTCCCCTCAAACTTGTGAGAGAAAGCTTTCAAAAATTGAAAATAAACAAAACCAGCGTCGAAAAAGAGATAATGATTATTATGCTCAGCACAAAGAAGAAATTAGTATTCGTCGTCATATGCAATGAACAAAAAAAGTAAATATGTGGCATAGATATTGGAACACCCCAAATGGATACAGACTTTGTAGTAGTCTCTAAGAAGTTTTGTACTAAGATAAATGCATTGGCAAACATTGGAAGATGCAAAGTATGCAATGAATGTTACCCTAGCATGCACACCTCTTCAACAGATTGTGTCTTGGTGTGCACTAGATGTGTTTATGAAAAAGGGCAACATCGATTTGCAACATCTAATAATATGAACTCAGGAAAACAACCAGATGTGTTAAAAAGTCTAACCCAAGTTGAAGAAATGCTCATAGCACGAGTAAATCCAATAGTTCAAGTAACTCATGTTCGTGGTGGACAATATAAATATTATGGTCATACAATTAGCTTTCCACAAGACATTAAATCAATAGCGAAATACCTCCCACATAGGATTTCAGAATTAGACGTTTTAATAGTTTGACGACTCCACATCCATGGAACTTACTATGATTGCTATGTAAGTAGGGATCGTGTTTGGGCTGCATTACAGTATAGGATAAAATACGACCCAAACTATAAGGATGTTCTAATAGACTATGAATGTCTACAACAACTCCTAGATAGAAGTATAGACATTTCAAGCATGCTTCATACTATTGATGTAGGCAATGAACATGAGCTCTCAATTGAATTTGAAGGTCCATATGGTGAGGATGAAAATGAAAATGACATATCATACTCATCATCATTTATGGCTAACTTACCAACTAGACAACGTGAAATAGATATTATCAAAGAAAAAATGCAAATTTTCGATGCCAAGGATACTATTATTCTTTGGCCTGAGCTTGATCCTTCTCCAATAAATGAATACAACATTGAAGGACTTTTGGATATGGCTTTTCCCACACTCTTCCCAAGTGGTATTGCATTACCAATACAACCCCACTATCGAGAAGTTAAGATGCATGAATATGTATTGCACTTAATGAGATACCATGATAGTAGATTTGGGAGCCATCCAAAGTTTTTCTATTTTGTACTAAATCTAATGATGCGACATTGAACTCAAGGACTCTCTTCTATTTTTGTCAAGAAAAATCTAGAGGACTCCATCCCAATCACCATTGAAAACCTTTTCCTGCACATACAACAAATACCTGATACTCAATTGGCTGAGGAATTGATGGACTTTGGATCTTCCTTGAGGGGAACTCGTGCGTATTGGAATAAACATCGTAGTGAACTTTCAAATATGATCAACCAGTTAGGAACCCCTACTCTTTTCTTCACCTTTAGTGCTACAAATACTAAGTGGCATGAATTACAACGACTATTTTCAAATGGCCTTCCATCAGTCCTATGAACAAATAAAGAATGCATAGACAACATTATCAATAACCCACACACCACATCTTTATTCTTGCATGAAAGGCTCACAATATTCCGTGAAGAAGTATTAGAAAAATTCTTTCATGTGTCAAATTACTGGTATAGATATGAATGGCAACATTGAGAATCAGGAATACACATGGGTTCATTTGGATTCTAGGTGCACCTGACATGGATGGACTCGATTGGCATAGTCACGAGGAGGTAGAATGAGTGAGGACATTATTTGAAAAATATGTCAAAGCATGGAATCCTTGCACATAATCTTATAGAAACAACACCCAACATCGATCTTTGCAAGAAGATCTTTGTTTGTTGGATACAACTACTATCCTCTCTAGAGATATGTGTGCAGACTATGAGGAATCGATCAACCATGTCCAATGACACACACAATGTAGTGAAGCAACATGCTTACGCAAATGAGGTAGTATTCTAGAGTGTTGCTACAAAGCCCCATGGTTAGAAAGTTTTAGTTCTTGTTTGGCTTGTGATGAGTCTGGGAAAAAAATGTATATGCCAATATGGAATGATGATAGGATGAACATACACAACCCAACTATGATTTCGATATGGAGAGCCAATATGGATTGCCAACTAGTTGTATCGAAGATGCTTGTACTCAAATATATAGCAAAATATGCATCAAAGGCAGAAAGGAAATCAGAGAGTTGTATTGATATGCTAACATGCATATGCAAACAAGAAGTAGATGAAGACCACACACTATCAACATATCGTAGATTTATGTCTGAGATTATTGCAGATCGTGATATTGGTGCACAAGAGACAAGTTACCACTTGTGGTTAGTAGTCGCTCTTTTATAACACTAAATGTTGGACGTAAAGTTTTCCATCAGATTAACAAAAATCCAGGTGATAATACATTACTAGTGAGTTATTTGCATTCCTACATACAACGGCCCACCGAGTTGGAACTAATGTCATTAATTGACATTGCTAGAGCATTCTCATTTTTGGTTGCTCACAAAGGGTGCAAGTGGAAAGTTAGAAAACATAAGGAAATTGTCAGTGTTTTTCCTTGTTTCTATAGTATCCCTGATGAGGAGTCTGAACAATTCGAGATGTTTTGTTGGAGTGAGCTACTCTTGTACAAAAATTATTGTAGCATCTCTATAGATATTGGTCTCACTAAAGATGACATTGTTGCAAATTGGAAACATATGAAATTAAATAACTACCATATCTGGCATGTAGATCACTAATAACTATAGAGGTTGACTGTGAACAAGATTTAGATGATACAATTGAGGTGGATCCAAGGAGTACAAGTGAAATGAATGAATGGGAGTTTCTATCACATATGGGAGTTGTTGGTAGTGAGAGCTTGAACACCCTTGAAATGCTCGGTCGACATGACTTTGATAAAATAAACAATTGGGATGAATGTTCTATGCCTTCCCACTTGCACAACATTGCAGAGCATTTCATAAGTATGAACAAGACATCCTAGAGAGATGATCACTCCATATTACAAGAACATGCTCCACCATATCCATTATCTCCCAAACAAAAACAAGCACTTGCCACTATTAAAGAGCATCACAATGAAATTTCCTCCAACCAACCCCTTTACATGATCATACAAGGAACAACGGGCATAGGGAAATCATACTTGGTACATTGCATCAGATGTGCATTTTGGGTTTTGGTATCTCAAAAATAATAATCCACTCCTTACAGTTGCTCCTACAGGAATTGCGGCATTCAACATACATGCCTCAACAATACATGCTACCCTTAGAATACCAATAAGAGAAATGTACCCACTATGATTTGCATCGACAGAAAAAACCACAAATCCATACATTTAAAGAATGACTTGAGTGATCTTTCAAACAATTTGAAAATGAGCTATGAACAAATACTTTTAACCATATTTCCTTTTATTATGCTATGTCTCCCTGCAAGAAAAATAAATAGATCTACAAGAAAAATATTACACATGCTCATCTGCATGCCAAACTAAACATGCAATTAAACAAGTGTTACACCATTTGTAGAAATGGGAAGCTCAGGAGCACCCTCTGCAAGAATGATAGGCCCAACACTTTGGTACTTGCTCCCTCATGCCAAAACGTGCCAGCAAGCACAGCAACCTAAACACTGATTTTTTGATTTTCGCCTCTTTTCTTTCATGGCCAAATGCTACTCAACGAGTGTTATCGAAACTAAATCTGTGGAGAACATCATACAAATTTACAGATACTCTTTTGTTGTAGACATTAGAGACAATTAGTTATCATTTATGCAGTGTGTAGTATGTATTGTGCAATACAATTTAATCAAATACAATATGAACATAAATAAGAAAAAATGTATCTCATAGTTTATGGAATAAGCTTTAATTTTATTTTATTTTTGTATCTCTATTCTATAAAACCATGTTTTGTTAATTTTTTTATCTTTATTTTACGTGCGTTGAAAATATGATTTTTTCTTGATTGATTCGTAATAGTTCGATAATTTCTAAATCTTTTGGTTTGCCTTTTTTTTACTAATAAGATTTTTACTACTATGGTAGATACAGATAGAAAATTATAAAAAATGAAGATGAAAATCAAATTAGTGGAAATGAGATAATTATTAGATTTGAAATGAAAATTCATCATAAACCATTACTAAATAAAAAATCAAAGTATAAGGGTTTAATTTGCAAAAAAAATAGCTCCAAATTTGACTTTTGGAAATGGTAGACAAATTTATAATCAAATTTCGTTGGAATGGCCACTCGGATGCAATGGTGAGGTCCGATCTTGCTCAAAATGCTCGCGCAAAGTGTTGATGTTGGATTTGAGTTATGGCCCTCCAAAGGTTGAAGAAAGTAAGGTTCTCCAATGGCTATGAAATAAACATTCCTTTGGATTTGATACCATGTCTTAAAATGAAATACAAAATCCTATGTGTCTTAATGACAACTAATATGAAAATGTATTACCTCCTATTGAGATTATTTCTACTATTGTTCATGATGATGCTTGCATTCATACAACCATGGATTCAAGTGATTTAATACAATAGGATATTCATTTTCTTCTAAAGTCAAATCCATGGAATGACTAGTTGATAGACATTGTAGGTTTGTTTGTGGAATCTTACATTGTAGATTTTGGGAGACACTATTAATGGCATTCATTGTCTCTTTGATTAAGATGATATTTTCAAGGGAACATGTTGTTTCTCATCTTTACTCTCTAGTTGGTCATCATTTTGAGGTTGATATGATGGTGGATACTTTGATACAAAAGTTGGAGGATGTTACTTTATCTTCAAAGGAGACACTTGAGTCTTTGACACATGTTCTACATTCATCCTCAATTGATCCTAACTTATCTTTTTCAATAGAGTAGCATAGTACACATAATATGGGGAGGTTCCTTCCAATGTTGACATGAGGAAACTTGAATAGGTTTTAGAGATTACATGCATTGTTCCTTCCTACAAATTGGGGAGGCTTCATTGATGCACCTTTGGTTTTGTTTCTTCCTAAGGGGGGAATGTTGTTCTACACTCATAGAGTAGTTTATACATCAAGAATGGAACATCTGCGACAGGTGTACATTCTATATTGAGGGGGGCTACTTAGTCTATTGTCCACTTCTTCTCTCTAGTATGGAGATTTTTTATTGTATATGCATGTTGTATGTCATAATGGAGGTCTACTCTATCCATCCATTCACTTTTGTTTTTTCTCATCTCTTTTTGGGGGAGGGTTTTTCCCATGAGGTTTTATCTCTTTCTTTTCTTTATGACAGATATTTTATTTTGTATATTTCACATTGGTACCTAACATGGTCTAGCAGTTGGGACTCAACATGCATTTCCTTCTAGATTTTGTAAGCTTAATTGCATTCTCATAAGCTGCACTTAAAGGAGGTGTTAGTGTAATTAAATTTTACTAATTACACTACTTAATTTTACTTAGGATAATTGATGCGGGTGCATCACAAAACTGGTGATATTTTGAATTTGGGTATCATGGTGGATAGTCATTATTTCATTAGGGAGTTATGTGGCCAAGCCATAGGCAATTTACATAGTTTTAGATGGTTATTTTACATTGCAATGTGTCTTAGTAAGTCATTTTGTGTCTTCTTGATGTCAATTCCTATGCCATGCAAGGCATTCATTTTGAGTTAGTTGATGTAGCTAGGTTAGTTTGGATTCAGTTGATTAGGATGGAGTCTCTTTTGAAAAGATGAGCTTGTACCTGATATGATGGGTGATGGTTGAGAAATGTCAGGATAGCAAAAAAGTGAAAGCCCGACTTGGAAGGGAGACATAGTGGTGCATGTGAGGCTGAGCCCAATAACGATGGAGTGAGAGGTTGTTCTTAAAATTAGTTGATACTCTACCAGTTTTGGAGGCCGATAAGAGTATTTTTGGGAGATTTAATATGCAGAAGCTGATGTGTAATGAGAGGAGAAACCCGATAGAGGGAGCTCAAGAATGGAAGAATGGAGAGCGGGTATGAAACCCAATAGTGGTAAGATAGTAGAAGGTAGTAGAAAGGATCGATAACAGAGTGGGAGATTGCGAGAGCCCGCAAGCAAGGAGGAACCGAGACTTAGACTGAGGTAAAGAAAAACAAAGGAATATGTGTGATGACAAATTTCCTTACTGGAATTTTGACATTTAAACTAGCATTTCCCACTTTCCCTCCAAAGGAAGAACAAAAAAAAGTAAAATGAACTTAAATTAGTCAATCTACAAGATCAAACTTGGGAAAGGAAAAAAAATAAAAAATTGCCATAAGGTGAATGTCTGTTTGTTTGTTTTGCACCTTGCCGATGCAGGTTTGTGCCCGGCCCTCTCAATGCCTCAAGTTCGCCTCGCTCAATGCCCCTCTTTTCCTTTCTACTGAAGTGATCTCCTGCCTTTCCTTTTCGGAAGAACCCTGTGTCGTGTGATTTCTTTCAAATGAGGGTTTTCGGTTTTTTTTTCTCTTATATCCCGCGGCCGTCGCAATTGCGACGCCTGACGTCGCAATTGCGATGGCATCGGGCTAAAATTGAAAAAAAAAATCCAAAAACACATTACCTTTTCCAACCATCGCAAATTGACGTCGCAAATTGACCCCTAATGTATTAGTGTGGACAATCACTACTAGTCTTTCAAGAAGAGATGAGACATGTGAAATACCTCCTTATTGATGAATTTAGCTTTGTTGGGCCAAAACTTCTTCTGAAAATATATAGTAGATTGTGTGAGGCTTTCCCCCATCAACAAAAAAAGTGCTTTGGTGGTGGTTCTATAATTCTTGTGGGTGACTTAGCGCAACTACCCCCTATCATGGATAAACCTATTTATGCATCACACTCAAATGCAAAATACCTTTGTGATAAATTTACAAAGGTTATCACATTGACAACCATATTTCGCCAACAAGGTGACACTCAGACTTAGATCAAATTTCATCACATGTTGTACAATTTGTGAAATGTAGAATCCACTGAACAAGATTGGGAATTACTTCTGCAACATACAAATGGAAAATTATCTTCTTCCGAAAAAAGTATGTTTGATCAGTCAATGCACCTTTACTCTACAAAAAATTTAGTCGGGCTACACAATTGAAAAATGCTTAAATTACTCAATCTTCCTATTGCACTTAGTATTGCAAAAAAACCACACTTACAACCAAACCTCGTTAGTGATGTCGATCACCTTCCAAAAGAAATATTGCTATGTAAAGGCCAACAAACAATGTTAACAAGAAACCTTTAGATTTAAATGGGCCTTGTAAATGGATCACTTGGGGAGATGGTAGATATTGTGTACACACCTATTTGTAAACCCCCAGAACTACCTCTATATGTGGTTGTATGATTTGATAATTAAAATGGCCCGCCTTGGGACCAATTCAACCCAAAAAGTTTACCTATAGCACCTGTCACCTTGGGAAGTTATAGACAAATACCACTATCCATGTCATGGTCACTCACCATACATAAATCCCAGGGGTTGATGCTTCAAAAAACAACAATTGATATTGGTACAACAAAAGAACAAGGTTTGACTTTTACGGCTATATCAAGAGTTAAATCACTGGACAACCTTCATATAGAGCCACCATTCTCCTTTGAGCGATATTCAAGAATGAAGGATGATCCATATACCATTATTAGAAAACAAGAAGAATCACAACTACAAAAACTCTCCCTCTAGGGTGGTTAGGTATTAAATAGCATCCTTTCCCTTAATTTATAGAACTTTGTTTGTGTTAACTTCATTAGTTTTAGAATTGGATGCATTTATTCATTTCAATATCATATTTCCCTAATGTTCAAAGTTGTTGTGATATAGGCATGTTGAAAAGATACCTCGTGTGGTTATTTAGTGACTCACATTCAGATGTTCTCTTGTTTGACTGGTGTGCATGGAGAGACCCTTTGTATTCATGTCGATGTATGTCAAGGGGAGAGAGGAGGTTTCCCTTTTGGGATTGATCGCATCAAAGTATTTTAGTTGAATAAGCTCCTCGATTCAAAAAAGAGATTACATTTCAAAGTTCCAAACTTTATGGCAACTAAACATCTTTACTGCAAATTATTCATTATTCGAAATGACCTTGAATTAGAATTTTATCTTAAGATGTACAGATTTGCATGTGGTCATGTTTAAGAACACATTTTTTTATTTCTTTTGAGATGTGTTATTCTCTCAAATGCCATACAATATTGTCTATGGTAAAATACAAAAGAAAAATTTGATCCTCTTAATCTGTGTCATATGATAAAAAAAAAATGAGGGCATGTATCTTACACATATTACTGCATTTTTGCACTATCGGCATACCCCTTGCTCCTTTGGCTGCAAGTGCTAGTGCTAGTGCCTACATGCAGAGAAAATTTCAAAATGCCAAAGTTTGTAAGAGAAAACCATTTCAATACTTTAATGAGTTACCCTTCATTGTGGGGAATGACATAGCTAAAAGCATGAAAACTGCAACAACACATGAAATTGAAGAAAGGCACCTCATGGATAAGGCAATTGATCTAGATAATGGGGATTTTAATATACCAATGGATAGTGCTGCTGATATGGATTATGACATGAATCCTTCTAATCAAAGTAGTGCAACTGGCAAACAATTTGTGTCACCATCATCATCAAGAAAAACAAAAAGGAAAAAAGCCAGTGTGGCTGGTTTGATGGATGTCATATCTGAAACCATCAATAGCTTAAATGTTGGTCTCAAAGAAACTCAAAATATCAGAATGGATGAAGGGCATTTAGATTCAGTTTATGATAAAGTGTATGATTCCCTCAAAGCCATTCCTTATCTTATCAAAGATAAAATGCTTGAGGCATATAAAATAGTTTTTTGCTTGAAAGCACTAGAGCCAAAGGGTTCTTAAGAATGAGTGGAAGGGAGAGAGCCAAATATATACGACTGAAGTTTGGAGGAGAATAGATTGAACATATCATAAAACTCTTAGGCTTAGTTTTGCCATTATAGCTTGAATATTTTTATATGATAGCTCTAAATTGGTTGTGAATTTTTTGATATGATAGCTCTACATTGGCTGCCACACTCCACCACTCTTGGTTTTTCCAAACAATAGTATGACATTAAATTGCTGAAGAAATTGAGTGCAAGTTATGCAAGGTTTGAGAGGTGGATAAGGACTTGGTTGCTTCTATGACAAAGGCATACATTACGTTTCTACCATGCCTTTGTATTATGTTTGAACTTCTTTGTTGGGACCATATGCAAAAGAGTCATAAAATTATGATATTGTATATAGATTGACTTCTTTTTTCGAACCATACTTGGACCATATGCTGTAATGTCATGATGTAACGTGTTTTTGTATGATAAATATTAATAATAAAATTAACATGTTTTTTGTTTATAAGTTGTTATTGTATAATAAATATTAATTCATTTTTGTATGGAAATGTCAATAAATAAAATTAAGCTGAATTACAAATTTGTACACATGTTTATGCCAAATTTATAGTAACATTAGAAATACTTTTTTATTTTAACTACTTTTTCTAACTTGGCAAAACTAACCTTGTTAGAAATAAATTTAAAAAATTAATATTCAAGAACTTAAAAAAATTAACAATTATTTTAACAAATTTATAAAATACAAATCGAATAAATAAATAAAAATTAAATATTAAAAAATTTGAAAAGAGTAAAAAAGATCTAATTCTAATTCCAATATTGCGTACTAAACGCAACTTCTTACTCATCTTCCAGGTGAACCAAGGGGGACAAATAAATTTCCTAACACTAGATTTCGAAATACAAAATCTGATTTTAACAAAATCTGATTTTGAATCAAAACCTAGTTTTGTTAATTCTACGAAACAAACAGGCATGCTGTGAAACGTGTTTTACTTAAAGCTTGCACCTCTTTTATGATTGTGCTTTTATCACCTCATTTCCACCTTCAATTTCCATAATAAATAATTACATAATTTAAAATGGTATCCTTGTTGCACGATGTGTTTTCATTACTTAAGGAATTATGAATCATTCAGTGTAATGGATGAAGATAATAAATTTATGAATGCTTCTAACTGCTTATCATGCCTAAACTCTTGAAATATTATCCTTGCAGTCCCTTGATGATTCCTTTTGCAGGTTATTTTTATCTGTTTACTGTTAACTTTTAGCTTAATTTTTTTGTTGCTACATTTGAGACATGTGCCCTTTGTTCTTTTTTGATGACAATATAAATAACTTTGTTTAATGAGATCGCAATTTATTCAACGATCATTGTCTCTCAACATTGACAACTCTAGATTTGTCATATGCACACATGACAAATCTGCAATCTATTATAGTTTCTTGCCTACAGTTAGAGGTATCACTTCGAAACAATCTGTATAGTTTCTTGTCTGCAGTCAGAGGTACTATTTTAAAACAGCTTGTATAGTTTCTTGTTTGTAGTTAGAAGTATTACTTTAAAACAACCAGTTCCGTTGTGGATAATTTTGAGAAATATTTTTGCTAAAATGATTTAGATGCTTTTTGTTTCATTGAATACAAATTAGGTTATGAAGTTGCAGGCTTGTAAAATTCATGATGGTAAAGCATTAGTGCATCTTCAAAGAGGAAGACCTCCTCCAAAGCTTTTTGGGTTAGAATTATCACATGACACTCTTTTTCAGTTTGCAATTGAAGTGCTTTTCGCATGTTGTTCGCATGTCATTCATGTAATTTTGAATAGATATACAAATATGCATGGCCTCAAGTTTCTTTTGGGGAAACCATCAGTATGTCGTGCTTTGAAGCGGCTTTTTAGCAACGTGTGAAAATATTGTATCACTTGGGTGGCAGATATAGATTTCTTTACCATGTTGGAGCAACTTCTCAGAAATGTAGGAAACTATTTGGCACCCTGCATGTAGTTCATATATCTAATCCAAGGTGTTTCGACTTGAGTTGGATAGTATCAAGAGATGTGATGAGCTAGTGCCTAAACATATGATTTTCTGTGTGTTGACAATTTTTATTCGAATCTTGGTGCTTTTAAGTATGGGCAACTACTAATCATTAATGGAACTGTCAAGATTTTTTAATATGCTTGGTCTGTCTGTTCGATCGTCCAGTGACCTTTTTCACTGTTTCTTGTACTTGGTTTATAACCTTGCTATTTGAACATTTGGTTTGAAACACGCCTTTTTTGGTTTATATGGCCAATTAATACATAAGTAAATTGTGCATCTTTGCTTCACTCTTCTGTATGAGACAACAATGGAAGGAAATATTGGTCAAAACTTGTGTATATGTAAAGGTAGTGTTGAGAGTGTTAGAAATAGATAATCTTGAGAGGGGGTGAATCTGTATTCTACAAATTTTTGTCTACAACTGAATATTTTTAATTACTTTATAACATGCATATGATAGTAACTCAACAATAATGAACAATAAATAAATCCATAGGGAAACTGTGACCAAGGGAAAACCCCAGTGGGGATGGCACCCACAAAATGATTCAGTAAACAAAAGAATCATGTTAAGGATATTGATCCTCTTAGAAGTCTATGAATTACATATAGTATCTCGGTCCTTGTTAGAGGACTAGGCCTTGTTAATAGTCTCAATTTTGTTAGGAGTTGCTTCAACCCTGTGAGAAGTTGCTAATACAAATACAAATGTATGCAAGATGAGCCCACTGCCCAAACATGCAATTATAAAATGTAGTTCTTATATACAAAAGAGATGGATACAAAACCTTTTTATTGTTGTTTGTTGTACTTCGCAATCTTTTGATCATACATCAGATTTCGCATCATATAGTTCGCATAATACTTTGCATATCATATTTCACATTTATATTTACTTTGCATATTTGATCGTCTATTTATACCTCATCTTTTTACAAAACTTTCCCTGTCAGCCTTCAAGCATTCACACACTTAGTATAATACAAAAATTAATTCTTGCTAACAAAGGGTTAACATCTAGGATGTTGTCGCTAATTAGTGAAGTAATTATTTCATAACCAAAATAATTATTTAACTTGTAATTCACCTTTTACTATTATGCTTTGTTTATTGCCTTTACTGTTGTTAATTGCATAACTTTTCCATAGAAACTTGTGCACTTAGCTACGTCATCATTACACTTCGTGCTACCTATCCTTAACTACACACATGCCAAATAGTACTCTATCATCTGTACTTAACAAAATTGTTTCTGTGTTGCTAGTTAATTTGTCCAACACTTAGACAATTTTCTACATCCAACTGTGGGATCTTTATTTGTACATTGTGTCTTCTCATCTTGAGATATATGTTGTCATAAATGACAATCCTAACTTGTCCTACTTAGCCATATTGCCAATAGAGAGTTCCATGATGTGCTGATTTTTTTCTAGTATGTTTGTTTATTAAAATAGAAACATTTATTTCTGTTTTATGAATTTATTAAAGGATGCTTTGGCTGAAAACCAAACACAAATTTGTGCAGAACTGGATAACCATAAACTTACTTGACTTCTCATCTTCCCTGCTTGGCCGTATGGATTGATGATATGGTGGTGATTTGAAATTATAAGCAAATGAATGTATTAAATGGTGTGAATGGATAAAAATTCCTCCGCCCACACTAGTTTTTGTCACAGTATCTTTCATTCTTTGCTATTATTTTATTTACCGTAGAAATAGACAACGATTGATCTATGCACCACTAGTTTTTGTCACATTAAGTCTCACTACAACATTTGGGGTCAAATTGCAACGAAAATTTACGATGGCAGTATAATTTGTGATGATTTTCATGTTTGTTTTATGCAATTGTCCCTGACACCATCGCAATACCAGAATTGGCGTCATACTTGTGACACCTACGTGAGTATTAAAAAAAACAAACATGACATAAATCATTCATTAGTTGTTTTGATTGTGGAGAGTTGTGCATGAAAGAGGCTAGAGAGCTCCAAACAAGGGTGGACAATATCGTGGCCTTGCTCTGCATTTTGTTGTTGTGCCCTTGCTTTATGATTTCATTGTCATGCCCTTTCTCTACGATTTCGTTGTCGCATTGTGCCTTCGTAATCTTCACGCCCTTGCCCTGTGATTTTGTTGTTGTGTCGTGCCCTTGCTCTAATTTTCTTCAAGGGATATGCAAATGTTATTTTCTTTTCCTTCTAAACATGTATCTCTTTATATTTCCTTCTAAACATGTATTTCTTAGAGATCCTTTTAAAGGCCCTCATTACATCTTAACACCCAAAAAAATTTGATCTAGCTGCATATATGTTCCAGAATCCAAATAATCAAATAGATAAACTTACTCAACCTATGCTAAGTGACTTACCTCTAGATCTTGCACAAAAATAATGTAGACTGGGAAAAATGAGTAGAGTTCATAAGAAATTTTAGAAAAACATATCATAGCAGATATTTTTAAAAAGAAACTAGCCACAACCCAGTTAAATGGGTCTAGTTTCTAATTAGCTGGATTGATTACAAATTCTTGTAGAACTATCATCAAATTAGGGACAATAAACCAAACAATCAGTTGTTCCCAGCTAATAGGATCAAATACAATTTTCTTAAGTGATAAAATTGCATATGGAAATGCATCACTTTCATGCCAGGCATGAAGTGCATTCCCCAATTTATAACGAATGGTTGGATATAAAGGCTCCATACACTAGCCCAAGAATGGAAGCCAAGGATGTAACCATGCATGTATTGACATACTCTCCTAGTGGGAATCCCAAGTATCTACGATTGCTGTTAATTTGGGCATCATTATATGATCCAAAATGTTATGAAGTATTGAAGCCGGTAGTAACTTATCCCATGTCCCTAGAAAATTTAGCATAGGTTCAAGGTCCCTTCGCTACCAGGAATTTGTAGCAACTATTCTCATTGTTGGAATAATAGCTTTAGTGAAGAGTTGAGTGTAAGGAGTTGAAGAAGCAAGTTCCGTTTCTGTGTAAATGCCATAATCATGATGCTCATTCTCATGCATAAGCCTCTGCCACAATGACATTACCTTTAAACCATGCAAAAGATGTTGAAGTGGTTCCCAACCTTGAAACACTTTTATAAGCAATTGATACTTGGGATCATCGCAAGGAGACTGTGTCAATATTGGAAACACCCTTACAAGCAAATGAATATGAAACACATGAAAAATTACACAACTGGTAGTCCTCTCGATATTTGGATTGTAAATTCTCAAAGACACTTGCAAGTGATTCCAATATCATAGTACATACCACAACACTTTCCTTGATTCTATCGAATGGCTCCCATAATATCCTCTATGTTGTCGAGCTGTTGTTTCTACTGTGTAGTCTCTTTCTAAAGATGCTTCTTCTCCTTCTCTTGTGTGCCTTAGATTTTGATTATCAAACTTCTGAATATCTGCCTCTACCATATATAAAATCAATGCCACATTGTGTTGTAACTCTGACATAGTTGTTTGATCATCGATAGCTTTCATTTCAGCATTCATGTTTTCAAGGTTGGTCAACACCCTCACTTGTAGACTTCTCATGTCAAGTGCTTTTTTTACTATTTCAACACCATGTTCTTGCTTCTGAGCTAACAGTTCTTTAGGTGCATTTTCTTGTAAAACATTAATTTTGTTGAAAATTTGTAAACTCTCAGAAAGTGCATTGTTGTTTTCATGTATGTATGTATATATGTATATGTGTATATGTATGTATGTATGTATATATGTATATAATATATGTATTTTTGTATATATACATACATAGACACATATATTTGTGTGTCTATGTATGTACATATGCACATACATAGAGAGATCTTGTGGATTGTGGATTATGGATTATAAACAAAAAGAAGAAGAAAACACGACATTAATCATTCCCAATTTGTTTTGATCTATTG
Organism: Cupressus sempervirens; assembly: GCA_028749045.1. Lineage (NCBI taxonomy): Eukaryota > Viridiplantae > Streptophyta > Pinopsida > Cupressales > Cupressaceae > Cupressus > Cupressus sempervirens. The sequence goes on from CM053790.1 coordinate 850,094,399, forward strand.
TGGACAGTTGTGCATGAAAGAGGGTGGAGAGCTCTGAACGTTGGTGGAGATCAGTGGAGATCTAACATTTTGTTGTTGTTCCCTTGTGATCATTGCATTTTGTTGCCGTGTTATGCCCTTGTGATCTTCATTCTCTTCTTTGAGATTTTCTTCAAGGGGACAAGAGGTACCTATGTAATTTTTAAATTTTTTTTTCCCTTCTAAACATATATCTCTTTATATTTCCCTCTGCAGGTGAATAGAGAAGCTTCTCTTTATATATATATATATATGTCTGGATTTATGTATATATATAGAGAGATCTTGTAGATTGTGGATTATGGATTATAAACAAACAAACAAAGAAAACACGACATTAATCATTCCCCATTTGTTTTGATCAATCGTGAAGAGTTGTGTACGAAAGAGGGTGGAGATCAGTGGAGATCTAGGATTTTGTTGACATTCCCTTGTGATCGTTGCATTTCATTTCCGTGTTGTGCCCTTGTGATCTCTATGCCCTAAGCTCTGTGATTTTCTTCAAGGGGAGAAGAGGTACTTATGTAAATGTTCTTTTTTTTATCCTTTTAAACATGTATCTCTTGTTGATATATAATAGCTTTTATTAGATTCAAGGATAACTAATTATGATGATTTAATGCATATGTGCATGTATGTGTGTATATCAATTTACATAGTGAACTAATTTACATGCATACATACACAGTTGTATAGTACTTGTGCTAAATTAAATTAATCATTCATGTCTTGATTTCACACAAGCAATTATCCTTGCATTCAATCGAAACTATTCATACCAAACTAATTATCCATAAATCTATACTTACAAATTATATTATCTTTTGGTGATTGAGTAAAGATCTTGTGTATAATATCATCTAGGTAATGATCAGATGCATTCACATTAAGTCGTAATAGGATTGAGTAGATGATCCATTTATGTTTATACAGATCAGCGACTTAATATAAATCATGTTTGTTTAAGCAGTAACTAAACTAATAGCATAAGGTTAATAATTGTTTACATCAACAGTCATGTCATGAGTGGACATGGGACATGTCCTCTTGTGACATGCTTTTTGGCTTTGTGTCTTTTGAAACAATAATTATACCCAACTGAACAACCAAGAGAGATATCAAAATCAATAAATGCCTTACCCTTTGGTGTTTAGTAACTTCAAATATAAAGAGCATAGATTACTAATAATTATGTTATGAAAATAGAAAAGACATTCATAGTCAAATCTATAAGAAATTTAATCACCTTCAACATCTTTTTATATTTCCCTCAATAGGTGAATAGAGAAGCTTGTCTTTATGCATATGTATGTGTATGTATAAATATGTACACACATATGTGTGTGTCTATGTATGTATATATACAGATAGATCTTTTTTAAGGTGCTTATTACATTTTAATACAACAAGAAAGTTGTTCCAATTGCATACATATTCTAGAATCCAAATAATAAAACAATAAAAATCACTCAACCTGTGCTCGGTGACTTACCTCAAAATCCTGCACAAATAATGTAGACCAGAAAAAATGTGCAGAGTTTGGAAGAAATTTTACAAAAAAAATTATCATAGCAAATAAATGTCTTTCCCTTTGATGTTCAGTAACTTCAAATATAAAGAGCAGAGATTACTAATAATTATGTTATGAAAATAGAAAAGACATTCATAGTCAAATCTGTAAAAAATCTGATCACCTTCAACATCTCTTTATGTTTCCCTCAGCAGGTGAATAGAAAAGCTTCTCTTTATGTATATGTATGTGTATATATACATAAGTATACACACTTATGTGTGTGTCTATAAATGTATGTCTATATATATACAGAGATATCTTTTAAAGGTGTTTATTACATCTTAGCACAACATAAAAATTGATCCAGCTGCATACATATTCCAGAATCCAAATAATAAAATAATAAAACTCACTCAACTCATGCTAAGTGACTTACATCAAAATCCTACTCACAAATAATGCAGACTAGGAAAAATGGGTAAAGTTCGCAAGAAAAATTACAAAAACATATCGTAGCAGATATTTTCAAAAAGAAACAAGTCATAACCCAGTTAAATGGGTCTAGTTGTTGATTAGCTGGGTTGATTATAAATTCCTATAGAACTGTCATTAGATTAGGTACAATAAAATGAACAATCAGTTGTTCTTAGCTAGCGGGATCAAATACAATTTTTCAAGGTGATAAAATTGCATATGCAGATGTATGTATGTGTGTATGTATATATGTATATATGCATGTATGTATATATATGTATGTGTATAATGTGTGTATATGTATGTATGTATGTATATATGTATGTATATACATATATATACATATGTATATGTATATATGTGTATATATGCATAAATACACACACATATGTGTGTGTCTATGTATGTATGTATATATATAGAGAGATCTTGTGGATTGTGGAGATGTGTGGAGATCTAGGATTTCGTTGTTGTGCCCTTGTGATCACTACATTTCGTTATTGTGCCCTTGTGATCTCTGCATCTCATTGTCATGCACTTGTGATCTTTGTATATGTATGTATATACATATATATACATATGTATATGTATATATGTGTATATATACATACACACATATATGTGTGTGTGTTTATATATGTATGTATATAAACAAAGAAAACTTTGTGTGTGTATATATATGCACATACATACATACATAAAGAGAAGCTTCTCTATATATACATACATATATACATAGACACACACATGTGTGTGTGTGTGTGTGTGTGTGTGTGTATGTATATATACACACATACATATACATAAAGAGAAGCTTCTCTAATCACATGCTAGGGGAAATATAAAGAGATACATATTTTTGATTAAGAAAAATAAGTTTTGAAGGGTGCCTAAAACCCTTTACATATCAAAAAAAATTCAATGGAGCCTGAACAAAAGATACAATAGGATAGAGATGAAATAGGTCATCAACCAAAATAATGTGACTGGGGTGGCCTCACAGATAACACAGCACACTTCTGCCACCAAATAAAACTCAATAAAACATTTAAGACCCTTTACTCCCAAAAGAGTGACATCTAAGAAGTCAATCAGAGGACTGTTGGGAATATTTGTATTTTTTTCTTTAACCTTTGTCCAACCTTCCTCCACCCGAGAAGGCTCCTTCTCCCAAACCAAAGCATCAACATCTGACCCAACCAGATAAACATGCACAACCACGCCAAAAAAATTGCCCACAGGTACCCAACCTGTAGAGGGAGAGGCGATCGTGGCATCCACATCCAACAAAAGATCAATAGCTTGATTAGTAGGGGCATAGCTATAGGCACCCATAGAAACCATAGTCGTGGGGGAATCCATAGGAGAAGAGCCTTTAAGGACATAGTAATGCTGAACCAAAGCCCCAAACCACCATGAAGGTCTTTTCTTTGATTTCCTCAATTCTATAGGACAATGCGTTGCAATATGTCTAATTCTAAAGCAGACCCTACAACGAAAAAGAATCCCTCATAGTCTAGAGTTTGAATCCATGAACCATTAGGGACCTCAAGTATGATCTTGTTAGGGAGGCCCTTCAAAGTATCAACCACCATGAGGATGTGATCGTAAGTAGTATGTAGAATATCCAAAGATTTAGAATCCACCATTTGGAAGTCACCAATGACATCTCCCACAGCTTCAAGAACCAAATCCAACCATAGGTGAAGGGGAAGATTTGGGAGCCTAACCCACAAAGGCATATGAGAAAAAGATTTAGATGCAGGGTCAAAACCCTCGTGCCAAGGTTTGGCCAACAAAGGGTAATGATCCTCCCAGCTGAAGAGCCTACATAAAATAGCCCTATGATCATCAACAACATCAAATTTTACTATGAAAAAACCCCTAGCCACAGGGTAAATCTAGACAGAATCATAAATCAATGGGTCCTAGTTCTTAGAAATCCAAGCATGAAGAGCCTGAAGGGAAGGCCAAAAGCCTAAAAATCTGCAAATAGCTGCCCTCTCAGAGAATTCCTCAATCTTATGCGTAATTTCTTCGACAATATCATCCTCCAACTCCAACCAGATAGGATTGCAAACCTTGACAAGAGCCACATCTGAGGAAAAAATCAAACGATCCACAATCATAACCCCCAAACCATGGACATTAGATTCGAAAGTTGTCACATCTACAAAAAAGGCAGCATTGCCGGCAGTAGCAGGAGACTAACTCGGGAATGACTGCCTGAAGAAATAGATCGAACAAATACGACCCCAACATCCATACTTGGCCCAAGTGAGCAACGAGTGAGAAAACAATAAGTACTTATAATGAGACACATGTTTAGGAGGAAAAGAAAAGAACATTTACATAGGTGCCTCTTCTCTCCTTGAAGAAAATTGCAGAACAAGGGCACAATGATCACAAGGACGCGACATGACAACAAAATCGCAGAGCAAGGGCATGACAAAAAAATGCAGAGATAACAAGGGCACGATAATGAAATGCAATGATCACAAGGGCACAACAAAATTATAGATATCCATTGATCTCCACCAAGGGTGCAACAATGAAATGCAGAGATCATAAGGGCATGACAACAAAATGTAGCGATCACAAGGGCATGAAAATGAAATCTCCACCAACATTCAGAGCTCTCCACCCTCTTTTGTGTGCAACTCTCCATAATCGATCAAAATAAATGGGGAATGATTTATGTCATGTTTTTTTGTTGTTGTTGTTGTTGTTTTGTTTAGAATATCCCCTTAGGAGAAGTCATAGACTCATGGCTCACTTTGATCTAGATTCCTCTTCTCCTCTCTTTAGGAACCTTAGTGATCCTATGGTTTCTTATGACCCTAATCCTTCTATGGAGCACGAATATTTCTCATTCATCTCATGATGAGGATGAGGCTTTAAGGGTTCCTCCTGAACAAGTTCATAAGATTGCTATTGAGATTGATAAAATGCATGATTGACTTCTTAAGGAGAATCAAAACTAAGTACCACATATGAGTTTACTATCGCTTTCAAGGAACATACAGTTCTTTTATAAAATGATTTCTAGTACTGCTATAGCTAGTTCATTTACAAATTAATTTGGACACTTGATGTAGATGTATCATAGGTCATAGTCAGCACTGGTGTAGCAGATCCATAGGTTTTAAACTACATTACTACAGTAGTCCAAGAATGTTGGGTCTGTAAAAACTAATCATAAAATTGTACAACACCAATCTGACACGTGTCGCCTTGCCTGTCCATGTGATTTGACCATACTAAAAATGTAATTTACAATAATATGAACAAAGACTAGTAGTATAATAGTTTGGTTAGTTGGCTTATACACATATGAATGTTTAGGTTATCAACCTTACATTTAATAAAAGTAATATGTGCTTGAAAACCAACTTTGTATTAAACAAAAGAATCATGCATGCATAACCAATTTTACATTTGAATAAAGGGTCCCCTTATAGAATAAAGAATTCATTTTTATGGTTTATCTTAATAAATTTTAGCATATGCAACTTAGTCTACCTGGCTTTTGAAAATAAAAGGCTAAACTCTAAGTTTCAACATTAACTTGATTGGTCTATTTAGACCCATTGATTATTGTCACAAGCTTTTAAACATAACTATATAAGGAGTGAGTTGGTATGTATATAGGTTAACCTTACATTAACTTTAAACTACAACACAAAGGTTGCACCAGGGTATTACAATATTATAATTATAGAAAACCTCTTGATTCGCCCAAGTGGGTGTATGATGGCGAAGAGTTGTATTAGGTTATTAAAGATCACCCATGGTTATAGGACTATAGCTACATCAAAATAATTAGAAATCATAACTACATATTCATTAGAGTGAGTAGTTCAAGGGTCTTGATCCTGTGGATATGGGTATGTAGGTAGCCTGGTAGGTGGAGTATGCCTCCAGTGTGCAGATGCCATGTACATAGGTATTTCTTTTTTTAAGACATTATATGTTAACTCAACAAAACTAAATATTCTCAAGATGGTACCTATACTTGGTAGGATGCCTGAAAATTGAGAGGGAGTATGTGACATGGAAGTCTCTCAGTAGTCTAGCACTTGGTTGTATGCCCAAAAACCAAGGAAGGGTGTAGATTTGTGTTAACCTTGCTAAGAACCTTGGCACACTAATGTGTTGGTTGTGAAATTTTAGCAAGTGACCCTGAACTCGAATGGTCCCAAAGGCTGAAAAAAAAACTCTAATCAAATTACATTGATATGCATGTCCATGCAAGAACCATCCCGGATGGATGGAACAAGACCATTTTTAAACACTTAGCTATTTCCATTCCATAAAATCTGAAAAGTGGTATGGTTGACTAATTTTGTTTCCCTAGACAAAAGAGGTTTTATGGCTAAACAAAATTGTCTCACATGGACTTGCTTCCTAAGAAATCAATAATTGAATCGGAGAATGTGTGTGTGTGTGTGTGATCTCATCTTATTTATGTTTGTCATCTGATCTTTTGATAAATTTTTCATTCAGGATAGGTTGGTCTTAATCCTTATCCTAATCCTCCTACTATGGTTCCTAATGTCCCACCTATAGCACCTTCTATTACAGCTAATTTTTACACTCTTCCTAGTGTGTTGAATGTGTTATTGCAACCTATTTCCTCCATTGATTCCACTATCATTAGTATTTGATCAAATTGTTTCTTCCTTGCAACAAATTGCTTCCCTTACTCAATCCAAGTTTAATGTGCCTATGTGTGATATGGGTAGTCTTGCACAAAAATAATGTAGACCAGGAAAAATGGGTAGAGTTCGCAAGAAATTTTGCAAAAACATATCATAAAAGATTTTTTAGAAAGAAACAAGCCATAACCTAGTTAAATTAGTCTAGTTTCTTGTTAGTTGGGTTGATTAAAAATTCATGTAGAACTTTCATCAGATTAGGTACAATAAAATGAACAATTAGTTGTTCCAAGCTAGCAGGATCAAATATAGTTTTCCAAGGTGATAAAATTGCATATACAGATACATCACTTGCATGCTAGGCATGAAGCATATTCTCCAATTTATAACACATGGTTGGATATAAAGGCTCCATATGCTAGCCCAACAATAGAAGCCAAGGATGTAACCATGCATGTGTTGGCACACTCTCCTTGCGAGTATCCCAAGTATCTACTGCTATTGTTAATTTGGCCATCACTATATAATCTAAAATGGTATAAAGCACTAAAGCTAGTAGTAACTTCTCCCATGTCTCTAGAAAATGCAGCATAGGTTCAAGGACCCTTGGTTTTTGAGAATTTGTAGCATCTATACTCACTGTTGGAAGAATAAATTTAGTGAAGAGTTGAGTGTAAGGAGTTGAAGAAGCAAGTTTTGTCTCTATGTAAATGCCATAATCACGAAGCTCATTCCCTTGCAGAAGCCTCTGCCATAATGACATTACCTCTAAACCATGCAAAGGATGTTCAAGTGGTTCCCAACCTTTAAACACTCTTATAAGCAATGGAAAAGAAAATGCAGGTGCTATATATATATATATATATATATATATATATTACTATTATTTATGTATATGTATGTATGTATATATGTATATATATACATGCACACACACATATGTGTGCCTATGTATGTATATATACAGAGAGATCTTAGCACAACAAAAAAATGATCTAGTTGCATACGTATTCTAGAATCCAAATAATAAAACAACAAAACTCACTCAACCAGTGCTAAGTGACTTACCTGAAGATCCTGCACAAAAATAATGTAGACCAGGAAAAATGGGCAGAGTTTACAAGAAATTTAACAAAAACACATCATAGCAGATATTTTTAGAAAGAAACAAGCCATAACCCAATTAAATGGGTCTAGTTATTGATTAGTTGGGTTGATTACAAATTCCTATAGCATTGTAATCAAATTAGGTACAATAAAATGAACAATCAGTTGTTCCCAGCTAGCAGGATCAAATAATTTTTTTCAAGGGGATTAAATTGCATATGTAGATGCATCACTTGTATGCCAGGCATGAAGCACATTCCCCAATCTGTAACGAATGGTTGAATATAAAGGTTCCATACATTGGCCTAACAATGGAAGCCAAAGATGTAACCATGCATGTATTGGCACACTCTCCTTGGGAGGATCCCAAGTATATACTGTTGGCGTCACTATATGATCTAGAATGCTATGAAGTATTGAAGCCAGTAGTAACTTCTCCCATGTCTCCAAAAAATGTAGCATAGGTTTAGGGTCCATTAGCTCCCAGGAATTTGTAGCAGCTATTCTCACTGTTGGAAGAATAACTTCAGTAAAGAGTTGAGTGTAAGGAGTTGAAGAAGCAAGTTATGCTTCCGTGTAAATGCCATAATCACGAAGCTCATTCCCTTGTAGAAGCCTCTACCACAATGACATTACCTCTAATCCATGCAAATAAAGTTGAAGTGGTTCCCAACCTTGAAACACTTTTATAAGCAATGGCAAAGCAAATGCATATGCAACACATATATTACTATTTGTTATGTATATGTAAGTATGTATGTATATATATGCATGTATCTGTATACATATATATACATATGTATATGTATACATATATATACATATGTATATGTATACATATGTGTATATATACATACAAACACACACATATGTGTGTGCCTATGTATGTATCTATACATAGAGATCTTGGTACAACAAAAAAATTGATTCAACTACATACATATTCCAGAATCCAAATAGTAAAACAATAAAAATCGCTCAACCCATTCTAAGTGACTTACCTCAAGATCCTGCACAAAAATAATGCAGACCAAGAAAAATAGTTAGAGTCTGCAAGATATTTTACAAAAATATATCATAGAAAATATTTTCAGAAAGAAACAAGCCATGACCTAATTAAATTGGTCTAATTACTGATTAGCTGGGTTGATTACAAATTCCTATAGAACCTTCATTAGATTAGGTATAATAAAATGAACAATTAGATGTTCCCAGCTAGTGGGATCAAATACAGTTTTCCATAGTGATAAAATTGCATATGCAGATGCATCATTTGTATGGCAGGCATGAAGCATATTCCCCAATTTATAATGAATGGTTGGATATAAAGGCTCCATATGTTGGCTCAACAATGGAAGCCAAGGATGTAACCATGCATGTATTGGTACACTCTCCCTACGAGGATCTTAAGTATCTACTATTGCTATTAATTTGGGCATCACTATATGATCCAAAATGTTATAAAGTACTGAAGTCAATAGTAAATTCTCCCATGTCTCCAAAAAATGTAGCATAGGTTCAGGGTCCCTTGGCTCCCAAAAAATTGTAGTAACTATTCTCACTCTTGGAAGAATGACTCCAGTGTAGAGTTGAGTGTAAGGAGTTGAGGAAGCAAGTTTTGCTTCTATGTGAATGCCTTAATCACAAGGCTCATCCCCTTACAAAAGCCTCTGCCATAATGACATTACCTCTAAACCATGCAAAGGATGTATGTATGGATTATTGAAAAGAGATTTTTTTGAAGTGAAGAACATGTAATGGAACAATCATTATTTTGTCAACGATTTCAAACCTGCTACCTATTGGTAAGACAAGTGCTTTTTGTTTTGAATGCTATCATGTGGTTGATTGATGAAGAGGATTTGAAAAGAGGAGATAATAAGAGCACCTAGAGAAAGATTGAGTTATTTGGTGTATAAAAGAAGCACTAAGACCAAGTAAGACATTGATACTACAGTGTATTGTTTATCTACTTAAAGTTTGAATTGAAACATTACTTAAGAAAATACTGGAAGAAGATCAAGTAAGAAAAGTTTTTGTCAAGCCTTGCCAAGTAGTCAGTACAACTCGAGCAGAAATCAATAGAACTGAGTGAAAATAAATAAGTGCCAAACAAAGAAGACAAACAATGCAAGCCAAGTGAATGTTAGTATATGCCGAGTAAATTTTAGTTGGTGTTGAACATCAATAAACTTTAGTGTTTGCTGAGTGAACTAGCATTGGCCAAGTGACAAAACAGTATGGATGTCGAGTGACATCAAAAAGTGTTAAATCAAAGATCTAACGAATCTGAGCTGACTAATTTGATTTTTTGAATTATGTGAAGCATGTGGAAGATAACTATAATGAGCTGGTGGCACAAAATTCAAGGTAAACCATTTTGAGGTGAATTCAAGGAATATTGTAGAGGAAGTTTCTAGAGGAACCAAAATGGAAAAGTGGGTAGATTCATTAAGTCCTACCTAACCCTAAAATGGACGATTGTGGTTAAGCAAAAAAATATATAAATTCTCTATATATAGAGATAGTTGGTTAGAAGAAAAAGTTTTCATGTTTGAGAACCTAAGGAAGACAAGGCATCTAGGGTATTGCTTCATCTAGTGGTTGAACATAAGAGACTACAGTTGGCATACAAGGAAAGAAGGATTAAGTGGATGAATGCTTGAAGGGTGAACAAGATATTAGAACTAAAGAGTATGAATGCCAAAAAGAATGGAGGACTGAAACATAGATTTGTAATCTACAAGTGGGCTGTAAGTTTTTATCAGATCAAGTCCTACTATTACTTTCTAATAAATCTACCAGTGTGGATAAAATCCTTTGGATTAAGGTTGATGTAACACTCATTTGTAAATTATTTAATTGGGTGACATTCTAATAGAATGATCTCAAGTCCTCTAACAAGACTCACTCCTAATAGGGTGATTAAAATCTTTTAACCAGGTCACATTAATAGTGTGTATTGTAACCTTTAACAAGGTTGGCCTTTCACAAGACATCACTTCAAAAGAGTGATAATTAGTAGCATGTACTGGTGGTTTTTACTCAAATTAGGTTTCCACTTAAAATCTTTGTGTCAATTTGTGTGAATGTTCTTATGGTATTTCATGTTTACATTTTTGCAATGTTATTTTGACCTAGGAAAGTAATCTACAAAGTTAAAGTATTGTATGATCTAATGGATGCATGCATGTTAAGGTTTTATGAGTATGCATCTTATTAGCACTTAAAATTTTTATTTATACTTTTCGACCTTGGATATCTGATTCACCCCCTCCCCACTCTCAATTATTCTAAAGAATTCCAATAATTGGTAGCAGAGCATGAGTGCTTGAGAGGAAATAATTTGAAGGTACTAAGAGCTAAAGATCAAGATGTATAAAAAGGAGGTGCTCAAGCTAAACAAGGGAAACTTGCATGCATGGAAAATTTTGATGAAGCTAAATCTAGGAGGTTTTGGAGAGCATTCACAATCTCCCATCACCACTGAGCATGTTGATCCCTCTCGAGCCCTAACTGCCAATGATCTGAAAAAGAAGAAAAAGAACAATCAGGCAATGTTGGAGATTGCCTCTACCCTAAGTTACTCATATTTTGATGATATCAAAGATTGTGACACTGCAAAGAAGACGTGGGATGCTATACAAGTAATTTATAGAGGAGATATAAATGTTTTGAGAGCCAAATTTGAAAGTATAAGAGAGAATTTCGATGACATGAGAATACAAGAAGGTGAGAATATTGTCCAATATTGCACTAGAATATAAGATGTTGTGAATGCTATTATAGGAGCTAATGGTATTATTAATGATGAGACTGTAATCAACAAAGTACTGAGAACACTATTGCCTATCCATGCTATTAGAGTTTCTTCCATACATGAAATAAGGAGAATACAAGGTAGTAATGTTTCCCTTGAAGGATTGATGGGTAGACTCACTGCTTTTGAACTCTTTAATTTTGATAATTTCAAAACTCAAAATGTTGAATATGCTTTCAAAGCTAAATTGTCATTAAAGAAACCTAAAGAGAAAAATAAAAAGGTCAAATATGTTTCTAGTGACAGTGATGTAGATGAGAAGGATGTAGAACAACTTGAAGCATTGCTGGCAAAGAGATTTTATAGAGGCAAAAGAAAATTCAAAGGTAAGCTACCCATCATGTGCTTTAATTGTAATGAGGTTGGTCAGATTGTTGCTAGATATCTAGAGAAGAAGAACAATAGAAGTGGAGACAAATATAGAAGTAAAAGAGATGAGGACAAAAAAGATTATAAAGATAAAGGTGTTAATATTAATCTTAGACAGAAATAACAGTTATATGCAAATATAAACAAATATCAAAAAATAATAAATTGCATAGAAGAGAACACAAGATACCAAGATTTAACATGGTTCACCCAATCCTTGGGCTACGTCCACCAACAAAAAGTTCAATACTATTATTATCTAGTGATTACAACTTGATTACAATCTGTAACCCCTTATAGTTCAATACTGCTGCAAGAACCAATTTTTGCATCACACATTATGAAAATCCCTAACCCTAAGCCTTTTTATACAAGCTTTATACCACTTACAAAATTAGGGCTAGAATAATAGAAAAATAATAGCCAACACCTTTTACAATATAAGGTCATTTTTTTGGCTTTGGGGGAGTTGCCTTCAAAAACCCCCACAAGGGCATTGCCCCTCGATCCCACCTTGTACTGCGATAGGGAGTGCACTTGGGTTGTTGCCCCAAGACTTGATAGGGGCATTGCCCCAAAATACCCATAGAAATAATATGGGGAGAAAACTGTGCCGAATAAACCTCCTAGTTTGATTAGACTCCATGTTACAAAATCTCCCACTTGGAGACTAATCAAGCTCCACAACAATAACTTCCCACTTGGAGACTGATCAAAGCACTACTAAACATATAGATCCCACTAGAATATCAAACCACCCTAGACTCTAATGTTCTTTTATTCGGTTCTGTCGAGAAGACCAACTGAAGCTAAAGAGGAGTTCAACTTCTCCCTTGTCATGACCTTTGTAAACATATATGTTGGATTGTCATTTGTATGTATCTTGTCTAGCTTTAACTGTCCATCATCCAAAATTGACCGAATGAAATGGTATCACAACTGAATGTGTTTTGACTTTGAATGCAAAGCTAAATTCTTCGCAAGATGAATGACACTCTGACTATTTGTAAATAAATAATTATCCTTCTGAGGGTGTCCCAATTCTTCCAAGAAGAACTAAAGCCATATCATCTCCTTGGCTACCTCTATAGCAACAACATACTCTGCCTCTGTAGTGGATAAAGTATTAACCTTTTGTAACCTAGAAACCTATCTCATGGATGTCCCAGCAATAGTAAATACATAACCTGCAGTACTCCACCTGGTATCAATATCCCCTGCCAAATCTTAGTCAACATAGCCCTGCAAATCATTAGTAGAGCCTCCAAAGTGTAAACACTTACTAGATGTTCCTCTTAGATATATGAGAATCCATTTTATTGCATTCCAATGCTCAATTCCTAGATGACTTGTATACCTTCTAACAACTCCCACTACATGTGCAATATTTGAGCTAGTACATACCATAGCATACATCAAGTTGCCTATAGATGAAGAATAAGGTACCTTAGACATCTTGTCCTCCTCTTCTTGTGTCTTGGGACACATCTCCTTAGTCAACTTCAAATGATCGGGTAAAAGTGTGTTGACAACTTTAGCATTCTCCATAGAGAAACATTGCAACACCTTTACAATATAATCAGCCTGATATAATGTCAATTTCCTATTTTTCCTATCTTTGCAAATTTTCATACCAAAGATTTGTTTTTCTACCCCCAATCCTTCATAGAAAATGAATGTGCTAACTATTTCTTTAACCCCTTAATGTGATCCATGTTAGACCTGGCTACAAGAATATCATCAATATATAAACATAAAATAATGTAGTTGTCATAATCCAACCACTTAAAATAAACACAATGATCTGAATGACACCTATTATATCCATGCTCATACATAAACCTATCAAATTTCAGATACCATTGTCGAGGTGCTTGCTTCAAGCCATATAAACTTTTTTTCACTTTTATTTTCCTTCCCAATCTTCACAAAACTCTCTCTCTTTTATTTTTCATACACACAACTTTCATAGAAATCCATATTGACACATTTATAGACCTGGTAAAACTTTCTTTGAATGAAGTAATTTCATACCTTTCTCACTTATGTGCCTAAGTCTGTTATGCCACAACGCTATATTAGAATCTATAGCAACTATTTGTTCTCCCTACTCAATTGCAGCAATTGTTCCTGAACATTCATTTTTCTCTTAAACAATCAAAGTAGAAGGAACAATATGACCTGTACAAAGATATAAGGTGCCTAATTTCACACCTTTTACTACTACAAGGGAACTTTTTGAAACCTTCCAATTTTTATTATTAAAAGTAACTACACAACCCTCATCACCAAGTTGCCCTGCTGAAATTAAATTATTACTCAGCCTTAGAATATGTCTTACCTCATGTAGTAGCCAATGATTCTCATTTTGCAACTTAATCTTAACTTTTCTCTTTCCAACAATCTAATAGGGTTCATTATCCCCCAAATAAACAAGCCCAAAATCCCTTTGGATATAATCAATAAAATAACCTCTATGAGGTGTAGCATGAGATGAAGCACTAGAATCTAAAACCCATTAATCATCAACACTTTCTAAAGAAAGAAGCAAAGCATCCACTTTGGATTTTTTACTTACCACATTTTCTTACCTGGTCCCTTCTAGTTTATCTCCTTCATTATTCTTTCGAGTCCAATAATCTTTCTTCTTATGCCTTGATTTCCCACAGTACCAACAATCTCTTTGTCCTCTGGATCGAGACCTCTTCCCCTTTGAATTTCCTCTTGATTTCCCATGATTTTCAAAATTATTTCCTCTCTTAGTCATTTCGCCTCTACTTTGTGCGTTTAAAACACTTTCTCATGTAGATCCACTTGAGATTTTCCTATGAGTTTCCTCATTCAAAATAAGACCGATCACATCATCATATTTTAGGATGTTATATCCAGAAAGAGAATTACTCACAACCATTACCAAGCCATTCTAGCTTTCAGGCAAAGAACACAAAATCAAGAGAGCCCTAATTTCTTCATCAAAATTGATACCCATAGAAGATAACTGACTAGTAATAGTATTAAACTCATTTAAATGATCCAACAGATCCACCTTCTGTCATTTTCATATTAAATAAATGCTTCATGATAAATACCTTGTTTGAAGTGGAGGGCTTTTCATATAGTTTAGCTAGGGTTTACATGAACTCTTTTGTCATCTTTGCTTTTTTAATATTAAATACCACCGATAGTGCCAGGCAGAATCGAATGCTTCCAAGTGTCTTTCTATCTAAAAGATGTCAGTCCTCATTTGTCATAGATCCTCATTCTTGGTATTTCCTTCCAAAAACTTCCATAAATCCTTCTGATAAAGATAGTCCTCCATTTGCATTTTCCATAACTGATAGTTCTGCGTATTCAACTTGTCAATCCTTAGCTTACCCTTCTCTTCCATCACTCCAACTCAACCATGAGACCTTCCTACAGAGCATCACACAAAAAAAAGAGACAATGGTCTGGCCAAAAAATAAAAAATGAAATGACGACCATCTGGCTCTAATACTACTTGTTAGGATTAACCTCAAACAAAAATAACAATTACATGCAAATATAACCAATATCAAAAAATAATAGATCGCAAAGAAGAGAACACAAAACACAAAGATTTAACATGGTTCACTCAATCCTTTGGCTAAATCCACCAAGATCAAGTCCAATACTATTATTATCCAATGATTACAACCTAATTACAATCTGTAACCCCTTACAACTCAATACTTCCGCAAGAACCAAATTTTGCATCACACATTATGAAAATTCCTAACCCTGAGCCTTTTTATACAAGCTTTTTTACGCTTAAAAATTAGGGTTAGAATAATAGAAAAATAATATTTGATGCCTTTTACAATATAAAGTCATTTTTGGCTTCACATGTGTTGCTCCTAAAAACCCTCGCGGGGGCATTGCCCCTCAACCCCACCTTGTATTGCGACAAGAAGAGCACCTGGGGTGTTGCCCCTTGACCTCATCTTGGGAGCACTACTGCCCCCAAATCCCCATAGAAATAATATGGGGAGAAAATTATGCCGAATAAACTTTTGAGTTTGATTAGGCTCTACATCACAACAAAAGGAAAGAAGTCTTGTTACATTGCTAAAGAGGAAACCAAAAATGAATCTAATGACCATGATGAAGAAGTGGTGTATGTTGTAATGAAGGATGGTTCTAAAGACGATAAGACACTTGCACTAGTATCTTATGTGAATAAGAGTGACAGATGGATCATTGAAAGTGGGTGTTCACATCACAAGGCTGGAGATAAAAGTAAGTTCATTACCCTTGATTATTACAATGGAAATAGTGTAAGATTTGGTAATGATGCACCCTATTCGATAATAGGTAAATGACCAATCAAATTGATAGAAAAGATCATGTGTGACAATGCTTATTATTGTTAGAATCTAAAAAGATTAATAACCCAGAAAACTAGTGCAAAGAATAAATATCTAAACTATGAATGCAAATGATACAAAATCAAAATAGCATCATAGAGTTAGTCTCAAAGAGAGTAATGCAAATGTTGGAAGCAAAATAGCATTAAAAGGATGTAAAAACAAGAGATGCAAATACAAGCCAGGTAGCATGCTTATATAGGCTAGGAAGAGGGAGGAGGTGGCAACACCAACCAATGAGGAGCAACCATCTATCAGACTAAAGATAGCAAAGTATCTTCTCAGGATAGCTAATGGATGCTCACATGTAGGAAAGTGACACCTCACAACCATTCACCTAATAAGACATGCTTTATTAACCTAAGCGAGATTATTAAAATTGTAGCAAAATAGGAAAAATAAAATACTATACTAACACCCCCCCATAAGCGAAGCTTAGGTGGATGTAGAAATGGGTCCCAACAAGTCAAGCCTGATGAGGTACCCATGTACATAAAATTTCCCCAAAAGAGAGGGAAAAGAGACTCCCCAAAGAAAATTAGGACTCCAAGTGAGAGGAAGAGGCCCCCCCAAAAGATGAAGCATCCTGCACCCCAGCAAAGCTTGCAAATTTTGTCCGATAGATCCACTTACATCGAACAAGTTTTCTTCCCTTAGGAAAAGGGACAAGATCCCAAGTGTGTTTCCTCATCAAGGAAATATACTCTTCCTGCATAGATGTATCCCACTCAGAAATACCAGAAGCCTCATGAAAGGACTATGGATTTGAGGCAGTAGCAATGAAGATATGCAGAGCATCCTGGAATTGTGAACGAGTCTGCTTGGTGTCTGATGGATCCCCAACCCAATCACCTACAAATTGCAAGGTCTGTCTAGCCCAAAGTGGACCAAAAGATGGAGAATCTAGAGGAGAATCATCAACTTGTGAATGATGACTAGGAGAGGAAGGAGGTGAGTCCTCTGAATCACTCTCTGCATCAAAGGTGGAGGTAGAAGACTGCTCAAGTGAATCTGACCCATTAGAAGATCTATCATGTATTCCAAGTGACTCCAATGTCAAAGTAGCTGAAGGCAACCCTGTGACCATACTCTGCTGGTTAAGCTGATGCAAGTAGTGGAAGTTAAGATGGCCAAACTACCCATTCCATAATCTTCTCACATCATTAGAGTGAGTGAGCAAAATAGTCAAAGGAGGATCAGGAACAAAGTGAGAAAACATATAGAGTCATGACTGATGATCTGCTCTCCCAACTGCAACTATAGAATCATTGTGCAACTCACGCATCTCCACTGAATCAGGAGTGAACTCAACCTGCTTGCCTAAACTTGTGTGAGTGATTTGGTGTATCGATAGGAGATTAGTTGACAATGAGGATACATAAGGAACATCATGGAATGTGCCATCCCCCACATCAACAGACCCTCTCCCACACACCTCAACAGGAGTGTTATCACCCATCAAAATAGAAGGCATAGTACACAGCTCCAAGGATGCAAGTTCTTCCTTAGATGAAGCCATGTGGTGTGAAGCACTCAAATCAAGAACCCAAGTGGATGGTGAGGAAGCAACTACAAAAAGGGCCTTTCCCTTTCCTTTCCCTTTGCTATTTTCTTTTTCTTTGTTAGACCCTTCATTAGAACTTTGTTTGATAGACTCAAGAACACTGATATTATTCTTCTCAAGAATGTATGTTAAGTGATCAAGTTGTTTCTGCAAACATTTATGTTCATCATAACTAGGTGTAGTGCCTCTCCCATTTGACTTTTGCAAGTCATCCTAATGGATGCAACCTTGATGATCTTTTGTTGTGATGGATCATGATTGTGACCCTGAGTGGTCTACATTGTCGAGGTGTTTGGATTTATGTTTCTGTATCAGTTGCTTTGATTATGCTTTTGACTGATCTTTGAGATTATGATGTGATTTTTGGTTCACTGAGGTTTGTGCCAGTGGTTACCAGGATCGATGTGGTATCATGAGGTTGTTCTATGATTACCCTGAGATGTGTGCAGAGATTGCACTGTGTACTATTACCATGCTACACTGGACTGGGTTCCTGTAGCAATGGTTAGTCATGTTTTTGACTATGTTTGCTTATGTGTTTTAAATGCCTTTTTAATGCAGAGTAATCAATCATTATTAAATGCACTAATGATTAAAAATGGATTGTCCATGTTGATTTCTTTGGTTATGTGCTGCGGACATCTACCTTATTATATTTTTGATCTGAGAGATATTTGTTCTTATGTGGTGTTTACATTTGAGGGGACCCGAGGGTCAAATTTTATTCTTTGATTCTAGTATCATAGATTTTAGACTATTATGTTGTTCAGTTAATGATATTGCATGATGATGCTATTTTGAGATGACAGTGTGTTTTATGATGATATCTGGTTATCTGGTATTTGGACATACCTCTGATTATGTTATGTGATGGATTTAATGCTATGGTTATTTACTTCAGTCCTGCGTTGTGATGCTTTATGCGAACGTGAGTGATGTAAATAGATTATTTTAATATAATTAAATAACTGGTTAAATTAAGTGATTTAATACATTTATTGCTTTGGCTATGTTATTATATGCAATTGCACTTGATCGTGTTGTTTAGTGTGCAGGATTTATATCCCTGGCAGTGGCACATGGAGTTAGTGATTCAGCCATTCATATTTTACCAATGTCGTCCTTGTATGGTCGATGTATCCTTTATTAAAATGTTTAAATTAAACTTTTCGGTGATTATTAAATCCAAACTCATTTGCATTATGTGATTAGACCAGTAAGCGTGTCTGTGCATTTAGAGGTTCGCATTGTCGCGAAAGTTGTTTAGGAGATTTATGTGTTTTTGGGTTTTCGGGCTTTTTAATTGATTTATTTTAATTTATGGCAGCTTTTCCATAGATGAATTCCTATTTATAGGAATAGCCAGTTTTCGTTTGGGTCGATTCGGGGTTTAGCTGGATTGGCTGGTTATTTGCCCTAATCGATTATTCACCCGAAAAGTGAATAAGTATCCAAAGAGGAATTTAATTCCTCACTTCTCACTTTCAAATTGGAAAGTTGGAGAGTAAAACCCAAAATCCTCTTCATGAGGATTTACTATTTTGTTCATTGTGGGAGCTACGGGCGTGGGATCGTCGCGAGGTTGGGCTCGTTGGATCCAGCTCGAGGAAACTTTGGATTGCCGCGATTTTCAGCTACTTCTGCGGGATATTTATTTTATGGTTCAGATTCCCATTTTGCCCTTTTGGCTGTGAGGTAGGGCTTTCCCGTTTTATTATTTTTGCTTCGTTTCAGCTTATGTTTTTGGTAGCCATTTGTTTGGAGGCTGAGAACTAGTGTTCCCCTCCATTTCTGTATGCTAGTTCTACCCGGTTGGGCGGGTATGAATATTTCTCTGTTTTTTGAGATGAGGGTTTGGGATTTTATGCCGTTATGCTGGCCATTTTTGCATACGGTGTCCGATTTCATTTATTTTTGAATTTTTGGGGTTTTTGAACCCAAAGGCCAAATGGGTTTTAATTTTGAAGTTTTCCAATTTTGGGGTTTTTACCTCATTTTGCGTGCCGCCCTATTTTCTCAAATTTTCTTGGCACATTGTGGTTCGTGGACCTGGATGATCCGTTTGGATATCAGTCAGACCACTATTGCACTTTTATGTTGCATTGGGATGCGTGTTGCATCCGTACTCCCGACGTTGTGTTCGGTTGAGTGATTTTATACCTGTTATGGTTTTTGTTGGACCTTTGCTTTTGTTTCGTGAACGCTAGGATTCATGTAGAATCCATACTCTCGGATTGAGGCCGGTTGAGTGAGTTCACGATGTTTGGTCTTGTTACATCATTGAGATTCGTGTAGAATCCATACTCTCGAATTGAGGCCGATTGAGTGATTTTATGATGTATGATCTTTTTGGCTTTGGGATTTGTGTAGAATCTGTCCTTTCCGTGTTGCTTTCAGTTGGGTGTTTTCTTTGCATTGTGTTCTCATTCCTGTCCTTGTGTTATGATCTTCGTGATGGTGGTGCGTCACACACGAGTATGTACGCGTACATTTGTTGGGTGACTTGCGAAGCCCGATCTTCCGTGGATTTGCCGGAAGTTATGATCATTGGGGTTGGGATGGGAGTATGCATGCCCACGGGCACTTGTCATAGGATGAGCATGGGTAGGGTAGGGTAGCATATGGAGGGGGCTTCTATCTCACAGCTTGGTGACCTTAGTCCCATAGGGTTGGCAGAGGAAGTTTTAAATAAGTGATAATTAAAGAAAATGTGTGACTGATAATAAAAATTAAGATAATAAAATGTGTGTGTGGGGCCCTCCGTTGAGGAGTTGAAACGCACGATCCGAGCTTGGGCTTGTCGATGCCAAGCGACTCTTCATGATGTCAGCCCCTACTTAGTAGCCTTTTGAGTGTCTGACTAGGACTTGTACTCCTTGCATTGTCTTAGGTTCTTGGTTGTAGCCATCATATTGTCTGGCGTGAGTGTTAGCCTTGGATGTTGTGCTTTATGTGTGTTTGTGGTTGGATCATTATCTCCATCAGCACGGCGGGTGTGGACCTACAGGTGCCACGTGGTTGGGAGGCGTAGCTACCTTCACCACTGCTAGGGATCGGTGTACAGAGATGATCTTTGTCCTAGTGCGACCGTTGCTGGATGTTTTCACTTGGTACTTCAGGTTCTGGAGTATGCTTTCTTGTGATTTATGCTTTCATTGGGATGCTTGTATATCATGTTTAGATGATGTTATTTTATTTGGCGCATTCCCTTATTATGATGTTTAGCATATGATTAGATGATGTGATTTGCTTTAGTAGTATATATGTTGCTTACTGCTGTTTAGCATGTGATAGGTGATGTTATCTACTGTAGGATTATCTTATGCATTATCATTAGCATGTTAGATTTCCTTGTGCTTATATTGTTGCATGTTTTAGTAGTGATGTCCCTATTATGACAGTACCAACGATTTGGTCAGTGGCTTGGGATGTTATGTGCGGGGGATGGCTAGGACCCACGATGGTCTTATGATGCTATTGATGGTTGGGAGGAACTGCGTACTTAGTTTGGTTGTTTTGTTTTTGAGATGTATTTCTGTTCATTGTGATGTTGCTTTTGTTCTTTGCGATGTTTATTTCAGTATGTGCTTTACTTTCATGGTTTAGATGGATAGATGTTTTTCATTCTGTGTTGTTCTTGCACTTGAGTGGTCATTCCTCGAGCCTTTGTGGATCCGGTACTCCCTGGTGTGGACGTTCTTTGCTCTATTTTGGTCCTTTTTGCTTCTGGGAGTGTTTTCGTATTTCTATGGGCGACATTTGTTCAGCATGGTGCGACACTTTGAAAAGTATCGCACGCCCATGCAAACTATGTCGTACGACACTGTAAAGTATCGCACGGCTTCTTGAGAAATGTCATACGACACTGGAAGAGTGTCACACGCCTTCTTGAGAAATGTCGTATGATGCTGAAAAGTGTCGCATGCCTTCTTGAGAAATGTCGTACGACACTGGAAGAGTGTCGCACGACACTGGAAGAGTGTCGCACGCCTTAAAGAGAAGTATCGCCCTCTCTTAGTAAAAAGTGTCTCACGAGTTTTGTGAAAAACCTGCGCGTGCCATCAGCGGGCACTTTTCTTCGTGATCCGATCTTTTTGAGAGTGGTTGTGGATACCCTTCTGGGCATTCTTCAAGCCTATGTTGTTGCATTTTGAATTCAGGAGGTTTCTTTTGAAATTCAGTTTTTGGGTTTCTGTTGTTGTCTTTCGGGGTTTAAAATATATCGTTTAAGTATAAGTTGACGTATATTTAATTACTTAAGATATATTTTAATATATGTGACAAATCATTTGAGATAGGTTTCAGACCTCTCGGAGATAAGTTATGGATTCTAGGAAATTTCAGGGCTTCAAAAATCCAGACTTAGCCAATTTTCAGGGCTTCAGGATTTCAGGCTTAGCCAAATTTCGGGATTCTGCATTTTACCCCAGCTTGGTGTTTTGTTGATGAGTGGTTGTTTCTTGGGCCCTCATCATGTGCGTTGTCTTTGTTGGCTTTGTTTGTGTGTGTTAGTTTGGTAGTGGTATTCGGAGATTCGTTGGTTGCCGGGATTGTGTTGAAGTCTTCCGTTGCGATCTTTGTGATCCCTGTATGATGTTGTCTTCTGCATTCATACTTGTAAAAAAAAAACATCTTGGCTTGATTTGAATCCTTGTTTCCAAGGATCTCCGGGCGGGGCATTACACTAGGTCTTTTACAATAGGCACATTTGACCTTTTCATTCTTAGGCTTATCACCCTTGGAAGATGGTGTATCAATAGTTTCTTTTGAAGAAACCAGCATCTGATCCTTCTTCTCCTCGCTATTCTTTTGTTTCTTGTCTTTACTATTGTTGTTACTACTTTGTCCTTGTTGTTCTTTTGTGCCTTGGTTGGCAGCCAAGGCATGTGACCTAGAGGACTTAAGAATGCCCATCTGGATTAGCTTGTCCTGTTCTCGAGTGAGATTGACAGCAAAATCATCTAAAGATGGCATGGTGAATTGAGTACCAAGTGCACCCTTAGTAGCGTAGAAGGTAGAGACAAACATAGAATATTTTGAACTTAGCTTAGAGAGAATACTAAGAATCAGTTCATCTTTCTTTTCAATTCCACATTGTTTTAACTGCAGCCTTAGTGATTTCAATTTGGTGAAGAAATCTTGAATTGTGTTGAAATTTCCTGGACTCAAACTAATTAATTCATTTTCCAACATATGACCCTTCATTGAATCTTGTGTGCCAAATAGTGTTTCTAGCTTTGTCCATACTTCATTTAGTGTATCCAAAGACTCAATGTGAAATAGAAAGTCAGGAGAAACAGACAAACACAATGTTCCAAATGCCTCATCACATTTGTTAAACCACTTAGGCTTATCTTCATCTATAGTAGGTTCAGTTTCAAGTCCCATAGTTATCCTATTTAATCCAGCTTTCCTTAAGTGAATTGTCATGCGTGATTTCCACTCAAAGTAATTGTATGGAGTTAGGATGGGCATATTTGTTTGATCCATGATGAAAAAATGCAGAGAAGAAATGCTAGAAAGAAGAGAACCCAGCCACAACAATGCCCCCCCCTCTTTACTCAATCAAAGAACACCCCCCCCCCCCCCCCCAAAGAAATATGATTTGGCACTTTATTTTAGTGCATTTACAACTACCACTAGAAAGAAATACTTAGTGGTCTTGATTTCAATGCATTACAAACCCTCATGAAGAGCATATGCTAAAAGTGAAACTTGGGCACAATAATGAAAGAAAAAAATAGCACCACTGCGATCTACTCGAAAAATCATGCACTTTCAAAAAAAGAATCACCTTGATACGAGGTTTTATGAGAAAGTTATGATCCTCCGAAGTTTCCAAAATGAGAACTGTGCATAGTCACAACTGAGAATCTGTAATTTCTGAAGAATTCATGCATGAAAATCAAAAAACAACTCCACTAGTGGATAGAGCACAAAAAAATAGCCAAGTTCATAGCAAGAATCATCAAAATCGAAATCTGTATGAGGAAGAACGAGACATTTGAAAACTGCGTTCAAATCTGCGACTGCCAACGGAGAGGGGTATTGTTGTAGCTTTCCTCGCTAGATCCTGCAAAATATATAGATTGCATGCAAAATCTAAAAGATACCCAAAAAAATTTTTGGCGCTGCGAACAAAACCCAGAAAGCGTTTTCCTTGCTGATGTACAAAAGATGTTGTTGTAGTGTAAATCAAACGCCTTTAACAGTAAAAAATGGCTCCAAAAATTAAGAAACGACCCCAGCAACCAAAATATGACATGCAAATGCTGGATCAGCTTCCTAAATCCATCAATGGCATGCTGAAACCTGCAATACTGATTGAAACCTCCAAATATGCAAGTTGGTTGTCAAATTTGAGATTGAAACCCCAAAGAAAAATCATTTTTGTCAAAACTTTTCTGATTCTCAGGATTATCCAAAGATGCAAGAGAAGAGCATACTTCATTTTTCAAAAAACTACAATAAAGTTTATTAGTGCCTCCTCCCGAATCTCTCAAATAAAGAAACTAAAATCTACTCTTGCACATAGAAAAGCTCTGATACCATGTTAGAATCTGAAAAGATTAATAACCCAAAAAACTAGTGCAAAGAATAAATATCTAAACTATGAATGCAAATGATACAAAATCAAAATAGCATCATAGATTTAGTCTCCAAGAGAGTAATGCAAATGCTCGAAGCAAAATAGCATTAAGAGGATGCAAAAACAAGAGATTCAAATACAAGTCAGGTAGCATGTTTATATAGGCTAGGAAGAGGGAGGAGGTGGCAACACCAAC
The DNA here is from genome assembly GCA_028749045.1 of Cupressus sempervirens. Lineage (NCBI taxonomy): Eukaryota > Viridiplantae > Streptophyta > Pinopsida > Cupressales > Cupressaceae > Cupressus > Cupressus sempervirens. The sequence continues at coordinate 850,119,092 of CM053790.1, forward strand.
CAATGAGGAGCAACCATCTATCGGACTAAAGATAGCAAAGTATCTTCTCAAGATAGCTAATGGATGCTCACATGTATGAAGGTGACACCTCACAACCATTCACCTAATAAGACATGCTTTATTAACCTAAGCGAGATTATTAAAAGTGTAGCAAAATAGGAAAAATAAAATACTACACTAAAAATTATGTAGAAAGACTTAACTATAACTTGTTGAGTGTGTCACAACTGAATAGTTTAGGTTACAAAGTTGAGTTTGAGAACAAGAGAGCAAAGATCTATGACACAGATAGGAAAATAATTGGAAAAGCTAATAAAACTAGAGGTAATCTATTTTACCCTGACATGAATGATGCTAGTTTTCTTATTGTAGAATCTGATGATGTGTGGCTATGACACAAGAGGTTATGTCATGTTAATTTTGATAACTTGATCAGTATTAGTAACATGAAAAGAGTCAAAGGTTTGCTTAAATTGAAGAAACCTAAAAATGTGGTTTGCAAGCATGTTCTCTGGGCAAGATGAAAAAATCTAGATTTAAAAGTAAGATTCACTCCTCTAAAGAAATTTTGAAATTAGTTCATACTAATTTGTGTGGACCAATTGATGTGCAAAGCTACAAAGGTGAAAAATACATTATCCTATTTGTTGATGATTATTCTAAAATGATAGCAATTATGTTTCTAAAACAAAAATCAAATGCATTTCAAATGTTTAAGTGGTACTTGGCTAGAGTTGAAAAGGAGACAGGAAAAAGCTTGAAATGTCTGAGATTTGACAGAGGTGGAGAATTTACATCAAATGAGTTTGAGATATTATGTGATGATAGAGGAATTAAGAGATAGACTTCTGTACATAGGACCCCTCCACAAAATGGGATTGTTGAAAGGAGGAACAAATCTATAATGGACTGTGCTAGAACACTCATGATGGAAAAGAATGTTGCTTTGAAATGCTAGAGAGAAGCTTAAGTACAACTGTGTATACCTTGAATCATTTACAAGTCAAGAAAGATACTCATTCAACACCTTTTTGAACTATGGTATGGATACTCACCTAATGTAAAATATTTTAAGGTATTTGGAAGCAAGTGTTATATTCTTAAAGACAACAGGAATGGTAAATTTGATGCTAAAAGTGTAAAAGGTATACTCCTTTGCTATTCCAAAAAAATTAAAGCTTATAAATGTTTGAATACTAAATCTAACAAAGTTGTGGAAAGTGCAAATGTGAAGTTTGATGAATACACAAAGGTACATGAAGTTGAACCTATGAAGCGACCTAAACAATACAAATCCTTTATATGCTTTTATGAAGGTATGCAAGTTGATGAAGGTGTTGTAAACCAAGTTGTAAATTAACAACAAGTATCAGTGATTGTTGAGTCACATACAAGGAATGTCGAGTTGCATTCAGGAACCAGGTTGTAGAAAAAAGATAAGGTACATTCTGGTTCTGAGAAAAGTGTACATGAAAGGAATGTTGACCTACTTAATAGAGAAGTACATAGTGATTTTGGAGTTGACAGGCCCATTGAAGAAAGAAGAGAAAAACCAAGATTATCAAAGTATGTTAGAAGACATCACCCTGCTGAACAAATATTGGAGATAAAGAAGCTAGACTAGTGACAAGAAATAGGTCGAGAAGTAATACATGTTTGTTGAGCATGCATGAACCTAAGTTAGTAAAAGATGCCTTAGAGAATGACTACTGGAGTAAAGCCATGAAAGAAGAAATTGATCAAATTGAGAAGAACAAGACATGAACTCTAGTAGCCAGACTAGAGAACAAAAATGTGATTGGAAAAAAGTGGATACATAGAAACAAGTTAGATGAGAATGGTGAAATCACAAGGAATAAGGAAATATTATTTTGCAAGGGGTGTGCAGAAGAAGAAGGAATTGATAATAGAAAAACATTGGCCCCAGTTGTAAGATTGGAAGGAGTAAGGACTTTGCTTGCTTACTCTACATACAAAGGTTTCAAAGTTTATCAAATGGATGTGAAGTCAACATTTCTGAATGTTATAATAGAAGATGAGGTTTACATAAAAAACCTGAAAGATTTGTTGATCCAAACAACAAGAACATGGTATGTAGACTACAAAATGATTTATATGATTTAACGCAAACTCCAAGGGCATGGTATGAACAGTTTCACAATTATCTTGTGAAGATTGGTTTTGAGAAGACTAGCGATAACAACAATCTATACTTGAAGACAGAAGGAGGTAAGGGTATTTTACTAGTTGAAATTTGTGTTGACGATATTATATTTGGAGGTCAAAATGCATTATGTAAGTCATTTGCAAATGAAATGAAGAAATAATTTGAGATGTCTATGTTTGGAGAGATCAAGTTTTTTGTTGGTTTGCAAGTATATTTAGATGAAATATAGTATATACGTGAGTCAGTCTGAGTATGTGAAGAAAATATTGATTTTTTTTAGTTTGGAGGATTCAAAACTAGTTAGTACTCCTATGGTGACAGGACACAAAATTTCAAAGAATGATGATTCTTCTGAAGTGAATCAAACATTTTACAGGTCTATGATTGGAAAGTTGCAATATATAGTATATAGTAGACCTAACATTGCATTAGTTATTGAGATTGTTACAAGTTTTTTTGCAAATCCTAATGAGAATCATTTGATGGTTGTTAAGATAATTATGAGATATCTAAAAGGAAAAAAATATTATGGTCTATACTATAAGAAAAAATGGCAAATTTGAGTGAAGAGCCTATACAGATTTTGATTGGGCTAAAAAAATTGATGACAGAAAGAGTACAAGAGGTGAAGAATTTTTTTGAGGAATGAGATTGGTCAGTTGGACCAATAAGAAACAAAATTGTATATCTCAATCTACTACTGAAGTTGAATATGTGTCTGCTGCAGTAAATTGTACAAATGTGGTATGGATCAAATAGCTACTCAAAGGCATGAAGGGGGAAATCACTGAACCTGTAGTATTTTATTGTGATAATACAAGTGTTATAAACATATCAAAGAATCCTATGATGCACACAAAGACAAAGCACATTGTAATAAAGTATCATTACTTGAGGGAGTTGGTTTAAGGCAAAGAAGTGAGGATGAAATATGTGAATAAAAAAGAATAAATAGCTGATATATTCACAAAAGCTTTAATTAAGGATTCCCATGAATATCTTAGAGGTAAACTAGGGATGATACCCCTAACTCAAGCTACTTAAGAAGCATAAGTAGTACCTTGTATCAACTAAACTGAATGTTCTATCTTACAACTTGATGTAGTGGATCTTACTTTATAAGATGCCTAAAGTAATGAAGGGGCTAACTTATAAGACTTACAGTTGCATGCAAGGTGACAGGGGGACAACCTGCATTGATTATATTTTCATGGAGAGATGACAAGTCTTTGGCATTGTTGTCAAAGAGGCAGATATTAGAAAGAGAGAGGAAACTTGAGGGAGAGATATTCCTGGAAAGGGAGATATAAAAGAGATACGTTGAAGCAGATTGATAAGGCTCATATTAACCTATACAAAGGAAGGACATATAATGATAGATGGAGAAATTTCAAAGGTATTGTTTTCAAGTGAAGAACCTATAATGGAACAATCATTATTTTTTCAATGATGTCAAACCTGCTACCTATTGGTGAGACTATTATTTTTTGATTTGAATTCTAGCATGCAGTTGATTGATGAAGAAGATTTGAAAAGAGGAGATAACAAAAGCACCTAGAGAAAGGTGGATTTATTTTGTGTATAAAAGTAGCACTAAGACCAAGTAGGACATTGATACTATAGTGGATTTTTTATCTACTTAAATTCTGAATTGAAAGATTACTTAAGCAAAGATGTAATAACCTCAATAGGTTATACCTTCTTCAAATACCAAAAATCTTTATACTTCAGTTGTTTGACATTTCATCAAACACTTTGCAAGCAAGCTCTGATACCACTATAATAACCCCAACAGGTTATAACTCCTTCAAACACCAAAATTCTTTATACTTTAGTTGTTTGACATTTCATCAAACACTTTGCAGGCAAGCTTTGATACCACTGTAATGACCCTCCTCAAATCTGCTCTAAAAAATGCTAATGAAAGCTCAAGGAATTTCATCAAAAAATTCACATGCAAGGGACGTATGACTGATATAGTATTTCAGCTAGCTTCAAATGACTTTTTTTACAATTTGCATCAATGAAAATCTTGTGCTAGAAGACTACACTGGACTACACAATGACCTAACATGAGTTTGCTACTAATTTTGACAATATTCAGTGCATATATATGATCTAAGCATGAGAAATGAACACCTACAGCCAACTGGCATTTTTACAAACAGTTGGCATGCAAACTAACTAGCTGATAAATAATAATAGTGAATTGCTCAAATGACACCAGCAACTATTATCTTCTTAATTTGCAATAAAATTTCTAATACAATGCTCATGAAATATGGCCAAGACTTTTGGCATTTACATGGATTACAAAATGATAATGCTGGTATAATGCACACTTACAACTGAAACTTATAACACCCTAAAAAAACAATACTAATAAAAGAACCTGGTTGTAGATGGCTGTAATAATTTTCTTCAATGCTACCCCTTCTCCTTTGTTTTTTCGATTTTCTTTTTCGAACTTCTTTTTCAGCCTGCTTTTTCGGTTTCGCTTTTTCAGCCTGCTTTTTTGGCCTACTTTTTTTATTTTGCTTTTTCGAATTGCTTTTTCGGCCTGCTTTTTCGGCTCTGCTTTTTCGAACTGCTTTTTCGGCCTACTTTTTCAGACTGCTACCCTGTTGAATCTCAAGACCATATCTTTCAATGCCGTCAAAATTTTCAGCTTGAAGGGATTTCGTCCTTCAAACTATTGAGACATAATCTCTAGAAAATTTTCCAATTTCTTTGATATTTCCAACCATGCTTAAAAGAAGCTCTTCCATTTCTTTTATAGTGTTCTCAAAGAGCTCCATCCTTCGTTTTCTCAATGTGGGATAAAACATAACTCCCTTTATGTAACTTATGTCTCCAATGTGTTATAAAATAAAAGGGACTCTTTTAATTTAAATATTTCCCACAAACTATAGTCTATGTATTAATAAAGTTAAATATTTAAATTTAACTTTATAAAATAGCTTTATCAATGCAAAACAAATCTTATCAATGATAAACAAGTCTTCTTGACGATTTTAAACAATTACCATCGACATACCGCTGCCACTGGATGTCCACCCATGCCCAAGATGACTTACTATAAATAGTAAGTATGCCCAAAGTTGCCTCAAAACCCCTCAAAAAGACCTGCAACTGAAACTATCTAGGTCAAATGGCCTCTAAGCCCTTTTGATGTCCTGGTTAGCCTATGAGACCATGGGGAAATAGGCTAACGACAACATCAAGCTATGAATGCTAAAAAGGGGACATTACAGTCTGCCCTTCCCAAAATTGCTTGTCCCCAAGCAATGGTCGAACAATAACCCAATCAATCCACCTAGATCTAAAATGTAGTCATGAACTATAGTGCTTTCAGTCAACATAGGCTCCTACAACAACTTGTGAAAATTAACCAAGAGGAATCCATAAATGATTCATGAATCATAGTGCAATTGAACTCCAAATCCACTACTGCCATAGTCAGGAACCCATGAGGCACAAACTCTCAAAATATTAGACCCCAAGTAGAGTAGATCACCCAAACTGTCAACATAATAAACACCATCCACACAACCCACTGTGTTATGTGGAATGCACACTCCAACTCTGCTACAATAGTGACCACTCCCACATGAAACTGCACCAAATACAGAGAATCCACACATTGTACATCTTCTGCAGTTAACACAACTCTGCAGATTACCGATCACTGTCTCATAACCATAACACCCATGCATTGCTGATGGTGAATAGTCATTACACGGTAGATAGCAAAAATGAGAGCCCAGTCCAAACCTGTCTGCCATCAACTCCTCAACACATGGATCAAAAGAAAATCGATGAACATATCCTTTAGTATAATGCCGGTAAAAAGAACCAATCTCAGTCAAAGACTCATCTTGCAGACGTGATATGACCAACTGTGACTGATCATCAGCTAAGTCAGAGGATGATATAGCCAAGAGTGCAGAATCAACAACAACATCACTAGTCTCTGTGCCCTCCAAGTCAAACATATCACAATTCTTAGCTACAGCGCCCAACTCAGTTGAACCTGCCTCCAGTGGAAATGGACCAAATATGCCAATAGTAGTGTCGTGGACAAATATATCCTCATCTCCACTACCTCTATCAACCTCGACCATGGACATCCGCGGATCACTAGACACCACAATCCGTGATTGTATAGAATCTGGTAAAGACTGAAGTCGCTCTAACTCCATGGTCACCTTAGCCAAATGAAACTGTGACTCCTCGAAAGCCAACTATGTACTCTCAAGAATCTCAAAAGTCACCTCGAGATGCTAAGTAAGCTCACTCACCTCATCTTCCTTGGCCAATAATGCATCGTATGCTGTACTCCCCCACTCCATAAGATAATCTCTGTCGGCTACCAACTGCATATAATTTTGTCTCAGAATCTGGATAGCCTCCCATAAAGAGTGGATCTCTGTCAAGGAAAGATAATTGCCTCCCTGCTCATCACTAGTAAGAGAACCCCATCCATAAATTGCTAACAACTAACGAGAAGCATCGAAATGCTCGTAAGTGATAGAAGTGTCTCGCTCGCGAACTCTCAGCTGACTAGACACATGATTGTGCCGACTGGTCAAACTTCTATACTCTATCCCTGGTACACTATCTAAAGGAGTAACCTCAGAATAGCTATCATCTATAATACTTAGATCCTGGGACTCTTCTATAGACTCTATCATATCTGAGAGATCATCAACCCATTCCAACAAGAATGGTCGACTGGATATATGAACAATGCCCAACACAAGTGTGTAAAAACTAAATCCAGCATCAAAAAAATTGCTGACATGGATGAGAACTGCACCTGGAAAACTACTAACAAGTCCATGATGGTGCAATAGATACTACTACCAAGGAATGATAGATATCTCTGGTCAAAATGATCCCAAGTACTAAGATAAGGATCCCAACATCTAATCCATGAACGAAAACCAGCTGGCAATTCAAGTAAACTTCTCACCTGAGTAATGTGAACAATACCAACTGACTTCATGCACCTGTCTACAATCTTTGAATCCAGAGTGTGAATGCTAGACATACTCATATCATCATCATGTGACTCCACTGTAAAAGAAAACTGAGTCCCTGCTATACGCGCTAACTCCTGAACTGAAATCACCTCAAGACAAAGCTTGTCCATGTGTCTCTCAGAATCCTAGAGAGCCAACCGAGTACACACCAAGGAATTTCGAGTATCCTCCAGCTCATGAAAAAGCCAGTCAACCTCCTTCTCGTCCTTCTTCACTGCATCTTCCTTGATCTATTGTAAGTCATCACAAGAAGAACCTGTTGTGACTCCTTTCTGTCTCTCCTCTATCTCATGTGAAGAAGCATCCAACTGTGCTTGATACTCATTTTCTGCAAAGTCCTGAATGCTCACTTTCTGATCAACGGTACTATCCTCAAACATGATAGTATCCTCAACTGCTGTAACTTCATCTAGCCCAACTGTACTGGAATCACTATCTATGTCAATCACACAATTTGGTGTGCCTGTGATATCACCTTCTGGCTCAACCTGCACAACGTTTGTAACCCCTTCTACTTGTGAAGATGATGCAAATAAACCATTACCTAAAGATGTGCTAATGTCTCCCTGTATTGAATAAGCATGTATGTTAAACTCCTCATACAAATTTTTGCCTGTCATAGGGAAGGTACGATCCTTAGGCCTATCAAAACGTTCAATCAGTCTCTCCTTAAACTCCACATAGGAGGTAATGTGTGCATGACCCATAGTGACCATACCATGATGCCACCACTTGTGTGGTAACCCATCTAGGTGAATTGTTGCATACTTAATAGCTTCTTCCTCAGGCATAGGGTTCATTTTAAAATATGTGTCAAGCTTTTGAACCCAAGCTCTTGCTGTAGACTTCCCCGAGCCATCATAATATGGTAACTGAAGTTTCCCTACTTTCTTCCATAGCTCATAGCTCTGGTTCTTGTTATGTCCATGTGGCATATGCTTCATCCGCACATCTATATACTCCCTAAAGGTAATTGCAGCTATAAAATATGGACCTCCGGCTTCCCAATCTCTCCTCAGTTGGTCCTGTATATCAGTGATCTGGGGCTCTGGTACGGGCTGCTCTGGAGCTCTAGGAGGAAATGTTGGAACCATGGGCCTCAAACTCACTGTCCTAGTTTGCTGGGGTGCATGACCAAAATTGTTCTCAACTTGTTCGCCTCCATTATGTGCCCCATCCTGATTATTACCATTTTGATTATTTCCTCCAACCACATTAGCATTCAACCCCATTTGACGAGCCATCACCTGCATCATAAGCTCAAATCTCTGACTCTGTTCCTGTGCTCTTTGCTTTGCTGATCGCTGTCCTTGTGCTAAGGTGTCTAATAATTGTAAGAATCTTTCCTTTCCCTAATCTGGACCAACATTCATTTTGTCAAACATTTTTCTCTCTCTGGCTAATCCAAATTTCCTATAAGACCTCCACAGGATGGCAGGACTTATGGCTCTGATACCACTGTAATAACCCCAATAGGTTATACCTTCTTCAAACACCAAAATTCTTTATACTTTAGTTGTTTGACATTTCGTCAAACACTTTGCAGGCAAACTCTGATACCATTGTAATGAACCTCCTCAAATCTGCTCTCAAAAATGCTGATGAAAGCTCAAGGAATTTCATCAAACAATTCACATGCAAGGGACGTATGACTGATATAGTATTTCAGCTAGCTTCAAATGACTTTTTTTTACAATTTGCATCAATGAAAATCTTGTGCTAGAAGACTACACTGGACTACACAATGACCTAACATGAGCGTGCTACTAATTTTGACAATATTCAGTGCATATATATGATCTAAGCATGAGAAATGAACACCTACAGCCAACTGACATTGTTACAAACAGTTGGCATGCAAACTAACTAGCTGATAAATAATAATAGTGAGTTGCTCAAATGACACCAGCAACTATTATCTTCTTAATTTGCAATGAAATTTCTAATACAATGCTCATGAAATATGGCCAAGACTTTCGGCATTTACATGGATTACAAAATGATAATGCTCGTATAATGCACACTTACAACTGAAACTTATAACACCCTAAAAAAACAATACTAATAAAGGAACCTGGTTGTAGATGGCTGTAATAATTTTCTTCAATGCTGCCCCTTCTACTTTCTTTTTTCGATTTTTTTTTTCGAACTATTTTTTCGAACTGCTTTTTCAGCCTACTTTGTCGGTTCCGTTTTTTTCGTCTGCTTTTTCGATTTCTCTTTTTCGGACTACTTTTTCGGCCTGCTTTTTCGGTTCCACTTTTTCGGACTGCTTTTTCGGCCTGCTTTTTCAGACTGCTACCCTGTTGAATCTCAAGACCATATCTTTCAATGGCGTCAAGATTTCCAGGTTGAAGGGATTTCGTCCTTCAAACTATTGAGACATAATCTCCAAAAAATTTCCCAATTTCTTTGATATTTCCAACCATGCTTAAAAGAGCTCTTCCATTTCTTTTATAGTGTTCTCACAAGAGCTCCATACTTCATTTTCTCAATGTGGGATAAAACATAACTCCCTTTATGTAACTTATGTCTCCAATGTGTTATAAAATAAAAGGGACTTTTTTAATTTAAATATTTCTCACAAACCATAGTCTATGTATTAATAAAGTTAAATATTTAAATTTAACTTTATAAAATAGCTTTATCAATGCAAAACAAATCTTATCAATGATAAACAAGTCTTCTTGCCAATTTTAAACAATTATCATTGACATACCACTGCCACTGGATGTCCACCCATGCCCAAGATGACTTACTATAAATAGTAAGTATGCCCAAAGTTGCCTCAAAACTCCTCAGAAAGACCTGTAACTGAAACTATCTAGGCCAAATGGCCTCTAAGCCCTTTTGATGTCCTAGTTAGCCTACGGGACCATGGAGAAATAGGCTAACAAAAACATCATGCTATGAATGCTAAAAAGGGGACATTACAAAAGACTAGAAGAAGATCAACTAAGAAAAGTGTTTTCCAAGCCTTGTTGAGCAATTAGTGCAAGTCGAGCAGAAATTAGTAAAAGCCGAGTGAAAATAAATAAGTCTCGAACAAAGAAGACAACTAGTAAAAGTCGAGTGAATGTTAGTATATGCTGAGTAAAGTTTAGTTGGTGTTGAGCATTAGTCAACTTTAGGTGTTTTCTAAGTGAACTAGTGTTGGTCGAGTGATTAAACAATATAGATGCCAAGTGACAACAAACACTATTAAATAAAAAAATTTATGAATTTGAGCCGATTAATTTGTTTTCTTGAATTATGTGAAGCGTGTGGAAGATAACTATGATGAGGAGGTGGCACAAAATTCAAGATAAGCCATTTTGAGGCAAATTCAAGGAAGATTGTAGAAGAAGTTTCTAGAGAAACAAAAATGAAAAAGTGGGTAGATTCATTGAATCCTACCTAACCCTAAAATGGATGGTTGTGGTTAAGCAAAAAAAGATATAAATTCTCTATATAGAGAGATAGTTGGTCAGAAGCAAAGGTTCTCATGTGTGAGAACCTAAGGAAGATAAGGATTCTAGGGTATTGCTTCATCTAGTGGCCGAACAAAAGAGACTATAGTTGGCATACAAAGAAAGAAGGCTTAAGTGGATGAATGCTTCAAGTGTGAACAAGCCATCATAGCTAAAGAATATGAATGCCAAGCAGAATGGAGGATTGAAACAGAGATTGGTAATCTACAAGTGAGTTGTAAGTTTTTATCAAATCAAGTCCTACTGTTACTTTCTAATAACTGTACCAATATGGATAAAATCCTTTGGATTAAGGTTGACCTAACTATCATTTGTAAATCCTTTAACTAGGTGACATTCTAATGGAATGGTCTAAAGTTCTCTAACAAGGCTCACTACTAATAGGGTGATTGAAATCCTTTAACTAATGGGGAGCTTCTTCACACTAGAGATTTCTTGCTCTTCCAAGGATTATCCTAGCCTACTTAGGGTTACTATTCCAAACCCCAACCTACATGACTCCTTCCCAATCCCCGTTCATCCAAAATCTCACCTAATAATTCAAGCATCCATCCTCTATTTTCAATTCACTAGCGTTGTATGATCTGACCTAGAATGCCAAAAATCCAACAATTGCACCTAGAAGGCCAAATTCAAGTTTGGACAATTTTGAGGTTTTTGACACATTTCCTAGCATTCTGCATCATTCTTTTAGGTTTCACACTCACACATCTCTAAATTGCCTTGTTTGCCCTTGTAGCCTTGAGAGCCCCTATTAGCTATCCTAGAAACAAGGAATGTGCAATAACTCACAAAATAACTTTAACAAGGCCACTTGGTGTATTTATTAATTTTTTTTGTACTAAGCTAGACTTGAAATTTTTTTAGGTTTTAGGCTCCTGAGATGACTATACAATACGACTTCAGAAAACCCTCATTTTAAGGGTTTTTGATGAAATGATATTGAATCCTTCTCCAATGGTTTCAAACTCCACTTACAATTTTGTCCTTTTATTTATGAACCCTAAAAAACCTACTCTTTCATTTTCTAATCCAGATTGGCACATGCCAATCATCCGTTCACCACAAAACTCCATTACAAGCATTCATTGCACCTTGCCAAGCCTTTCTTGCCTAGGGCTCACCTATAAAAATAGATACTTGTCTTCCACAAACCCCAAAATCACTATCTACACTATACACATAGGCTATTGCTTCATTTCCAAGAGCCATGGTGTTTTGACCATGGAAGTTCAAGCTATAGCCATATTGGTGCTGGAAACACAAATTTGGACAACAAGAACACAAAACCTAAGCAATTGTCTGACCCTTGTAAAATGAATGGTTGGAATCAAAATAACCATGTAAAAATTCAAACATAACCCAAAGCCATTATTCCAATCAAAATAGTAGATTATTCAATCAAGTTTTTTCAACTAGTCATTCAAAACACAATTATTGCCTACAAAATTCTCCTTCAAACTATGTTGTTCATACAATTGAATGTCCAACCTTGGAAATGAGTTCGAACATGTTTAAATAGGCTCCCTCCTCCATTATGGCCTTTGATGTGGACCATAACTACCTAAGAAGTTCATTCTATGAAACTAACCTAAAAGTTGCTTATGCAATTTTGCAAAATTTACAAAGGTGTCAATGCAACTTTTTGAACTTTTGCAATTTTGCACATTAAGCCCTCAAACTTGGCCAATATATTTCAAAACCTTAGGAAATGAAATTAAAACACCTAAAGGCCACTTTTGAGCACATTTAGCCCACTTCCAAGCCTTTTTCCACATTTTACCTTCTTGAGAAATTTCAAATCAAAACTTGACTATCAGGACCTAATTGACAAAACTTGACTCACAATCCACATCCTACCTATTAAAACTTCCTAAACTCATGATGGGAAATTATTTCTATTCCTTATTCCCTTAATGGTTTGTTAGACCATTTACAAACCAAAACTTTGGCTAGAGCTTTACCTTACCGTATGGGCTCTGCACCATTCTCCCCCTAAAAAAAAAGCTTAAGGTACAACTGGAGAGAGGAAGTCCTTGCTGATGAAATGCTCCTTGAGATCAATCTCAACAATCCCAATTGCCTCAAATTTAGGTTTATTCAGTTGCTTCACTAGATGCTCCTTATAAACCTTTTTTCTTGTACTCTTCCTTACCCTAAAGTCCAATATCCTCTCCACATGTGGTTATTTCTTGTCAGGTACTTGCAGGTTTGAAATATCCTTGCTTAAATCTTCCTAATACTCCACTTCATCCACCTTAGGACCCTTATGAGTTATTAGGTCTTGAACATTAAAGATGGGAGAGATGGCCATATCCTTGGACAAGTCTACCTTGTAGGCATTGGGTCCATACTTCTCAAGTATCTTGCATGGCCCAATCCTCTTCATTTGCAACTTACTTGGAATACTTTTTTTCAACCTTAATTTGTTTAGATAAACCATCACCAAGTCTCCCACTTGGAACTAAAACTCTCTTCTTGCATCATCCTTTTCTCCTTCAATTTATTATTTGTCTCCATCAAGGTATTCTTGACCTAATAATGCACTTCTTTCATGGACTGTACAAAATCATTTGCATGCCCACTAATGTTTGATTGGCTTGGTAGGTCCCTTAGCTCCATGGTACCCCTTGGATGAATCCCATACACTATTTGGAAAGGGCTTAACCCTATTGTTCTATTTTTACTGTCATTGTAGGAAAACTCATCTTGAGGGATGACTTGTTCCCAACTTTTTCCATACTCCTTGGTTAGGCACCTTAATAGGTTACCTAAGAACCTAGTGATGACCTCTATCTTCCCATCTATTCAAGGATGGTAGGTAGAGACATGTGCTAAGTTTTTTCCAAGCCTCTTCCATAGGGTCTTCCAATAGTGCCCGATAAACTTGACATCTCTATCAGCCACTATGCTCCTTGGTAAGCCATTTATACTAACCACCTCCTTAAAGAATAGATTGGCAATATTTCTTGCATCATGCGTTGTCTTCCATGGGATGAAATGACTCATCTTGTTGAACCTGTCCACCACCACAAACACACTATCCAACCCTATCCTATTCCTTGGCAAACCTACTATGAAGTCCATATCGATGCATTCCCAAGGCCTATTAGGAATGGGTAGAGGTTGGTAGAGTCTTGTACTTGATGAAGTGCCTTTTGGCTACTGATATACACTACACTACTCCACATACCTCCTTACATCCCTTTACATTTTGGGCCAATAATAGAACCTCTCCACAAGGTCTAAGGTCTTGTTAAGACCAAAGTGCCCACTCATGCTCCCATTGTGCTTCTCTTGTATGAGAATTTCCCTCATAGATCCCCTTGGGATGCACAAATCTTAACATTTGAACAATAATCCATTCTAAAAGGTGTATTTAGAAAAATCACTATGAAGTTGATTAGCAAAGTTAGTACATACCTTGTAAGCCTCTGAGAAATCAGTGTCCTCATATAGGTCTTTGAATCTATCCAACCCAATGCTCTGCAATTTGACTTCTTGCACTATCAACAACCTCCTGCTCAAAGCACATGCCGCTTTTTTGTTGGTCCCCTTTTTGTGCTTGATTGTGGAAGTGTAGGACTACAAGAACTCCATCCATTAAATGTGCCTCAGACTTAGCTTTTCCTGTGAATTGATGAAGCTTAGTGCTTGGTTATCTGTAAAGACCACAAACTCCTTATGAAATAGGTAATTTCTCCACTTCTTAAGGGCTTGGACAAGTGCACAAAGCTCTAGATCATATATTGAATACCTTGTCTTGGCTTCATTAAGCCTCTCAATAAAAAATACTACTACTCTACCCTTTTGTCTCAAAACTACCCCAACTGCTATGTTGCTAGCATAACACTCCATCACAAATGGCTTCTCAAAACTAGGCAAAACCAATATTGGTTATGTTTCCACTTCTTTCTTCAACCTCTCAAAACTTGCATTTGTTGGCTTAGTCCATGCAAACTTGGTCTTCATGCCCCCTTTGATGGTGTCATTCATAGGTACACAAGTTTCACTAAATCTCCTCACAAACTTTCTATATAATTGTGCTAGGCCATGAAAACTTCTGAACTCAGTAGTAGATCTAGGAATAGGCCAACTCAAGATTGCCTCCACCCTATCCTTATCCATCTTTAAATTCCATTGGGATACCACAAACCTCAAATGCACCAGCTCCTGCTTCATGAACTTACTTTCTCTAGGTTTACTGTCAACTTTTCCTCCTGGAGTTTCTCTCAACACCAATTCTAGGTGTGTAATATGTTCCTCCTTTGTCTTACTGAAGATGAGGATTTTATCTAAGTATACAACAAAAAATACTCCTATGTAGTCTTTCAAGACCTCATTCATGACTCTCATGAAGGTAATTGGTACATTGGTATAGACCAAATGGCATTACCAACAGCTCATAGAGACCCTCAATAGTCATATATGTAGACTTCCACTCATTACCCTCTTTCCTCCTAATTTGATAATAGCCACTCTTGAGATCAAATCCTCACCTAGATAATCCATTAAATCCTCTATCCTAGGAATAGGAAATTTGTACTTAATTGTGATTCTATTAATTTCTCTAGAATTAGTGCACATTCTCCACTTACCTCCTTTTTAGGTGCTAGGACAACTGGTACAACACATGGACCAATTCTCTTTCTAATCAACCCCTAATCAATAAAATATTGAACTTGCCTTACAATCTCCTTATTCTTCTCTCGAGTCATCTTGTATGCAACTTTTTTTGGTAATGATGCTCCTAGTATGAAGTCAATTTGATGAATTATGGTCTCTTTGGAGATAATGTTGGTGGTGCTCCATCACAAATTATATCCTTCAACTGATCCAATAAATTTTGTACTTCTATAGGCATAGATGTTGATGAAATTGACTTCTCTTCCTTGGGTTTTACCATGATTTCATACCTACTCCTTCACCTTCCTTCAAATGCCTGAGAAACTCTTTCCCACTCATCAACAATGTCTTGGCAGTAGTCTTCTCAACTTTGTGTTGTTCCGCTATGGACTGTATCTTATAGATGATTCCATCCTTCTTGAAGTAATACTTTTTTTTCTTCCCATGATGCTTTACCTCCCTGTCATATTTCCAAGGCCTTCCTAACAATAGAAGACAAGCATCCATGGGGAGCACATCAATAGAATATGTCTTGATATCTACCAATGGTGATGTTTTCCCATACTTGTTCATTCACTAGGATATTTTTCCCCTTGGTCAACGAAGTCACCCTATAAGGACACACATGTGGAATCTTTGTTAGTCCAAGCTTTTGTATTGCTTCCTTTGATAGTACATTCTTAGTAGACCTTGAGTCTATGATTACCTTCCATACCTTCCCTAGTATCTTGCATACCTTCCTTAACCAAGACTCTTCTTAATATGAGGTTTTCACCCTTCTCTATGTCAAGGTCCACTTCACCTACCTTCTGATTATCTTACTCTTGGATATATGTGATCTTCTTCTCTCCATAGGATGATGATGCCTTCTCTAGACATCTGTACCTCAAGCAGTTATAACACTTCATATTGGTGCCCCAACTTGCCATAATTATAACACTTCATATTGCTAAGTGTGAGCCTCTTTTGTTGTTCCCATATCTACCTCTACCACCATTATTGGATCCTCTACCTCTATTGGAGCCTCCCCTTTGACTATTCTTATTGACCTACTCATTCTAGTAGGAATCCCCATAGCTTCTCTTCTCATTGGTTTTCCCACTGGAACCTCCTCTTGAGCCACATATGAAGTCCTTTCCTCTACCCCTATTTTTGGAACTTGAGTCCCCTTTCTTTCTCAATTTATCTTCCACTTTCCTAGCCATCTAAAAACAACTCTGCAATGTGGTGAGACTATACAAACTCAACTCATACTAAATAACCCACTTAAGGCCATTTAAGTACCTAGCCACCTTGATGTTGTCTGCCTCCTATACCCTTGACCTTAGAGCCAATTTTTGAAACTCCTCAGTGTAGGTAGCCACATCAAGATCCTTTTGCTTGAGATTCTATCTCTTCTTGTGAATTTAAATCTCATAATCTTCTAGTAAATAGGTCTTCCTTAACTTTGCTAACATAACCTTCCAATTAGCTATAGGTTTCTTCCCTTCACTTTCTCTTTTCTCTTGCACAAACTTCCACCATGTTAATGCTTGACCTTTCAATCTAGATTTTGCAAATATCACCTTTAGGGCCTCTATTGTCCTCTCACACTCAAAGTAGTTCTTGATACTTTTAATCCATTCTAGGACCACATCTGCATCCATATTTCGATGAAACAAAGATACATTTTCTAGACTCTTTCCTCCAAAGACTTGAGTGCCTTAAGGAATGGTTCTTGTTCACCAAGTGAGGATCTGGTTTAGGTATCTCATCCTCCAAACTCACCTTCTCTTTGCCCTTTCTAAAGTCTTCATCTTCCTTAGCTTGGGATGCATCTTCTGTAGTGGCCACCTATAGTTTACTTTTCCATTATATTTACCAAACTCTTTTATGCCTATTTCATGCATGTGTTAGTTTCAAGGATACTAGATTTATAATTATATGTAATTATTTCATGACTTGGATTACATGTATATCAATAAAGAATTACTTAGTTGATTATATTTCACATGTTGATTGATGATTAAAATTATTAGCGCATTAATGATGCTTTAATGGTTTGTAGCTAATAAATATGATTTATTTTATAGCAATGTCAGATTATGCTTTAATGATTATTACTTCATATTTGTAACAATGCATTATTTTATCTGGGCATTTGATGTTTGACTCATAATTATGATGGTACTTGCCCCATACTTGCATGTGTATGGTGTGTGTGTTTATTTTTATTTTTTTGTTTGTCGTGTTTGATGTGGTTAAGGGAGGGAGTCGTAGTCTCCTGCTAGTTGGGATCTACATGATGTACCACTCCCCGCCATTGCCAGTTTATATATATATATATATATATATATATATATATATATATATATACATGCTCGTCTTTTATGCAGGATTGCAGGTACTGGGCATCGACTTTCCTAAATTGCTAGGATGAGCGTGCCCTATCACAATAACTCAATGGTAAGAATGGAGAGTTAATGTTCAAGTCCAATCCTAGCCATAGCCTAAATACTTGTCTTGCAGGGAGGACTCGTAACTAACTTTCCACCCTTTTTAAAACCCACGAGTTTATCTTTGTCTGTGTTGTTTGATTTTGAATTTTGGTATGTTTTGGTAATGTTGCTTTTATGTGAATTTTGCTATATGATTTAATTATAATATTTAAGTTAATTATATAATATTAAGAATTATTAAATATTATTTGATTAAAAAAGAAAATATTAAAGCATGAGAATATTTAATTAATTAAATATGAGTCTTAATTTAGAAGTCTAAATTTAAAAAAATGGTTAAAAAGAAATTACAATATGATGATATTTAATTAATTGTTAATTAATTAAATATGCACTTCAGTTTAAAAGATTTAATTTAAAAGTTTAATTTAAGAAGTTGGACAAAAGAGAATTAAAATATTAAAGATTTAATATTGTTTTATTATAATTATTTATTTAATAATAATTAAATTAGATTTGCATTTAAATAATGAGCTTTGATTATTATTATTAATTTAAACAATAAACTATTCTTTAATTAGTGCTTGGACTAATTAATAAGTGGAGAAAATGAAAAAATAAAAGAATATTTTAATTAAAAAAATTTTTTAAATGTGCATGAAAGAATTAAATTTAAAAGATTTGATTAAAGTTATAATTTAGGCGTATTTATATTTATTTAATTTAATAATATTTTATTTAAGAGTTTTATTTTTAATAAACTATAAATAATATTATTAGTTAAATTAATAAATATTATATTGAAAACATTGCATGATTTAATAAGAGATAAAGCTTTAATTTAATAAATTTTATTTTAATTAAATTGCATAAAGTGTGCATGAAAATTAAAATATAGTAATTAAAGACAAAGAATTTTCGCATGATTGCATGCATGTGAAAACAAATAACCTAAAAATAGAAAACTAAGTATACTGTGGTTACATGCATGTGAAAATAAATATGCTAAAAATAGAAAGCTAAGTCTAATATGGTTATATGCATGTAAAAATAAATATGCCAAAAATAGAAAAATAAGTATGGTATGGTTGCATGATTTGAGAGATAAAAGACGTACAAAAATACTAATTGCATGTGTGTTTTTATTTAAAATAATTTAATTTTCACATTTATTTATTTAAAAAATTAATTAATTAATTAATTTTAAAAATCACATAAATATTATTCATTTAGTTTAAGTGGATGTTATCATTATTTATTCTTTAAGTCTAATTAACTCTTAGTTGCATATAAATGATTTTATAATTATTAATGCAAGAGAGAAGTTAATAAATAAATATTTAGAATTTTATTATATTTTAAGGGTCATTGTGATAGAGTTCACTTTATAATCATTTAGTTAATAACTATTTGACTTCATGAGAGAAATTATAAATAATTAAATTAAATTTATAATTTTATCTCTAGTTGCATTGTGAATAAAAATAAAAATATTAATATTAGACTTAAATGAGAGTCATATTAATATTTTGGAAATTAAAATTAATATCAATATTTAAATATAATAATATACATTTATGTTATTAATTGAATTATTTACGATTTAACATTATTTAAATTAATAACATGATAATATTGCATGATAATTTATACACACAAAAGATTGGATATTTAAATACTTATTATTTTAAATAAGTATATTGTCATAACATTTTATATTAACATATATATATTCTTACTTTATTTCTAAACACATCCTTATGACCCAAACTAAACAAGAGAAATTGGTGGAATTAAATTATGTGGCTGAAAACTGTGTTTTCTAATATATTATTTGTGATGTTTATTTTCATGATGGTTTTTCTTTGTGGGTTGTTTAGTTGGTCAAGTTAGGATGTGAACTAAAGGTAGTTTTTGAGATTTCTTTTATGACTATTTGATTGGATGTCATGATGAACTTTATTATTTGAATTGAGATTTATGTTTTATGAGTTTTATGCTATTGAGCAATTTTGAGAACTTGGGTTTGAGAACCAATGTTATTTTTTGGATTTCCTGTTAAGGAACCAAATTTGATCAATATTACTTTGTTGTGGTATGGGACACTATTGTGGTTTGCAATTTTTGGGAAGGTAGTCTAGGTGCATGTCTATGGGAGTGGCTTGCAATGGGGGCCGAGGCCCAAAGTGGATGCCAAAGTAACTCATTGTAAGTTGTGTAACAAGTGATAGCATAGTTATAAAAATATCTTGCCTAGCCCTTTTTCTTGAGATACATTAAAAAGATAAGTTAGATATTTTTCCTCGTCCATGCCTTGAGTGCTTGCATAGACTAAGGATGAGATGGAGATGATACCTTGAGAGGTATGACTAGTTTCCTCATCATTACGAGAGGGTATTCTGGTTCCGCATAGAGTCATTAAGGGGCCGAGGTCCTGAGAGACTGCCAGGGTAAATCTAGAGTTGGCTCATGTGATGACACTCCATAGTATGTAGCCTGGGTCTCCTTCATGGTTTTTTTAAAAATTTGCCTCTAGTGGTGTAGTTGTTGGATATTGCTTTTGATGGTGTATTTATTGTGAGTTGTTACTCATTGATTGGATGTCATTTATTGTTGACAATTAACTTTTATTAATGAATAATTGATTATTCATTGGTGGTATTTTTAATTGTTGGAGTTAGTAATTAGTGGTTTACTTTTATTGATGACAATTGTTATCTGTTGGTCATTGTACTTGAGACACTTGACATTTATTTCGTGGTAGTTGTATATTTTGGTTTTGGTATTTTTTTTATGTTGACTTAGTATGAGATGTTGGTATTGGATGAGTGTCCTTTCAATTTTTACTGTCTCTTCTTTTTGAGTAGTTTGTGTTACCCTTGAGGTAGTTTTGGCTATCAAAATTCCTTGCCTAGCATTATTTTATGATTTGATTATGTGTGTGGATCGTACATTATCTCTCCTACACAATGGGAGTGGAAGCCTAATTAGGTGACCATGCGGTCAGAAGGTAGTGTATTCTTACCAGTTATGTCCCCCTCAGATTGACATATGTTGAATGTTCCTTGATATAGTAGTACCATTATCATTCTTCTTCTTCTCTTGAAGGCTTCTATTCATTTGATGTATCTATGTATCATGTGTTTTGAGATCCTACAAGATATTGTATTGTATATTGATGTACTTGTATCTAGTTTCACATACCCTGTGACATGTGCAGTGGATGTTATTCATTAGACGTGCTTTCATATTATTAGTTGCACTTATGCATTTGCTTATATGACTATGTATGTGTTTATTCATTTTATGATTATAGACATTGTAATTGAGACTTAAACTTATTAATAAAACTTTCTTAAATTTGATTCAATGTGAAGGAACCCTTGAGGAATTGAAACTATATTTGTAACTTGAAGAATTGAAACTGTATTTGTAATTGATTACGTGTTCTTGATGTATATGTAGATATTACTTCCACATTATTTTTACTTTGATGTTGTTTAAGCTTTTAAAAAAATGGTTCAATAAACTTTGTAAATTATTAGGTTTATTTCTTTAGGGATCTTGAGCAAGGTGTTACATCTTCTATCTACTTTGACTTATTTTTCATCTCCTCTATGGCCTTATCAAGAAGCCTGGTCTTCTCTTCCATGAGTTTATTTTCTCATCTAACTCCTTTCCCAACTCTACATTGGTAACCATTTTTGAAGATCCACTCGACTCTGTGGAATACAACATACCACCACAAGCCTCTATCGTATGGCTCTGATACCACTTTGATGGGGAGCTTCTTCACTCTAGAGATTTCTTTCTCTTCCAAGGATTCTCCTAGCCTACTTAGGGTTACTATTCCAATCCCTAACCTAGAGGACTCCTTCCCAATCCCCTTTCACCTAGAAAATCACCTAACAAATCAAGCATCCATCCTCTACCTTCAATTCACCAACTTTGCATTATCTGAACTAGAATGCCAAAACTCCACCAAGTGCACCTAGAAGGACAAAATCAATTTTGAACCATCATTTTGAGGTTTTTGACACATTTCCCATCATTCTTTCAAGTTTTAGACTCACACACCTCCAAATTGCCTAGTTTGCCCTTATAGCCCTGAGAGGCCCTATTAGCCCTCCTAGAAACAAGGGATGTGAAATAACTCAAAAAAACACATAATAAGTTAATGATATTGAATCATTCTCAAATGGTTTCAAACTCCACTTCCAAGCTCCTCTGCTAAGTTATGAACCATCAAAAACCTACCTTTTTTATTGCTTAATCCAAATTGGCACATGCAAATGCTATGTTCACCACAAAACTCCATTACAAGCATTCATTGCACCTTGCCAAGCCTTTCTTGCCTAGGGATTGCTTGTAAAAATAGCAACTTGTCTTCCAAAAACCCCAAAATCACTATCTACACTATATACATAGGCTATTTCTTGATTTCTAAGAGCCATGGTGTTTTGAGCTTGGAAGTTCAAGCTATAGCCATATTGGTGCTAGAAACACAAAAGTGGACAACAAGAACACAAAACCAAAGCAATTTTCTAGCCCTTGTAAAATGAATTCTTGGAATAAAAATAAATATGTAAAAATTCAAAGCATAACCCAAATCCACTATTCCAATAAAAATAGTAGATTATTCAATCAAGTTTCTTCAACTAATCATTCAAAACACAATTACTGTCTACAAAATTCTCCTTCAAACTGTGTTGTCCATACAATTGAATATCCAACCCTTGGCAACAAGTTGGAACATGTTCAAATAGACTCCCTCCTCCATTTTGGCCTTTGGTGTGAACCATAACTACCTAAGAAGTTCATTCTTCCAAACTGACCAAAAAGTCGCTTATGCAATTTTGCAAAAATTACAAAGTTTTCAATGCAACTTTTTGAAAAATTTTACAATTTTGCACATTAAGCCCTCAAACTTAACTAGTCTGTTTCTAAAACTTAGGAAATGAAATTAAAACACCTAGAGGTCAGTTTTGAACACATTTTTCCCACTTCTAAGCCTTCTTCCACATTTTTCCTTCTTGAGAAATTTCAAAGCAAAACTTGACTATCATGACCTAATTGACAAAACTTGACTCGCATTCCACATCCTACCTATTCAAACTTCCTAAACTCACCTTGGGACTTTATTTCTAGTCCTTATCCCCTCAATAGTTGGTTAGACCATTTACAAACTAAAATTTGGGTTAGGGCTTTACCTTACCCTAGGTGCTTTTGCACCATTAACTAGGTGACATTTGATAGTGTGTATTGTAACCTTTAACATGGTTGACCTTTCATAGGGCATCACCTTAGAAGATTGAGAATTAGTAGCATGTTACTAGTTGTTTTTTCCCAAATTGGGTTTTTTCACGTAAAATCATTGTGTCAAATTGTGTGAATGTTCTTATGATATTTCATGTTTACATTTCTTCAAAGTTATTTTGACCTAGGATAGTAAACTACAAAGTTAAAGTATCATATGATCTAATGGATGCATGCATGTTAAGGTTTATGGGTATGGATCTAATTGGCACTGAAAAGTTTTATTTGTATATCTGGACCTTGGATAACTAATTCACCCAACACCCCCCCCTGCAAAAAAAATTATTCTAAAGAATTCCAACATGTATGTATGTATGTATGTATACAAAAAGATATTGTGGTTGTGGAGATCAATGAAGATCTAGGGTTTCATTATTGTGCCCTTGTGACCATTGCATTTCATTGTTGTGCCCTTGTGATCTTTGCATCTCATTGCCATGCCCTTGTGATCTCTATATATGTATGTATGTATGTATGTATATGTATATATTTGTGTATATATACATACATACACACATATGTGTGTGTGTCTATGTATGTATGTATATAAACAGAGAGATCTTGGCACAAAAAAAAAAAAAAAAAAAAAAAAACTCACTCAACACATAGCATGGCCACATATGCAATGGAAACACCTATTGGTAAGTAGATTCTTATTATTCCCTCTCATTTTTCATGTATTTATTTCACCTAAGTTTTTATTTCTTAAGGGGCATTTTTTAATATTGAATTCATTTTATGCAGGAGGCAATGAGGATATTTATAGATGTACCATGTTATATGTATGGGAATCACTAAAGAATTATGATGAATTTCTCATGAGCAATGAAATTAGACTTCCCCTAAGAGTAGCAGGAGGCGATGAGGACATTCTAGGTACTTTAAAGATTGATCTTTTCTTAAATATTTTAGAAGTTAACGAGGAATTTAGATGTTAGGAGGGGGGGCAATGAGCTTCCACCTTTACATCGTTGGCCCTAATTAGTAGAGAATTTTAAACTATTCTTGAAACCAAGTGAAGCTCAACATTAACATATTATTGTGTGACAACTAATTGTGTGAATCTCTTGGTTTTAGGCAATGCAAAAGGAGGCCATAGTTCAATATGAAATCTCAATTCATGTGCATACGACATTAGGTGCAGCTGAAAAATGTAACAAGTTTACATTTTTTGTTAGAGGTCTTTAATTAGGTATTTTCAGTTATAGACCATAATGAACATTATAACTTTGACTCTTATAGGCAAGGGTAATGTCCTCAGCGTGCAAGCAATTTGTGACTTTTTATGTGTTGGCTTGTTGAGGACATTCTCTTGGCCATAGCAGCTAGAGTTCTGATGTTCATGATGGTCTATAATTTTAAAAACTTAATAGACCTATTAAATAAATGTAATCGTGTTGTGTTTTTTCAATTGCACCTATTATCCATGCATTTAGAATGTAGTTGCACATGCATTCTTGATTTAGAGTGGCAAATTTTTTTATTTTAGATGCGACAGAAAAATTACATGCACTAGAAGATGGGAAAATGATGTCACTTTTACAGGTTTCGAACCTTTGTATTATAAAGATTGATCATTTCTTAGATATTTTTGATGTTAATGGGGAATTTATATCTTAGAGGGGGTGGCGCCAAATGATCTTCCACCTTCAGGTGGTTGGCCCTGATTAGTAGAGAATATTAAACTATTATCGAAACCAAGTGAAGCTCAACATTAACCTATGATTGCATGACAACTAACTGTGTGAATCTATTAGTTTCATGCAATGCAAAAGGATGCCATAGTTCAATATGCACAATTATATATGAATGATAAAAAATATAGATTGATTTGATAACAAAAATGTGCATCCACATGCCACACCTATAAAGGATACACTTATATCAATTGGAACTTGTATGAAAAATGATTACAAGTAGCCATTTACATACATTTGTAAGACATGGCAAAACTTTGTCCCTTGTATAACATTTCTTAATGACTCCACTCTCAAGATAACTTGCATTGGAGACCCACGTCCCTCAAGTGATCATGCATTCTTATCCGACCATCTTCGTCCTCCTCAATAAGACATCTGTTGAAAATAGTTCTCCAACCAAGTATTCCATAAAACTCAATGTCTCATGTTGCAATGGCCGCACTTCTTCTTTCTCCAATGAATAAACACGTTTCATCCAAGAAATCATAGCTGACTTTGAGCCTCTTTTTGATATTATCATGGGGAATATGGGAATACTTATTCAATATTTGCCAGCAATTTTTAAAAAATAATTCAAAAAGTCGTCACAATTATGACAACTTATTCTAACGGATAGTCGTTGCTCCCACAATATTTTCATCACACACCCACCACAATTGTAATGGACTAATCTGACCGATGGTCATCACCCCCACAACATTGTTGTTGCATACCATCATACTTGGGAAGGCTCCCTCCAAAAAATGGTCGTCGGCCCTACAACACAACTATCGTAATTGAGATAGTAGACTGCAAACTTAAGTCATCATATTTGAGATGGTCTACTATTGAAATTGAGATGGCACGAAGATGAACTCTTTCCCTTGCCTTCTTCCAAATTGTGATGGCTTTAGGCATCACAATTGTGGCAGACAAGCTTTATGTCACAATTTGTGACAACAAAAGTCTGACGCCTATTCGATGTGAGTGAATTTGTGGTACTATCACTTGGGCGATGGGTGGCCATTGCAATTATGATGGCCTACCATCATAATTCAAGCCTAAATGTAGTAGTTTCTGATGTCATTTTATTCACTGTGTGTAACTTCTTGACTTTCTATTTCAATATTGATGCATTATTTCAATGATTCAACCATTTATAGGTAATATATGGAGTCCTTATTTTGGCATTAGTCTAGCGTTGAGATTTAGAATTATAAATGTCATTTATAATATACATAGACTGATTTTTAAAGCTCTTACATGTCAAAATCATATGTAAGGGCTTTAGAAACTAAACCATAATCCCTGAAACCAAAACCCAAAATCCTTTGTTCGTAAACATATATTCTTCAAGAATTTCCTCGTCTTGTATATCAAGACAAAGAAATAAAATAATTAAATCACAATATTTATGTAATTTTATCCTTAAAAATATGTATAAATAAATGTGGATCACTGGAGATCTTGAATCCTGCATCTCATACAGTAATGTATTTTGTACACCAGATCAGTTCTATTAGAGTAGGCCTAAGTTGATCTAAATAGAAATCTCCATGTGAGCCTAGGGACTTAAATTGATATCCTAGAAAATGAATTACACCCTCATGGGATAATTTTAGACATTGATTCTCTATATATGGGAAAATATTTGTAATAAAAAAAAAAAGGGGGGGTCTCTAGATTCACATGAAAAAAGGTCTCACTTTAGAGTGACTACAAATGTCCTAGAAACTTCCTTGGGTCCTACTAGGACTATCAAGGTAGTACACCATATGGGATTGGTTTTCATCCTATCTTGTCAACACAAGATGAAGGATCAACCATGACATCCATGAGTGATCGATGATCTTTAATGGGACAAAGTGTACGTGCTCCATAATACGAGTTGTCCATAAATGTGAATGTTATCTTTACAAAAAAAATTGTTATTCTAGAAAGAGGGTGGAGTTCAGGGCATCCATGACATGTTAACATGGGTAATATCATCTTATGATTATCCATGTGCCTTCAATTATTTTTAAAGGACATCCATGTTATAGTGGAAAGGGTTGTTACATTCAACTCTATACTTGATTGCATTCACTTGCTAATTCCTAAATCCTTCAACAAACCCATTTTGTGTTTTGTAGAATCATTACATGTTGTCTAAAGTATGTGATGGTGTTTATTTTATAATAACTACCACCTTCGCTAAAGTGTGCATTAAATGTATTGTTCTAACTTTTCTTCCTTATTTTATTTATGTATGGATCTCCACATTAATTCCCAAATCTTCAACTCTAACTTATCTCTCCATTTTGGCTCCCCTCCTAAACTAAGACTCATGATCCAAGTTTTGGTCCACATTAGAGGTACTAGGTAGCCTTGGTCAAATTATTCTTGGGACTAGGTTAACCCAGTCCATCTATTCTTCAATGTTTACCCCAAAATTTGAAATGTACAACATTCTTGTGGTTAGAATGGGAAATTTAAAATCATGTTTGCATTCTTTGAGTTTTGAACTCCAAAATGTTTGTGAAAGGTATGGTATAGAAACAAATTACCCTTCCTTAATTGGACATAAGTTGATAACAAGATGAATTTAAGCTTGTTTCTATGAGTTAGAAACTCAAACTTCTAAAAAAGATTTCATGTATTCCAATGCTTTCCAAGGCAATAATATCCATTCTGGCAAGATTCTCTCCTTCATTAAAGTCCAAAATGAAGAGGAGACCATAGTTAGTTATGGTCAAATAACAATCATCATCCATTCACAAGTATTCACCCATTCAAGTTAGTTTCCTTCTCCATATCAAGCATTGTGGGAAAAAAACTTCATCAATCATTATGCAAGGCACATCTTTCATGATCTCCTTTTTATAACTTAACCTTCATTTGATTTTTCATTCATCCCATCTTTCAAGATTTCTTTAAAGGTTTCTTTTAAATATATAATCCCAAGGTTTGTGAGACACTACTTTTACATTTCTCCAAATTCTCTTGCTAGATGTGAGATAGATTCCATCACAACACTACTAGCAACATGTATGTAAAATTTTACTTAGTTTACGACCATCTAGAGTCTAAGAAGATAAAACCATATCTGTCTTTTTTGTTCATTGTCCATAGGAAAAATAACTAGATCCTTTCCATGTCCTCTAATAGCTACATCATTTGACCCAACACCTTAGGAAATATCAATAGGGATACCTTCCTCTTAAAACATGTCATCAAGAGCCTTAAATTGGTTAAAAGTTTCATCTTGGCCTCTTTTACAATTATGTACTTAATACCCATGAATCATGGTAATATTTAAGATTTGGTGAAAGGATGGTCTGTTATTGAAGTCTCATTGTGAATCTTACATTTTTTGGCATTCTTTTCTTTTAAGTCTCTCGGTTGAAGAAATCCATGAACTTGAACATTAAACACTTGGTTCAGTGTTCAAGGTTCATAGGTTGATTGGTTCTCTTGGTTGAGTCAAGAAAGTCAATTGTCTCATAGATCTTGTTGCTCATCATCGATGTTGAACTTCAACATTGAACACTTTGTTCAAGGTTCAAGTTCATGGTTTCACCTTTATGTCTAGTGTGTCATTATGAGCATGGTTTCCAATATATTGTAACTATTTAACTTGAACATTGAAATATTTTGTAGTTCAACTTTTCATGTTCACTTGGTCATAAAGATTGATGCCCTTGGTGCCACATATCCAAGTGGATAGCTCAGTGAGATCGCAATGTTTACCAAATCTATGGAAAAGATTTTTATTAATTGGGAGTTAAAAGTAATGATGTTAAGTCATGTTGTCACATGCGTGGATCTCGGGTGATCTTTTAATGATTTAAATACTTGTCCCATCATCTATCTTGTCACCCATCCACATGCTTCAAGTCCAGGCTTATGTTTTAAATGGAAGCCGCCTTGTTTTCATTCCCCTGCCATTTCTGCTTTTGGTAAATATTACTTTGTCTTCTTTGATGTACATGGTGATAGCTTAAGATTTATGTCTCTACAAGTTTTCAGCATAGTGAGTTTCTACCCTTTCATCTTTTAGGTGTCATTTCTTTATGAATTTCTTAATGTTGTGTATTCTTTCTATTTATGTTTTGTTTTGGTTAAACCCTTGTCATGGTCACCCCATTCCGCTCGAAGCTACCTGATAAGGTTAGGGAGTCCATTATTAGCAGTATCTTGCTTGAAATGGAAGACACATTCCTTGCTAAAGAGGACATGAGAAAATTAGTGGCTAGATTTGAAAACCCAAAACCCAGTTCCATATGTTAAAAGGTCTCAAATAGTGGTCTACTATAAGTGCCTGCCTTCCTAGAAGCTTTCCCCTATCCTGAATTAGTCTTAGAATGTAGAGATAGATATGATGCAGTTAAAAAGTGCATATGTTCCTTTAATGGCAAGGTCATGGTGTATGTCAAGAGAGTTGTTGTCATGGGTGCTTTGAGAATTTCCCCGCATGAAGTTTATGAAGACTGGACAATCAGTTCTTCCTATTCCCAATTTTCCATGGAATTTAACAACATTGCGAAAAGATGGCTTTTCAAATCCAAGAGAGGGTGTTCCCACCTTGCATGTCCATTGACTAGAGAACACATGATCCTTGAAATTAAGGATGTCATTATGTTGTTGAACAGGGTGAAGGGAAACCCACATGTTTTCATTGGGATAATTGGATGTACTTTTTCATTTGGACTATTCTATGGGAAGATAATTTCATTGATTGGGTAGATATAATAGCTACTAGGTTGTAGGAAGAACTATCTTAGGCTTCTGGGATGTCTAGTTTCTATATGACCTCCTAATTGTTTTATATCCTAGCCTGCAACAGAGAATGGAAAGGTTTACCACACTTAGACTAGAACCCAAGCATGCCTATCTATGAGTATTATCCTCTATTGCAGAAGAGTAAAAACCCTAAGGGTTTCAAAATAGTCCAAGACACTTTCCTAGCCAAATTGGTGTTTTAATTGCAAGGAAAACAAAACACAAGGTTGATAGAAGAAGTCACCTAGTTAATTGATATTTATGGCAGTTTCTTTACCCAATTTCCTAAGTTCACCTATCTCAGGATCAAGGGATATAAAGGTAAGCCGTTGAGGCTACCTCAACATTGCCTAGACCGTTTTGTGTTAATCGAGGTGTGAAGACAATTGGTACAGTTTGAAAAGAACTATAAAATAAGGAAAGGTTTGGGTTACACCTTCCTTGTCAAGCTTGGACATTATAAATGCAAAACCATTCAAGACACCCTCAAGCTCAAAGATGAGATCAAATCCATGAGCTTACTAACTTACTCTGCTAGGCCCAACTTTGACAGTCAAGAGTTTTCCCTAAAGTACTTTGAACTAAGTTCCTTTGCTCTCCACGTTCCCTATTTAGAGGATTTTCGGGCCAATTGTCAAGATGATTTTGGGGTTAGAAAGAAGCTATGGTCTAGACTAACACTAGCACAGATTAAAGACTTCAATCTCCTGTTTGACATCTCAGGGTTAACTAAAAACCAAAATGAGGAAATTGTTGAACCTACTTACATTGAGAAAGTAGAAGCTTACCTATTGTTGAATATTGACTAGACAATGATAGAAGATGATAACTTGCATACAAGAACCCTATGCATCCTAACCAAAATAGAGCAATGGCTCATAAGCAAGAGGCAGTCAAGATTAGTGGCTTGTAATGTTTAAAGGGTTCATGCTAGTTCAAGTTCACCTTTGGTTATTCTTGGTTCTAATGAAGTTGTTACTTATCCCACTGTAGAAAAGTCAAAGTCAAGTGTTGAACCTGAACACTCCGTTAAAGCTTCAATTCATCTCCCTCCATCTATCAAGTGGACCTGTTCTCCTAGTAGGAGGAAGTAAGAGTAATCAAAGGGCTTGAATGAAACTCATGACAAACCAGTGACTATAGTGCTTGATTTAAGAGAAGAGATAGAAGAAATAGAGGAATCCCTAATCGGTGAGATGGAACAGGGGTGTCAATAAGCGATGGAAGGTGCTAACACTTTGAATGCAATGTGTCTCAGCTCATCACTTGTGTTACAAACTCCTCCTCCCAAAGGGAATCCTCCCGTCCCTAATTGGTTTGAGCTACTAGTGAGTAAGAAAAGAATCATAGTGCTAACGACTCTCCCAGTGGGTGACATGGTAAGAAAATTTCTTGTGAAGACTCCTAAGACCAAAAGACCAAAGATTGAAACTATGTTGAACATCGATGAGGATACAAGGTAGTGGTTATAGAAGTAATGAAGCCAATGATTAAGAAAGGTATAGATAAAATACAACCCCAAGATTATGTGGTGGAGAATACTATTCTTTTCCTTTCTTCAAGGGCCAATTATATGAAAATATGGAATGCAACAAACACTAGAATTTCCTAGCGGATATGGAAAGATTAGGAGGTTAAACAAGAGTTAAATCAATTGATGCAAAAAATGGCCTTATACATTCATGAGTTGTAGAGCCCACATGCGAAAACCTTGCATACTTCCATTTCTGTTATTGATGTTGAGTCTCCCTTGAACAAGAGCTTTATTGAGTAGGTTAAAAGGGATCGCTCCATGCCCAAGATTATGGTGAGTGGTTGAATGTTGTTCATACTTAGGCAACCAGTTATTTCTCTCATTTTACCAATACCAATGCAAGAGCTGATAAATCGACAATAGCTTTAGAATCAGAAATGAACACTTGGGAATCTGAGAAGGTCAAATGGGATGAGTATATCATCAACATTTTTGAAGTTCAGGAATATGGCACAGACAAATTTGTGAAAAAAAATCTAGAAGCCAAGTTCGATGTTGACTTTATATTCATTGCCTAAGCTAATTTGGAATGGAGAAACATAGTGATGGAATAGGGGTTAGAAGAATGCTTTAAACTACTATAGAAGGTAGGATGTCTGAAGGAAATCTTGATCACTAATATAAAATGCATTGATGTTAAGGTTATGGTAAATGAGGATCAAAGTGAAAACCCCCCAAGGAAGTGGAGACAACCTTTTTCTCCAAAATTAAGTTGCTGAAAGAAATGACCAAAATCTCAGCCCAAGATCTAACCATCATCTCCAGGGTAGATTCCATGATGATTATTTGTACTGATGACCTAGAGGTGACAAAAATTAGGATCATATCTGCCAAATCATGAGGATGTGGAAACTTCGCTTGGAGTAGCTAGGTGTCCCACAGCAAAGGGAGTCAGTTGGTTTCCTCGCAGCATATAGAGTGTGGAAAGAAAATTTTGGTGGTTGCTCTAATGCCCAAGAACCTCATATCAATATTGATGATATAGCTAGAGCCTAGAAGAGAATCAAAGAGTCACCTACATCATTTTCCCTAGTTTTAATTATCTTTGTTTTAAAAAAATTTGAACTTCCTTAAGGCAGTCACTTTTTGAAGGAATTTGGAAAGCCCTATATGGCTATATATAATGTTTTAATTAATCTAAAGGATCAACTCTCTGGACTTAGTATTGTTTTCCTTTTGCTAGTAAGTTTTAGTTATTTCCTTTTGGTTGTTGACGAAAAGTTAAGTTAATGATAATAGAAGTGATTGTATGGTAATTTCTGGTGTATCTATTTGATAATTGTGTGGTTATCTTGTTGGTGATGAAAATCATGTGAAATTCATTCCTGTATGGATGTTGTTTCATTAGCTACATTGTAGTTCTTTTCTTTTGTTGGTTTGGTGAGCTTGATCATAATTTTGGAATCCTAAGCTATGTGTTGTATGGAATATATATCACATGTTAGTAATTAAATATGCAACATTCTTTTATGGATATGAAGGATGTTTTCATTTCCCTTAAGTTCTTTCAGGTTAAAAGAAAGACTATTATAATTTATTTACAATAAAAACTGCATTGACAAATTATTGTAGAAAGGAGTTGTACCTTTGAGCATAGAGAGTCTATGCAAGTCTTTCAGACTCATTTGTGGTGAATTTTTTTTTCTTGTTTATATAACTTCAAAGTAACTAGAAGGAAAAAACTATTCACTAACAACACTCACCTCTTCACTTGTGAGCTTTACAGGAATAAAACCTTACCTATCCATGATTACATTAGCTATAGGTACTTTCTCTTTATCCTTCTTAAGGACAAAAGCTAGAAGGATTTCTCAAATTGGGATTGGTTGAAATTAATTAAGGAAACTTCCTTTGCAAACATCCATACTCATCGCAAATATGACATTTGAAGGAGAGCATCTCATATGAGTTGTTCGATCATGTATTGTCTTGATTTGTAAGTACTTGTGTGTGTTATAATTTAAGGATTGTTTATCACCTCTATAGTATATTCACATTATACATTTCATTTTAACACCTTGTAAACATGCTTAATTCAATTTCATCATTTTCCCTCTTTCACTTAGGTGAAATTGAAGTAGGAGCTAATACATCCTCCTTTATTTCCCTTTCTAACTTGTAAAAATTGAGGTAAGATCTAATCTTTATGCATCCCCCCTTATTTTTCCTCCAATCATAAAATCCATTTCTCTCTTGGGTCATAGTAAGCTAAAATCATATTTTCTCACTCTTCCTTTTGTTTCTCTCTCAATCACTTATAAATTTGAGATCCCTGAGGTTCTCTCGATTATTGGTCCCTCTTGAGTATAGGTCTCACAAGTGTGACCTATACTTGGGTATATATTGAGGTCTACTTATACATGAGGATTTGATTATGCATATTTTTGGGGTCCATTTTAGATTATTTCATTTTCCCGTGCACTATAGTGGGCTATCATGAATTTTAACTCCAAAACCACTATAAAAGCATTATCCAACTTTATTTTGTAGAAACCACCTAGAATAAGGACTTGATTAAGGATAAGTAGGACAAGATGTGGTGGACATCCCAATTTGACAAAGAGCAATTGCAAGTTGTAATTCGTAGCTTGGAGTTATTCATTAAAGCAAAAGAGTTAATCATTGAAGATTTATTCCTAAATATTTCAATCAAGCATTTAAGACATCACAATGGAGTTGCAAATAAATTTTGAAGATGGCTAGGAGTACTTTATCTCTTGGGGGCTTGGTATGATTTTCATGTTATTTCCAAATCTATGCTTTGTCACTTCATATTTACACTTTTATATGCATTCAAATACACATTGATTACATTTGCATATTAGGGATTTATTAATTTTAGGGAAGGTCTATATATACTCCTTTTCATAATACCAGGTAGATCTCAAATACCAAATTGCATATGTTGAGGTCTACCTAATACTCCTTTACATTCCAGACATACAATACAAATACATGAGCTACACACATTACTTTTTCTAATGACTATATGTGGATGAGAATCACCAAAATGGGTGATTTATTAAGGGAAATTCATGTTGATTGATGGAGGTATAAATATGATAACAAGATATTGAGAGGGGGGATGAATTAGGATCTTAAACACTTTTACTTTTCAGCAATTCATGCACACATTCACTAGTTGTCATATGCATGTAAAACTTGTAAGAGTAAACTTATTGTAACATGTAAATCTAATCTATCACATAGATGAAAACAAACACATAACACAATATTTTCTACCTAGAAACCGTCCAAGGTGAAGGTAAAATTGGGATGGGGATGGCACCTACAAATTTTCACTACTACTATAATAAAGTTAATCTATTAGGGTTACAATGTTTGATCATAATATATGATCTACCCTATGAGGGGTTTGCCCTTTAAAAAGCTTTTGAGACTGCTAGGTCTCACCTTGTTAGAGGATTTAATAGTTACAATAAAGTAAGAACTTTGTTAGGAGATTTACAAAGATCTATTAAGACCACTACATTAAGATATTTACCCTGATTCAAGTTGATTAAAACTAATTTAGTACCTAACTCTCGGTATGCTCTGTAAGTTGATTTTGAGTCTTCTATTTGTAAACTAATCCTCTCTTCTGATTTGATAAAGCTTTTCTTCCTCTTCATGACACCGATTAGGTCATTTTCTCTGCTAAGAGATAATAGAACACATCCACTAACATCTGATCTGATCTTAATCCTTCACTTTTCCATCTGCATATTACTCCTTGTTTGTCACATTGTTTGCATCAATTTTTCATCACCATCATCTAGGTTAAAACCTTCTCTATTTAAAGAGTTTTCTAGATACTTCCATACCTCTTCATCTAAATCGTTGATCACAAAACATAGAGATCTATGAGCCACATCATAAACATAAAAATCTTTGTAAAAACCTCTACAAATATTAAATGTCCCTTCCATGCTAGCTTGAAAATGATTTACCTCAAAGTCTGTATCATTTTTTTACTTTTTATGTATATTCTGCATTGCTCGCACTTACATGATACTCAACATGTTGTTGATGCTTGATTCATACTATTCTTGGCACTTACTATGTAACTCCACACTTATATGCTTGAACTTACTTGATAGGTGTTGAATTCAGCTTGTATAGAAAATACTTGGTGACCTCATACTTTCTCGGCTCTTATAGAGCTTAGCATATACAAGTTTATATACATAAATCAGCCTATATAGAGTAGCTCGAGCAGAA
The DNA here is from genome assembly GCA_028749045.1 of Cupressus sempervirens. Taxonomy (NCBI): domain Eukaryota; kingdom Viridiplantae; phylum Streptophyta; class Pinopsida; order Cupressales; family Cupressaceae; genus Cupressus; species Cupressus sempervirens. The sequence continues at coordinate 850,154,349 of CM053790.1, forward strand.
TGATGACTGTCTGACTCTGCCTAGTAAATAATTAAGTGTTGAACACTAATAGACAACAATAGTTAGAGATACCAACAATCTCCCCATTTGACATTAGTGGTAAAAAAACTTTGTCATGATTACATCGTTAAAAATACAATCTGATATGAGTAGTCCCCTTAAGTCTTATGACTTCAAAACTATGACTCATGCCCAGTGAATAATGAATAGACAATGTATAAATAAATATTTATCTAGATACTCTGGATAGTTTGATATCACAGTGTCATATCTTGTTTTCCTTCTGAACTCTACACTTTATTGCCCATTTCTTTGTTAATTCTTGCTTAACTATTGCATGACAACAATTATTCCCCCTTGTTTTTTACAATCATATCATGGATACTAGGATTGAATGGGTGGAAGAAAACCATATTTATCAATGAATGTTTGATGAACTTGGCTGATTATGAAAAGTGCATGATCCTATGTGGTTCTTGTTGCTTCCAAAATGTGATTCCACAACTATAACCGTGTAGCTAAGTCAATTAAACTATCATCCACTGAAAGATTGTGATATTCTTTGATAATATCCTAGGCTGATTGCATTTCCCTCTATGTGACCTCCAAATGAGTTATTGACATTACTTGAATTGAGGTCAATTTAGACGGCATGTTGTTGTCAACTGCTTGAAGCTTAGCCAATGTGCTTTAAGCATTCAATAACTTATTGTAGTGGTCAATACTGGATTCTATTGACTGTGAAATAATATTGTTGGATCTTTGCATCTCATCTTGAATTTTTTGCATTTTAGCCTGAATATCATTTGTAAATCTTGGCAGATCTAAAAAAATGTTGTACTCTCTACAAAAGTTTTGTCATATTATGTACACGCTCTTGCAACTGAACTTTTTGCTCAGCAATTGTTATGGAAAATTTATTTGCAACCTTATTCTCAAATTTTCTTGTTGACTAATCCATTAATTTTTTATTCGATTATATATTACCAGCATTTACTTGTTCAACAATATTTACAAGTTGGGGAATAATTGGGTCTTCATCATCAAAATTTTGAATATCAAAAGCTTCAACAAAAATGTTTTTAACATCATATAATACCTACTTTTGTTTGTGCACTCTTCTTAGCTCTTCTTTCTTTTTCTTCTTCCCCAAAATTTCTTGTAAAAAAATTGTCTTCTCCAATGTGAGATTTGCCAAGTCTAGTTGTGGCATTTCAATTACTTCATCCAGACTGACTTCAATATTTGGTGAGGTGTTTTTTATTGCTTTACCTCTACTCAACGAAGGAGTGTTGTTTCTCGGCACTACTTTGGGAGTTGATGAGGGGGCTCCACCACTTGGTCATGTTGGGGCATCAATGTTTGAGACAATAATGGTTGCACTTAGTTCAGCTATACTTTTCTCTTTATTTACCTCAATGTGAGGTCTTGACACAATTTGACTATCTACACTTGTTTCCTTCATTTGTGTCTCTACCTCTTTAGTTGTGAGCCTTGATTTCTCAACCTCTAGAGTATTAGGGGTGTCAACATATATTGGTGACATCCTTCCTTGTAGACTTGACACCCTTGAACTTTCTCCACTACTACAATCATCTTCAATGGTCATTGTCTCAGTTTCTTTCTCTGTAACTGATGCTTTGGTGGATAACCCAAAAATGCTTTTCCAAAGCAATTCATCTTGTTGTGCTACAACTTCCATTTTATTTTGTAATATCAAAAATATTGTATGCTCGGAAAGAATATGTTCCTGTACTTCTTCAAAAATGTTTCCTGTTGATCTTGAGACAGATGAGGCATAACTCTAACTAAAGTGTCAGTTCTTATGCTTTTCTCTTCTTCTTCTACATGGTGTCATCTTCTTTGAAGTCTATCATACAAATTTGTGGGTATTTTCTTCTGTTAGTAAACAGATTGTCCTCCAAGAAAATACGTGCAAATATAACCCTAAATGCCCAAGTAGGAAAACTAATCAGCACCAATAGTTGGACAAGTTATTATTAGATTGGTAATCGTCCTCTGAATTTTATCGGGTACAAATCCCCGTGTAAGATATACAGTGAATTAGTTATGGATGCTTTTAACCAGAAACTACAAAAAGATTTCAAACATCTACCTATAAACACAAAGTAGATGCGAAAAAACTAAACAACTACAAGAGAATAAATGGCAAATGACACAAAGTCCATTCACCTTGACATGTTACAAAGGACGAAATCAAGAAACACATTTCCCATCTTTTTGAGAAAGTGTAGAAACAAAGCTATGAAGATGTCTTGCAATCAGAATGTATACAAGAAACAGCGACAGTAAAAGCATATTTTAGAGAAAACTAAAGTGACACAAAGATCACGATTAGTGGAAAGAGGATCGCTCAAACTCTAGGTTTTGATATACAATCAACTTTCAAGTCTCCCTTCCCTAGAGCATAAAAGATACAAAGATCTTATTACGCATTTGCAATTACAATCACCATTAAAGGAAGCTAAAGCTCCTTATTTGCATTACATAAACAAATCACAACTCTCCTATTTTCTAACACATAGTTCAGAAAAGAGAAAAGAAACTTTGGCTCTACTTCCCACAGCCTCACAAAAAGAATGAAATTGTCTGAAAAAATTTCCCCCCTGCTATAGCACACAATCTGCAGTCTTCGAGAGAAAAGATGGAACCCAACTCTTTCTATTGCTAGCTTATTTATCATCTTCCATCTTCCCATGGCTTTTCAATTATGTAACTGATTCTTGGAAGTATATGTTACTTTAAATCCTCCCTTTTTACTTTGAATCTCATTTTAATTAGAGTTTACAAAAGGCACATGTGTTCTCTGACAGGTGGCATATATCTGATGACTCATCAGCTCCCCCTCTTGATCGTTGTTCTTACAATATATAGAGTCACCCAACCATTACCTCATATATCCATGATGGTTACACATAACCAATTGATATATGTAAGTTATTGCATATGTGTCCAGTGACACTCCAGCGACACTCCTCTCATAGCACTCAGCTTCATCACAGGGCTTCTGGTAGCCACACAGATCAGTCATTGTTGGACATTTTCCCTGTGAAGATGGATACCTAATCTTTTCCATGATGTTTCCTACTTTCTTCATCTTTTGTTGTGCTTGTTCTTTTTTGGACATCGTTTGGTGCTCCGTTTGTCTTCTTTTTCCTTGTTGTAAGCTTCCAGTCCCATAAACCCACGTTGTGGTCTTTTGTTGGACATTAATAAATTTAACTTATCTTATCTTATCTTATCTATTGATGAGGTTCAGTGTACCAGTGTCTTGACACATCCAACCCTAGGATGACATATTTTTCTTATAATTAGAAATATGAGAAAAATGTTTTGTCAAACATTTGCATGCATTGTCTATGCTCACAAAAAGTCATGACACAAGCTGAATAAATATGTGGTGCTTGCTTGAAGTGCCAATCCCAATCACGCATTGCTCTTTCCCTTATCAATATGTACTAAGATCAAATTGACATTTGCATGGACAGGGCTATGGATCAAAACTTTTCTTTTGTATTTGTGCATGGAAACAAGCATTTTACCTTTAGACAGTCCGTGTGCTCCTCATATCAATTTATGGCTTTAATGACTTTTGTCAATGCCTCAATGTTTTAACATATTAAACATAACAAATTATGAGCAAATTTATCCCAACGAACTTCCAGCAACAGATTGTGAGTTATCTTCATGAGGCTTGAACTCATTTTAGCGTGTCAACAACCATAATACTCATAATTCCTGTACACCTTCCGAGCCTGAAGTGTATTCTATCCTCTCATTATGAAGTGCTGAGACTTGTCTCCCCATTCGCATACCAACCATGATGAGTTCTGATCATATTAAATTTCATTTCTTGCAAAATCTGCACCTATTATATGGCATCTCCTTGCGCATGATCTGATAAAATGTGTTCTTTTAAGTATTGGCTCCCACATTTTTAGTTTCTGTGGAGTTCGGTAGTAGAAGTAGTATTTTTATAGCACCGGTGTGTGGGGACAAGCTATATGGATGTCATTGTCGTGGACATGACTCCAGTTTGAGATGGTGGTGTCGATGTAATTGGAGCAGAATAAGAATTGAAGATAGAGATTTCGTTACCATTCTCTTTGGCAGATTTCATTTTGATATTTTACAGAATCAATAAAATCATTTGCCAACCTTTACATGCTCGGGTTTCTATTTTAGGTGCCTTGATATGCATGTTAACCTGGATTATAGACCATGGTAATTTGTCCTCACAAAGTTGTTCTATCCAATCTCGAACTATAACCTTGCAGCTAGGCTGAAATAAAATCTTGAGTTTGGGATCCCCTCTTGAAGTCAACCCTCTAGTCTTTGACTAAACCTATGAACTCTATTTTTTGAATTGAACTTGGATTTAGCTATCTAAATTATAACCCAAAATTTTATGGATTCTGGTCCTTGAGTCTTCCAAATCATAGATTACCTTTGAGCTATTATGAACCAAAACTTTCCCAAACTTCTGAAGTTGATCCTTTAAAAGGGACTACACTCTTGAATTAATGAATTCACCCTTTGAACCAGATTCTAAATTTATGAAAACCATGATTAACTTCAAATGTAGATACCCAAACTGGTCTGAACTTGGGAGAAGTTTATCAAGCCGTCCTGAATCCAATTTGAAATGTCCCTCTAAAAAAATGAATTGTGACTAGAACTATGAATTGTTGAACTCAAATGAATCAAAAATAAGCCCTCGAACTTGCTTGAGAAAATTGCACCACTTCGAACCAATTTGAACCAATTTGAACCATTATGAACCAAGTTTGAAGTACTTCAAAGAAGTTCAAAAACTAAAACTAAAAGTTCAAAATGTGGGTCCATATGTGTACTAACATCTTCTCAATTTCATTTGGAGATAACTTATGGTTTTCAATCATATCTACCATAGCCTCCTCAATTTTGCTTTTGTCAGTATTATCCAATGCATCATATTTTACAAATCTAAAACAGGATAATCTTGAAGATCTTTTAAGATCTGCAGAAACCTCGTCAATAGACTTTGTTCACCCTGTGGGTGGTCCTTTGACCAATCTCCTTCTCATTGGTTTCTATGCACTGGGCTCAGTAGTTTCTACTACTCTTTATTTTGCAACCTGCTCAGCACTAGCAGTTGCCTTGGTCCTTGGCTTGTTTGGTGGTGGAGAAGAGAGGGGTCTCACCACTGGCTTCCTTTTAGTTCTTTTAACCTTCTTTCTCGGTGGAGTGACAAAAACTAGGGCTTTACCCTTGTTACCTTCTTCTTCTTCTTCCTTTTCCTCATCACCATTAATTCTCTTTTCATCCTCTCCAAGACCTTGTGTAATTTGTAGCGGTTCCTTGCCTTTGCCTAGGCTTTCTAGTTTGGCTTCTAGCTCTTCAATCATTCTTTTCCTTTTCTTCTCCTTAGAAGCTATCTTAATATTCACAGTTATTTTCGCCTTAGATTCCTCATATTTTCCAAATGATTCAGCCTTAGTGTATATTTCTTATTTCAATGCAACAATGTTTGCATTCGCTAAGTCACTATCAATTTCATAATCAAAACCTTGTAACCAAGCCTTCCTCGGCTTTACTACATGTACAAACATATTATCTGTATCTACAAGAAAACATATATCATTTTAATACCTAGTTACCAATTCTTTGGGTATTCTCATCCTCATCTTTATTCTTTTCTTGAATTCCTCAAAGTAAGTACCCATGACATTCTCAAAATTTTCTCCTAATTGAGTTATGTATTCACTTGATTGTCTTGTCCCTGGTTTGTTTTTCTCCCAAACAATATCAACAATACCAAGAAAATATTTTTGGATATAAAAGAAAATACATATCACTAGGGATCCAAACTTACACATTGAATTATTTTCTTTCTTGATAAATTATTGATTTTCTGCCAATTGCAGTCTTTGAAGCTCGAAAAGATCATATTCATGATCTTTCATCACTATTTTCCATGCTTGATCCACTACCATACACGACACATTATCTAGTCTTCTTGACTAGTATAATTTGTGAGCTATAACCCTTACTGTGTATTTGATTAATAGATCAAAAATGTTTGTAATGGACAAACCTCGTTGATTCCACTTAACACCTATGTTTTCCTCAATTTTCTCTCGACTCAGACATCACATGGTTTTCTTCTTATCTAGGATTAGATAGCATGTAACCTTGTGAATATTTTCTTCATGATCTCTATAGGTCCATTTTGTAACCAAAACTTCATATCATGAATCCTTCTTAGAATAATTTTGATCCATTCAATCTTGAAATTCCTTCAAAACTCTAGGGCACAAGTGAACCCTTTCCTTTCAACAACTTTGAATTTGTCCTTGAAGATACCTTCATTACATAACTTCTCATATGCTTCTCTCATCTCATAATCTCCTAATTCTCTAATCTTACACATATAACAACTTCTTACATCATGAATCATAATAACTTTGGGCGGTATTGAAGATAGTGCACCCATTGAATCTACTTTCATTGCAATCTTTGGAATAGCACAAAAATTTAGTGGAGGACAAGCATCACTCTTCACCAATTTAATTAACTAACCTATTAGCTTTTTCCAATGGTAGATGAAGCTGCCAAGTTATTTGTTAGGGTTTGAAATCTTTTCTCTCTCCTCTGAATTACTTAGCACATCTCAAATCTCCACTCATTCAATCTTCTCATCTCAAACTTGCTCCAAATTGCCTTAAAATCTATTTCTAGTCACTCAAATCTGCAAATTGCTCTATGCTCTTGAAAGGTATATGCAAGGTGTGAGATAATATCTTCAAAATTTGATATATACCTTCTTTTGGTCAATTTAAGGTTTCCATTAATGTTGTGTACTCAGGTGGGTGGAAGCCAACTATCTCGTTTGACATTGGTGCCTTTGAAATAGATCTTTACTATATAGCTCAATCTCTTCCATTTCACTTGGCCTATACACCAATTTACTTCTAAAGTACTCGGTCCATGTTGCAATGCTCGATCAACATCAAAAAAATTTATTGATGTTCGACATCCTTTCACAAATTTGTTCTTATGCATATTTTATATATGCAAATATGAACTTTGGCACATTTCATGTAAGGAAATAACGTATAATATATCAATAAAATATACAGTTCCATACATACCTTTCTTGCTTAGGTTGAGATGATATGATCACCTTTTACAATGGATTGGGTGACCCCAACTCCATTTACTCCACTATTTCCATCTTCTTCTTTCTCTTTCCATGTTTGATTCATCTTCTTCTTTACTTTTTTAATGTCTATTTTATCTTTACCTTTGTCTTTTATGTGATTCTTTGATGGCACTTGAGTCCTACAAATCTTTCTTAAATATCCAAACTTGTGATACTTGGAGCATGCATTGTTAGGTGCATAATTTTGCCTCTGATTTTTCCAATATGGTTTTACCTGTGATTTGCATTCATATGCTCTATGCTAATACTTTTGGCAATTATAACTATATCCTTCAAATCTAGGTGTGGTAGGTGTATTCTGCATGCTTGACCTACACTCATGTATTTGATGCCCATGTTTCTTGTAGTAGAAACAATAACTAGTAAATTTGGGTTTAGGATTTTTCATACCATGTTTGCTTCAACAAATATTTGTAGTATGACCAATTTTCCACAGTGATAGCATGTTGATTTTCCCTTTGTCTTTGCATTCCTCAATTCTCCATTCCTAGATGATTCTCCTTTCTCGGTGCATGAATGTCTTAAGACATTAGTACTACTAGATGACTTCATAATTTCTTCAAAGTATTTCATTGCTTCTTTTGGTTTGTTGAATTTCTCCATGAATTATTTCTCATTTTTCAGTTCATTAGTCACTATGTCCTTTTGTGATCTATGATTTCCTATTTCTACATCCTTTTGGTTTAATTCCTAATTTGCAATCATCGGTTGATTCATCATGTCTAGTTGAGTGTTTGTGAGGATTTTCACATCTAATATTCTTTCTTCAAGTCTGGTAGCCATTACTCTTTGTATTCCTTAGCCATAGCTTTGTCTTCTTCAACTTTCTTCTTTTTCTTGGTCACTTCACATAATCTTACTGATTGGATTTCATGTTATCTTTTCAGTCCTCTTATCTCTTTATTCAAGAGTCTTTTCTTTTCAAGTAGATATACATATGCTTTGTTATTTAGATTGATTAATTCAAATAGCCCTTCAGTTTCAACTTCTTCATAGGAAAATTGTTTATCCTAGATAGCCAATTCCTTTATTCTTATTTTGGGATTTCTTTAGACCTTGTCTTTCTTTCTCAAGTTTTTGTAGTATGAGTTGCATATCAATCACTTGATTATCAATAACCTTGTCTAGTTTATAAGCCTCCATCTCCAAGATCTAATCTCAAAGTGATTAAGCTTCTCTCAAAGAACCAATGCTCTAATACCAATTTTTGATTGATGGAGGTATAAAAATAGGATAACAAGATACTTCCGGGGGGGGTTGAATCAGGATCTTAAACACTTTTACTTTTCAGCAATTCATTCACACATTCATCAGTTGCCTTATGCATGTAAAACTTGTAAGAGTAAAATTGTTGTAACATGTAAATCTAATCTATCACATCCATGAAAATAAACACATAACACAATATTTGTTTCCCAGAAACCCTCCAAGATGAAGGTAAAACTAGGGTGGGGATAACACCCACAAATCTTCACTACTATAATAATAAAGTTAACCTATTAGGGTTACAATGTTTGATCATAATGTATGATCTACCTTGTGATGGGTATGCCGTATTAAAATATTTTTAGACTGTTAGGTCTCACTTTTTTAGATGATTTAACACTTACAATAAAGTAAGAACTCTATTAGGAGATTTACAAAGATTTATTAAGACCACTTAGTTAAAAGATATACCCCGATTCAAGTTGATTAAAACTAATTTAGTACCTGATACTTGGTATGCTTTGTAAGTTGATTTTGAGTCTTCTCTTTGCAAACTAATCCTCTCTTTTGATCATCTTGCACATACCTCGAGGTTAAGTTTTCTGGACCTCATTTTAGCTTGAGACTAGCCATTCAGGCTTGGATCAGTAAAGGGCTAGGTTCCCTTGCCATGCTCAAGAGACAGTGCTTCAAACACCACTTTCAGGACACATCAGCTAAGCTATCCCTCCTGGATTCCTTCGTATGACCCATAGTGCTCTATGGTTTGGTGGTTTGGTCCTTCCCTTTTAGACATGGATTAGGCCATAATTGAGCATACCCAAACTCTACTCCTCCTTAGTATTATTAAATGTCATAGATCTGCCGTTTACAATATTATTTTGGATGAGTTTGAAGCTCACCCATTCAGGCTCACATCTATTTTTGACCTGATCTGGTTTCTCCACTGCTTTTGTGGCTTTGTAGACTTGACTGAAGGCCAACACAGATACCCTTACTTAGCCTATTGCTCCTCAGTTGCTATTGTAGACTTTGATATAGCTAGTAGAGCCCATTATTTGTATGCTCAGGCTACTATCCTGCTGAGTTTAGTTTGGATTGACATTGACCGTCTCCCTCCCTATTAGTTCTCATTGCATGCTCCTGCTCATCTACTCCCCTATCAGCAGGAGTTGAACGGGCATGTCACACTTGAAATTTATAGGTAGTATATCATACGGACCTGGGTGGATCCTCTAGGGAGACTACGTCCGAGGATGGATTTCTACGTTGAGCACTTCTTAGATATTGAGGATGGGATTATTGTGCATCCTAAGTACTTACACAAATATTGGACACACACACTACATGTCTCCCTTGGCCCCTTCAAGGTTGGCTCGCACAGACTCTAGATCTAGGTCGATCGCCATATTGCTAGAGAGGATTGGGTGTGTAGATTTTGTATCTTAGCAGAGGTAAAATCTAAGATCCAATTCCTTTTTAGATGCCCCATATACTACGAGATTAGAGGGAGACTTTATTGTTTGTTTAGAGATTACAGATCCCTCTCAAATTTTTTCAGGTACACAAATCAACATTACATTACGCTCTATCTCTGTAAGTCCTTACAACTTTGTGACCATACTTTATAGCTTTCATTTCCCAAGAGTCAGACCTAGGCACAGCCTATTACGACCTTCTTCTCACCCTTAACTCTCACTCAAGGTGTGAAGCGATTGTACAATTTCCCTAACAAGAGCCATTCTAGATCCGTGAGACCCTACAAGGGATCTCTTCACTAGCGACACTCCTCTTGTAGCACTCAACTTCATCACAAGGCCTCTAGTAGCTACACAGATTAGTCGTTGTTGGACTTTTTGCCTATGAGGATAGATACCTAATCTTTTCTATGATGTCTCTTATTTTATTCTTCTTCTGTTGTACTTGTTCTTTTTTGGACACCATTTGTCTGCTTTCTTCTCGGTGTAAGCTTCCTGTCCCATGGACCTACGTTGTGGTCTTTTGTTGGACATTAATTAAATTATCTTATCTTATCTTATCCTCTTCACTGCGCTGATTAGGTCACCTACTCTGCTAAGAGATAATAGAACACGTCCACTGATTTTTGGTCTAATCTTAATCCTTCACTTCACCGTTCACATATTACTCCTTGTCTATCACATTGTTTGCATCACTTTTCATCACCACTATCTATGTTAAAACCTTCTCTATTTAAGGAGTTACGTAAAGAGTTTTCTAAATACTTCCATTTTTTGCCTCTTCATCTATATAGTTGATCAAAAAACATACAAATCTGTGATCTACGTCATAAACACATAAAACTCTCTATAACAACCTCTACAATTAAATGTCCCTTTCATGTTAGCTTGAAAACAATTTACCTCAAAGTCTGTATCATTTTTTACTTTTATGTAAACTCTGCATTGCTCGAAACTTACTATTCCCTGATACTCGACATGTTGTTGATGCTCGATCTCTACTGTGCTTGGTACTTACTATGTAACTCGGCACTTACATGCTTGAGCTTAATCAGTAGGTGTTGAACTCATCTTGTATGGAAAATACTCGATGACCACATACTTTCTCAGCTTCTATAGAGCTCGGTATATACAAGTTTATATACATGACTCGGCCTATATAGAGTAGCTCGATCGCAGTAATGACCGTCTTGAATCTTCCTAGCAAATGACTAAGTGTTGGACACTAATAGACAACAATAGTTAGAGATACCAAAAAATTCCTACATAGCCACCCACACACTTTCAAACTTGTAGGTTTCAAACTAAAGGTTAAGTTGCATATCCAAGGACCTATTTAGAAGAATTTCTCTTATCCACTTTTTATTTGATCTCTGACACATTGCAGGTATAGGTCGAGTTCAACATATACCCCAACTTTTAGTAGTGTAGGTTCTAGTTGAGGATCTAAGGCATAAGATCTTTCAAACCCAAATCTAGTTTGAGTCTGAAATAGTTAGGTATAGGTTGAGGCTAACCTATACCCAGACCAAAATGAAAAGTTTCCCATTTCAAGATTGATAGGTTTTTGGCCGTAAGGTACAAAAATTAGGTCATTTTATGTCCCCGATAGGTAGAAAATAAGTCTTCAAGTAGCTCTCCTCTTTTGTTTTCTTGGGTTCACATCTTATCTCTACTTCTTTGCACTTACTTTTTAAGGCAGCAATTCGAGATGAAGACCCTTGTTCCACCCTTTGGGAGCATCTATGGTGCATTCATCCTACGGGAGTAGCCATGATGGAGGTCATTTGAGAGAATGAATAAATTGTTACTTAACACTTGGTTTTATTCACATTTCTATTTGTGAGAGTAGTCATGGTGGAGATAATGTAATAAACTTCATGACTCGATGTGTGTTGATTCACCTTCTAGGAGTATCCATGAACGTCATGATAAGATAACAACACCCTATTGTGATTTCATGATGAGCACTTGTGTTCATTTTCATTTCCATTAATGGGAGTAGCCATGATGAAACCACCCTCTATGAGTAACCATAGTCAGATATTGAAAAGGACTCCTCCCTCGTTTAAATAGAGCGTTAATGTTGTTGTACCTATGGTTGGGTTCCTTCCATATGACATAGATAACATAATTATTGTGATATGATTATTATGTTGATAATATAATATTTTATTTTTATATTATAATTAAATGTGTGTGTGTGCATGCATGTGTGTATTTTTTTCTCAATAATATTTTTTAAAAAATTTATTAATAACATAAAGTTTACATACAATGGAAACACCTTGGATTTACTTTAATGAGGATCTGCAGTTGGGATTACATTACAATCATCTTTGGATCCAATAAAAACAAAAATCTTAACCAACGTTGTACTTGGTACTGTTCCCAAAAAGGACAAGGACAAAAGATCAAGTACCAATTCCTTTAAACTTTGCATAACCATGTTGGATGTAACATTTGCAAAGCCATCCTTTATTATAATTTCTCATCACTTTTCTATTATATTGACTTCCATATTTTCTCACATTAGTTATTTTACTCACTTATTATAAGACATTTCATAGAATAATTTGTTTTGTGGGTGAGATTTTGTAAGAATTTTTCCTTTAGTTTGTTAAATAATTTGTAAAGATATTTAATTCAATAAAGTAGATGTTGAATATTGTTGTTGAATTTGGCTTCACAATTGTCAATTGCTTCACAGTTACTAAATTTCACCGAAGAGCACACCTACTCCAACATGGTTACACAACAAGAATTGTTGCTAAGATGAGTGAAGAAAACTTTTATTTTTAGTGGCAAAGTATTTGTCTTTAATTTTTTAATTAATTATAATCTTAATCTTAAATATAAATCTAATTTTACTTATAAAAACATACATCTATAATTTTGTAACATTAAGAAAGAGACAAAATGATTGCTTAGCATCATATAAATATGTTTCCCACTTAGACTCCTAATGGAGAACATATGTGGATATTTAATATAGTGAAATACATAAAGATATCATTTCTAATACTAATTTCATCTTAAACACTTGTCTTGATAAAACCCTTATCTCCAATAAAGGCAGCTTTGATTTACTATGATATCCACCTCTTGCCTTATATTCCATTCTAAACTAATCATGATATAACCCTTCTTACTAAATCTTAGACTTCATTTATTGCAGTGTACATTTTACAATTGAAATACTCATAATCTATCTTGTAAAAATGTAATTTAATTTATTAAATCATGAATTATCTAACTAATATTTTATGGTAATGTTTCTATTAACAAAATTAATTTGATATTTTTTATTATTATATCATCCAATTGTAAAATCAATAAAATTCCTCTTATAAGTAGAATAAATCAAATTATATTTTGATATATAACATAATTAAATATGGATGATTGCCAACGTCATTAAGGACTTCAAATTCAACCTGGGCAAGTTCAAAAAGACTTACGTCAACCATACTTTCTGAGAAGCCAACCCGGTTGCTGACTGGTTTGCCAATGATGTCGTCACTAGAAACTTGGTGATGACGTGGAGGAATGGTGACGAAATTTCGGCAATGGCGACTGAGTTGCTCTGGCTAGACCGAATCTAGGGTACAAATATAATCCCATTTTAATTATGAAAGTATTTTCCAAATTGCACGTGGAAGGGAAGTAATTAGAAGTTATGCAGAGCCTTTTTCAAGACATAATTGCGCATACAGAAGGCACACTTCAAGGGCTGGCATGAACAGAACCACTAAAAATTGTAAAAATGTTTTCATTTTTTGCGTCCCAAGCAAATTAGAGCTCTGTAAAATAGCTAGTGGTATAGGGTTTGTAGAGCCGAAGACTACCATGGTTGGAGAAAGGATCAGAAGAGAGCCTTTAGGGGAGTCAGAGAGTTGGAAGGAGAAGGAGAAGGTTTGGCACAAGCTCAAAAAAGGCAAAATAACCAAGTTCATGGAGAAGCTTCACAGTTTTGACGCTGGGGTCACAAAGTTCATGGTGGAAACTTGGAGCAACAGGAGAGTCAAAATTGATGGAGTCACCCACCAAATTTTTGAGGGCTTGATCACAGAGGTGGCGGATATCCCTCGGGATGGCATAAAATTCTACAGGGACAAAAAGATGTCGGCCAATGCTGTAAACGAATTCATCAAGGATGACAAGGAGAGAGACAAGCTTATCAAGGTTGACACCTACTACGAGATGGAATCCATCAAAAAATTATGGAGGTATGTTCTCAGGATTCTCATTGAGTATATCACACTTGATCCCAGGTTCGACAAGATAAGAATGCACCATTTTGCTTTGTTAAACCACTTTAGGCATGGTGTTAAAAAAAAATTCCTTTCTATCTTTACACTTCCATGTCTAAGGGTATTGAGGGTTTCAAGAAAAAACCTGTTACTAATCCTGCCCTCCACGAAGGCATTCTTCTCCTGGTTTACGATTTTTTAAAAATTCAAACCAAGGAAAAATCCTTTGGTGACCAGAGTAGTGTTTCGGAGGATACTACCAACTTGAATTCGGAGGATGTCCAAGTTGTTAAAACGAAGGATGAGGAAAACTCCACCAAAGCCATTTCTATTGCTCGCAATCCCATCATTCCCAATAGAAAGAGCCCTAGAAGCCACCGTCCCCCTCCCCCCAAGCCTGAGCCTCAAGAGGAGAAAATGGATAGTGAGGAAGAATATGAGACTAACATTGACTCTAAGGATGAGGACAAGGAGCTGGGGAAGGATAATGTGAAGGAATAGGAGAAGGGGATGGATAGCGACAAGGAGGGGTTTGCCCTTGATGCTCCCCCTGGAAACCCCAAGAAAAGAAAAGCTGACCAAGCCCTGCTTCAAGAAGACCCCAAAGCCCAGATTTTTGAAACCCCTAGCCCTGACTTGCCCATATCCCCACCTAAGGAGATGATTGAAATTATGGTGGAGAAAAGTGAGGAGGTGATAAGGAAGAGCAGGAGGAGGGCTTGGAGGAATTTCAACATGGATATTGCTAGGTTGGGTATTGTCAAAGAACTGATGAACATCTAGGTGTTGGAGGACCTTGATGGCATAACCCACTTTGACGAGCTAATTGACCTTGCTCTGTAGGTCATTTTTGACAATGCACGAGAAACTGGCTTCAACCTCTTGAACAACACAAAGAATTACTTGATAGATAACTTCTGATTTATCAAATGGTTGTTTCAGGAAATTGAGGCTCTAAAGGACAAGAAAAACCAGGATAGCATCCAGAACACCCACAAGGATAAGGAGATCTTAGGAAAGAAGGAAGATCAGGATGGTAGCCAGAAGAACAGTTGTGGCTAGGACACCAAGGATGGACAAGAGGATAGACTATCCTTGATTGCACAGAAAGTCCATAGGTTTGAATCCATCCACCAGATCCTGACAAAACAAATTGTGGATACCTTGCACACTTTGAATGAGAACATTGTTAACCTGGGGGACTCTCTGATGAAAGCCGGCTTCGGTGGGGATACGGTGTAGAAGACCAGGATGGATATTGGACAGGATGAGTTTTCTCTGAAAGAAGCTAGGGACCAGGTGAACCAGGTGGACCAGGTGGATGCCCAGAACAAGAACCAGGAAGGAGCAGACAATCAGAAGGACAACAAAGCTGCAAAAACTCTACAGGACCTGGATAAGGACAACCAATAGTTTGTTTTGCTTTTTGTTTTTCTTATACATTAGGTTGTTGGCTTTTGCCTCCTGACCTTGTGCCTTTTGTTGGTTTTGGCTTTTCGTAGCAGTATCATGTTAGCTAGACTTTTTTAATTTTCTATCTTTAAATGTTGTAAACTTTTGGGTATCAGGATCCCTGTAAAACTTGTTTTACTTAATCAAAAACATAATTAAATATGGATCAATGATAAAAAAATAAATTTAAAAATAAAAAAATATATTAAAATCATAAAATAGACAATTATATTGGTATGCATTCAAAGCATGTGCATATGTGTAATCTTATCTTATAATTATTTGACTTTATAGTCTTATTTGTTTGAAATTTGATAATGAAAATTTCTTATTTGTTTAAATCATTTTATTTTTGTGAATCAACTATTTGAAATTTAGTAATATATTTTCTTTAATAATAATGAAAAATAAATTATTTATGGTTAGCTCTCTTTATTGTAATGTGACAAATAAAAGTTTTTTTAAATCATTGCATTTTGATTTGCTAGATTTTGAGAGTCCTCTGTCAGATTCCAAGTTTCTACGATAATTTTGCCTAAAAGGCAACGAGAGTTTTAGCCCTTGAAGCATAGTGTTTCCATTAGCGGAGATTTCAGAATTTGGTGTTTGTGTGAATGGGAAGAAAAGATTAGCTTCTGCTTTTTAGTGGTCAAAACAAAATTTGAAAGCCACAGGCATAATAGTCATGGTGTTATTGGGATTTATTCTTTTCCATTTCTGTGTAGGGAAAAAAAAAGGGCCACCAATTGTAATGTCCCCAGTATGAGGGTTAGATTGGGACAATAATACTTGAAAAATAAAGGTTAGAATTAAATACTAAAAATTATAAGTATATTATTTTCTCCTTATTTCTAGCCATTATCTTTTTCTCATCTAGCCATTTATACAGAGCTACACATTTCTCGCACTGGCATGTTAGCCATTTATACGAGGATCTCACCTCTTGCACTAGCACTAGAAGATTTATTTTTAATCCTATCCTAGCCATTTATATAAAGAGTCTTGACTCTATAGTGGTCTGAAGCCATTTATATAGGCGAGCAATGTCCTTATACTGGCACCATGGGTCCTTTCATTCATTTTGTGAGAAATATACAAACCAAATAATTTATTTATTTATATTTCTAAATACCAATTAAAATTGAATTATAATATCTTTTAATCAATCTCTCTCTCTCTCTCTCTCTCTCTCTCTCTCTCTCTCTCTCACACACACACACACACACACACACATATTTAATATCTCAGTATAAATGGATATCCTCATTATTTAATCTCCCACTCATAATGTCATACGAGTGTCCATTACCTTAGTATACCTTTCTTTATGTATGAGCTCTTGTTCTCCACGTGTGCTATCTACAGCTTGCCTTGGGGTATGGGTCCCCTTTCCATGAGCTATCCTTGGTCTATGAGCTATCCTTGTTCTACGATCAAAGGAATTAACTACTTTGGATTGGTGGATGCTGTGCTTAGACCGAACCCTTGTCTTTCCATGGTGATGGTTGTGTCACCCACTTGTCCTGCTCCTCGTCCATGTAGACTTTGTTGAATCGGCGATGGAAAGTCTTTATACGCTCGATAGTCCCTCCGAGTTCTTCGATGTGACCATTTGATTATTTTTGGTGCTCTAGGTTGACCCTTACCCATGTCACCCTACATTGTTTGTACTCGGCGGTGATTGTGGTGATGATAGGGCATCCTTTTTTGTCCTTTGTTTTATTATTTAGTGATGATCTCATCCCTTAACTCTATGACGTATCCTCCTTTTCTTCCTTTCTCGCTACCCCTTTTGTAGTCATTCTCAATCTTTAATATATGGTGACCATGCCACCTTGTGACACTTCTAAGGGTCATCATAAATATATTTTATTATGATTATATTTAGTGGATATGTAATGAAATAACTTTCACAATAGAATAAATAATATGAAATATTATATAAATATTTGATAATAGCTGAGAATAATAGGCCACTTCGAGGGGGCAACCTCCAAATATCTCCAGTGAGACCACACTTCACAATATCGTGATGAAATAAGACTCACAACCTCCTATATATACCTAATTATTCTTAAGTTGAATAGACACAACCCTTCATAACACCTAGGCCGACTTACCTACTTAATTAAATATATTAATGATGACTTAATTAAGGATTAAGATAGCCAGAAGTTGACTATTCATAACCCTGTATACAACAATATTAAGGGCGTAGCGTGCCCCCCTCTCTTGAAAGAAGCATTGTCCTCAATGCTAACAAAGTGTGGATTCTTTTGAATGAACTCCTCATCCTCCCATGTGGCCTCTTCAACTAGTAAATTCTTCCATTGGATGAGATACCAAGTTAGGGTTTTGTTCCTCAGCTTCTTCGTGTGTGTTTGAAGAATGCACTCTACTTCCAAAATTATTATTCCTTCTTCATCAAGTTTTGGTAGTACTATTTGAGTAGGAATATTCTACCCAATTACAAGAAACATGAAAAACTGGATGTATCTTTGTTATTGGTGGCAACTCAAGCTTGTAGGCAACACTACCAATCTTTTGCATGATTTGGTATGGTCCATAATATCTTGGAGACAACTTATTATTCTTTTTTTGTTGCTTCATTGAGATTTGTTTATAAGGCTATAATCTCAAGAAGACCTAGTCCCCAACTTCAAAATTTCTTTGACTACGATGTTGGTCTGCTTGTTGTTTCATTCAATTTTGTGCCATAGCTAAATTCTCCTTGAGTCCTGAAAGTACTTGTTGTTGATGAAGCAAGTGATCCTCTGGTGCTTGAACTCTTGGTGACACCTTTAATGATGATGTGATGGAAGGAGGATGATATCCATAAAGTGCCAAAAATGGAGACATTTTTGATGAGCCAAGAAAAGAAGTATTGTACCACCATTCTACAAAAGG
Organism: Cupressus sempervirens; assembly: GCA_028749045.1. Classification (NCBI taxonomy): domain Eukaryota; kingdom Viridiplantae; phylum Streptophyta; class Pinopsida; order Cupressales; family Cupressaceae; genus Cupressus; species Cupressus sempervirens. The sequence goes on from CM053790.1 coordinate 850,172,870, forward strand.
TAGCCAATCTACCCATTGAGATTGTTTTTATGAAGTGAAACAGCGTAGATATCCTTCCAAACATTTATTAACCACCTCAATTTTCCCATCTGATTGCGGATGGTATGAAGAACTATGAGCCAATTGAGTACCCAAACATGAGGATAAATCTTTCCAAAAGTGACTGGCAAAGATAGGGTCACAATCACTAACAATAACCTTAGGTGTACCATGTATCTTTTGGATATTCTCCAAGAAAACTTTTGCCACTATACTTGTTGTGCAAGGATGTGATAATGCAATAAAATGTGCATATTTAGTGAGGCAATCAACTACTACCATGATGACATTATGACCTTTAGATTTGGGGAGCCCTGTGATGAAGTCCATGGATACCTCTTCCCAATGTTGGCTAGGAATAGATAAAGGCTGCAAGAGACCTGGTGTCTTTATTGTTTCCCCCTTATTTCTTTGAAAAACCAAACATTCAGCCTCAAATTTTTGAACATCACCTTTTAGCCCTTCCCAAAAAAAATCTTTCTTGACTTGATGATATGTCTTCAAAAATATCGAACGATCACCAATTGGGGACTCATTTAGTTCTTTGAGAATCTTGTGTTTAAGAGTGGAATTCTTGTAGAGATACAAGCGCTCTTTATACCAAAGAATATCCCCCTTTAAACAAAACTTATCTGAACTACTAGGGTCACTTTTTATTTTCTGGATGAGATTACTTATTGCAACATCATTTTCCCCCTCTTCTTTGGCTTCTACCACCCAATTTTCTTGTAATATTAAAAGGGCACACAATGAGGCTTTACCTTTTACATCCTTCCTAGAAAGTGCATCAGCCACAATATTTTCCTTCCCTTTCTCGTATACAATTTCAAAGTCATATCCCAACATCTTAGTGACCCATTTTTGTTGCTCTTCTGATGATAGTCTTTGTTCCAAAAAATATTTTAGGCTATCATGATCTATCTTAACCTTGAAATTTCAACCCATTAAATGAAGCCTCCATTTTTAAACTGCATGAAGGATTGCTAACATTTCCTTCTCATAAAGAGGTTTGAGTTGATTTTTAAATTTTAATTGATGAATCTCAAAAGAAATTGGTCGAACTTCTTGCATTAGAACTGGTCCTATCCCATTTCTAGAAGCATCACATTCCACAATGAATTCCTTCATGAAGTCTAGAGTGGCAAGCACTGGAGTTGTACACATAGCCTTCTTCAATTGCTCAAATGATACATTAGCATATTCATTCCAATGAAAAGAACCCTTCTTCAATAGAGTTGTAAGGGTGTTGCTATATGACCATAATTCTTCACAAACCTTCTATAGTATCATGTCAATCCCAAGAGACCCCTCAATTTCTTAATAGTTTTTGGAATAGGCCATTCCATGATAGCCTTAATTTTTTTAGGGTCCACCTTTACTCCTTCATGTGAAACTATGTGTCCCAAATACTCCACCTCCTTAAGACCAAAAGCACACTTAGATGGCTTAGCATAGAGTCAATGATCTTTGAGTAATTTTAATGCTTGATCTACATGCTACAAATGTTCTTCCCAAGTCTTGCTATAAATTAATATATCATCAAAAAACATTAACACAAACTTTCTCAAGAACTTCTTAAAAATTGAATTCATCAAACTTTGGAATGTAGATGGTGCATTGGTAAGACTGAATGGCATCACCAAAAATTCATAATGACCTTCATGAGTTTGAAATGTTGTCTTACAAATATCTTCCTCCTTAATTCGAATTTGGTGATAACCCGATCTAACTTGGTAAAATACATAACTCCATTTAATTCATCTAGAAGATCATCAATGACTGGAATAGGAAACTTATCTTTAATGGTGTACTTGTTGAGCACTCTATAATTTGGACACATGTGCCAAGTTTCATCCTTCTTACGCACCAGCACAATAGGTGAGGAATAAGCACTTTGGCTATGCCTGATAATTCCTGCCTCTAGCATTTCCTCAACAATTTTTTCTATCTCACTTTTTTGTATGTGTGGGTACCTATAAGGCCTAATGTTTGGTGGCTGACTCCCTAGAACTAGTTGTATGGCACGGTCATGATCCCTCTTAGGAGGAAGTCCTTTAGGCATATCTCCAAGAATCAATGAGTGACGATCAATTATTGCTTGTAAATATGGATGAGTAAGAGCAGAAGATTGAGAGACTTCTAATGAACATAGTTGGGCCACAAATCCATCCGCACCTTTCTTAAGAAGCTTTTGCATTTGATGAGAGCTTACCATCTGTGGGGATTTTTCCTTCAATCCCCTTAGCTCCACTACCTTTCCTTGTGATTGAAATCACATGAATAGTTCTTGGAAGTTCATCTCAATTGTTACCAATGTAGTAAGCCATTGTACTCCCAAAACAATATCCGCTGCACCCATGGATATCGCATACATTGGGGTATCAAATTGATAATCTCCCATGGATAATTTGATGCTATGACACTTCCCTGAACAACTAATTGTGCCCCCATCTGCAATCAAAACTTGAAACTCTGGGGCTGGATATATAAAACAATTTTGAAGAGTTGCCAACTTTTTGTTGATGAAATTATGAGTACTACCTAAGTCGATCAACACTGTTACTTTCTGCTTCTTTAAGAAACCCACTACCTTGAGAGTTTGTGGTGCACTGAAACCTGAAAGTGCATGACAAGAAATGATTGGTTGAGAATCATCTGATTCCTCACCTAACTCCCTATCCTCGTCTGATATGGTCTCATCCTCTTCTTCCTCACATGGACCTTCAATATAGAAAAATTTCTTTTCACTATATTTTCTAACACAATTAAAACATAACCCTTTTTCTCTTTTCTCCTATTTTTTGTGGAGTCAACCTAGTAGGTTGAGGAAGATAAGTTGTTGAATATCATTTTTCTCTTGTCACATTAGCCCCTTGCTTTCTAGTAATCAAGAACTTCTCCTCTACCCTGTGTGCCAATCTAAAAGACTCGTTTACTGAAGTGGGACAAAACATGTGTACCTCATGTTGAATGTGATCCTTGAGACCACCCAGGAATAAATCATTCAAGTTCTTCTTTGTAATTGTATCCACTCTTAAGGATAGAGTTTGGAATTTTTGAATATAGTCCTTAACTGATCTTGTTTGTTGAAGCTTAGCAAGTTGGCTAAAGAAGTTTTATGTCACACTATTTCTATATTGTGCTTGGAGTTCTTCTGTAAAAATCAACCATGATACAGTGAAACCCTTTTTCCTCCTATGAGTACAAAGCCAATGATACCAAATGAATTGCTCTAGTTCTAGATATAAGGAAGCCATCGTAACCTTTATGGGATTTGATGTACTTCAAAAAAAATCTGCATTTGATTTATCCATGTTAGAGGATCATTGTCATCAAATTTGCGCATATCCACCTTTGGAAAAAAAAATTCCTAGATCTCGTAGGATTAATAAAATTTGTGTCACTATTAGTCGACTTGATGGTTTCACCTTAATTGCTCGAGATCTCCTTCCTTCTTTCATTTATATAAGTTCTTAACATGCTTCGTATATCTGATATATCTCCTCGTAGGTCACACATATCCTTCTTAACCTCTTCCTTGAACTTATTAAGTTCCTCATTCGGATTACTATCCTCTGTTGCTTCCCAATCCTAATCAGAGGATTTCCCCGGTGTGGTAGAATTATTTTTGCCTCTTGTTGGAGGCCCCGTCATGATGGAAAACTAATGTTTTTGAAATAAATCACACAAATGAAATGTAAATTCTCTGATTTGTTTGTTTTTTCTATAACTTACTAGGGCCAAGAAATCCTTACTCAAAAAAAATCCAAATTTTTTTAAAGCAAATTTGCTACCTTGAGAGAGAATTTTCCTAATTTTACAATATCTTGTTTATTTTTGTTTTTCAATTTCTCCAAGCTTTGAATTTAGGATCCTCTTCTATGTATTGAAAAACCCAATACAAGTTATACTCCAATTTGGCAGGATGTGAGAGATATGAAGATCTCAAAAAATTGTGTAGATATAGTAATTTTGCAATAATTTTCTCAAATATGCTCCAGTTCCTCTAAATTTTAGACTATAGCTTCTTTAATATGGTCTTCGAAAACCCTTTAAAAACATTTGAAAAAAATTGCTAAAATTGGAAAGTTATGCTCTTCCCAAAATCGCCCCAATGTTGAGAAAAAATCTTGCCTCTATGGTGCCAAGATCATGCTCTAATACCACTTGTAATGAAATAACTTGCACAATAAAAGACATAATATGAAATATTATATAAATAAATGATAATAACTGAGAGTAATAGGCCACTTCGAGGGGGCAACCTCCAAATATCTCTAATGAGAACACAATATCATGATGAAATAAGACTCACAACCTCCTGTATATACCTAATTATGCTTAGGTTGAATAGACACAACCCTTCATAATACCTAGGCTGACCTATCTACTTAAATAATAATATAATAATGATAACATGACTTAAATTAAGGATTAAGATAGCCACAAATTGACTATTCATAACCCTATATACAACAATATTAAGGGCATAGCATGCCCCCTCTCTTGAAAGAAGCATTTTCCTTAATGCTAACCAAGTGGATTCTTTTGAATGAACTCCTCATCCTCCCATGTGGCCTCTTCAACTAGTAAATTCTTCCATTGGATGAGATACTAAGTCAATTTTTTGTTCCTCAACTTCTTCTTGCATGTTTGAAGAATGCACTCTGGTTCCAAAATTATTCTTCCTTCTTCATCAAGTTCTGGGAGTATTGTTTGAGTAGGAATATTCTGCCCAATTACCTTCTTCAAACAAAAAACATGAAAAATTGGATGTATCTTTATTGTTGGTGGCAACTCAAGCTTGTAGGCAACACTACCAATCTTTTGCATGATTTGGTAGGTCCATAATATCTTGGAGACAACTTATTATTCTTTTTTTGTTGCTTCATTGAGATTTTTTTATAGATACCTTTCTTTATGTATAAGCTCTTGTTCTCCATGTGTGTTATGTATAGCTTGCCTTGGGGTATGGGTCCCCTTTCCATGAGGTATCCTCAGTCCACGCACTATCCTCATTCTATGATCAAGAGAATTAATTTCTTTGGATTGGTGGATGGTGTGCTTAGACTGGACCCTTGTCTTTCCACAACGATGACTGCACCACCCACTTGTCTTGCTCCCCGTCCATGTACACTTTGCTAAATCGACGGTGGAAAGTCTTTATACACCTGAGAGTCCCTCCAAGTTCTTCGATGTGACCAATTGATTATCTGTGGTGCTCCGTGTTGACCCTTACCCACATCACTCTGCACTGTTTGTACTCGGCAGTGATTGAGGTGATTCTAGGGTGTCCCTTTTCATCCTTTGTTTTACTATTTAGTGATGATCTCCTTCCTTAACTCTATGACGTGTCCTTTTCTTCCTTTCTCGCTACCCCTTTTGTAGTCGTTCTCATTCTTTAATTTATGGTGACCATGCCACCTTGCAACCCTTCTAAGGGTCACCATAAATATATTTTATTATGATTCTATTTAGTAGATAACTTACTTTATCAACCATTTAATGAATTATAGTGTTATTTTATATTTGTTAGATATATTAGGATTATTTTTATTGTGCATTCTTTTGTCAATTATTATCATTTGAATAATATAAAGACATCTAATATTATTATTGTTATAGACAATTTCATTATTTCATGAATCAATATATATGTTTTTATTAAAATTAATAGATATCAAATGTCACTAGGGGGTTATTACACCAATATTGTACCTCACTCTTTGTCTGTGCTTACAAACACTAATAAATAGGATAATAAATGTTGGCTTATTAACTTTTCAAATATAATTCAAGATCCCTAGAGAATTCTAGAATTTGTTGAACATTCTAGAAATTTATTTTTTGAATTTCTGTTTCAAAAAATTAATTTTATCCCAAAAAACTACTTCTAGCCAATTAAAAATTAATTTAAAAATAAAATGTTTTTAAAACTTTAGATGTTGGCTAGTTTTGATAAAAATATTAATGGAAAGGAGCAACTTGGAACATTCGTTCATGTTAGTGAAATAGAATCTATAACTTGTAATAGCACTTGAGGATATTTTTGTGTTTTTCAAGTTACCATTCAAATGAATATATATATATATATATATATATATATATATATATGAAATAAATAGGCATGCCTCTTGAAGAGACATGTCTCTTTAATATATTAACTTACATTAGATATAATTAGATATAGTTATAACACAATTAATATACTCTTAATGTATTTTTTATGTGTGTGTGTGTGTGTGTGTGTGTGTAAAACTCTTAATATATGTTAATTATTCCATATATAATATTTGTAATATATTATATATCTCATATATATAATATAATTTATTCGACAAAATAATAACATTAACACTCCCTCTTAATGAAGAAGGATAAAACACATAGATATTACACCATAGGTAATATTTTTAAAATAATACATATAGGAAATCTTTGATCAAAAGATTTCCAGTATATGATATCATATAAGTATTGGCCTATCAGAATATCAATATAAGATATTCACCAATTTCTATTTGATATCATATTTGGTAACATGAGCACTGGCCTATCAGAACATCAATCAAATGATATTCACCAAATACTTTGAGTAATGGCCTATCATAACATCAACTAAATGATATCCACCAAGTACTCAATGTGGTAATGGCCTATCAGAATATCAAGGCAAGATATTCACCAAATACTGAAAATATATCTATACAAGCAACTTGTAGATAATCAAATTAATGATATCAAACACCTAGTTGTTGATTTATAAGATAAAGCTTTTGCATGAAACAATTTCACAAAAAATGAATCATGCTACAAGTTATTGTAAAGACGTCACTTTACAACAACTTCTCTTAATACAAGTGATAATCATTTAGAAGTCATCACTTCTTCATGATATACACAGGGGACAAGTTCATACATGTATGACATCAAAAGTTCGCATAAAATCTCCACGAATACTATCATGTGGTATTGTCACAACATTCACCATAAAACATATCAAAGAATAAGGTTTCTCCCTCTTAGTTTGATATCAACTTTTCTGACCTCTTAGCACAAAGTTCTCTCCGATGAAGTGTTGGACTTCCTCTGAATCTGTTATCATCCTTCTAACCTCTTGGAAGCAAGTCATGTCATGCTTCCCTAGTTCAATGGGTATCCTTATAGCACAAAGCCTTCCAGCCTACATACATGAGACTTTATCCCATGAATCATAGTCCTTTAGCTATTATAGTTTCTGACTAGTGTTGAATCTATCAACAAGGTCTACTCCTTCTGAACCAATATTGTCAAAAGTTTGATTGAAGCATTTCTATTTTCTGCTCCCTCTCTTTCTCCAAGGTTGCCTCTAATGAACTGTCAGACTCCCTCTCATTATTTCAATCATCAAGGATATTTGCTTCAAGAAACTCACATTATCCAACCTAATCATTAGATGATTCGTGAATCCTAAATCACAGCTTCTTTGGAGCTACTGTCATAAGATTGAGTCTACAAAATATTTGGTAGCATGCCTAATGTACCAATCTTCTTTTCCTACAAGAACATCCTCATAGACAAAGGAAAAGATCAAGGCAAATAGCTCTTTATAGTAATTATAGAAATACAAAATAAGAGAGAGACTACAATTAGTAGATACCTGCAATACCCGAGGATAATAAATACTTATCAAATTAGGAAATGCCTCCATGTAAGAATTTGTCAAACAATTTGAGTATTTTTTCTGCTCCTATATAAGGATGGTTCAAATGGGAAAGGAACATTAGTTATCATTCCCCCTTACAATGTTAGATTCCCACTCTTATATTATTGAACATAGAGGTACACCAACAAAGTTGCATATATTTGGACACACAACCTATCTCCTTGTAGCTCAAGCCACATTATGTCCCATACCCATGTCATCATTTCTTTCTCCATTTCCAAGAAAGAAAGTCATTATCAATATGCACACCATCTAGACATCAATGTCATTCCACCAAATACATCCACTCCTGCTTATTCAGATTGTATAAGCTATGCATTGTAAATGTTAAAGCTTGATGATTAATATTCCCAACATTTTCACAATATCTAGTTGGAATTTTATCCAGCTGTGTTTATAAACATCTTCATACCTTTCGCAACATACCATTTTATAGTAACACTCAGCAAAGGGTAAGTATGAATCACTTTGCACGCATAACATTGTTCCCAACCATAATCTCTACTTCAGATCCATCACACTAATGGTTCCTATGCCCTTCTTAGCAGATCCAACTCACAAATTTACAATAGAAACCACACACCATTTTAGCAAGGGCACAAGCACAATTTGGAGAATTCAAAATTTTGTAGTAAAAATATAGAAAAGTTAAGCACCAGACCAATTCTAATAGGATGCGTCAGGGTGAGCTTTGCCACCGCAATATCCTATGCAACCTTGTAAGTGAGCAAGGTTCTCTCAGTGCCTTCCTTGCGCTCTGCTCCGGTCTTAAACTCAGCAAGATAACGATGGTAATCGCCCTTCATCTTCAAAAAAAAAAAAAAAAAAACTTGGACTCACCAGTTGTAGAGGATGGAATGAGATGAGAGTCCAGGAGGCGCAGGACCGAAGCACAAATCTTGGTAAGCTCGGCCTCGACCTTGGCCCTAGACTCTCTTATGCTCACCACATGTTCATCGTTGCCGCAGCTCTCTTCCTTCTGCTCAATGGATGAAATGATCTGCCACGAAGCCCTTCAATCTGGGTAACATTATATCTCTTTAAACATCATTGCAGTAAAATCCTCTTACATATTGACTCCCTTAGATTCAAGATATGAGTGATATTTAACTTCTTTTAAAACAATTGTAACTGATGTGTAATTTGCTCACAACTGGCTCTTCTATTGTCGCGTCTCTTCAAGACCAATTTTCTTTGTTGAATTCTTCCAACACTTTTTGATTTCACAATTAATGTCTCTGCCACATAGGTGGGTGACAGACACTCTTATCTTGTTTACATCCACTCTAGCCATGTCTCTTGCAAACCCAACATCCAAACTTCCTTGTATATATTTGTTCGGGGGCACATAATATAGGCAAGCATTTAGACGCCTGTCACTTGTATTCTCCATTTAAAGAATTTAATAGGATGCTTTCTTTTGTTGTTGGCAATCATCTTTTCCTTACACGTCAAGTTTCGATTGGTTCAAGAAACCCCTTTTCTTTATATACGCATGTGGGAGTTCAATCTTTTCAAATACACATTCTTTTGGCCTTCAATTATTCTTCGTATACTGGTTTCTATTAATTTAAATTATATGCAAGTCCATATACAACTTCTCCATAGATCTTTGTCTTTTCTATCATTGGTTTTGTTAGAATTCCAGGCATACTTCTTGGGCGTGACTTAAGTCTTTGCAACATACAATAAATGAAATTTACAAATGCACTCAAAATACACAGGGTTGATGTTCTGATCCTGCTTTTATCATCACATAACTCTGTTGATAGATATTGGTTAATTTCACCACCATATAATATTATAAACTATTAACCTACTAGATATATATACTTCTATATATATTACGTCGAGAGTAATCGTTCTCGAGGCGCCTATTTTTATTTAATCCCAAAGTTATTTTAATCGAAGTTGGGATTAATGAAAATAAAAATAGGCGCCTCGAGAACAATTACTCTCGGCGTAATATATATAGAGGTATATATAGCTAGTGGCAGTCGCGGCGCAATAAGAAAAATATTTACTTTTTATTTTTTATTTTGATAAGGTTACTATAAAATTGTTAATTAATTTTTAATTAGAGTTGTATGAAGTTAGTATAAAATTATGCTTCAAAATATTTTTAAAAATTTAATATAAGGAGTTTAATATAGATTAAAAATATATTTTTTTATTTTTGGAATATTGTAATGTAAAATGTTATAGTCATACATAGATATATGGTTAGGGACAAAGTTACCATTATAGTTAATGTTAACCTTAGGGATAGAATTAGGGTTAGGGTTAGCATTAGAGTTAGGGTTGGAGTTAGGGTTAGGGTTTGAGCTATGGTTAAGGTTAGGGATAGAGTTATGGTTATGGTTATTGTTAGAGTTATGGTTATGGTTTAGATTAGAGTTATGTTTATGGTTAAGGTTAGGGTTAATGTTATGGTCATGGTTAAGGTTAGGGTTAGAGTTATGGTTATGGTTATGATTAGGGTTAGTGTTAGGGTTATAGTAAGGCTAACGTTAGAATTATGCTCATGGTTAAGGCTAGGGTTAGAGTTATGCTTATAGTTAGGGTTAGGGATAGGATTAGAGTCCAATTATGGTAGAGTTAGAATTAGGGTTAGAGTTAGGTGTAGAGTTATGTTTATGGTTAAGGTTAGGGTTAGAGTAATGCTCATGGTTAAGGTTAGGGTTACGGTTAAGGTTTGAGTCAAATATTATTTTAAATTTAATATAAGGAGTTTAATTTAGATAAAAATATATATATTATTTTTGGGATATTGTAATGTAAAATGTTATAGTCATACGTAGATATATGCTTAGGGACAAAGTTAGGGTAAGGGTTTGAGCTAGGGTTAAGGTTAGGGTTAGGGTTAGATTCTAATTATGGTAGAGTTAGATTTATGGTTAGAGTTAGGGGTAGGGTTAAGGTTAGTGTTAGGATTAGAATTAGGGTTAAGATTAGGATTAGAGTTAGGGTTAGGATTAGGGTTATAGATAGGGTTAGGGTTAGGGTTAGGGTAAGGTTCTAGGTTAGGGTTAGGGCTAGGGTCAGGTTTAGGGTTAGAGTATGAGTTAGGGTTAGATTTTGAGTTAGGGTTAGGGTTATAGTTTGAGTTAGGGGTAGACAGAGCATTATAATTTGGGTTAGGATTAGGGTTAGGTTTAGGGTTTGAGTTTGAGTTATGGTTAGAGTTAGGGTTAGAGCTAGAGCTGGAGTTAGAGTTAGGATTAGAATTAGGGTTAGTTTTAGGGTTTGAGTTACCAATAGAGTTAATTTTACAGTTGGGTTAATGTTAGAGTTAGGGTTAGGGTTAGAGTTTTGAGTCAAGGTTAGGGTTAGAGTTAGGGTTAGGGTTAAAATTAAAATCCAATTATGGTAGAGTTAGATTTACAGTTAGAGTTATGGGTAGGGGTAGGGTTACGCTTACAGTTAGGGTTAGAGTTAGATTTAGGGTTAGGGTTAGGGTTAGGGTTAGGTTTATATTTAGAGTTAGGGTTATATATAGAGAGAGTTATATCAATGTTAAGGTTAGGGTAAGGGGATTGAGTCAAGGTTAAGGTTAGAGTTAGGGTTAGGGTTAGGGTTTCAGTCAGGATTAAAGTTAGGGTTAGGGTTAGAGTCTAATTATGGTAGAGTTAGATTTACAGAAAGAGTTAGATTTAGGGTTAGAGTTAGGGGTAGGGTTAGGGTTAGGGTTAGGGTTAGAGATAGGGGTAGACAAAGGGTTAGGCTTAGGCTTAGGGTTAGGGTTAGGGTCAAGGTTAGGGTTAGGTTTAGGGTTAGAATATGAGTTACAGTTAGAGTTTGAGGTATAGTTAGGGCTATAGTTTGAGTTAGGGGTAGACAGAGTATTAGAATCCTAGCTACGATTAGGGTTAGGTTTTGGGTTACGGTTATGGTTACGATTAAGGTTAGAGTTAGGTTTAGGGTTATAGTTATAGTTAGGGTTAAAGTCCAATTATGGTAGAGTTAGATTCAGGGTTACAGTTAGTGGTAGGGATAGGGTTACAATTATAGTTAGGGTTAGGGTTAGGGTTAGAGTTAGAGGAAGGGTTATAGTTAGAAGTTTTCTTATGGTCACAGTTATAGTTAGGAGGGGAGTAAGGGTTGGGATTTTAGATTATATTTATTATTATATAAGGTGCCCTATATAATAATATGTATATTCCCACGCTCATGGATAAGGTTAGGGAAAGAAGTAGGACTGTGGTTATTAGTGTTACATTTAGAATTTCATTTAGGAGGGCATTGTGTGCTATTTTTTCCCCCTATTCAACCCATCACTGATGTCTGATCTGAGAGACCTTAAATGGGATAGGTTCTTTGCAGAGGGTTAACATCGCTAAAGTTCGCGGCTAACATTTTGTGTTGGCTCGATTTCTTCATTGACCACGCTGGATCATTTTTTCTTGGTCGGGTTGATTCATGCTACGAGATTCGATAACTCTTATTTCTTCACGAGCTATCTTCCCATCTTCCCAAAAGTGCAAGATGTTGCCATGCATTCCCATTCTAACGTTTCTTTATATGCTAGTGTCTTCAAAACACTCTAAAGCCTAGAATTGCACAAGATGCTGCCATGCATCTCCATTCTGATGCATCGTCATGCTACATTGTTTCTTCAATTCTCTGAAGCCCAAAATTGCATCATGCTACCATGCATTGCCTTTCCAACATTTCCTCACTCCACAATGCTTTCATGAGTCTTTAAGACCCAAAATTGTGCCACATGGAGGGGGTTCACACCTTTTGTGCTATCTGCTTCGTTTGTTGGGAGGAATCTCTTCACTACATCTTAGTCATCCATTGGAAATAAAGCCAATCTTGATCGACGAATGTGACTTAATCCTTCATTGGGAGGAGTTTCCTCGTTGCATCTCAGTCATCCTTTTTGAGGGGAGAATCTACATCGACGGTTGCGACTTAATCCTTCATTGGTGAGGATTCACGATGCATCTATGCCGTCTATTTCGAGAGGAAGACCTTCATCGATGACCATCATTCATTTTTGGGGAAACCAAATTCCCCCTTGGGATCAACCTTGCATTTTTTGTGGGAGGTTAAGACATCATGTTATCTCTTTTCATAGTTTTTTGCCAGCGACATGAATGTCTTTCCTCTTCTTTCCATGAGTCTCCATTCTAGCGCCTCCTTAAGCTGCATTGTTTCTGCAATGCTCTAAAGCCCAAAATTGCATCATGCTACTACATGTCACCTTTATGACATTTCCTCACTCTGTAGTGCTTTCACAAGGCTCCAAGACCCAGAATTGTGCCATGTAGCAGGGGTCCCCACCTTTCGTGCTATGGTTACAATTTAGATTTTAGGGTTATGGTTAGAATCAAGGTCAATTCTAGAGTTTATAGAATATTTAGAGTTAAGATTAGGGATTAAATATACATGAGGGTTAGCATTGGGTTGTATGATAAATACAGTTAGGATTATAGTTAGATATATCATTTAGATTAGGTTTTAGTCAGGGTTTAATTAGACTTAAGATTAGGGTGAGGATCAAGGTGAAGTCTATATTAGGGTTCATATCATGGTAGGATTGAAACTAATGTTAGGGTTAACATTGAAATTATGATTAGGGGTAAGGTGAAGATTTATATTTGGTCATGATTGTGATTTGTTCTAGGATTAGGGTCTAAGCTATGATTAATTTTATGATTGTACCTTTAGGGTTAGGGTTTTGTTTAAGTTTATGATTATGGTTACAACTATGGTTTATGGTTCAAGTTTAAAGTTGGGAATGTGATTAGGATCAAGGATTAGTAAATTTTTTAAGAGTTCAGTTATAGGTTTACACCATGGTTAGGACCTTGGGACTGGATTTAGAGTTTAATATCATGGTTATCCATATAGGTAGGTTTAGGATTTTGATCAATATTTTGGAGTTTTTTTTTACATTATGGTTAAGGGTTAGATTTTAGGGTTAGGACTATAACCAATATTAGTGTGTAGGTTTTTGGTTTAGATTATGGTTTGGACTGAGATTTTCGTTATATCAATAGGGATATGTTTTAGTGCTATAATTATAGTTTAATGTTGGATTATAGTTATATTGTACATCAGTGTTGGGGCTAGTGCTAAGGTAGGGGTTGTTGTTAGGGTTAACTAAGGATGACAATTAGGATGGTTTATCTTTTCAAGTAGAAAAAAGAACTCATATTGATTCAAAAACAAAGAAATTATACTTCGAAAATATTTTTCTATGTCATAATAGATTCATTTATTTTAATTATTGTATTAGTTAATTAGTTGTTTGATGTTTCAAAGTAAACATGTCTTATTTTATTTAAATTTAAATAATATTATTGTTTTGAATTGAATTTAGCTTAATTGTTAATGATCATATTTATATTTCTAATATTAACTCCAATTTGATCAAAGACCAAATATATTTTTGGTATTTTTGTAAACGAACTTGCTTAACACTTCCCTATTTCAAAGTTAATAAAATATCATTTCTATTGTCTTAGATTTGAGAGTAAGTAAATTAAATAAGTAATAATAAATGAACATTATGATTAATATATTTCTAAAATAAAAATATATTACTTAAAAACTTGTTTACTTTAAATGAATAAAGTACTCATTTAATTGTAAATTTTAAAACTAGAAATTAATCTACATATATATAAAATATTTATTCTTTTTCCTATTTGCATACAAATTAATTAAAATCTGAACTTTAAACTACATAAATATTTTTAAAATATATATCCATCAATAAATAGTTTAGAATAAAGTAAAATCTAAAAATTAGACACATATAGAATCTTTTTAATTTCTATATACATGTTTTTCTAATTTATTTCTACAAACATGCAACTGATATTTCTATTATCCATTTTTTTCCATTCTAAAAAAATCTAAATGTAAATAGAATTTTTTTAGATGCATGCAATCTTTCTAATTTTTTCTACATACATATATTAACATTTCTATTTTATATTTTGTTTTTACATTATGGTTATTTCAATCAAAATATGTAGATTTAAATAGAATTCTTTTCAAAAAAATTTATTTAAATTTAAATAACATTATTGTTTTGAACGAAATTTAGCTTAATTGTTAATGATCATATTTATATTTCTAATATTAACTCCAATTTGATCAAAGACCAAATATATTTTTGGTATTTTTGTAAACGAACTTGCTTAACACTTCCCTATTTCAAAGTTAATAAAATATCATTTCTATTGTCTTAGATTTGAGAGTAAGTATATTAAATAAGTAATAATAAATGAACATTATGATTAATATATTTCTAAAATAAAAATATATTACTTAAAAACTTGTTTACTTTAAATGAATAAAGTACTCATTTACTTGTAAATTTTAAAAATAGAAATTAATCTACATATATATAAAATATTTATTCTTTTTCCTATTTGCATACAAATTAATTAAAATCTAAACTTTAAACTACATAAATATTTTTAAAATATATATCCATCAATAATTAGTTTAGAATAAAGTAAAATCTAAAAATTAGACACATATAGAATCTTTTTAATTTCTAGATACATGTTTTTCTAATTTATTTCTATAAACATGCAACTGATATGTCTATTATCCATTTTTTTCCATTCTAAAAAAATCTAGATGTAAATATAATTTTTTTAGATGCATGCAATCTTTCTAATTTTTTCTACATACATATATTAACATTTCTATTTTATATTTTGTTTTTACAATATGGTTATTTCAATCAAAATATCTAGATGTAAATAGAATTCTTTTCAATAAATCTAGATGTATATAGAATTCTTTTAATTTTTTACATACATAAAATCTTCTAATTTTTTTCTACATACATAAAAGAATAATTTCTATTTTCTATTTAAAAAAAAAAGCTATCATAAAGATTGATAAAAAAATTGATTGCATATGCATTCTTTAGTTTGTGCACTAAATGCACAAAATAAATTGTATAGATTAAAACTTTCCGTGCTGGGCACGGGAATATACAATAGAAATATCAGTTACCAAGAATAGTTGGCCATAAGCAATCAAATCTTAAACTCTGCAAAATTTCTTGCAAGCAATCTTTGTTCTGTCTTCGGCTGAAAAGGAAAAAAAGAATTTCAAATCTGAGATTGTTTAGATTGCCCTATTCGATTCAAAAAGCCATGGAAGTCACCGCAATTACATCTCCAAGAGGCCTAATGTGCCTTGATTCAGTACCCACATGCTTATCTCCACGAAAAACTCTGCACAGGTCCTCCAGTGGCCTCAATTTCGATCATATGAACAGAATTCTAAATCTAAATGAAATTAATTAAAATTGAAATATAAATCAAAGTAGAATATTATAACTAATTTTGAATTTCAATTTACTTCTACATCTAAATCTAAATGAAAATGTAAATAAAAAATAAAAATCTCACCTGCAAAAATGTTACTCCAAAACTTCAATTTACTCCTATTCAAAAACTCCAATCTAATCCTCCAATAACCTCCACCTCTTCCTTCCTGCAAAAACATAAAATGAAAATGAAATGAGGAGCCTTGGTTTTATAACTTCTGAGAGGCTCCTCATATCCCCCAACAGACGTCTCTTCACATTCCACGAATTTGTTTCAAATTCCCCCACTCCTCACAAAAAAAAAGCATGAATGTGCATGCAAAATTATATTTAACAAAAAAAAAATCATATTGAAATTATTTCGCCCCTATTTTTTCGAGCCCTATTTTTTCGGGTCCTACTTTTTCGGGCCCTACTTTTTCGAGCCTATTATTTTGGCCTCCATTTGGCTTCCTATTATTTCGGCCAGCTATTATTTCGGGAATTCTTTTTTAATATTTAATTTGGAAGTTTGTAACTGCTCCCAATTCTTTTTTATTGACAAGGAATCTTGGCATATTCTTGTGCTGGGCATTTGTGCTGCCATTGTATAGAACGCCTCTCGGCGTAAATATCATGTCCTATGAATTTCTAGTTTGTACGCTAACTAAGATGGAGTCTTTGATGAATGCCTTGAATGATATTTAACTCTTCCATCGATGTTTTCCCTAATCAAACTGCTCCATTTGAAATGCCCTTTCTTTGTCGATCAAATTTCATGTAGCAGGCATTCGTAATGGATGCATATTATTTAATACACTTTCCATTCTTCGATCGTGATTTGCGAATTCTACAATGTACAATCACCATTTTCTCCTAATGTTATTTGCATATTATTGTCGTAGTGATACTGAGTATTGATATTGTTGTATGGCAACCATAAAATAATATGGACAGGAAAGCAAGTTTACAACTATTGCTTTAAGATTTACTATTCCAATATTGATGTATTGATTATATTTTTGGCATCGACTTCTATGCTGATACATTTTGCAGTCGGGTTTGACTCATTGGCCCAAGCTCCAAACCGAACACATTATGTACATAAAGCTTGAGTTGGCATCCATTCTCCTCATAGTTTGGAATAATAGTTTCAGATCATTCACTTCTTCCTACAATAATCTCCTCTCACACATCTGGTTTTTTTCTTCTACACTTCCAAGATCCAGATGCAATTTTGACAATATTTAATATAAAGTGAGATATCATCTCATCTTTGATATTAAAATTTAGATTGAAGGAATGAGGATTTCCATAACATCATTGTCTACTTATATACTCAGTAAAATTTTCCAACATGAACTTATTTATACAGTCTGTTTAGCACCCACAAAATCCCTAAAGACCAACTTGTTCTGATACCATGTTAGTGAAATAAAATCTGTAACTTGTAATAGCACTTGTAGATATTTTTGTGTTTTTCAAGTTACTATTTGAATGAATATATATATATATATATATATATATATATATATATATATATATATATATATATATATGTAATAAATAGGAATGCCTCTTGAAGAGACATGTCTCTTTAATATATTAACTTACATTAGATATAATTAGATATAGTTATAACACAATTAATATACTCTTAATGTATTATATATATATATATATATATATATATATATATATATACGTCAATTATTTCATATATAATATTTGTAATATATTATATATCTCATATATATAATATAATTTATCCGACAGAATTATAACATTGACAGTTCAATAGGCACGCACTAACAAGATTATATATTGAATTTAATGAATAAAAATTGAATTATATTATCTTTGATGTTTCTTATAGCCCACATTCAATGAAAAAACTTGCCATCAAGGATAACAATTTACATTGACAATATAAACTTCTATAAATTGGAATTACATAGCATATTAGCAATTTTAAACGCGAAAATTATGCAGCACATTAGCAATTTTAAATGGGGATATGAGTAAGGCATTATGGAGTGGCAATTGAATAAATTATAGCCTAGTTTTTTATGACTAGACGATTTCTTGTTGGGCATTTGTATAAAAATCCGACCACAACATTACTAGGGGAGAGGACCTAGTATTTGAGCATGTTCCACTGGTTGTTATAGGAGTTGTTAACTAAATAGCCACTTACTGATTTAATATCCAATATTTTTGACAAAATTGTACCAATAGTTGTAACTTTAAATTTGTTCTTGTTAATGAGACTACCCATAATTGAATGAAATGTGTCCCTTTTCCCAAAAAATAACCAATAGTGTGATACCACATCAGCTGCACAAGTATGGGGGTCTCTAATGTAGTATGATTGGTCTCACTTTTTTTGGGTTGTTTTAGACACCTTGGCAAAAAGCATGTTGATGTGGCATCATATTTGATGATGTGGCTCTGAAACCTTAGTTATAAGCAGGGGCCTTGCCAAGTAAACTGCTATAAAAAAATGGAAGTGATTTGAAATTTTCACAAAGGATTTTGAGAAGCGTGAAGTTAGGGTGCTCAACTATGGAGTCATCTCCCTTAGTATGTAAAAAAGTATTCAGTAGAGGCATTTCAAAAATTGTGTTGGTCGTCCTGCCAGTGAAAACCACATAGTTAGAATGAAAAAATTACTAACGAAAGTGTCACTTTATGAATGGTTTTAACATACAACATCTCAAATTAAAAACAAGAACACAATGACTTTCATAAAACTTACCTCGTCATTTAACCACTCTCGGTAAGAATAGGTATCTGTGAGGCCTCGCCCCGACCCTTCGTGGCCTTAGTTGTTACTTTATCTTTTTGTTACTCACAATTCGAGATGTCGAGACATTATCTGATACTTAGAACATATTATATTATTTCATGTTATGTGATGTTACTTTCAGATTTATTGATGTTTGTCATTTAAATATTTTATGTACATGTATGTGATGAATTAAGTAAAATGTAGGATTAACACATTGATTTTTGGAATCTTTATGATTAAGAATTAAGTAGGATGAAGAAACCCTTATTGATGTATGTTTTAAATTATGTGATTCCTGATACGTATATATACATATGTACATGTGATTTTTTGGGACTACTGATGTGCACAATGAGTGTGCAGATATTTTAGCCGAGGAAACCGACGGAGGAAGAGAACTAATTTCTATGTGTTAATTTTGGAAACCTTGTTGTTCATAATTCACGTATTGTATTATGAGATGTATGTATGTATCTTTCTATGTTCAGTAAATGTTAATGTTTGTAATTATGTTCTTTTAGTGTCGCTTGACACTCGTAAATTGTTTATGTGCTTCAATGTGTTGTTTAGGGTTAGTTGTTTAACCTTTGGACCCAAGTTGGTTTAGTTGGTGTCAGTTTGCTTTTGGGTTCTTAATCGAGGTTAGTCTTCCCTTAATCTAGATTAGTGTTTAATCTACAATGATAGAGTAGTTGGAAGGTCCTATTTTATTCCTAGATTTTGTTTGGCTCTAAACATTTTTCCTAAGGCTTAAAACATGATATAATTATACCCAAAGGGTATGGGTATGGGTTAGGGGTCTTTTCCAACCCCTAAGCCCCTTTTATTGACTTTTGAGGTCACTCAAAAAGTCTCTTTTTGCCTTTGTGCGAAAATTGACCATGGGTATCTTCAGTTACTTCACCTCATCTTCACTTAGGGTTTAACCATAGTGTAGGTTGAGTTAGGAGTTTCTAGAATTGCTAGTGGGTGGAAGTAGTTATTGCTCCTTTTGGGTGGTTGAGTTGGAGGCTTATTTAGAGGCCTTCATTGGACTAGTTGAGGTTGTTACTCAATCTCTACATTTAGAGAGGAGTTTTGAAGATTGAAGCAAGGAAGTGGAAACTCTACTCAAGTTTGTTCATTGCCATTGCCTCTTTGTGCAGGTAGGAATTGTCATCTCCTTTGTTCAGATTTCATTCTTGTTTCATGCTTATGCTACCTTGTTGTTGTTTCAATGTTTGTATGTTTGTGGGTATGTTGGGAAGCTTTGAAAACCATGTTATTTTTGGATGATTTCCTTTCATGTTCATGTTTGCAATTTTAAGATTTTTCTTGCATGGGTGTTTTGGTATTACTCACCCTTGGAGAGGGCAAAAGTGACCAATTTTGGGAAAGATCTGTTTAGTCGGACTCCAACCAGTGTAGAGTCTCTTCTCAAGATGAGAAGAGGGAGAAAGGGTAGGGTGTTATGGGCCCCTACCTATCAGCACAAACCTTGTATGATTATGGTATGTTGAAATAGAAGAACGAAAGTTCTTGGTATATAGCCCCGATTGGGCATCTGTTGGTGTTGTGCTTGACTTCTCCTGGTTAAAAGAATTCACCTTTCCCTAGTTTTGATTCATTGTGAATCCTATTGTGTAAACCACGTATGATTATCCTTGTTTGATTGTCTCTTGGTTATGCTTGGTTGTCACTCGATTAGATGTTTGTTTCCTCCACGGTTCGTAGAAATGTGTTGCTGAATTGGATATGGAACCCTTGTTGAGGGTCATGAAGGAAATTTCATTTAAGTGTTGTAATTCAGGATTGAAATCCTATGTAATTTGTATCTCAAAACTTTGTTGGTTTGGCAACGAAGCTGGGTTTTCTTCCTGATTCTTTCCCGGCTGAGCCTTTGAATCAGGTTTGCCAATAAAATTGGTGTTTGAGTAAAATTGTTTATCTTGTGATTTAATTGTAAATTTTAAATTGGATGGATGCACATCAAAACAGGATGGAAATGGTGTTGTTTTAATTAGGCAAATTTCAAGTTTACTTCGATGTTGGAAACGAAAATTATATCATGGATGTAGATTCAATTTGATTGAGCAAACTATTAAGTTTTTCCTTATATGATAAATATGAAAATTTATGTTAAGAAAAGAAAATGATTATAGTTAATAGTTCCATTTAGGATGTTTAGGAGATAAAATTTAATCATGTATTTATAAGACATAAAATATTGTAGCAATGTTTTAATTCTATTCAAAAATATAGACCAAGAAAAATATTACTTTTGCTTTGTAAATCCACACTTAGAAAAATTAGACGAAAAAAAAAGTTGTATCCAAGAGCCATATAGTCTCTGGAATTTGTATGGGAGAAACTTATTGTTACCTTTTTGGTAACAGAGAATCTAAAGATTCTCTCTTTATACCTTTTGCTTTATTGTTTATTATTTTTAAAATTAAACACAATATTAAAATATCCATCAAAAAAAAAATACAAGAAAAGAAAAATATATCCTAAATATCTATAATCTTACCAAATAAACTTTTTGACTTGAATGTGTCTCCATCTCCCCTTGGACGTTACCCTTAGAATGTATATTTAAAAGAAAAAAAAAAGTTTTATAAAATATGGTTGTGCTTGGTCAACTATAATAATAATGGGGGGGTGACGTCACCCTGCCCCTTGTCCCATCCCCTTTTGATTTGGGCGCTCACCCATCTTTTGGTGGATATAAACAAAGTGTTTAAGTTTTTTTTAATGCCTTCACTTTATTGGATCGCATGGGGTTGGGAGGCCTGCCATTGTACAAACCTTGGGCAGAGCGCTGTCCCAAGTGCAGCGCTTGGGAAGCGCTCATGCCTTTGGGCTTGTGCAGGGGGATGTTGGGTTAGTATAGGTTAGTTTGGATAGGTTAGTGTTTAGTTTAAATTATGTTATGATATGTTAGTTTAGGATAGTAATTGTTAGGATAGTTAGGAATTTTTTTGATGTTAACTTTATTTTATTACAATTATATGTAGGTTAATTCTATTGTTTAGTTTAGGTTTTAATGATGATAGTTTCTATGTTTAAGTTGAGTTGTTTTATTGGGATTTAATTAGTTTAGTTTAGATTTTGTTAGAAGTCATTTCTAGTTTTATGATAGTTAGATCATTTTAAATTTAGTTTAGTATAAGTTATTTTCTTGTTAGTTACTTTGTA
This sequence comes from Cupressus sempervirens, assembly GCA_028749045.1. NCBI lineage: Eukaryota > Viridiplantae > Streptophyta > Pinopsida > Cupressales > Cupressaceae > Cupressus > Cupressus sempervirens. Next base: position 850,194,869 of record CM053790.1, read on the forward strand.
TTATTTGTTAATAGTTTTAGCAAGTTAGTTGTAAATTAAGTTAGTTTAGTATTAAATTATTTTAAAATATAATATAGTTGGATTTTAAATTAGTGAGTATTTTTATATATAGTTTTTATTTTAGTGATCTTTAAATTTTGATATTTGATTTATGATTGTATTAGCATTATATTAAAAAGTTTAGTTTTGTTATGAATTAGGTATCATGATTAATTAATATTAATTTATAGGTTCCATCATTTTTTAAATTAGTGTAACTTTAGTTCTATACTAATATGTTTTTTTAACTAGTCTAAATGTATTATCAAGTTAATTTTTAGTAGGTTTTTGATAGTTAATGATTATGTTAAAGTAGTCGAAATAATTCTAAGTTAATAAATTGTATATATATGTTATGTTTTAATTCTAGTTGATTGTTTTTCTTAAGTGACTTTTCAATATCGATTAGATTGTCAATTGATAATTGTCTAAGAGAATTGTAATTGAACTTGATCTAGTTGAACTTGACTAAAATTTCTTTTTATTATGTTAACCTTATTTGAGATGAAATGTAGAGAACTTTTACTTTGACTGTGATTGCAAACTTATCTACTTAATAAATTTTAATTATTAACTTTTTTATAAAAAAATGTGTGTGTGTGTGTGTTTTGCCCCCGTAGTTTGGGCATGACAGTATCAAATCTTTTTTTTTGGTGTGATTTTCATGGATCGCCAAGAATGTTTTGTTGTTTGTGTTCAAATTTTCATGGAACACCAAGGCTTTTTTAATCTTGTCTATACAAAGGCACAACACTAAAAACCTCAACTCATCATTAACATTGCCATAGACAAAAAATATTATATAAATCTCACATACATTATTTTAGAACTGATAGAATGATTAAGTTATAATACCTAGTCGAGGCAAATAATGTGTTGTTGGGTTCAGCCTCCTCTTCCAGGGTAAGTACAAGAAACTCATTTCCCGCCATATCCTGCAAGAGAAAACTAAATCAACATTACACTATATGAATCATCTACAAAAGAAAAAAGGAAGAAACGAGATCATAAAATCAACAATAATGTGCAAGAATGACAGAGGAAAAGGTTGTGGCATTTAAGCAGTGCCATCATTGTTGTCTTGGTGGTAAAGAATGCTATGTTACCATGTTTGTATTCCTTTCCTAGGAACCAACGGGACTTTTGCTGAACTTTCCATTGGATTGAAGCATTAGTATGCCAACGTGTTCATTGATGGCAATTGACCAGATCTAAAAGTTAAAACATAGCTAAGAAGGTATGTGGGTGTATGTCAAGTCAAACGCCTTATCAAATCATCCGTGCTGCTATAAATCACAAGGTAAAGATGGAAGAGTTAGCCGCCCATTTTCTCACAAAATCACAGTCCGTCACACACAAGCATGCCCAGGGACGTGATTAGACACCAAGGAGGACAAGACGCATGACCAAGAAGCCCTCCCAAGCCTATGCGGGTCTCACTATCCATGTGCGGCTACCCACAGTACATCAAAGCATCAATCACTAGTGTTGCCTATATTTGATGCAAAACTCAATATACCTTCTAAGTACATACGAAACCTTATTTTTTCTTACGACATATTAAACAAAATTCTCGGGCACAAAACAAGGAACTCAACACACATCAATAATAAACACCTCCACTATTAAGAGGTGCTCACAATGTGTAAAATTAAACTCCAACATGAATATAAATCTCATGTCCACCAGTTCTTTTGTACATCGATCTTAAGCTGATTAGCACTTTCTTATTATTACTCATAGTGTTACTAGTGCTAGCATCACCAATAGATTTGTTAGGATCTATTTGCTATGAATTTTCTATGAAGATGAAAACAAGAAAGAAAAGGGCACCTTAGTAGTATTCTGATTTGCATCATTAGATCCATTATTATCTTTAGGCAGAGCTGCAGACTGCTTCTTGGTATTCTCCAGGAATTTGATCTTATTGTTCATTTCAGCTATAACAGCCTCATTTTCTGCAATCTCCAATCTCTTGGCTAAAGCATCCCTTTCTTTCCTTCTCTTTTCCAATTCAATATCAGAGAGTGACATAGAATCATGAATCAGAACTATCTTTTCCAATTCAATATCAGAGAGTGACATAGAATCATGAATCTGAACTATCTTTACTGGCTCATTGATCTTAACACCAATCTCCTTTTGTTTTCCTTTGTCCTTAGCCCCTACAACAGGTTCCACATTCTTTACTCTATTGTTATCAACTTGTAGAGCAGTATAGTTCTCAACTTGTTGTATCTCAGGTCCTTCTAGATTCATTTTATGAGTTTCTAGAAAATTTTGCTCTTGCCTCCTAAGTTGTTCAACTTGTCCCACAATCTCAGGTTGCCATGCACTAGCTGCTATCTCATTTTTCTTCCTTAGAGTAGCAATTTGCCTTAGTAATTCTTGTTTTTCTTCATAATTCTTTGTAATCATTTCTTCCCTTTCCTTTTGAAATATCCTATTTATAGCTTCTTGCTCAGCAACTTGTGCTTTCAAATTTTCATTCTCATCAGGATCAAGGATAGTGAACTCATACCCAAATGTTTTCTCATCATTAAAACTCTCAGGTTCTAAGTGTCTAGGTCTAACCTTTTTAGGGGAATAATTTGACATGAAAGGGTTTGTACTATGCTAGAAAAGATTGTTACTAGTCCTACCCTCCAGACTAAAAACATGTGGTTGCACAATCTTCTCCTGGCATATCATTTCAGGGGTATTATAGAAATCGTCATTAGACAAAACTGGATGAGATCTCAGACCTTTGGAGAAAGGCACTATTTCAACAGCAGAATGGTGAGCACTATTTTTACCTACTACCTACTCCTGCGAATAGCTCCCTTTTTGCACCTGGTTCCCCTTCATAGCCCAATTCTATCTTCCTCTAGGAGGGAGATCAATTTGTAATTTGATGGCCGGGTTTCTCCTCACATTTGCCCGTGTATTTGTTTTGCTCCTTTGCCATTTATACATTTTATTTTTCTTCCTGAGAAGGGTCAATGGTATATTTCAAGAATAATTATCACAAGGCCAAACAAAATCAGATATTTTCTTCAAGATTCAGACCTGCTTTGATATCATGTTGAATTTTTATAAATCTATTGCAAATGTTTTCAGCACTCTCTTATTAGGTGTGTCCCAATGCAACATCCTCCTCTCTATATATATTTTTAAAATTTTGATTTATCTCATATATAATTATATATAGGTTTATCAATTGAAGTTATCAAACATCAACACATTATTGTTTCAGAGAGTCCCTAAATTCTTAGGTCACTTTAAGAAAAAACTGTGGAAAAACTTGGCAAAGATTTAACTTTTAGTATTGTGTATTATAAAGAAGATTGGGCCATGTAGAGTGCTACACAAAAATGGGAATGATGCCTATGAGATAGAACTCACACAAGGGGTTGCTATCTCATCCATTTTCAATGTTTCTGATTTGTGTCCTTTTCTTTTTATGGAGGGTTCAGACCTACAAGGCAACCTAGCGAGAAACAAAGCCTGCGAGATACCAATCAACAAAGACCACCATAGAGACTTTTTAGGGACTTGATACAAGCCCACTCATGCCTGAAACCTCTTCAGCTTAAGGCAAGGACTAAGGGGCATCCACATCATCAAAACCACTCAGGGGCACGATCCCGGTCTCATCCCTTATGATGTCAGAGCTTTGCACTCAACAAGACTTGATCCCTAGTAGGCTCTTTGTGAGCCATTCAACTTCACTAGTAGACCAAGGGCCCATTGAAAATTTGTGTCCTTTTAAAAGCTCTATGGTTGCGGATACAGGTCAGGATGAAGATATTCTCAATGAAGAGTGAAAGACTTGCCACCACCTAACTGGTTGAACTCGAGAGCATTTTGGATACAAGGGAGGAAAAGAGCTATAGAAAAAAATCTATAATGAGTATATTGTAAGATGGCAGGGTTTCCAACGTGAGGTGTTGTTTGGACAACTAGAGAAGATATCAAACAAATTGCACCATTGTTCAAGACCTCATCTCAAATGGGACTTGAGAGCTCTCCTCCCCTAGGTGTATGATGCACAAGCACTTAGTCAATCTGATGCCTCATGAAGGCTTTTTGTATACATTCTTCTTTTGGTGTCTTCTCAAGGATTGACCAAGGTCCTAAGGACCATTTGTAACAATTTCAAAACACTTTGTAAGGCTATTCAGCCGCTTGTCCTAGATAGATCAACATGGTCCTCATATGGTCAACCATGGCTCAAGGTCACCAAAGGCGTCCAATATGGGTGGAATCCATATAATAAGGCTGTGTAGACCATTTTAGTATGTTTAAAATGATTTTGATTCAGTTTGGGTTGTTTGCATGAGATTTCGCAACAATCTTCAAAAGTTGCATAAAGTCGTCAACTTTACAAAAAGAATTGTCAATTATGCAAACTTGACAAAAACAACGGTTACCTAATTTGAATTATAGCTAAAGGTGGTTGAGGAAGGTTGTTCAGAAATATAAATTGTCCCTGTGGGTCAAGGAAATGGTGGTTCTATTTTTGAAGAAATTCAATAAATCTGATGTTTCCTGATTACCCATGACTGTATTTTGGCTATTCTAATGCTTAGCATTGTTCCACATGGTTTCATATTGCATCAACCCTGGTATGCATCCAAAGTAGGGTATGAAACCACTCATTTGGAAGTGGTTTGAGCATCTGTCATGGTGTATGCAAAACATTTAAAGGGTTTTTAGTAAAAGTGCATGGAAACCCTCTTTTGTAAGGGTTTTGACAGAAAAACGCCCTTATATCCAATGTCCATTGTGGGAAAAACGTAGAAACTGGTGGAATGGAAGCCAGGGGACCCTTCTATCAGATCACGGTGGTTGTTGAGCAGGAAATGGTACTGGGAGAAAATAATTTGATGCCCTAGACTTGGCATATGGTATTTGACAGGCCTAATTGTGACCTTGAAACTAAAGGGAAATGCTAATTTACCCCACCTGTTACAAAACACCTCATACTAATTTTCAGACATTGTTTGTCAATTAATAGTAAATACTAATATCACCCAAATTTCAATGCCCCATTGTACGATGTATTGTTTTCCTAGGATGACCCTTGTAGCTCTATTGGGAAGCCCATGAGTTGCCTTGTGAAGTTGGTTTTGAAAACCCTTGGAAGTCCCAAGTTCTGCTCGTGTTTGAGTTGTCTTAATTGACTATGTTCTCACCTCTGTGTCCTTGCATCAAATAGATGGTTTCTTTGGCAACCACACTTTGTCATTCTGCTCTATTCCTGTTCTATGACTGAGTCTTAATAAATCATGATTTATATACATAGGATCTTAGGAACTGTTATATCTTATATGTTGTTACGTTCTAACATGACTGAAGGGTTTCATTTCAAAATATGAGGTAAATCCAAAATATGTTCTATTGTACCCAAAACATAACTCAGATATATAATTTTATGATGATCACTTTCTAATAGAAATACATACTTCAACATGGTAATCAAGGGAAATAAGGTAGGAATTACATATCGATCAAGGTATTTCTGGTACTCTTCATCAGCATTCATCTTCCCTTCCTCAGAGATCCTATTTATTAATCTTTCCTACCATTTCAACATACTTCAACAAGATACGATTCTGTTGTGTTCTATTCCTTTGTTATTCTCTGTATCTAGGATTTCTTTGAACTCTTCTGTCATAAGCTGATGTGGTCCCCTCAGAGGGGGGAGGTTGTTGAGTTGCTATAACAGGGGGGAGGCTATTTAGTCAAATAGCAACAATCAAGAATTTATAAATATAGAATTAATTAATAAAAAAGAGCAGAGGCAAAGATTAATCTCCATATAAGACATAAGGTTGACAATTGCATTAACAATTATGGATAGAATTATTTATCTAACATGGTAGTTGAACAATCTAATTTAATTCATAAAGCAATTGAATAATAGAATATCACAAATTGATTCATGTTAATATAGATTTGTCTCCTAATCAAATAGGGTTGAAACAGGCCTAAATTTGATAGGAGATGTTACATGTTAACAAATTTATCATAATGTCACTATAAGCATCACAATCTACAACGAAGTGTCATTTAGCCTTTAACTGCTCCAGAAGTCCAAAAAAAACACACGCTTTCTTCCCAAATTTGTCCTCATTTGTTAAGGATTAATCTCTTAGACAGAAGAATGTTGAGCTTAGGTCTATGAATATTAACTTAGTCACGGGATTACCAAATTTCGGCCATGAGGTTGGAAATTTGGTTAACTTCAAAATTGTATAAAAAAAATCGTTCAAAATTACTCAACATTCATAAGGATATATACCTATCCCGCGATAAAAGTCTTCTTTCACAATGAGTGATATATACTCAACATTCTCATGATAGATGGATTCATGTTGAATCACTACTCATGAAACATGGGTCAATGAGTTTGACTCAAAATCACATAGATAAATCCTTATAGCAATATCACTATTTGACTTGCTGTGGAAATTATCTCCTACTTATCAATTGATGAGCTTAAGGGGCTTTCTAATGAATGGTTCATAATGCACAACACCTCGTGAAGATTTTGCAAATGGGGTTGCAAGCTTTGGGTTTAACCATGGAGGAAACTCTATAGTTAAGCGTGCTCAGGTTGGAGTAGTACTAGGATGGGTGACCTTCCGAGAAGTCTTGATGCTTCACCCCTGCGAGCATCACCTAGATCCAATGAGTGCTAAGTGTTCCATTTATTCTCATGAGAGATGGATTCATGTTGAATCACTAATCATGAAACATGGGTCAATGAGTTTGACTCAAAACCACACAGTTAAATCCTGATAGCAATATCACAATTTGACTTCTTGTGAAAATTATCTCCTACTTATCAATTGATGAGGTTAAGGGGCTTTCTAATGAATGGTTCATAATGCACAACACTTGGTGGAGGTTTTGCAAATGGGGTTGCAAGCTTTGGGTTTGACCATGGAAGAAACTCTATTTTTAAGTGCACTCAGGCTGGAGCAGTACTGGAATGAGCGACCTCCTGGGAAGTCTCGATGCTTCACCCCTGTGAGCATCACCTAGATCCAATGAGTGCTAAGTGTTCAATTTATTCTCATGAGAGATGGATTCATGTTGAATCACTACTCATAAAACATGGGTCAATGAGTTTGACTCAAAATCACACAGTTAAATCCTAATAGCAATATCACAGTCTTTTTTCACATTTTTTGAGGTATTAATCGCATTTTATCATCTCTCGGCCAGACGGGAAGGTTTGCATACAGACATATGGATACAAGAATTAGGACCAGATGAATTTATTGAAGATGGCTGCTAGGAATTTCTAAATATGGAAGGTAGTGATTCAAAAATTTCAGATCAAGGATATGAGCCATCTGGTACCTAAGAAGAATCAAAATCAGATGAGGATTCGAAAGATGAATCTCTTCTCGAGTAAGACGAGGATGATGAAGCAGAAGAAGATGCAGATTGTGAATAGGAGGAAGGTAAAACATGGGATGAATTAGAAGCTGAAACCAGAAATATAGATAAGGAGATGAATCTGACAGTAAAGTGGAAAGTTAAAAGCTATGGAGAAGTCTCAGGCACCTGATATTACAGATTCAAGAGGAATTCCTGCCGAGAGACATAAAGTCAAATGAACTGAACTCTTTTGCATTTATAATTCTGCTATTTATTTATGTGCATAAATAACTATTTATCAAATGATGCATATATGTTGATAAGTGTTATTACTTTGGTAGTCTGACTTCTACGACAACCAACCATTTGGTTCTTTGTGCAGGAGCGCATTTTATGTTTTTGGTTAGCTTCATTAGTATTGAGTACATTCCATATATCTTTTAAATGCTAAAGTCTACTATTGCGCGGTTCTCTATATTGATCAGATCATGGTGCAGGTTATTTACCACTTAATTTATGGAGTTTTAATCAACTGCTTGTTTTTAAACTAGATAGACAAATCAAGTGTCTAGTGAGCTAAGTAATCCGTGAGTAACTACAGAGATAACAAATAGAGGGGTATAGATCTGTTCAGTACCTACCAGAGATAATGAAGAGGAAAACTGGAAACAAAAGAATACGGAAAAAATCGATAGGTCAAATTTGTATAGAAAAATTCACTATCATCATATTGATTAAGGAGATATCAGAGTTGGTCATAAGAAAGATATCAGAAATGAATTCAATATGTATTATTGTTGCTGAACCGGTTTATATGCATAATGATACCAGAGTATAGCATATCTATCAGAGGTACTCATAGCCCAATCCACATAGCCAGATCAGGGGCAGCAGCAGTTACTTCATCATATCAAATCAATAAGAATCATACATTGCAGAGCTTAACATAGACGATATCCATTATTTCAATCTAATTGAACATCCCATATTTACCTGAGATGTCAATTGTGAGATCAAGATTATAGTGTTTTAAAAATATAACAGTACTTTAGTTGAAAGATTATCATTCTACAATACTTGGTAGCATCAATATAAGTCTAGCAAAGAATCAAGGTATTGCATTTCTTTATAAGTGAAGTCAATTATTATAAGAGGAGAATCTTCAAATCAATTATTATTAAATAAGTCTAAGCTCAAGAGTTTACATAAGGCAACATCGCACCAAGGTTGTCCGAGCAAGAAGTTGAAGGGAGTACATGGTGGAGTGGAAAGTGATATGTTATATCAACTGTTTGAGCAGAAACTGGTAGCATGATGCAATAAGAGGCGCTGCATTATGTGAAAAATGTTATCCGTTAAACATTTAACCAAGGTTACCTGGAGACTGGTATTGGTCATGGTACAGAGACTCTTATTGATACGAGTACGTCATTCTTTGACAAGTAGGAAAAAAGTTACCTTAGAGACAACAAAATTATCATATAGAAAATATAAAATTGGATCTTGTAAGACCTTATATTCGGCATAAACCTAAACAAACAAGTCCGCATAAATAAAGGGCATTGAAAGCAAAAGAAATAGAGAGGCCAAGCCTTTATATATCCTCTTCACATGCCTCTATATAGGAGATGTTGCTATCATTTACTTGGAGTCAGTTGTTTTGCTGAATGTTTGTAAAATAACAGTGATCAAGAATTTCTAATATGCAAAAACTAATAACTAAGAATATGTTAGTACCTAATTTTTGTTACTAACATCTGTATTCAAATAGTTGGGGAACTCAACAAAGGACAGTCTAAATCCAATCACTAGGTTGAATGCACAGATGGGGCATGGATTAGCATCCTATAAATCCCGAGAGCATAGTACCAAGCTAAGATAAAGGCTTGGACCTATAAACTTCGAGGAAGCATTTTTTTTAAATTTGGTGTCTAAGGGCTCGTTTGGTTTCAAGGATGGGAAACGGCAATTTTACATTTCTTTTCAAATTCATTTTCAGGCTTCTTAAGTATGCAAGAGTTTTCATCTTGTGGAGCATTTTGAAAACTGTAATTGGAATAAGATTAGGTTTATATTGTTTTAAAATGAATTTGAAATTTAAAAAAAAAAAATTGGTTTTTGTATTTTAATAATTTTAAAGAAATTAATTTATTTTCATTATTATTTTATTCGTTGAAGTTATTGAATTTTATGAAGAATTTAATTTAATTCAACTTTTTTAAAACTACTAGATATAATCATGAAAATGTTATACACAATAAATACTCGTGAAACTAGTAAACTTTGTTCATCATTTATATAAAAAAATCATTAAATAAAGTCTCCAAGGGTATACAAAGTAAAAAAAATTATAAACATTTGGTCTCAAACCACCATAACCAATAGTGTGATTATAACAATTAGAACACAACACATTATTGAAACATGATTTCAACTTTCATCATTGAAGCAATCTCTCATTTCGACTTTCGCCATGGAAGCAATCTCATGCATCTGACCACTTGAGCCTCATAGCTCCATCTTTGATCATTGTATTTGAATCTCTCGTGATCTGTTTCCAAGGTGATGCTGGTGCACCCCGGAGATGCGCTAATCAGGAGGCATGGAGCCCCTCATTGAATTCATCTTTGTTTTCTGTAAATATGAACATGTTTGATGCATCACAACTTTCACCAATTCTGTTTATCATTCTGCCTAACCTAGTTCTACTAGGGCTTGGACCAGTCACGGTGTCATTGTTACTTTGCTTGGTTGCTTGACCTCCACTGTCTCCACCATAGTTGCACATTGGCAATATTACCAAAGCCATCGACCCTATATAAAAAATGAACAAATGTAATGAGACCAAATTTAAAAAAACAAATAAATTTTAATAGTTTGTCAATAACATTTATGAAAAAAGTTCAATTGATTATAATAATAAATTTAATATAATGAGAATCTATCCTCCAACGCCCAAACCTCTATCAGAGAACAGCAGCTGTACCAACAAAAATTCAGATGACAGCAAATCCAACCAACACATTATTTTACAAACAGACCCAAAGAATATAGTCTTATAATGATGTAATATGCAATAGCAGAATGCTAGGAATGATTGTTTGCTGTATAGTAATATTGCAGTTTGTACAAACAGATTTCTGGCAGACCTGTCACCATTTTTGTGCACCGCAAGGAAGAGACCCTGAAGGGCTTTTAAATTTACCTTTCTAGAGCTTAAGAACAAAGCTGGAATAATATGACAGTGAAAAGCTTTTGCTCAAGTATCTTAGCATCGACTTTAAGACTTTAAAGGTGGATACATAAAAATTCACTAGTGTTGCTTATTTGTAAAATTTTCCCTCAAAATAATTCACAATTAAAAACATTTAAAACTGTGGAACAAATGATGTTTTTAAATTAATTCTAATTTCAAATTTCAATATTGACCATAGAATCTCCAGGATTCCAAGCTTCAAAAGTTGTAGGCTTCCTTTAAATTAGTCTAGCAAGGAAGTTATGTTGTGATCTGTAGAACAATTTCATTGTTTTATGATCCTCATTTTTTGGCATACTTGTAAGGTTACCTTTTCTTTTAAAATTATTTCCATAATAAAGTCTTCAAAGTAAATTCCAGCACAGTAAATGGACAGTGCTTAATATTCATTTGCTTTATACATGCAACTCTCGTTTGAATAATCGAACTGCCAGATTTCTTGGATTTGTTCCTGTGATTAAGCATAATGAAGGTAACATATTAATTAAAATGCCTTTTTTGCATGTCATGAAAATACATTTGCAAAGCATTAGTTAGATGTGTTAAACTCACACGCTTAATTTCCCTTTTATCAACATTGATAATGTGAGCCTTAGTCATGCCCTCATCTATGTTTTGGATACTTTCACATATTACATCCAAAGAAGCAGCCATGGTTGGCTTCCTCCTCTTTGGCCTCCTTGTTGATGGTGTAGAACATATCTAGAAGCAATGGAGATAAGCATTCATGAGCTACAAATCACATAAACCACATACCATAGTTTGATAAGTTTACTCATACAAGTACCAGACATGTACTGAAGCCAAAGAGCCATATTCATAGAAATACCAAGTACAGATTATAAATACCTCAAAACTGCTATATAATGAGCTATATACCAGACAAACTCTGGACTGTTAAGTCTAATATTAGCACAACAAAGAGTGTAATACCCATATACTACAAAGTGCAATTCCTATTTACTACAAAGTGCAAATAAAATTCATGTTTTGTGGGGCAACTAAGTTCGGGAGTTGTAGTCTTCCCACATCCTTTAGGCTATTTCATCTCAAAATTTCCCTCAGTCATCTCTCTCTCGTCGATTCATCCCATCAGACTCAATAAGTGGCACATTTATCCCAGCACGATCACTGTCCTCTTCAATTTCCAATTCGGATGGAAGACATTCCTCCATTGTAATTAAGTTGTGTAGTATGTCGCACGCCAAAACAATCTTTGCTTGGATAAATATATTATAGGATGTCGCATGCTTCACGATAGGAAAACATTGCTTGAAAATACCCAATGTTTGCTCTATCATATTCCTAAGGAAAAGGCGTTGGTGATTAAATAACTCTTGGGGAGTGTTGATCGAGTTTGCTGTAAAGAGATCCTAGTACATTTGGATGCCCGATATCAACTAAATAAAGTTTTCCTACGCAAATAGATATTAAGTTTTAGTCAATATATATAAAAGTTTTTTAATATAATCATATAAAATATGAATTAATATACCAGGGGGAACCACAAGTGGATCTGATCTAGAGAGAGTTGAAGCAAGCACCCAATTATCTATAGACGTAAAAGTTTTTTAATATAATCATATAAAATATGAATTAATATACCAAGGGGAACCACAAGTGGATCTGATCTAAAAAGAGTTGAAGCAAGCACCCAATTATCTGTAGCAGACCCTTCCCAACCAGCAAGAATGTATTGAAACTTGTCTTTTCTATCGCGATATTTTGCTTGGATGTCCACATCGACAATAACTAGCATATGGGTTTCATCAATTGCACCAATACAATCCTATAATAAGCAATACTATTATCAAATACAAATTAATATAATTAAGTCTCTAGCAACGAAATGCATGTCACTAGGATATTTACCTTGAAATAATTTATGAAGGAGTGGTTCCAATTGGGGTGTAAAAGATAATCGTTATAAAGCACTAAGATAGCCTTCAAGACCTTGTGTAAGTGTCAACTCACTATCTCTCCTGAATGACCAAAGTTATGGCCAAATCTTTCCATTCCTTAGATTGTGGCCAAGGGTGTGGAAGAACATCACTAGTTTTTCCAAAGTTATGTTTGTCATATCCATATTTGGTCATGGCAATCTATGTTATTGGAATGAAAAATACAGGACAAGCAGCTCTTCTTTGCTTACACCTATGTCTTCTAGCTTCTTGGGAAGATGCTACTATGAATACTACAAGGGTGATAAGCAAAACAGCAAGTATGCGCATGACCTTGATCTTCCTAACTATGGCTCCTTGAACTTATATATCATCAATAAGATCCATTGAATGACCTACAATCACATAATTGAGTTATTTGATGGCTTAATGACATAAAAATATACAAATATATACTGGAGTTAATGTAGTAAAAACATTATTATTGACAATGGAAACACATCGGTCTATTAGGTTACATGGATCTTATTATTCTTAAGAGCTATAACAATGCTGTAATCAGCAACATATAATGGTCTTCAACCATTGTTGCATTCTCTTATGTTCTTAGAGGTAATAGAGTAGAGAGTAATTGATCAATATGCTATGTCGTGCCTTCGCAAAGGTAGAAATGTAATGGACAGTACTAATAAAGTTTCGCCAAAATCTTTTCATGTAACACAGTTGTATGATACAATTTTATGGGCCAATTCAGGAAAAAAGTACAAAAGACCCCGTACAAAAGACCCCATGGACTCAATTATGCTTCTTCAATTCTGAATTGTGTAATAGAAATTTTGTCTAGTTTTTTATACATATTTTACTCCCCAATTCAGTGAATTGGTTATTAGAAATTAAGTCACATTCTCTAAAAATTAAGTCACATTCTCTAAAACTAATTTGGCGTAATAAAATTTATTAAAAAGGTATATTCAATTGGCAATAAGTGGTAATGCACCCAACTCAATCTAGTTAAAAGGGATATAAGGCAAACAATCATAAAATAGCCCCCATAAAGGATAAGACATTTCCCTATAATATCCACCCACCTACCTCACAAAGATCATGAAAACATGGTACTATACAAAATGCATACAATTCTCAAGCATTGAAATAAGTTGGCCAGAAGAAAATTTTAAAAAAACCCAACCCGCCCAGCCCATAGAATAGTGGGGTGGATTGGCTATGGTAGGAAACAAAAACTTTCCCCAACCCCGCTTCTGAGTTCTAATGGTTCTAGCGATGCAGACCAAACGAAGTGGTCCATATCTAGTAAGATAGCGACTTCCCAAAAGACATCAAAGCTAACTACCACCTCAACCCTATCCATAAATCATTCTCAAAACATATGAAGAGTCAGAGCAACCACCTTAACCTTCAATTATTCTCAACCAATATCTTCCAAATCTGACCTTACACATTTCAATATCACCTTGACTGAAGATTTTTTGAATGAAAATCTTTGAGTAGAATACCATTCAAGAAAAGCTACATGATAATACAAACCTTGATATTCAAACAATAGATTGGTCTTAAAAGGAAAAACTGATAAAGAAGGCTTAAGCACTGCAGATTACGAAGACAACTTGCTTCATATGAGAGCTCATAATGCTTACATTAATCGCTCAAAAATCATTCGAAGAACATCTGTGACATCATTTTTTGATTTAGGAAATGAACACTTGCCAGAAGAATGGCTTAAATCATTTCAGCAGCTATTAAATTTATCAGGTGACAGTTAAACATTCAATCTGACTTGCAATCAGATCTAGTGAGCAAAACAAGTTAAGAAGATCTATGATGCAGTTTTAGGAAAAGATGCTTGAGACTGTCAAATCGGAGAGTTGACTTGAGGGAGACTTGGGAAGAAGTTGAGAAGGCCACCGCTTCCTTGTCTCAGTCAGAATCTAAAAAGAAGACCATACAACTATTAAGTGAGAAGAACATTAAACATTTTCTTAAGAAATCAAGAGAAAAAATCTCAATTTTTTTATAGAAAAAAACAGGGCATGAGATGGGAGAAAGATCAAGCTGCTGAATTTGAGTAGTCTTGGACATAGAAACAGTACAATAGAAAGCAAAAAAAGTTATGATCCTGGTATTGCTTCCTCAAGAAGGAATATTTGTACTGCTTCAAGAAGGAATGTTTGTGAAGTTTTGAAAAGCATGGCTGCTGTCTCACTTAGGCCCTGACAAGGCTTTTGTTTTGAACGCCAATATGCTTATTTTGCTATTGCAAACATTTTGGAGAAATTGACTAACAGATGTCACTTCAATACATAGAGTGAATGAACATATAAAGTCCAAAATGAAATATCATAAAAAGGCAATAATGAAAAGAACTGCAGATCTGATGACGCTCCCAAAAATGGCTGCTGCAGGCAATGGCTAAAGTATTCAACACTGTGCACTCCTCTAACTCACAACCCACACTCACCACCAGTTAGAACTGAAGTCATGCCCCTGCAACATAATTTTCCAGCACCTTGTGAATGGACTAATATGTGTATAAGCAGGTCTTTCATACAGTTCTGAGCATAAATTGGATCTGTAACAAGTAAATGATGAGGTTCCTCAAAGGGATGCAATAAGTGACGAATGAAGATTTCCAGTTTGTTCACCATTAATTCAACAATATCTAATTCCCAAAAAGGCATGAAAACACAAAATCTAGAATCAGGTTTAAGTTAGGAGTCCAAAGCATGGTGCAGATACCCTACAGATTGCAAAATGAGTTTTCAGTTCTATGAACAGCCCTGTGCATAATTGGCATAATGGCAACAAAAAACAATGAATCAAAATATCCATGATCTCATGCCATTCCTGTTTGGCCCAAAGCAAAAAGTCAGACTTAAACGAAGGACCAGATCTTACATAGAAAACTGTACAAAAACACATTTGGCCTTTCCCAACCATATAAAACATGGAAGGTAGCAGCAATAACAATGAAGATGGCGATGAAAGCAGCACTAATGCTTGTTCTAATAGCCAGTACTCCTAGCGAAGGAGAAACATGGAGAGATCATAAAGGGAGGATATCTGGCTTTACTTCAACACAGCTTAAAGCATGGGCCATTCTTGATTGCCCCTTTTCTCCTCTTGATTTCTATCCCCTCAATTCAGTATGGCTCGACACCAGAAAGGTAGAATTATCTGCTTCTAATTCCACATACAGTTGGAATTTTATTACTCCACTTATACGTGTCTTTTAATAGTTGTCAGAGTGAATTCAATCTTGTGAAAAAATTTCGAATGATAACTTACCTCCTAAGCTTCATAAGAATCAGCTTGAACTATTGAAAGGGTTCTTACAAATTTTACCATTGAAAAAGGTGGCAAAAAAATGCAAAATAAAAATAAAAATATGTTACACCTAAGGAAGGAGATCCAAAAGCTTAGATACCGATTCGTCCTGGGAGGCAGAGGCTTCTGCATTGGAGGCGGAAGGATGCAGGATGCGTCCAGAAGCCCTGCGGATGCTGGCAGGAAGCCAGCTGCAGGCTCCTGGATACGTCTTTCTGGATGCGTCTAGAAAGACGCATGCAGGAGCCTGCGGCTGGCTTCCTGCCAGCATCCACAGGGCTTCCGGATGTATCCGGGAGCATCCGCGGGCCTGCCCAGGCATTAAAATAAAAAAAAGAACAATTAAAAACGTTTTCTACGACTGTCTAGCAAACAGGTCCCGATAACAGAGCAAGCATACAGGTCAATAATAAAAACAATTATTATATCCGATTTGAAATCTGTACTAGGAGACCATCGATATTGGAGAATCTGGCAGATTTGGTGCTGTTCCAGATTAGCACCTGTGTATTGAGAAGACTGTCTAGCAAACAGGTCCTGATAATAATATCATTTGTTATTATATATTTCTTTGCATATATTATATATATACACACGTTTCCTCTGGCATCCGCATCCAAAAAAAATAAAAATCCCCGCATCTCATATCCGCTTCCGGAATCCGCATCCGAATCAGTAACTTAGTTCAAAAGTATAGCAGTTTAGAGAACTCATTGAGAAGTCTAAGAAATCGCAAGAACATGGAATTGTTTTCTTCCTTTTTGCACTATCTTGATTGAAATCCAGGAGGCAATAAGCACAACACAGGGCTGGAAAACACTTTAAAGAAATAAAACAACTTCAGATAGCAATGGATAGTTTGCAGAAGAAGAAAAGGTAAAGAAAACCCAATTTCCCAAAACTATATAGTCTCCTCGAGGGAAATCTATAGACCCACTCCACGAAACAAAAAAATATGAAACCTTAGCGCACAGCAGCATACCTATTCAACGATACCCGTGTAGTAAAGCGCTGCCTAACTTTCACAAACCAAACCAGATGCAAAACATTGTCATAAAATGCTGCACTTCATCCTTGAACAATGAGCAGGAATTATTCTTCTGACCCAAAACATACCCAACATACCCGCACGTAACCATGAACCTGACCAGATTATTAATTTTGGGATAGTCAGATTGAGAAAGGAATAACATATTCCAATAAGAGGATTTTTGGGAATGGATAAAAGCTCAAATTTGGGCCTAAAATGGGAATATGTTCCTGTTGTATTCCAGTAACCAAACAGGCCCTAAGTGATTTGAAAACATAAACATCGTCCTTAGAAACTGAAAGAGTAACAAAGGTTGACAATTGCATTAAGAATAGACACAATTAATCATCTCATATGGCCGATAAACAATTTACTAATTCACAAACTAATTAAACTATGGAATATCACAAATCGATTCAAGTTAAGATAGTTTTGTCTCCTGGCCAATTTCAATTAAATATATTGGAAGTGATTAATTAGGGTTAAAACAGACTTAAACCTGGCAAGGGATAATATACAACAAACACACCCTTTCCTTCCAAATACGTTATTATTTGTCAATGTGATCTCTTAGACAGAAGAATACTGAGCTTCGGTTTTACGAATGTTATTGGAATTTTAATTAAGAACATTCGAAACTTGGTTGGGCGAAACATTCAAACATTTCATTGAATTCATTGATATGCTAACAGAATTATCATGCCAGATACCATTAAACTTTTCTTCAAGGCTGTCTAATCTGAGAAAGAAGCTGAGGGGAGTATGTGGTGGAGCGAAAAGTTGTGCTTTATATTACATGACAAGGACAACTGTTTGAACAAAATTTGGGATAATGATGCAACAAGAGGAGCTGCATTATGTGAAAAACGCTATCCATTAAAACATTTAGCCAAGGTTGACTGAAGACGGTATTGGTCCTGGTATAAAAACTTGTATTGCCATCATTGATAATAGTAAGATTATTTCATGAATCCAACAGTCTATAATGATTAGTGAAAGAGTAGTAGTGGTAGTGGTAGTGGTACTAGTATTATTAAGAGAAATAACAGTGATAACGAATGAATCCTGATGATAAAAGCAGTAATCTGCAGATATTCTGATGCAAACAATTATTCTGAGTGTTATAATCATAATACCTGTCAAAATTAAATGAATATCAGTTGAATCAAATCTGTTACTACAGTCATTTAGTATGAGATTTAGTAGTGAGAATAACTGCAGGAAGAACGGTTAGTAGGGCACCCAATGAAATAGGGACACTAAATGGTGTAGCATAGGATAAGATCGGGAAATTTGCCTTCAATGCGGAGAGCACAATTTCGAGGGGTTTTCTAAAACTGACAAAATAACCTTACACAAGAGTAATCGATATTGGAGTGTTCCCTAAAGCATATGGAGGCATGATATCTGAAGGATGTAAGCATGCCAAAATGATTTATTTTATGTAAACAGGGCTACTTAGTGTTTATTTATTGAGAATTTAATAGAGTAGCAATGCAAGTTTAGTCACAAAAGCAATATTGTACTAATGGTTTCAAGATTTGGGATTTAGTGCAACCCAAAGATTTCAGCCTCCAACAATCTGAGTGGGCATCCTATTCTTTCACTTATATGCAAATGTGAAGAGATGTTTTGAGATAATTCAGAAAAATATAAAATTGATAGATTATATTAAGGGAAAAAAGTTATGTTCACGTCCCTGTGATTCTTTACGTCCTTTACCTGTATTGGGGGTGTTTCAAAGGTACAGAGAGTTCCCCATCTAAACTAGAAGACAAATTTTAGACGCTTATAGTAACTTCGACAGACACCTTTTGATCTCTATCTCTTTGTACATTAACAAAATATAGTTTACCATCAACAGGCACGACAGAAAACGCATTTAAGAGTATCCAGGTTGGCAGCTCTAAATCAGATTATTACATAATACCCCTTGCAGTTGCAATTTTAGCAGAGTTATGTTGTCACTTTAGATTTGATAAAACCCATAAATGAAAGTCTCTTCAAAGAGCAATACTCTTGAGAAAACAAGTCTTAGAATTTCACAAGCTATTGTTCACAAAAGGATGCAATAAATTATCGGCTACTGCAAATTGGCATCTCTGAACCAGAACTCGTCATTTTTGGCGGGGCAACAATGTCATTATAGGTGCTGTTTGAAGCAAAGTGTTCTCTCTCCTAACTGTTAGGTCATTAACAATGAAAAAATGCTTATATATGTTTAAAACTAATATTTTTACTTTACCTCTAGAGTTAATCTAGATTTTCCCATTCCCCAAAATCGGGAGAGAAATACAGCAAGGCCATGGGCAATGTCAACCATCCCTATCAATAAGCAAGATATAAGATTAGAAATTGAAAAATATAGTAGTTCAAAGACAACTGTGTTAATGGGTAACAAATACAATTAATTTATACTTACCAAGATTGTCTAGAACAGTTGGCTGGTCATTTCCCTGTTCGCGAATCCTCTTAAGATGGCGCAATACTGCAAAAAAAGACAAACAACGTCATTAAACAACCCTAATCAAAAAATAGTTGTCATCTAACTATTAAAACAAGCCTGAAATCTCCGTGCCTGTGATTATATATGGTGAGAAAATATATATATTCAAGCTGCTTCTGTTCCCGATTCTTTCTCTTCCTCTGTTATTCCATTTTTTCTTCCGTCTTCGTTTAACCCTCGAATCCATTGAAACCTGTTCTCTCTAACCCTAACCTTAAATTTGCAGTGTTAACCCCGTTATGCTGGCAACGTCTATACAGCCACGAAAATGCACTTCCTTACGGAGGAGAGGACCTAGAATTTCTTTTTGAAAAGTTAGAAAAAGCAATGTAAAGCAAGTGCATTTTCGTGGCTGTATAGCCACGGGTAGCAAAAACATGTACATAAAAGAGAAATGAAATTAATTGGCAAGTGGTCCAAGTACATATGAATCATGTTTCTATAAAATTTAAGAATAACAAAATTTTAAAAGCATCAAAAGTAACTTGACGTGCTTGAAATTTTCTTGTTGAAGTTTACTTAATAAAACTTCTTTGGCTAGTTGTCATCAATAATACTTCCCTTAATCGTAGGTGTAGCATTCATTGTAGAGCAAAGTGCAATAGAAACATTTAACATCTTTTTATTGTGGAAAAGGTAAGCTCAACAATTAAACAAAATCAATACCTTAACTATTATAGCTAAGTTTTTCTATTTTTTAAAAAATGAATTATATCAATTTAAAAATATTAAACAAATTACAAAACATTTTCAATTAAGTATTTATTCTCAATGAAATACTTGAATATTAAATATTCAATTGTGTTTATTATATGATTTATAAAACTACAAAGATTAAGATAATCTATTCAAATAGAAATGATAACAAATCAACTGAAATAATTTTGAATATAAGTAAAATTAAGAAATTGAAAAAAATGATTTGAAGATAAATGATTTCATTCCAACTATATTAATGCCTCAAATTAAAATAAGAAACCCCTAAAAAGAGTGGCTTTTGAGCATTTAGAATAGTACTCTCAAAATACACACAATTGATTTGACAAAGAGGGACATATATTGAGCATATTGATTCTTCCTTAAAAAAATTGATTCTCTAATCTTATATGATCAAACACTTATCATGGGTTACAAATATACAAAAATAAAAATTCTTTTATGACGGTTGTAATTATTTATTTGTACTTTTTAAATGATTTTCTTCATTTAAATAAATATGGGAGTGTATCCCATGTCTATCAAACAATTAATAAATATCAAAGTGTATATCATACCTTATCTATCTTAAACAAAATATTTTTCTATAAAGATAAAAATTGTCTAATCCCTTGAAAAGTTCCAAATTATTATACTTCCTACTATTATGATACTTTTTGAATTTTAGGCTTTAACTAGTGATTAAATTTTTTTCCTGTTTTTATGACAAAGAATTAATCATTTTAAATTTTTCTTATCAAATAAGCTGCATAGCATAGATGCAAGATTTTTAACTTTACAATTTTTACAAAAATATTTTTCTAAGTTATGATTGGGTGAATTCATTTAGCTCTTATATTGGCGATTTGATAGATGATAAAACTAATAGTTTTTAAGAATTGTTTTTTATTAAGTTGAATGTGATTCATTAATGTTTAATATTTTTTTTAAAGCTCGTACACCTCTTGTCGTTTCTTCCATAGTACCACCAGCAACAAGGCATTCTCACAGTCCTCCAGGACGTGCGGAGATATCAGGGGTAAAATGGCAGGCTGTTAGTCCAAAGGATTTCTCGTCTGACTTCCACCCGGTTTCTACCTTTTTGCATAATAGCTACTCCTCTCTGGAGGACGAGGATGATATGGAAGAGTTCTCATGAACTTCCTTTCATGGAATGTTCGAGGTCTTACAAACCTCCCTAGAAAGTTCTATGTCTAGGATACCCGTCATAG
Organism: Cupressus sempervirens; assembly: GCA_028749045.1. Lineage (NCBI taxonomy): Eukaryota > Viridiplantae > Streptophyta > Pinopsida > Cupressales > Cupressaceae > Cupressus > Cupressus sempervirens. The sequence continues at coordinate 850,216,245 of CM053790.1, forward strand.
ACTTGGGAATTTAGATTTTCTTTGCCTGCAAGAAGTTAAGATTTTTGGTTTCATGCTTTCTGCTGCATGCCGCATCATTTGGTAGGATAGCGTTATGTTTTCTTCCCAGCATAAAGCTGGTCGAGGTGGTGTAGTTACTCTCCTGTCACCTCGCCTTCATTCTGCTATTATCTTGCACGGTTCTGACCCCACACACCGTATTATTTGGCTTTTGCTCTCCATTAACAATCATTCTTTTGGAGTCATTAATGTTTATGCCTTGAATGATGCTATGGAAAGGGCACAAATGTGGGTTTGGCTTGCTGACAACTTGCCGCCAGGTACTTGGGTCCTATGTGGGGACTTCAATATGGTTGAAGTGGCCTCTGACAAAGATGGCATTCTGCCTTTCCGTTGGACAACTGGGGAAAGAGAAGCCTGGTTTTACATATGACATAAATTGGGCCTTTTTGATCCCAATACAAACCGCCGCCATGGTTGTGGGGCCTAGCACACTTGGTCCAATTTTCGAGCCGGTCCTAACCGCATATTGAAACGTCTTGATCGTGCTATGATCTCGGCGCAATCTTTTTTCTCCTTCTCTGAAGATCGTGATTTTCCTGTCATTCCCTTGACATATGTGACGCTGTCAGACCACTATCCCATTTATTTTGGCATTTCTTGGCAAACAGCTGTCCCCAAGGTGGCCAAGTCTCAATTCTTCCTCAACACGTCTGTGTTGTTGCATGCTTCCACCATCTCCCACATCCAACATGTCTGAAACTTGGAGCCACGCTCGCATTCCCATCGAGGTTGGATTCAATGGTAGAACGATGCCATTACTAGAACTGCTCAATTTTTGCGCATCTACAGGCGTCAACTGGCTATCTTTAGAAAACGGTCTTATGAAGCCAACACCCTTGCCCTCAAAAAAGCCTCTGAAGCTCTCACCTTCAACCCCTTTGATGTGGAGTTACAAATTCAGCTTGCCAAGCTTCGCCATGATAAGCAAATTGTTGATAACTATGCTGCCCAAGGAGCCCAAATCAAAGCCCGTCTCCACTGGTTGGAGGTTGGCGAAAAAGCCTCGAAGGAATTCTTCCAGGCTCTCCGAGCCCGTCATACCGATGTTGGGATTAAAAAGATAAAACAGGGAACTGATGTTCTTTCCAGTCTGCCTGACATCCTATAAACTTGTTTTCTTCACTATGAGAACGTCTTTGCTTCGCAAGGCAATTCGGTTGCTCAGGAGGAGGCTCTTAGAAAGTGTATTGCTGTTACTCCAAACTGCCTCGCGGTTGAGCAACGCACTTTTTGTGAGCAACTTCTTTTCCTCCGAGACCTTAAAGAGGCAGTTTACTCCATGGTGAATGACAAATCCCCTGGGTGTGATGGATTTCCCTATGAATTCTACAAACATCTTTGGGCGCAAATTGGTCCTAATTTGCACAAAGTCTATCTTGAAGCATATCATTCTAAAAGCCTAGGAGCGGTCATAAATAAAGGCAATATTAAATTCACACCTAAAGCTGGTGATCCTGAGGACATATGCAACTGGAGCCCCATCACCCTCCTGAATGTGTCTTATAAGATCATTGCCAAGGTGCTCTCTCTCAAAATCTGCCATATGCTACCTTTAATTGTGTGACCTGAACAAACTGGCTTCATCAAATCTAGATATATTATTGACAATATCATTGTTGTCTGGGAAGGTATGGAATGGGCCCGTAAGTCCAAGCAGCAGGCTATCTTTTTAAAGATAGATTTTGCTAAAGCCTATGATCGCATTGAATGGCCTTTCATTTTGGCTATGCTTCAGGCTCTGGGTTTTGGTCCCAATTTCTTTCAGTCTGTGGAGATGCTCTTTGGTGACACTAATGCTTGCATCACCATCAATAATTTGCAATCTGAAGCTTTTGGGCTTTTTCGCTCCATCAGGCAAGGTTGTCTACTAGCTCCAGCACTTTATGTCCTTGCTGCTGAAGGTTTTGGTTATTTACTTGCTCACTCTGTGTGTTCAGGACTGGTCTGTGGCATTTCCTTGCCTAATTCTTCCTCCCAATTAGTCAATGGTCATTTTGCTGATGATTCTTTTCTTACTCTTCTTGAAGATGAAAAAAATATTAAAAATGCTTTAAATTGTCTGGACACTTTCTGTCAAGCCTCTGGCTCTGCCATTCAATGGCATAAAACGCTCTGTTACCGCCAATCTTTCTTGCCAGCTCCACCTTGGCTCAGCCAGTTTCAATGGAAATGGGTTACTCATGGAGAAATCTTTCGCTTTCTTGGCATTCCCTTTGCTTTCCAGACTTCCCCTGTGGAACTATGGAATGTTGTGCTTGCAAAGATTAGCAAAAAGCTTGATTATTGGATCACTAAGCCGCTTTATCTTGCTGGTAAATTCCAGATTTGTTCTAAGATTTTGGCTACCACCCATGTGTACTATCCTTCCTGTTGGGCTCCCTCCAAAGCTTCCTATCTCAAGCTAGAATGTTTGCTCAGAGATTTTTTTTGGGCCTCTGGTTCTGACCATCATGGTTTTCACAGAGTTGCTTGGGATTTCTGTTGTCTCCCAAGGGAATCTAGGGGTCTCGACCTGCTTTCCACTCAGAAGCAAGGCCTTGCCCTCTATGATAAATGGATTATCAGAGCTATTCTAGAGATGAAGCCTAGAAGATACTTGTAAGGCATTGCATTTCTTCTGGCTTCCCTGTTAACAAACCGGCATGGAAGGGGATTGGTTTTCAGACCCTTCTCACTATGTGTGAATCAGTGGTCATATAGGGCTCTTTTGTTATAAAGAGCATCTGGAAAGCTTGGAAAGTTGTTAAACCTTGGCTTTATTGGGCTGGTGATGAGTTTCGCAATGGGCTATCCTTAAATCAATAGAACATTTGATGGTCTCCCCTGTTTTCCATCCAGGGCACTCCTCTTGCCAAGACTCAAGGTGCCAGTGCTCTACGTTTCTTTAAATGTGGCATCCACACTACTAAGGATATTTTTTCAAGAGTCATCATGAATTTCAGGTCAGGGACGATTTGCAAGTTCAGTACCGCCTTGTTAGTTTCGATCACTAGACTTTTGACCTTCTGTTGTCTTCCATCCTTGTGCACTTAGTTCATAAAGTGGGGATTCAGTCTGCTCATCCTTGGTGGCATGATTGGAAGTGGTATCCTGCCACTCCATTTACCAATTATAAGCCCAACATGGGGTACAGATGGCTTTCACCCCACCTTCCAATGGTGGACACACTTAATCAACGGTGGCATTTGCAATATTCGCTTTCTCAATGGAGAAAACGTTTCGACATCATTTGGAGTGCCATTACTGAACCTAAGATTGCCCACTTTGCTTGGTGCCTTGCCTTCCAAGGTCTTCCCCTGGGGCCTCGGCTCAAACACATTGGGGTTCCTGATCCCAGATGCCCCTTCTGTGGTCAACCTGAGTCCTCTTTGCATATTTTTTGGTTTTGCAAGCGTGCTCAAAATTATTGGCACTAGATTCATGATTTTTTCAAGCCTTTCAGGCCCGAACCTTTTTCATGGCATATGATCCTGCTGGGTGATTCCCCCAGAGTTCCTCGAAAGTTCTCCCAGATTTGGCATACCTTCAGGATGGAAATTTTGTTTTCTCTATGGAAAGATAGGAATGCAGTTTTATTCACTCACATTTTTTTGGATGTTAACATTGCAATGTACACTAAGGCATGCATTTGTAACAATGTCATTATGCAGATACAAGTGCAAGCTAATAAAGTTTCCCTGGAAGTTGTGCACTTACAGGAATTGTTAAATCATTGGGGCAATGCTCCATGCACCATTGCCAGAGTGCCTCCGGATGCCTCGATCGATGCCTCTTCGTCCTACGATCACCATTCCCGACGCCAGTCCTCTGGCTGCCATTCACACACGTCGCGCCCCCAAGGTCCCCGCCACCGCTCTCCCAGCGGTGGGCATGGCGGTTGGAGGTGTCGCTCTGCTTCCCCACCACGTGGTGGTTCTGGTTGGTCCTCGGCTCCTCCCCCTGGGCAGGCTTCTGGCCGTTCCTCAGCTCCTCCCCCTAGATGGGCACACTCTAGCAAGTTTCCTCGGTTGGCCTTGGCAATTTCTCCTCCATGGCCAGACAAGAAGGATGCAGAGACTGCGACTACCCCAGATCCTACTGATGCTGCTGACGGCTGGACTATTCCCAGTCCGCCCCACAATCCCACTGATGCGTGGGGATTTCATGATAAAGATGATCCTCCCTCTACTGGCACTGCCTTGGCAGCTTAAAAGTTTTTTTGATGAATAGTTAATAGTTTATAGCTGAGGCCTTGTTGCTTTTTCCGGCTTCGGCCGTCTGAACTCATTCGCGGGGTGATCCTGTATCCCTTGTATTTTCTATAATATTTTTTTTTATCATTCAATTAAAAATAATATTACTTATATTATATAATCATTTAAGATTTCTTATTATTATAGGAACATTATTACTTTCATAGTATAATTTATTTATGAATAAAATTTAAATTTAAATTAATATCATTATAGAAAAATATAATTATATAAAAAAATTATTAATTAAAATATTTTATATATTATAATAAATTTATTAAATTAAATTATTTTTTTATAAAAATTAAAGGAAGTACTAAGACACTATGTGACACTTGTGTACTTTCATACATTAGGGTTAAATGTAATTAATTTCTTATTACTCTATTTGAATGTTGAATTAATTATTGTGGCTTCTTGTCTAAATATTTTCTTGTTGTATGAAGATAAATGTCTTTGTTGGTTGAAACTAATTTGACATTATGTATTATAGATTGGTTTGTAGGCTATGCCAAATTTTATTTTTTGGGTAAATTTTATGGAAGGTTGAGATAACAAGGGGTTATATTTTAATAGGCTTTAGGAGATCAATTGATATGATTCAATCATAGATTTAGAGTTAATGAAGATGAAAAGGTGTGATAGCATTTTTAATTTAGTTGTTCTATGAATATTATTTACTATATATTTTAGATTTAATTGTGTAAATTTTTCTTCTTAGTTTTTTTTATGGGATTCAATGATCTATCACGAAAATAACAAAAAAAAAAGATCATTTAAAATAGGGAAGTATCATTCAAGAATTTACTAACTTTGAATTTTTTTCTTAATCTTTTTTAACTATTCATAACTCATTTGTGAGACAAACATGGTTAATTGCACACTTTTACTTGGTGCCTACCATGATGTTGTCTGAGTTTTTCTATCTGCAATTTATACTTTTTTTTTTCAATGTTTACTTTATTTATTTTTTCCAACACTTGTCATGCTATTACTTTGATTTCTGGAATGTCAAGATGTCTTCATTTTAATTAGGAAGCTTCTACCTAGCCTCATTTGATCCCTTTTCTTAATTGGCATTCACCTTAAAATGATCTTAGGGTTTCATTTAGTAGAAATCAAATTCTAGTTTCCATTTTTACTATTGCTAACAATAAGTACTAAAACTTTCCTTCAACACAAAAGAAAATGAGATTATAATGCTAGGCCAAAGATTAACTCATCTGGTTCTAGTGTCAACGAGCTTACTAATATTTTCTTAACATGCTAAAAAACATTATTAAATGACAGTATATAAATAATAAATAATAATAATAAGAGTGTGGCTATTCTAGATTTGGATAAGCTCATCAATGAGATTTTAGTACATATATTATAAAAATCTTCTTCCTAATTTTAACTTTCCTACTACTGAACATGAAAATCTTCCTAATGACATCTACCTTATGGCTACTCATTTATCCAAAAATATCATTAGGCACTGGTAACATGTTTTCTTTCATGAACCATTAGATAGCTTGGGTAATTTGCCTGACATAAGAACAAAACCAGGTAGGAATAACTATAAATTTTGAGATTGTACTAAATGAAAAGGCATCTAAGAAATGATTGTTAGAATCATGCCAAGTGCACAACCCTACATTTTGCAAAAGTAAATATTATTGTTGTTTGCAACAGCCAAAAAGACTTTCCCATATGCAGATCTTTTGTACCATTTCTTGACATGTTGCCACCAATAAGCATGTTTTGTCTTCAACAATTCAGTAGATCATTGGTGCCAAAAGTTCTATCCATGATTCTTTTAAAAAGAAATTGGGAAAAAGGCACCCACATGAGGTAAGGCAGAAAAGATAAGATACGCCAAAGGAGAAGGGAAGTTGAAAGATCTTGCAAGGCATACATGCACAAGACATAAATTATAGTACTCTGAATTCCATAAAAACTACAACTTAAATTCTTTTTAAAAGTGCAGCCACCTTTGTCCAATCATGCTTAATGCTCACCAAAACTATAATCCTCTAAGAACTGCAATTATAGTAGAGTCCACCCTGGTCATTGTAGCATCCCACCTAAAGTCGTAGGGATTCAAACTCTCATCATCACAAATCGACATATAAAAATGGAGAATCAAAAATCCAACAAACATACCTAAAATTTGAATCAACACCAAAGAGGTGTTGCCTTATCAAGCCCTACAAATTCTATGGCTATTGGCAACAAACACCTTTATTCAAGTGGTATGACAACAGAGGATTTGGTGTCTTCTCTTGTGAGTGAACCATTCGAATCACAAGCAGCTAATTAGTAGCAAAATTAATCGATGGTGGCAATTTGGAGAAGAGTAAGGGAAGGCCCTACCTATACATGGGGATGGGGTAAATCCTTCATAGAGAGTAGATTTTCGATCGAGCAATCCCTCATATCACTTGGAGTCAACCAAGAGCAATTCAAGGTGGAGTTGTCAATGTTGACAATGGTAGGGGAACCTGATGAATGCGTACATCTAGTAGGGGGCCTTAGCAGATTAGATCAAATGCACTCAATGAAATTCTAATGAAAGTAACCCAACCATCACTTTCGTTGCAAACAACCATTCTCACAAAATTGTGCATATTTTCCTAGCACAATCCCAATGATAATATATAAGAAAATCGTAGTAAGTGGTAAAGATGCAAAAAGATTGCAATCTACTGATCAAAATGTACTTGGTCGAATGCATTTAGTACTACTGACAACATCTAGTGTACTGTTACAAACCTAAAAAGTAGACATAAACTTGCACGCCACCCTAAACTTAGTGCATCAACCAAAATTATGAGCCTAAAAACCATTGATTGGAAACTATGATTGATAAACAACTTGTTTACAAATATCAGGTATAGTATTCAAGTATGAGTCAATTACTGGTTGCAAGAAACCTCAATAGGAAAGCCTATTAGCTAAATATTTTACTCTTTTCATGTAACTTCATTTGATTCATTCAATGCAAATAATAATGCAAAGCTTCAACTTCTATTATTTATCATATTTATTTCCTTTTATAGACTCACCTTATCTCACAAAGTATTTCTCTCTTAATTATTTTAATTATTTATTATAAATAAATAAATAAAATTATGATGCAATATTTATATGAGGTGGAGAAAATATGTAGGCGCACCTGTAGAATGACATGGAAAATCTATCATTGATGCTCCATTTAGAACTACATATAACAAGATATGACAAATATGAAAGTCATCATATTTTAAGGTACCTTTGCACAAAGGATCCCATTGTTTACCTCAACTCATACATTAACTAATGAAAAAATAACTTGGTTACACATTTCCTAAATAATTTTGAGGTGTGTGTATTACAAATGCAGGAGCATCCAAGGTGCAAGGAAAGTCTTATATCAATAAAATGAATAAGTATTTGCTTTTTTTCTTTTCTTTTTTCCTTCCTTGTTTTTCTTGTACTATTTAATGGCCTATTTATGAATTTTGATTGGTTCTTGTCAAGTGATGATGTCACCTTGAATTTGAGTTGAATGGGTGTTCACATTTCAAAATTGACAAAGTTTTGATTAATTTGGAGCAAGTTGTGAAGTTACAAAAATTTAGCCTATGTTTAGATATTTTGTCATGTTGTGCATTCATCCTATTACCATTTTAATTTTTGCAATATCTTAATAACCCTTTTTCTCTTCTGAACTTAGTAAAGGAATACATTTCTCACAAATCTCCACAATATTATATACCCCTCCAATCTCTTCATGTAAACCTCTAAAGTATGACAATTTATGTTATGTGGGCATTTACAAGACCCCAACACCCCCCGCCCCCCAACACCTTGATTTCTTAGACCTCTCCAAAGGCTTCAATATCCTCATCAAATTATAAAGTTATGATCATTATGATTTTTATGTGTGTTGTAGGAATCAATGAATGATCCACACATCACTTAATATGTCGAAACGTAGAGTGAGCACCTCTATTTCATCATGTGTGTTATGAATTGTGATCAAATTATTTTGGAGATTTTTTTTCTAAATGTGAGAATAATAGGAATTGAGAGAATATTTCAACCAAAATGTTGGGTAAGTTGTCTAAGTGGAATCATGTTGGTTGATAGATTTGTCCATTAATAATAGTTAACATATATACTTGACTTTCTGAACCCATTTTTAGGAACAAATTAAAGCCAACAGTTCGATGAACTACTATTAGTTACCCTCTGAATAAAGCTACAACTCCCTTTAAGATTTTTAATAAATGATAAGTGTAGACACCCTAAAATTGGCAAAGACCTAAAACAATGCAAATTTTGATCAAACAACAAAAATTAAAGACCATGTTAGATAAATGAGGAAAACAACAGACTTTCAAATCAATTGCAACATCAAGTCATATCACCCATTAAATTCAAAAAGACCAAAATCACTTTTAAAGAGGAAAACTAATTCTTAAAATCATAAAACAAAATTTTTTAAAAGAAGGAAAAAGGTAAAGACAAAAGTTGAAAATAAATGCAACATTTAATAAATCAACAAAATCATTTATCCTCTCAAAAGTGAAATTCACCTTTTTGGAATTTAAAATCCCTATTTATCCTCACAAACCAAGTCTTTGGACTATTCCTCTTGGGGTTTTATGAGATATTTTCAACTTCACTCTTACCCTCAGAGAAAATTAAAATCTCAATCCTTACCCCAACGCCCTTCTAAAATCCTATAAATAGAAGAGAAAATCAAGAGCAAAGAGACCCAAGTTTATGCATCTATACTATAGGCACATTAGAACTATCATTCTATCATTTTTTTTAGCATCATTGTTATAGAGATTTAATGTCATTTTAGTAGCATTCTAGCATCATTTTCGTACTATTTAACTCATTCTTTAACATTTTTTAGTCTTATGCATGCACAAATCTTAGCATTTTCGTGTCATTATTTCCATGTATTATTTTCATTTCACATAGGTCTCATATAGATTTTCATAGATCTGCATTACTAGCATACTCTCGTTCTAAAACTGTCACTAAGATGTTGGTTTGAGAGCAATTTTAGCAGTTGTAGTTAGGGAAACACAGGATGTTCATAGAGTCATTATTTAATAATGATTTCTTAGGTCTAGCTTAGTTCATTATTTTTATGATTGCACTCTGCACTGAGGTCTCATGTATATGTGATTCCACCATGTACAAATTGGTGCTCAGTGTGAGGATTCATATTAAAGCCTCATCGTTCTTTAACTTTTCATTCTAATTTTTGAATCTCTTTGTAGATATGTGTATTATTCTTATTTCTTGTGCAGATCTTGCTTGTTACAGGTTTAATAGCATTCAAGAAGACTATGATAGGAACAACAACCTTTCAAAGACTCTCCTGAACTCACAAATACCGGATCTAAGATTTGTTTAGTGCTCTAGCACTTCTGAACTCTATTTCAACACATCTGACTTGTTTTATAATGCAATTGAAGTGTTTTATAATGCATTTGAATTATGTGATAATGCTTTTACAAGATCTTTTAATGCATTTACATTTTAATTTGGCACTTTTAACATATATTGTAATGCATTTGAACTATCCTATAATGCATATGCATAATTTTGTAACACATTTGATCAAATCCAACATTTGTCATATCTAATTTGTAGATCTAGTTTTTGGGCGCTTACTGATCTCTTTTGAATTAGACAAGAACTCCCAAGTCACTGAAGTTGCAAGAAGGGAATGAAGACAATAAAAAATGTGCCTAACTTTTTCTAGCATCAAATTAGGTAGGCCTAAAACCCTTGTCAATTAAATTGCAACTTTTCAAAGTTCACAATCTAGTTTAAGTAATGAATTGACTTTTTGTTTTACTTGGAACTAGGCCTATGCTCTCAACTCTTTGAGTTGATTAGAATCCCAAACCTTTGAAAAGGGTCAATAAGAATCAGTTCGAGAATGAACAAACACATAGACTAAATATGAGCCTCGTGTTCTTCTAGTTTAAAGGCTCATGATCGAACATCTTGTTGGTTGTATTTGAGAAGTCAGAGTAGTAGGGATATGCTCTAACTTTTTTAGAGTGATCAAACTCCCTGACCTAATTTCAATTTCTAATTTCTTATGCTTTTTCATAGGTAGTATACTTAGTCGTTCCAAGGCATACCTCCCAAGATTTTCCTTAGCTGGGTCGGTGAGAGGGGAAGCCTTCCAACTTGTATTAAATAATCAAACACAAGATGATTGTGTTCAAAACATATCCTTCCTCGAGTAGTCTTGAAAAGGATTACGCCAAACCTTCCTCGCATTAGGGAGAAGCTCTTTTTTGCAGAGAGGTAAATTTGAACATAATCGGATAAACACTAAAGCCCCTAGTTACTAGCCTTAGCAAGCCATTGTCTGGAAACCATTTTTATTTTACATTCTAAGTGTGCATGTCAATATCTCATTGTCATTTCTATTATTGTTGTGCTCGAATATGTTCGTTTTACTATATGGTAAAGAACTTTGGATTACAACACTTTCAAGAAAATTCAAACATGACTGCAAACCAAGCATGAACTATAAACAAATGCTACAATATACCTAGAAATAGTGCATTTAAAACCCTGAAACAACACATTTTATCACTGCTTTAATGCTTTTGAAACCTAAAATAATGCATTTGAAAAAGAAAATAACACATATAAACACTATAATAGCACATTTGCATTTAAAACAATGCTTCCACATTGTAGAAGAACATCTAGCATAACCTAAAATAAAGCATATGAGCAACTAAATAGCACATTTGAACAGTTCTACGATGCATTTGAGAGAATTTATGAAACAGTGGCTATCTGCACACAAAATTCCCATAAATAGAGAGTGTATCTGGATACCCTTTTCCTCCTTTAACATTCTACAAATCTGAGGAATTTGAAAGTGACCAATATCTTTAAGATCAAGCAACAATTTTTCATCATCAATGCCATTCAAACTATCTCATCTACAAACTTTATCCAACCAACATTACCACTCTAGCCCCGCACATCAAGTCAAATACGAAAGGACACACACTTCCTTTCATCACCTGACTTCGTGGAGCTAAATTCTATCACTATTCATATTAATACAAACTATTTGAAAGATAGCTTGATGCTTCATTATAACTTGGTCTACAAATCATCCTCACAACATGAGAACACAAAAGGATTAAAGAGTTCCATTCACATCTCATGCCATTGTGCAAAACCAATGTAAGTGCTAAACAAAAGGAACTGAAAGGATCACCCATACGAGTAAGTGCCAAAATAGAAAAGTGAATCACAAAATCTGTACAACCCTCAAACACATTGATCCTATAATACCCATTGATTGTTTATCACCCGCCATTGTCAAAGAACCGCCCCTGTTCGAACAACAGAATTTAATACCACTAACGAAATGGGTTCATCCCAAATGTGGGGCAAGAATAGCCTCAAGTCAAAGATTGAATATTTTCAACAAAACCTAAAACTTATTAATATAACAAAATGATACAAAGAATGCTACTTGTTATCATTGGTGCAACAACGTGCAAAACTATCTGCTAATTTTGACATAGCTAACCTCAAAAGGGATCAAGAAGATTCATCGTTAGAGTTCATTACCCAAAACCTCCAAGACCTACAATTGGAAATGGAAAGGATGAAATGAGGAAAATTCAATCTAGCTGAATTCAGTCTAGAGAGGGTATGCCCTCTCCCATTTGATAGAAGTGTTATCTTGACACCTTTCCCCCAAAATATGCAAATACCAAAATATGACAAATATTTTGGTACATCCGATCCCCAAGACCATCTTTGCCAATTTTATACTTTAAGTATGGAATTTGTGCATGTTGCGACCTACCTTATGTGTCTCTTCCCTAGAAGTCTGGGAGGACAAGTTGTGGAGTGGTTCTCAAATCTCCCATCAAATATTAAATCATTTGATCAACTAACTTCAGTCTTTATTGTGCAATACTCATATAACATTGAGAGAGAGATCACTATGCTTGACTTATGCAACACAAAACAACTCTCGAGGGAGTCTTTAAAAGTTTTCTTACAAAGATGGAGACATACCTTTGCCAAATATCATCTAAACATCCTAAACAAAGAGAAAACTAATATATTCATCAATAGCCTCTCCAAACCTATGAATTGTTAGCTACAACTTCAAGGTCCTAAATATTTTAAAACTGCATTGGAGAACGCAGCCAAAGTGGAAGAAACCGTGCTAAGCATTGATATCATCAAACTATCAAAAGATGGCAAAGGTTTCTTCAATAACTTCCCACAACCACACAACTCATCTGATCAATCAAACAATAAACATAAATCATAGTGGATAAATAAAAATAAAAACATGGTAAATAACGAGGTGGTAGAAGTAAATCACGTTAAACCACAACTTCATCCCTCTCCAAATCAATAATATCCAACTATCAACAACACCAATGTGCCTACTTGCCAGGACACACAAGGGCAAGATCATGTTCATACATTCTATCGTTGGAGCTCAACCACTCCTCCAGCACAAATTATCCCCAACCAATAGGAGGCATATAACCAAGCCCCTCCACCGAAAAGATATAAGTTTGTTAACCCACCTAGAGTATACACTCCTATAGGTGAAACATATGAAAGAGCATTGCAAACACTCCTAGCAGATGAGTTTATTGTACTACCAGAAGCCAAACTCTATGAGTTGCATGTTAAAATCTCATGGTGGAGTGACAAACACTTTTGTGCCTACCATTGAAACTAGGGGTATATCACCAACAACTACTACGCCCTTAAGAGGGCCATTCAAAAACTGGTCAATAGCGAGACCATTGAAGTATACAATCTTTGTAATAATGAGAACCATAGAACCTTTAGAAATCCCTTCATGAGCCATGAGAAGAATGAATCTTTTAAAAACAACCAAGCCACTTCCTCCAATTACAAGGTCAATTATGCCCACAATTATGATAATATAATCAACATGATCTTTGCAGTAAATGATGTCGTTAATGTCATCATTGTCAAAGACAAGCATAAGAAACAACCCTTGAATGCCATTACCCGAGGTCAAGCCTCCAAAGTGGTTATGTCGGGGGGCAACCACCAGCTCAAAACAAGCAACCACAAGCTATGCCATATCCAAATATAGTCTGGTTAACCAACTACTAAAAAATCCCACCCATATCTCCATCTTTGAATTATTGCAAATTTCCCCAAAGCACAAAGAGATACTCACCCAAGCCTTATTGTCAAATGATCTTGATGTCAATAAATTCCAAAACATGGTAAGCAACCTTGTTGCTTGATGCAAAAGAATTATGGGTTGCATTGTTATCCTGCATGTTTTCCTTGTTCCTAATGGTTGTCAAGTTCTTGGTTGATGCCGAGTTCATAATGGTTATTGAGTTCTTGTTGTTTGCCAAGTTCATAATGGTTATCGAGTTCCTGATGTTTGTTGAGTTCATAATGGTTATCGAGTTCCTGGTGTTTTCTAAGTTCATAGTGGTTATCAAGTTAGCAATAATTGCCAAGTTCCTAAGGATGTCAATTTTGTGTATGAACCAAGCATTGTCGAGTGCCAGTATTGTTTTGGGTCTTATTTGACTAAGTTTTCTACGTCTAGTTCTAGTTTGAGCCAACCTTGCTGGTTAATTTTGTGATTGGTATTTAACATTTGTTGTCAGCTGACTTGGGGCTTCACTTTACATTAAATATAAGGGTCTAATTTGTAATAGGTTGACTTGTGGTTGTCCATGTATTTAAGGAGTTCTAGGATCAAGTTTAGGGGAAAAAAGAAAGAGAATTGAGAAAGGAAGAATAAGAAGTAGAGTTAGAATACAAAGATTATTATCAAAGATCAGAGTTTGAATTGTGTAATAATTTGCCTTAGGGAAAAATTCACCCAAGATTAAGAGGCTCAAACACAAGCACAAAAATGGACTAAAGTATGATCAGTATAACAATAATGGGAATGCTTTCTATTGTACAATACACACTAGGAGTGCTTGTATATAAAGGCCTCTAAGATGCATCTAGAATGTCTCTAGAATGAACTAGGAGATAAGCATGACAACTAAGCACACGTCCTCCATTGTGCATGAATGTACATACATCAATGAGAGGATAAGTATGACAAGTTGTATCTCACGTAGAGATGTTGTAGACACCACGTGCTTAAATTAGATGCTAACTCATGTGTTGTAGACACTATGTGCATAAAAGAGTTGCTAACTCCTGTGTTGTCAACATGACAACTCAGATGAGTACGCATACTCCTAGGTGACTAACTAATAAATAATAAAATAATGCATTAACCTAAGTAAACCCAAGTAAAGTGTAAATAGTGAATACTTATTTACACCAACAATCCCCCTCAAGTGCAACTTAGGGGAATGCACTCAAGTTCAAATATGCATGATGGGTCCCAGCTACGAGGCCATGTTAGGTACCCATGTGCAAAAGCAATGCTCTACATAAAATGATAAAATGAAATCTCTCATAAAGCGGAGAAAAGGGAAAACCTCATGGGAAAAACCCTCCTCAAAAAAGAGAGATAAGTACAATAAAGAAGATGGGAGAGAATAAGACCTCAGATGAGGAAAAGATCACTCTGAGAAGAAAGGAGAGAGAAGTCAAGGGACTCCCCTTTCTGCAACATCTTGCACCCCCCAGAGATCTTGCAAATGAATATACTTGAGCTCATTGAAGGTTTTGGTGAAGATATTTGTGACCTGCTCTGCTATAGGACAATATTGTAATGCAATGATTTTCTCATGTATCAGTTCTCTAATGTAGTGCATATGAACCTCAATGTACTTAGTTTGTTGATGCTGAATTGGATGTTTAGAGATCTCAATAACACTCTAATTGTCACAATGAATGATTGTAGGTTTAGGTAGATCAAATCCAAACTCCTCTAGGATGTGCTATAACCAAAGAGCCTCTATAGCTACATTGACAGCTCCTCGATACTCGGCCTCAGTCGAAGAAAGAGTAGTA
Organism: Cupressus sempervirens; assembly: GCA_028749045.1. Taxonomy (NCBI): domain Eukaryota; kingdom Viridiplantae; phylum Streptophyta; class Pinopsida; order Cupressales; family Cupressaceae; genus Cupressus; species Cupressus sempervirens. The sequence continues at coordinate 850,231,526 of CM053790.1, forward strand.
TTATTTTGTTTCTTACTCTACCAAAAAATGGAGCCAAAACCAAGGTGAAACATGTAACCTGAAGTAGACTTGTGAGAATCAAGATCCCCTGCATAGTCTAAGTCTATATATCTAACTAGCTGAAATCTTGTACTTGCTACATAATGTATCCCATGTGTATGTGTACCCTATATGTAGTGAAAGATGTGCTTGGTGGCCTTCCAATGAATCTCACGTGGCTCTCACATGAAGCAAGAAACCATGCCAACTACAAAAGCTATATCAAGGCATGTATGTGTCAAGTATATAAGATTCTCAATGTAGCATCAACAAGTGGAGTGGTACACGTGGCCTCTAACTTGACACTTGAAAGAAAGAGAGTAGGAGAAGGCTTGCAATCACTCATGTGAAATCGAGAAAGCAAGTGAAGAGCATACTTGGGTTGTGAAAGTGTGATCCCTACTGAAGACTATGTGATTTTAATACCGAGGAAATAATGTAGTAAACCCAAGTTTGTCATAGCAAATCTATCCTACAAAGAGGTCTTGACACTGGCAATGATGGATGAAGTACTTCCTGTAATGATCAAGTCATCTACATAAAGCACTGGTATCAAGTGTGAGTCATCCTTACAAATAATGTAAACATTTGAATCAAAATGATGCTTGGTGAATCTTACTAAGAGTAAGAAGGAATCCATCTTGGCATACCAAGCCCAAGGAGCCTGCTTAAGACCATAGATAGACTTCTTCTATTTGCAAACCATAGTAGAATCCTATATGAACCCCTATGGCTACTCCATATAAATATCCTCATGAAGATCACCATTCAAAAAGGAACTCTTTACATTCATCTAATGTACAACCCAACCATGAGCTGCAGTAATAGCTAATGCCAAGCAAATGGAGTTCATCTTGGTGATTGGTGCAAAAAAAAATTGTGTAGTCAATACTTGGAACTTGCGAGAAACCTTTGACAACTAGTCTGGCCTTATGCTTATCCACACTTCCATATGCTACAAATTTGGTTCGATAGATCCAATTACACTAAACCAACTTTCTTCCCTTAGGAAGGGGAACTAAGTCCCAAGTGTTGTTTTTCATCAAAGAATTATATTCTTCCTCCATAGCCTTGTCCCATTTTGGGATCCCTGATGCTTCCTTAAATGACTGTGGATCTAAAGCAATGGCAATATAAGCATTTGGAAATGATTTGTGCTTTGACCCTGTCCTCTGAGTGTCTAAAGGATTGCCCACCAATGAACCTATTGAATCAAGGGTTTGCTATGCCCAACAAGGTTTAGTGGAAGAAGAAGGAATGTCCTCAACTATTTGTGGACCCTGCAAAGGTGGTGTCCTGCGAGTCAAAGTTGAAAAAATCTCATCTTCCGAGTCACTATCATCACTATTATCACTTCCCATAAAGGAGGAAGAAGGAGGAGTTGAAGAAGCTAAACTTGGACAAGTTTCTTCAAAGTGAACACCCCTCTCATAAAATATTTCATGTGTCTCTAGATCCATGAGTTTGTATGTGTTAAGATGGTAAGGATATCCAATAAATATACAAGGTTTTCTTTGAGGTTCTAATGCCTTCCACTTTTGTGGAGGTATCCTTGCTCATGCTGGACAACCAAAAACTTTAAAGTGCTTTACACTTCGTTTTCTACCACACCAAGCCTCAAAAGGTGTGATTCCATCTAAGGCCTTATGCGGACTTCTGTTTTGGATGTAACTAACACAACACATGGCTTCTACCCAAAACATTTGATCTAGAGACTTATTTTGAAGCATACCAGTGGTCATCTCCTTAAGGAAACTATTCTTCCTTTTAGCAACATCATTCTGCTGTGGCGTGTAGGCAACTGAATGTTGAAGGTCAATACCCTCATGAGTGCAAAAGTTTATAAGCTTGGAGTTGACATATTCCCTGCCATTATCTATTTGTAGAATCTTGATGGTTTTCTGATTTTTTCTCAACTTGAGTTATGAAATTGATAAACTTATCAAATACTTCACTCTTATGAACAAGAAAGAAAACCCAAGCCTAGCATGAAAATTCATCAATAAAGGTGAGAACATAGCGAGCCTTACCAAAGGATGGGACTAGAAATGGGCCAGCTACATCACTATGAACCAATTCAAGATTAGCAGTAGCCTTCCAAGACTTCCCCTTGCCATATTTCTCTTCGAGATGCTTGCCTGCTTCACAACCTAGACATACACCCTCTGAATACTTGACTTGAGGTAGACCAATGACCATATCCTTGCTGCTAAGTTGTTGAAGGTAGCAATAATTGAGATGTACAAATCTCTCATGCCATAGTTTACTTTGTGAATTTGAATGAGTCAACAAGGCAAGGGAAGTGGACTTAGGCACAAAATGAGAGAAAGAATAAAGTCTTGTCTCATGATTAGCCTTGCCAATCGCCACCATAAAATCATCTTTGAGATTTTTTGCCACAACTATATCAGGAAGGAACTCCACTTTGTTGCCACATCCATAGTGAGTTATTTGGTAGATGGAAAGAAGGTTGGTGCTAAGGTTAGGAACATAAAGAACATCTTTGAAGATGTCATTGTCCATCTCAACATTTCCTTTCCCTTCTACTTCCACTTGACTGTCATTGCCCACATAGATGTAAGGTATATTTGATAGTTTCAAAGAGGAAAAATACTCCCTTGAAGTACCCATATGATGTTTAGTTCCTAAATCAAGAACTCATTCCTCAGCATTGTTTGTACTTGTTACCAGAGCTTGTCCCTTACCTTTTGAAGTGGTATAAGATCCCTTATCCTTAATAAGAATTTGGTACATCAATTTTGTGTTTCCTCATTAGGTTTACCAATTCATCAATCTACTTATCTTTACACTCATGTTCATCATGACCATTCTTCTTACAATAGGAACAAATTTTCTTCTCCCTTTTGTTGGAGTTGTTCCCCTTTTGATTATTTTTGGAAAAAGACTTGCCTATTTGTGGAGAAGATTGTTGAGTGGAAGAAGATTGATGTGAGGAAGATTGTTTTTTAGAGGAGGATTTTTATGTGTCATCTTGTGGCTTAGCCTTCCATTGCTTCTGCTTCTTGTTGGAGTTTTTACCACTTGAATTCCCTTCATTAGCTACCAAGGCTGTAGTCTTGGAAGATTGGAGAATTCCCATACTCACTAAATTGTCATGTTTTAAGACCATCATTTCTAAAAATTTCTCAAATGAAGGCTTAGTTTAGGCACTACCCATCGTTAATTTACAAGTATTATAACTGGAAACAAAAGGAGTCATTATATGTTTGATCATCTTTCCATCCTTAATGGGCTCACCGCAATCCTTAAGTTGTGCCCTATACATGTCTACTTGGGTAAGATAGTCTTTGACGGTGTCAAAATTCCTAGGATCCAACTTGAGAAGTTTATCCTCAATGGTGTAGGCCATGTCTTCATCTATTGTCCCATACAATGCTTCAAGTTTAGCCCAAACATCTATTGGATTGGTAGTTTTCTAACATGATATTTGATGGGATCTGAGATATGCTTGAGCAAGGTTCCTATGAAAATTTCTTGTTTGGATTCCTAGTCTTCTTTTCAAGCTTCATTAGCATTAGCAGGAGGTTTCTTTGTTGCACTAGTTACATAATGCAACAAACCTTTTTCAACCAATGGTTCCTTTATGTTTTCTTTCCAAGCAGCATAATTATGTGGAGTTAACACTGAAAAAGAACCCATAATGCAAGATCACAATATCAAGGAGACACAAAACACAATACACAACCCCCTTTTTCACTCAATTAAACCCACCCACGCCCCCCCCCCCCCCCCCCCCCCCCCACTTGTCAAAATGGACAAAGTGGGCTTCTGATTTCCTTTTTGAGTTCAAATCTGGAACTTTCCAATGTAGCTCAAGAAAACAACAATTGATTTTGAAGCAATACAATGCAAAATAGGACCTATTTCTGAAAGTGGTATTTTTTTCTACACAATCCTATAATCTAATGACATATCTGGAAAGTAGATGAAAAAAAATGCCCTTTCAAAAAAAATGGAATCTATTTTGGAGTTTAGATGAGCCCGTACAGAGCGTTTGAAGTTGCAAAATGTAGGATTGGGTAGGTACAGTTGCCAAAAATGTTGTTTTTGACAAATCCATGCACCAAAACTAGAAAAGAACTACACCACTCAAAATTCAGGAAATTCTACCCAAAATCCAAAAAAATTGCACCTAATTTGGAGTATGGATAACTGAGTTATGGCCTCCCAAAGTCGAACTATCAAATCAAAACTGAATTTGGAGAGAGCTTTGGAGAGGAAAACATGAGCTTAAATTTGATAGTCAAATAGTCATAAAAATGCCTAGAAATGACAGTCAAATGATTGTCAAATTTAGGCCAACAGAAAGATGATGTCAACAAAATCGACCCTCCTTAGATGATGTCACACTGACTGTACAAAAAAGTATAATGGTACACATGGCATAGTACAGATGTTGACTTGGCTTTGCTAACTAGTCACCTGACATGTCAAACTATTTAAGCCCCACGTGATAGAAGGTGCACTAAAGATGTGATGCATGGCATATTTCAACTAGTTGTCAGGTTTTGATTTGTAGCTATTGGGAATCAAGGCATGGGATAGAGTTTTGAAAAATGGACGGGCATTTTTCTGGTGATCATAGTTATTAGTGCAGTGGGTAGGAAAAGTCACTGTCGACGGGATATATGCGGGCAGGAAATTATAATCAGAGAAAAGAACAAACATGGGGGGAGAAAATAGAACAAAGAGCAGAAATAGAGTGCATCAGACAAGTAAAGATTATCATATTGAAGAACAAAGAGTATCAACAAGAGGAAAATCCAATCAGAAGGATCTTGGATATAGAAAAAGGCACATCAACTAAAGGGGAGATACAAAGTTTTTGAGGTATATAGTCTATTAAAAAAATTTGAACAATTTTGAAGTTTTTTATACATGCCGAACTATAAATATATTATACTCGAGGAGATTAAATTCATCATGTACAGTTAAGTGTTTTTGACACTCATGTCAAAGGGAAAGATTGTTGGTCTCCTAATAGTTTTGACAATTGAGTGTCAACACACTTAAGTTATATACTAAGTTCATGTCAAGCTAGTAATATATGTTGAGTATAATATAGATGCCAAGTTGCAATAAATGTCAAACCAAATAGAAATATGGTAAGTGCCAAGCCACTCAGGTGCCAAAAAAATTGACAGTGTTGAGCAAGTTTAAGTGCCGAGTGAATAGTAGATGCCAAGAAAGTTCAGGTGCTGAGCTAGACAAAATTATAGTAAGTGTCAAGCACTAGTATTAGCAAGTGCCAAGAAACACAGAATTGACCTAGAAGTTTGTGAAGGCACAAAAAAATATGTAAACCATTTGCATGCTAGCTAATGGATAAATTTTGAAGCCTTAGAGATAAGATTGAATCTATTTGATTCCCTATGCAATTGATATGCAACCAATCAAAAAAATGGAATGGTAAAGAGGCAAAAAGGTTGAATCTCAGTCGTAGATTCATACCTAACGCTGAGTCACAAAATCTTTATAAGGTGACCGAAGCCCCATAATTCAGTAATGATAGAGAGATTGAATATGATGCATGTGAGTGAAGAATTTAAGGAGAAAATGGGTAAATTGATTAGAGAACAAACAAGGTAACTTAGAGGAAGGAAAAAATTGCTGAACTAGTTAACAAAATAGAGGATAAGCACTACAAAAATTTCATATCAGATTAGTGAGGATCAAATTGGATAGAACAAGGATCTGAAATCAACAATATCAGATTGTAAGTAGTCAGATCAAATATTCTACTGTAGTCTCTAAAAATTGTATCAATAGGATGAAATCCTGCGGACTTAGGTTGGTTTAATAGCCATTGAGAAATCCTTTAATAGGGTGACATTCCAAGTTAATATTCTAAAAATCCTTTAAACATATACACTTCCAACAGGGTGTAAAACCCTTTAATAGGGTAGGATCTAACCATCCTTTGTAAGCCTTTAACAGGGCATGCCTTTCACAAGGCAGACAATGGCTCATGGTCAAACTTTGTAAACTTAACCAGTTACATTATTGATGCAGTAGTAAGAGTTGTGGGTGTCATCCCCACCCCAGTTTTACCTTCTCATTTTGGAGGGTTTATGGGTGATCATACCTAGTGTCAAGTGTTTACATGCATGCTTTTACTTTTCATGTTATTTCAATAAGTTTTATGCATATATTGATGGATATTAAAAGTTTTATCAGTTAAAGTTCAATACTTCTGATTCACCCCCCCCCCCTCTGAGAAGTATATTTCCGATTTGTAAATTCCAACAATCCCAAGAAGTATTTCATCTCTCCAACCATACTCATCTCAAATTCTTTCTTCATTTCTTCTGCAAATGTTTCACTTTCTTCATCATTATCTCCAAAAATAGTATCATCCACAAATACTACAACAATTAGTAAGCCTTTATAATTTTTTCTCAAATATAAGTTACTATCAGAATTACCTTTGACAAATCCCAAATTTGTTACATGTTTATCCAATCTTGCATACCATGCTCTAGGTGCTTGTTTCAATCCTTACAATGCCTTCTCTAGTATACAAACCATATCCTCTTTATTTGTCAAGGGAAAAACATTAGGTTGTTCAATGTATACCTCTTCTTCAAGTTCTCTATTTAGAAAATTTGATTTCACATCCATTTGATAACTTTAAAGTTCTTGTTAGGTGTATATGCCAAAAAATTCATACTGCTTCTAATATAGAAATAGATGGAAAAGTCTCTTCAAAATCAATTTCTTCTTATTATGAATATCCTTTGTATATCAATCTTGTTTTGTTTCTCACAACTTCACATTTTTCATTCATCTTATTTCTAAATACTCATTTAGCTCCAATAACATTCTTGTCTTTAGGTCTAGGAACCAACTCCCAAGTCTTGTTCTTTTCAATCTAATCTAATTTTTCTTTCATAGCTTTTATCCACTAATCATCTTTACAAGATTCATCAACATTCGTAGGTTCAACTTGATAAATTAAACATAGTTTGTTGTGTACCTTGTTCCTTGTCCTTACTCCCAATGATTTATCCAAAAATGTGATTCTTTTCCACTTTTCAGTTAGGTGTCACTTGCTCAATTCTAATTTCTGCTCTTGGTTTTGCTCTAGGTTCTTCTCTTTGTAATTTAGTTTTCCAATCACTGTCAGTTTCATAAAATAATTCCTACTCAACATTCTTCTTGTTGGTTCTTTGGTTAGTTTCCTCATCTAAATTATAATCAAGTATCCTTTCTTGGATTCTAAACTTTTCATCAACTCTCACATTAGCACTCTCAACAATAGTCTTTGATGTCTAGCAAAAACATATATATACTTTCCTTTTCAACGAATATCCAAGAAACATTCCTTTGTCACTTCTAGAATCAATATTTCTAATATCATCATCTATCTTAATATAGTATTTACTTCCAAAGATTCTAAAGTACTTCATAGTAGATGCATGTCCGAACCAAAGTTCATAAGGATTCTTATCAGTGCCTTGTCTGATCTACACTCTATTAGTAGTACATATTGTTGAATTTACTGCTTCTCTCCAAAAGATATGCGATACATTATTTTCTAACACCATTCTCTTGCCAATTCAATCACTTATATATTTCCCCTTTCTACTATCACATTCTACTTAGGTGTCTTAGGTGTTGAAAGTTACCTCTTTATACCATTATCTTCACAAAAATTGTTAAACTTATTTGAAATAAACTCTCCTCCTCTATTAGATCTCAAGCATTTAATCTTCAAACTAGATTCATTTCAAACTCTACTTTGGTATATTGAATTTTTCAAAAGCTTCATATTTTTCTCTAAGAAATGTAACCCACATCATTCTAGTGAAATCATCAATAAGTAGCATAAAATACCTTTCACCATAGAATGTTCTTGTCTTTGTAGGACCACTCAAATCTGTATAAACAAACTCCAACTTTGCCAAAGTAGTAAATTTTTTTCTCAAAAGATAATTTTTTTGTTTTTCCATCATGCATTGTTTGCACATCATGTTAGTAGGCTTCACAATCTTAGGAAAGTATCTATTTGCAAATGTAGAACTAACCTTCACAATGTTATCAAAGTTGACATGACAAAATCTCTTATTCCATAACCTACTATCATCCACCTTAGCAACTAAACATGTCATTTCAATAGGATTTAACTAAAATACATTACCTCTCACTCTAGCACCAGTACCAATCAATGTGTCATTATTATCCTTGATAATGCAAGTCTTCTTTGTGAGCTTCTATTAATGTCCCTTATCAACAAGTCCAACACTCAAAAGATTATGTTTCAAACTATGCAAAAAGTAAACATCTTTAGTGTTAGTCTTTCCATCAAGTGTAATAGGTCATTTTCCTTTTATGTGACATGTTGCATTATTTCCAACTCTAAGTATTCCACCATCATAACTATTGAATTCAATAAATTTGTTCATGTCTCTAGTCATATGATGGGAACAACCACTATCTATAATCTAATCAGACTTTTTTATTTTGACTTGTAATACTAATACTCTTTCTTCTTTTATTTCTTTTTTTTTATGTCTCTCTTATTTAATAGCAATAAATCCAATTTTATCATCACTATCATTCAAGAAGTCTACCATTTTGAAATCAAATTCACCATCCAAGCATTATCATAAAAGAAATCCTTAGGTAATCTTGATTTATAGGGATTTCTAGGCTTTAAATTCTTTTTTCTCTTAGGGCATTTAGAAGAATAATGATCAAATTCTTTACATGTCCAACAAATAAGAATTGCGTTACCTTTAGGTTCTCTCTTCACAATCAAGGAAAACCATTCTTCAATCTTCTTGTCTCTTCATCTTTTGTTTGGTTGTTACTAGCATAGACTCCACTTGTACTTGCACTTCTTGTCAACATAGGTCTTTCCCTTTGTATATTGAAAGTAGACTCTACTCTAGGAAATTTTCCACTTTGTTCCATCCACATTTTAGATGTCTGCAATCTTGCAAGAAGAGTATCTCTTGGAAATTTTAGCGAACAAGGAATAACTTGTTCAATCATCTATGTTGTTTGTTTATAAGAAGGTGTCAAGGTCTTCAATATTTTCCATACAACTTCATCTTCTGACTTTTCTCCTCCACAATTCTTTATTCCTACAACAATTTCTAATATTCTAACAAAATATCATTTTATAGTTCATAATAAAACCATATATGTTCACAAGGGAAACCCTTGATTAGGGGGAAATCCCCAATGGGATGGTACCCACAAAATGATGCACTAATATAAAATTTCCTTGTGAAAGGATAAACAATGTTAGGAGTCAATGAAATAAAATCAGTATATATGAGTCCATGTTAGGATACTTTGAATCCCTTTTAGGAGATTCCAACCTTGTTAGACATTGAAAGGGGGACAATTGAACCAATTTTCCAAATAGGCTCAGTATTATTCCTTTTGAATAATACAAGTATGAAATAGCAATTGTCCAACCAACAACTTATCTTGCCAAATTAGTTCCTTTTAAGCTCACTGTGCAATAACCCCACCAATCTCTGTTATGATCTTCACAAGTTCACATATCAAGCTCACACAATGCATATTACAAAGATAGACCACATACCACACTCACACTATAGCACAAGGAAATCATTTTATTTTTATACCATGTCTTAAAGAAACAAGTATTGAGTTGGCCTTGAGGCTTTCCCAATTTACAATAATAATATAAGACCATCTTAAGATATTAGAATATATGTTACATTACAATTTTACACTTTATCCAAGATTACACAATCAATATATATGAGTCCTTGTTAGGAGACTTTGAATCCTTGTTAGAAGATTCCAACCCTATTAGGATTTGTGCCAACCCTATTAGGAGTTGAAAGGAGTACAACTGAACCCATTGTCCAAATAACCTCAATACTATTCCTTCTAAATAATACAAATATGAGATAAAAAATCTCCAACGAACAACTTATCTTGCCAAATTAGTTCCTTTTAAGGTCATTGCGCATCAGTCTCACCAATCTCTGCTATGATCTTCACAAGTTTACATATCAAGCTCGCACAATGCATATTACAAATATATGACCGCATAACACACTCACACTATACCAAAAGTAAATAATTTTTTTTTAATGTAACAAGTCTCAAAGAATAAGTATTGATTTGGCCTTCAAGATTTCTCAATTTACAAAAATAATATAGGACCATCTTAAGATATTACAATATACGTTATACTACAATTTTATACTTTATCCAAGATTACAAGAAAACTATCAACTCATTTCATAACTCTTCACTTGATGATTTTTTGATTATGTCCTCTAAACCAATGCATTTTTAACATGTCTTCAACTTTTGTCTCAATCCACTTAAGCCAATTCCATCTCCGTGAGGAGATAGAATCAAAACAACAAGACTTGATTTCCATAAATATTGTCTGAAATCTGTCTTCACTAAGATCCTCATAGCTCTATCCAATCTTCATATTTATGTATGTGCTCTTACTTGTAGCATCTAGAAACACTATAGAACATCACCTCAAGTGCACATAAGTTGAACTTTAATCCTTGAACTGCACCAAATGCTTCTGCCTTTGTAACTATGTCAGTCTTTATAGAATAACTAGTATGTTGATATCAATAACAAACACATTCATGAATGCAACACATAACCATTGAAACATGTCTCTAATAATGTTAATCTACTCCCCCATAATAATAATACGATCAACATGCATGATAACATATACTATACTGAAAAGATTCAATATTCAAGATTCTTGATTGTTGTGTATTTCTATTACAATGACAACAAAGCTTACTAGCTCATAATGTCCTACATCCCTATCAAATATGGGGGACATCAGTAGAGTGTCGTATACAAGTTTTGTTGGAATTTTGATATGTGTTATGACTTATACAAGACCAGACATTTCCCAAGCAGTGGTAGTTCTTTCCTGTTACATGTCTAATCCGAGAAGAGCACATTGAGAGGTAGCAAAATGAGGTTTTAGATACTTGGGGGATTGTATGCAAAAGTATGTGAAAATTCCTAAGAAGAAATAAGCTATATAACCTAATTCAATTACCCATACACAATGATGATTTACATAAGAAAAATGAATAAAAATACAATTTTTACCTTCACCTACCCATGTAACTTTTCACTCGTCTTGGCCTTAAGTGCTTGACTAGTGAGCACTATAATTAGTTAATAAACTCCTTCAAGATTTGCTTCAAAATTTTAGAGATTTTTGAATCCAATGCACAAATAGAATGCTACAAGTGCTATGATGGATGAATTATAACCCTAACGACATCATGAGTACACTATGCCAGTGATACTATAATGATATGATAATCTTCAAATGCTCTTATAATGCTAATTTTCTCTAAGATTGTTATGATTTCCTAATTCTCCAAAGTTTCTAATTGCTCCAAAATTCTAATTAACCCAAAATAAGAGAAATAGAGAGCTCATTTTATAGATTTTTGGGAGATGCTAGCCTAGGTCGAATAATCCAATGATTGTGAGAGAAAGTTGGTCAAGTGGAGGTTTGAGATTGTCTTGTTGGAGTTAGTTGAGAGAAAATGGTGATTGGTAAAAATGTCAGAGGAATAATAAGGGTTATGTTCCTCTCACATTGACACAAAAGAGTTTGATGTGGAATGGGAAGTCATGTATCATCCATCTCACAAAGAATTTTGAGAGAAGAGTGTTGGGACTAAGTTCTCATGGGGATTTTTGATACAAGTGTCCCTTGAGTCACCCTTGACTAAGCGAGGTTGATTGACTATCCACTAGATTATAGGGAAGGTGGAAAATACTTTTTTATAAGAAGAGAAGTGTCCATTAGGACTATGTCACCTAAGGGAAAGTGTCCTCATGACTCATTCCTTTAAGGACACATATTCTTTTTTGACCCCTTAGGCATAGGGTTTGTGTGTGATGACAAATAGTATTAATTATTAATTAATTTATATAAATAATAGGTGTAGGATGTATCATGTGACTTAGACAAAGGATGCAGACTAGGAGACTTACTCACATCATGATTATCTAATTAAGCAATTGATTAAATCATGCAATCACACTAATTTAGAAGACTTAGGATAATGTGACATAACCTAGGTGAATTAACCTAATAAATTCAATAATTCATTATAGCTAATAAATGAATACTATTAGTTAAATATTAAAATATTCAATTTATTAAATCAACCAATTAAGTGTATACAAGGGTACCTCAAAGTATTCTATATGTTTCCATAGATCAAGAAATGAGGGGGTGACTTAAATATCACACACTAAGCTTAATTCCTAGACCAAAAGTGTTAAATAGTGAAAGTTGACTTTTTTTTTCAAGCTTAATTCTTCCCTTAGTGTGTGATGTTTAAGGGTAGCCACAAATGAGCACTTCTTGTATATTTGAGTGATGAAGTAACAACCCAAGACAAAATGAACACAGTAGGGAAAGGAAAATTTTATTATCAAATATGATATGCTATTACATTTAGTGCAACAAAATTAGACTCAACTACATACCCTATAGGCTTACAATGCCATCACATTCTGGAGAAAAACCCTTCTCATAGTACCTTCTCCCAAACTCGGCAAAAATTGCCTTTACAATGACCTTAAGTAACCCATTTTTGGACTTGTACGAGGTCATTTAGTGTCTCAAATATGAATATGAAGCATTCTTAGTGGAAACTTAAAATTACAATAAATTTAAAATCGTAAATCCTTTTGACCTGATTCTTTTTTTGGAATGCTTTAAATTACAAGTACAATCATCCCTCCAACTTACACATTCTAACTCATCACAATTATGGCTCAATTACAAGATAACATATTTTCTGCACTAACACACCCCAAGGTGCTAAAAAATACTAACCCAAAAAACCACTAGTGGAACTATGAGAATTGGAATCTCTATTTGGCCCAAATGGTATCCAAAAATACAAACACATTAAAAAGAAACTATTAAGGTTGTAGCTTCTATCAGGTTGATTTTAACATGAGATACCTTGTTGATGGTAAATCTTCTTTAAGACAAATATCTTATATATATATAATATGTAATATAATATATATAATATAATTATACATTTTATATTATTATATAATAATATATATTATATATTATTATATAATAATATATATTATATATTATTATATAATAATATATTACATACATGGTTAACATATTAGTATTACATATTGTAAGACTCCTAGTCATTCTAGATGTCTTTATACATAGGCACTTCTAGTGTGTATAAATCAGATAATTGAATAATTAGATAAATCTATGAATACATAGAGGGTGCCTGTATACAAGGGAAACTGATATGTCTAGAAGTCACACAAGAGATAAGGATTGCAACTCAGCACATGTCCACCAAAGGTGTATTATCCTCCATTGAGCACAAGAGTTTGTGTGATGATGAGAGGATAAGTTTATATAGGTGTATCTCATAAAGAGATGTTGTAGACACCATGTGCTCTAATAAGTTGCTAACTCCTATGTTGTCAACAAGACAAGTCATATGACTATGCATATTCCTAAGTAAACTTAAGTAAAGTGTAGTAATAATTAATTATTTACACTAACACCCCCCCTTAAGTGCAACTTAGGGGAATGCACTTAAGCTCACAAAGCTAAATGCAAGATGAAATGTGGGTCCCACCTATTAGGCCATTTTAGGTACCCAAGTACAGATGCAATGCTCTACATACAATGCAATGCAATATCTTTGAAAATAGAGAAAGAGGAAAAACCACATGGGAAGAACCCTCCTCCAAAAAGAGAGATGAAGATATACAAGATGCATGCAAGGATGGAGTAATCAAGACCCCCTTAGTATGACATACATCATGCATGTACAAGCATATATTCCCCATAAGAAAAAATACATTATGGTATTAACCCATATTGAATAATCTCCTGCAAGGATGTCATGAAGACAAAAAAGTATCCAATGCCTACAAATGACATTGCTCCCTTTAGGAAGAAGATACACCAAGTATAGGTGCAAGTATACTTCCCATTGTAGATAGGAAGCTGGGTGAGGAATCCATACATAGTATGCTATGGATGTTGCCTCTAAAGTATGCTTATATGTTGACAAGTCCTTGATGAATGTAGATGCCACAATCCAATTTGGTGGATGCCCAAAAGAAGGTGGAAAACAAGGTAACATGTCCATGTATGAAAGTGAATCAAACTCCAAAGACAGGGAATCATCCTTATAGGAAGATATGGGAAGAGAAGCAATGTAGCCTCCCCTCAATGATGAATGTACACCCATGAAAGAAGCTCCTTGATGATTGAAGAAGCTGCACCATGAAAACTGAATGATGTTCCTCCTTGTAGGAAGAAGTGGTGCCATAGGTGTAGTAGAGAATTCTCCCTAACCAGTAGGAAGAATCCTCAAAAGATATGATGTCTGAGAAAACTGGAATAAAATCTCCAAAGATTGATATGTCTCCTTTGAAGTAAAAGAGTCCTCCTCTAGCTGCTAAAAAGAAGTATCCATAATCATGTCAGTATCAAAAGAAAGATCAAGTGGTTGAGGGTCAAAGTGCTCCCTCGCAACAAGTAAAGAAGAATTATCCTCAACAAAGAGAAGATGGATGTCATCAATAATGTCTCCCACATCTTCAATGTAAGATTCCACAAACAACACAACAATGTCTGGAAGGAAGTCATCCCATGAAGCTAAAATAGGAAGACATGGTATTTCTTGCTACACTGAATCAGAAGCATCTGTGGTTTAAACTAGATCTATAGAAGTAATAGGAGCATCAAGAGGTCTGATCTCAACTAGAGTTGTAGGTACCACAACTGGAGTGACTAGAGGTAGAATGTCCTTTGGGAATGGAGGGACTTGTGGATCTCCATATGCTTTCCAAAGACACATCCAAAGTTCATAAGGATTACTTGTCTTTTGAAGGACATAAAAATAATCCATGCTAACTTTTATAAAAATAGCTTGAAAAATCATTCTAGGAACCATCCAATAAGTAGAAGAAGGCCATTCTTTGGAACACAAATAAAGAAATACTTCCTTATGTTCTCTTAGATGATTAATCATTAAAACACTCCATTTTTTATAGTTCCCTTTTGTCAATTTAAATCTTAAACCAAAATGACACTTTTGACATGACTCCATGAGATCAAATAATGTATGCACCCCCAAAATGTGAAAATAAAAATTAAAAAAATCAAATAAATCCACCCTAATGCATGATTTGGCACTTTATATTTAGTGTGATTACAATGGCCACTTGCCAATTTAGGGCATAAGTGGACTTTTGATTTTAATGGTTACAACAATAAATATGAAGCTATATCAGACTCAACAAGATAAGACACAAGACCTCTCAAGGATCTAATTAATTACAATTTCTAATAGGCCAAAATGAGACCAAAATTTGAAAGTACTCTGTCTACTCAAAATTACTCCAAACTGATACCAAATTTGGAAGTAGACAAAAAATAATGCACTTTCAAAGAAAATAGCACCTGAATATGTGTCCAGATGAGCCCGAATTAAGCTTTTGAAGTTGCAAAAATTGGGATTTGCAATTTGCAAAAAAAATTCAGGAATATAGATCTCAAACATCCTATACCAATGTGGCAATCATGAAATTCTACCCCAAAACAAAAAAAAATTGCTTGAAAAAAGGAGTCTGTATGAGGGAGATATCGTTGTTTGAAAATCACATATGTAATTATTTTTCCTGAATCACTGCCCTTGCACCTCCAAAAATCAAATGACTCTAGATTTCACCTTATATGTCTAATTTTGATGAAACAAAATTCAATTTGGGAGTTTTTTGACCTTCTGAATGTGATACCAATATATGATTTGCACTAGCAAGCTCCAACCTTGACCTGCAAAAAAAAATCTCTCCAATGGCTTTGCAATGAAACTCTTGTGGCTTTGATACCATGTAAGAATTTGGTATAGCTCTGATACCATGTAATAAATTTCCTAAGGCAATAATATAGCACCAAGATCAAGAAGCTTAATAGATAGCACAAGAGAGACTAATGATGATCAAATGTGAATCTCAATAATGATCAAAAGCGTAATGTATATCAAATAATTGAATAATTGGATAATTTGATGAATACATCATAGAGGGTGCCTATATATAAGGGCAACTGATATCTCTAGAAGTCACACAAGAGATAAGGATTACAACTCAGCACATGTCCAACAAAGGTGGATTATCCTCCATTGAGCATATGAGTTTGTGCAATGGTGAGAGGATAAGTTTACATAGGTGTATCTACTAAAGAGATGTTGTAGACACCATTTGCTCTAAAATAAGTTGCTAACTCCTGTGCTGTCAACAAGACAACTCATATGACTATGCATATTTCTAAGTAAACTTAAGTAAAGTGTAATAATAATTAATTATTTACACTAACACATATATGCTTAAGATGAGTTACATATGTGGTTATTTATATTACAATTATAATAATATGTTAACTAGTGAAGTTTAACCATAGAGACATGTCTCCTCCTCTCATATTTATGAGTCCTTAAATCTGCATTTGGAAAATTATCAATCATAATAGCTATGATTCTATATTTGTAGAAAATATCCAAATTACTTAACATGGTATCAAAGCGGGTTGCAAATGTATAAATGAATAGTTGAACATTGAATATATTAAGGAGGCATCAAATTTGAGTGTGGGATTGAAAAATGTAAAATGAAGAGAACTTATACAAAGAGTTTAAAGGCTAGATGTACCTAACATATTCTATGAATGAGAAAGTATTATAAAAACAAGGAACATGCATTCTTTCTATAGAAAATAAAATTGTATTGGCATAGCGTATTTGGGAAGATGGCATAAAGTCAGCACTTGGATAAAGAAGATAAAACAAACCTCAAGTTTTTTAAAAATTTAAATTCCATTAAAGATATCATAACAAGTATGTACGACAAGTTTTTGAAAGAATTGATATGCAGAAGTTGAGAGCATTGGATGTAGTAGTAAATAATAAAACTCAAATTCTAAAGAAATCCTTAGTCATTATTTAACTTACAGAGTTTGATGGTGAAAGAAATATGCAATACTGAACACATAACTAAATAGATAATGCTCATCTCAATCTTCTATTTGCAGAGTTTGATATTGACATCAGTACTTAGGAGCTTAGTATCGTTTGACCTAGACAAACATTGAATGCATTGGATGATCTTTACGTGGAACATTACATCAAATCAATTAGTTATTTAACATGAATTTTACTCATCAATCTATGATAAACATTTTTAAGTCTGCTACTGTAATAATTAAATTAGAAGTAATGTCACTATGAGCTTGTTCTAATGCTGATGAGGCTAGCACTATTGGCAATGAGGTTGCATGAATTTCTCTAGAATACAATGTCTACTCCAGTACAATTTATTATCTATACAACTCGATTTTGGAGTAACCATAGATGATGCAAGAATTTGTAAGAATTTTCTTTAGGAAAAAATCACCCAAGATCAAGGAACTCAAGAACAAGCACAAAATGGACCAATAAAGTATGATTAGAATAAAAATATCAAAATGAATTCATGTGTTGTATATGCATACACACTAGGAGTGCCTATATATAAAGGCCTCGAAGATGCATCTAGAATGTCTCTAGAATGAGCTAGGAGATAAGCATTACAACTAAGTGCATGCCCACAAGAAGTGGATTATCCTCCACTGTGCATGAATGCACATGCATCAATAAGAGGATAAGTATGACAAGATGTATCTCATATAGAGATGTTGTAGACACCATGTGCTTAAATTAGATGCTAACTCTTGTGTTGTAGATACCATGTGCATAAAAGAGTTGCTAACTCTTGTGTTGTCAACAATACAACTCATATGAGTATGCATACTCCTAGGTGTCAAACTAATAAATAGTAAAATAATGCATTAACCTAAGTAAACTTAAGTAAAGTGTGAATAGTAAATACTTATCTACACCAACACCCCCCCTTAAGTGCAACTTAGGAGGATTCCATTAAGCTCACAAAAGCTAGGATGAAAATGCATGATGGGTCCCAACTATGAGGCCATTTTAGGTACCCATGTAAAAAAGAAAATGAAATCTCTCACAAAGTGGAGAAAGAGGGAAAACCTCATAGGCAAAACCCTCCCCCGAAAAGAGACATGAAAAACAAGATGCATGGATGGATGGAGTAATCAAGAACACCACCCCCCCCCCCCCCACAACCATTATGACATTGAGAAGAAAAAAATCCCAGAAGAGGAAAATGTCCCCCCCATAAAAGAGATGAAGAAAGGAGATTGTCGATCAATGATAGATGCTCCAATATAAAATTTGATCCATGACTATTGAATAATGTTCCTCCCTCTAGGAAGAAATAATGGCATAGGTACATATGAGATGCTTCTCCAATGTGTAGAAAGAATCCTGAAGATGAGTGGTGTCTCTAAAACATTACTCAACTGTTCCTATGTCAATACTGACAGTCACCCCTTCCAACACTGTTGAAAAGAGCAAGTGCAGATCTAGCAAGGATGGATGTAGAACATATCCCAAAGAACCAATTGTCTCCTCAAATGATAAAGAGACCTCCTACAAGTGTTGTACATAAGGATTCACAATCATATCAACCTGGAAAGACTAATCATGCAGAGAATAGACAAGAGGGTTAGAATGAGCCCTCATAACAACTAAACAAGGATCATCTTCATCAAAGAGAAGATGTATATCATCAATGATGTCTACTAAATCTACTATGTAGGACTCCACAAACAAACCTAGAATATATGTTATGAAGTCATCCCCTGATGCTAGAACTAGAAGACAAGGTGTACCCAACTATACTGAATTACATGGACCTATCACTGTAGAAATGTATGCATGTGGAATGTGTTGATGCTATGACCTCTTCCTGCATCTGTCAATAGGATCCTACATATCTAAATCTCTTGAATCACTATCATTATTCTTGCTATCAATTTCCGTAATGTATGAATTATGGAGAGGATTAGAGGATAAGCTAGGTGAACTTTCCTCAAAGTGAACATTCTTCTCTATAAATATCTCATGAGTCTCAGGATCCATAAGTCTATATTCCTTAACACTTTCTTCATATCCAATGAAAGTACAAGGCCTTGGTGGTGGCACCTTGCATTCCCTTGAAAAGATGTTTGCCTATGCTAGACAACCAAAAAATATGAAGTGTTTCACAACTGGTTTTCTTCCGCACAATGCCTCAAAAGGAGTCATTCCATCTAAGACATTACGAGGAGATCTATTAAGTATGTGATTGGCACTTCTTATAGGTTCGAATTCAAGTGATGGATCAAGAGACTTAGCTTGAATCATGCAACTTTCCATTGACTTAAGAGTTATAATCCTCATTGCTGCAACACTTGTCTTTTGTAAACTAAATGCTACTAGATTTTGAAGATGAATACCCTCAAGTTAAAAAAAGTCTCTAAGTCTTAAGTTCACATATCTACTTTCATTGTCCATACGAAGAACCTTGATGGCTTTCCTTGATTTTTTTTCAACATGACTCTTGAAAGCTAGGAACTTATCAAACACTTCATTGTTGTGATTAAGAAAGTAGACCCATGTGTAGCATGAAAAGTCATCAATGAAAGTGAGAATATAGCAACCCTTGCTAAGTGATTTCACTACAAAAGGACTTGCTAGAACAATGTGAACAAACTCAAGAACAATTGATGCTCTCCAAGACTTCCCTTTGTAAATTTCTCCTCTAGATGCATATCCATTGAACAAGTTGAACATTCACCCTTATAAAAGTTGATTGTAGGTAGAATTTTTACCATATTTTTTGAGCTAAGTTGATGAAGATAGCAGAAGGCAATATGTCCATACTGCTAATGCCATAACTTACTTTGTGATTGAGATTGTGTCAACAAGGCATGTGAAGGAGACTTAGGCATGAAGTGGGAGAAAGAATAAGTCTTGTGTCATGATTGAATTTACCCACTACAATCAATGAATCATCTTTAAGATTTTGTGCCATTACTAAATCAGGAAGGAACTCAACTTTATTGCCACCTCCATAGTGAGTGATTTGGTAGATTGAAAGGAGATTAGAGCTAAGGTTAGGAACATAGAGAATGTATTTGAATCCTCATTTTCCATCTCAACTTGTCCTTTCCCTTCATCTTCCATTTTTTTATCATCCCCTACAAAGATGTGAGGTACCTTAGACTAATTCAATGAAGAAAAGTGTCTTTTTGAAGAACCCCTATGATACGAAGCACTTGAGTCAAGAATCCATTCCCCTGAAGAACTTGAACTTGCCATAAATGCTTGCCCTTTTTCCTTTGAAGTGGATGGATTTGAATCCTTGGAAGTGTTTGTAACATTTATTTTGTTCTTCCTAAGTAAGCTTTCCAACTTATCTATTCTCTTAGTCTTGCAATGATGCTCATCATGATTTTTTTTCTTACAATATGCACAAAATAGTTTATCCTTCTTGTTATTGTTTCCTTTCTTGTTAGAAGAAGACTTGCCTTGTTGTGAGGAGGAAGATTTTTGTGTCTATGATTGTGATTTGGGCTTCCACTGCTTGTTCTTGTTGTTGGTTGAACTTTTTCCACCTTTATTTGATTGGTTCTCATTACGAGCCACTAATGCCTTGGTCTTTGATGATGTGAGAATTCCCATATCTATCAACTTGGATTGTTCTAGCATCAACATTTCTAAAATGCATCAAATGTAGGCTTAGTGAAGGTGTTGGAAATATAGATGGAGTAACTGAGAGGGGGTGAATCAGTTACCACGAAAAAAAAAATCCACAGATCCCTTAGATGTCTAATAAATCTATTTATTTCTGTCACTTAGTAAACATTCATAAAATGTTGTAACTTGGTAAATGCAATGAACAGATCTTAACATGCATAAAGTAACTTGTAACCATAAAAGAAATAGCATGAACACATGAGACACCAGATTTAACATGGAAACCCAATATGGAAAAAACTACCAATGTAACTAGCTACTGATTTTCACTCTTTTGAAGTGAGCCATGTTAGGAGCCAACCCTATTAAAGGTTACAAAATACATTGTTAGGTGTGACCCTGTTAGAGGATTTAATCACCCTTTTAGGAGTGGCCTTGTTAGAGGTCTTTAGAAAAATTCAATAGAACTATTACCTTGTTAGAGGATTTACAAAATGGCTATTAGACCAACTCTGTTAAGAGATTTTGGAATCACCGCTACAATATTAGAAAGTAACAATGAAATGACTTAAATGAGATACAACCGAATTTTCTGATTATAGATCTCTGTTCTACTCCACTAGATCCTTCTTGATCGAATATAGCTTTGTTGTTCCTTAAGGATATCTGATCATCCTTCAAAATTCACTCTCACAAACAACCAATCCACTTGCATGCTCGCTCATTCATTCATTCACTTTCACATTCATTTCACACCTTGAATTCTGAATTTGACCTTTCATATATACCATTCAAATTATCAAGTCAGCTCATTCACAAGTTACAATCACCAATAATCATCACCACAGTCAGCTAGAAATAATACTTAAAACATTTAAGCATTATTTCACAAATTAACAAATTCTTTCATTGGCTGACCCTATTAGGTAAACACTATTCTAGAAATGATTTCCTATGTTAACCATTAGAAGCTTGGTTAACACTCTAAACCATGCAAAATCCTTTGGTGACCGAGTGAACTTGGTAAATACTAACTTTTCTTTGCTAACCTTGCAAGCTCGGTAAACACTAACTTCTGCCATATTTTCCTTCGACGCCCAAGTGAACTCGGTAGACACTGTCTATGCAAGGTAATGTCCATGAATGCTCGATAGACACTGAAAATCATCTTGTAGAGCAAATGAGCTTAGTAGATGTTGACAGATAACTAATATGACATTTGTGTAACATCAAAGACAACACACAATTGGATAATTGTATCCAAAAGAAGGCACTTCCCATGGTCAACCTGTGAGTGTTGTAACTCGAAACAAAAGATGCATACTTTGAAGGTAGCCTCGTCAAGATGTGATGAATCAATCTATTATCCTTCATGGGATTACCATAATCCTTAAGTAGTGCTCTCAATTCATTGGATTTGTTGACATAGTCTTGAATTGTGTCCAAATTCTTAGGATCTAAGAGAATTAGATCATCCTCAATTTGAAATCCTTTTTCCTCATCCACCTTACCATACAACCCTTCAAGTTTGTCCCAAGCACCCTTGGCATCCTTAAAGCTAGAAATGTGGAAGAAGAGATCTCTATGAACACAACTCTTGATAATTCCTAAAGCCTAGTTGTCTTTAATTTGCCAATCAACTAGTGTTGTAGCATCAGTGGGTTTGGTAATTGTACCATCAACATATAGATTTAAACCTTTTTCCATTAATATACTCCATATAATATCCTTTCATATAGTATAATTGTGTGAAGTTAGAAGTGGAGTTTTAGGTGAACCCATAATGCAGAAAATTAAAATAGCACAAGAGAGAGACACAAGAACACCAGATACACCCCCCCTCTTCACTCAATCAAAGAACCCCCCGCATACGATGCTTTTGGCACTTTATATTTAATGTATTTACAACAGGCCACTTGTCAAAATGGACAAAAGTGGGCTTCTGATTTTGTTGTTTACAACTACCTTTTGAGGTTCAAATTTGGTACTTAGCACTGTAGCTCATATGCACAACAATTTTGGAGTTTTATCAAAGCAATACAATGCAAAAAAGGACCTAATTCTGAAATTGACATTTCTATCCACACAAGCCTATAATTTGATTCCAGATCTAGAAAGTAGATGAAAAATTAAGCACTTTCAAAAAAAAGGAACCTGACAATGTGTCCAGATGAGCCTGTATAGAGCATTTGAAGTTGCAAAATGTAGGATTAGATAGGTACAGTCACCAAAAATGCAATTTATGACAAATCCATGCACCAAAACTAAAAATTAATAGCACCATTGAAAATTATAGGAAATTTTAGCCAAAATATAAAAAATTGCACTTGATTTGGAGTTCGGATGATTGAGATATGGCGTCTCAAAGTCAGACTGTCAAATCAAAACTAAATATGAAGAGGGGTCTAAGCAGAAAAACACGAGGTTAAATTTAACGTCCAAATATTTGTCGCGATAGTGAAATTTGGCCTGCTGATGACAGTCAAATAGTCATCAATTTTAACATAGTAACTAGTTGATGTCAACAAAAAAAGGCCTCCTCAAATGATGTGGCAAGTACAGATGCTAACATCACTATACAAAATGTTGCTGACTAGGCATACAGATTTGTTGATGTGGATGTAAAAAATAGTTGAGTAGGGTCCACATGGAGGAGTTCACAATTACCACATGGCATGACTAGGCTATTACCATGGCGATACATGAATTGACTATTTACACGGGTGGTGTTGTCATTGAGTTGCCATGTAGAGGACGCATGGCCTAGTCTCTGGTTGAATGTGCTTGGCGAGCGGATGTGTCCCGTGACGTGGATTAGATTGGGTAGGAGCCTCAATCACCTAAAATATTATTTGGCTACTGGTGGGAGCTACATTGAATAGTCAATGTTGGGAAAAGAGAAGACAGTGGCCGAAGTTATGTCGGTCATTGATGACTGTGGTCGACAGGAAGAGTTTGACATCACCATACTGGAGTTGGTGCTACTCACTAAGAAGATTGTCACCGGTGAGGTCTAAGGATGTTGATGGCAGGAGTTTTAAAAAATTGGTGGGTGTGGGTTTAATCCTACATCTACTGGGTTGAAAGATCAACGAGTATATATAAGACACAAGCCACAGGGCTTAAAAAAAGAGTCATCAGTGTGAGATATGAGGTGCACCATGGTTTGGTCAGTTTGGAATTATTGTAGAATATTCTATCGTGTTGTGGTAATGGTCGCTAGTTTTTGGTGTGGTGATGCTAGATTTGAAAAGGGAATATTCTATGTGTGGGGGCTGAGATTTGACCACCTGATTCTTGCAAAAAAAATTCTCTACAGTCCTGATAGGCCAATTTTTTTTCAAAAATACAAATTCAAAAAATATAATAAATGCATAGAAACTAAAATGACAGATCTGAAAAAATAAAATTACAAATCTAATAGATCATATCAAATTTGTAAATCAGACCTTCGGATGCCAGTTTGCAAAAAAAATTGCCTCAATTTTGAGTATGGCATAGGGTAGGAAAATTTATCATCAAAATTCACTGAATCGACACTTTGGATGCAATAGCAAGGTTTGATTTGGCTCTAGACGCTCCCAATGACTGTGATACTCTAGATCTAAATCAAGGTCCTTCGAGAGGTGAACAAGAAAATGGTCTCCAATGGCTATGTGAAGAGAAATTCCCTCAACTTTGATACCATGTAAGAATTTTCCTTAGCGAAAAATCACCTAAGATTAAGGAACTCAAGCACAAGAACAAATTGGACCAGTAAAGTATGATCAAATAACAATATAAAAATGAATTGATGTGTTGTATATACATACACACTAGGAATGCCTATATATAAAGGCCTCTAAGATGCATCTAGAATGTCTCTAGAATGAGCTAGGAGATAAGCATTACAACTAAGCACACATCCACGAGAAGTGGATTATCCTCCATTGTGCATGAATGCAAGTGCATCAATGAGAGGATAAGTATGACAAGGTGTATCTCATATAGAGATGTTGTAGACACCATGTGCTTAAATTAGATGCTAACTCATGTGTTGTAGACACCATGTGCATAAAAGAGTTGCTAACTTATGTGTTGTCAACAAGACAACTCATATGAGTATGCATAATCCTAGGTGTCAAACTAATAAATAATAAAATAATGCATTAATCTAAGTAAACTTAAGTAAAGTGTAAATAGTAAATACTTATTTACACCAATAGAATCCTTGATCTATTTGTAGTGAATACAGACTTTGACAAGTTACAGAACCTTGTCAAAATGAAATAGAGGGAGTATTCATGGGAATAAAATTCAATGATAATTGATCAAGGACCATGCACCAATATGTAATATTTCCCGATAGAGGAAAAGCTTGTAGACATACAAAATTCATCATCATGCGAAGATTCATTCCTCATGCATTAGCCATCTTTAAAACACATGTAACCTTCTTGGAACTAAATAGGTTCTTTTATTCAGTGAATTAAAAAATGTTCAAGGAAAGACATGATTATTTTTCAAATTGTCAAGAAGCTTGAACACAAAGACATACACCACCCACTGTTAGTCAAGGTCAATGGTTTTCTTCGAACACATAAAATACTAGCAAGGAGATTGATTGGGGGTGACGTGGAGAAAGAGAGACATGTCATAGGTGGCAAGAAGGAAGTGAGACTGATGTGGAAAAGGAAGTGGGACTAGATCTCTTTTAATACAATATATTATGGTGGCCACAAAAAAGTCGCTTGAGGAATTCAAATTGGAAGCCTTTGTACACACACCATAAGGAATATGCCATATTGCCAAAATTATACAAGGGCATAGAGGAGGGACAAGCTTTACATATACCTCACTATATTAAAAGGATATTTAAATATGATCATTTTTTTTGTGTTGTTATAGTTCAAATTGACTTTAATTTATTCATGGAAAGATGATTTGATAAAAGCAATTTTTTTGTGTGATTTATTCCTAGAAAGAGGATCCTTGAAAGGAGTCATCAGGACATTACAAGAGTTAAGACAAAGATTGTATTGAATTAGTGTCACTAATATTTTAATGATGTTTCTTTTAGCAGAAGAAGTACAATGTGACAAGATCGATTAAGATACATTACCACAACAAGTTAGGTTGGAATAACAAGCATCGCGGTGAAGTGATATGTGATGCCACCACATGACTTAGGTATATTATATTAAGGTAATGCATTCAAAGTTTACTTGTACTATTATATAAATGAACATAAGTATAATAATATCTTTATATTATAATATAATGTGAATATATTAAAATATATATAACTAAGTACTATTTTGAATTGCTAATATTGTCATCTTGAATAGAGTAATTATGTTATTCTAAAGGAACAATATTGTACTTATTATGAATATCTAATTATTCCTAATAGTATTATCATCCTTGAGTATTATAGTAGTCTCTCTCTTGTACCATAACAATTATGTGCCTTGATCTTTTTCCCTGAAAACATTATTGCAAGAAAAAGAGAGAGATTGAGACCCAGAGGGAGGTTGATATTTAAGGCAATCTAGAAAGAGAGGGAGAATATAGATTATATGATTCAAGTCAATTTTTAGTGATCTCGGTCTTATTAATTAAGAGGGAGTAAGCAATGTTGAGATGGATTTCTCTAGTGGTCAATAAATTGTCATTGTCAATAAGATCATGATTGATACATCATGACCATGTGATTTTAATAAGCCTACCCCCCTGGTACATCATGAGGAAGTGATGACTTCTAAATGATGTCACTTGTATTTGTAGAAGTTACTATAAGGAAATTTGAGTTGTTATGAGACGTTAATGAAGTTTTTAAGAGTACGTTTGAACCATCTATGAGTTTTTCCTTGATGAATGAAACTTGACATATGAGTCGTACAATCATTCATGTGGCACAATCATACTTAATCAAGATATTGGCATAGTGTGGATGAGTTTGATAAAATGGAACGACATGTTCACTTCTACTATTAAACTAAATAAATGTTTGGACCTTCAATGGACGAAAAGAGTAAGTTAGAACTTAGAAAGGAGTTGTCATATTTGATACAAAATTATTCAACAATATAAGAATGAGTGGAAATATTACATTGTGGGGAGAATAATAGTCAATGTTCCATTCCGACTTGAACCTTATTTAGAGGGGAGATGTTTCATTCTCAAATAATCTAAAAATACAATTTTTGAATCTTCATATGTAGATAAGTATTTTTTATCTTTTACATGTATCTACTCTTTGTAGTCTCACTCTTATTTGTAATTCTATAAATACTATAAGGGTTATTTGCCCTGATCTTTTCCTTTATGTTTGAGGATATTCTTACAGGAAAAGAAGGTTGGTACTTTACATATGCTACCAAATATTCTGTAGACTCAATCTAATGATAGTAGCTCCAAAAACCCCAATGATCAAGATGGATAAAGTGAGGCTCTTGAAGAAAACATCTTTGATGATTAAGATTAAGAGATTCTTCTACATTTAGAGGGAGTATAACACTTCTTTTAAGGTAACACAAGAATTTAGAAGATTGATACATAGAGGGAGTCTAGAAATACATGTGTGTAACCATGTGATTTTGATGGGCTCACTCATATGTATATCATAAGGAAGTGATGACTTATCACCAGAAAAATAGATATCAGATTTAGAGTGAGTTTAACAAGAATCTTTGGGGAAAAGAGTCTCTAAGGGAGTAACTATTGGACCTAACATCCCATTATCATTGTTTAGAGGGAGAATATTTGAGGTGTAATCCTTTGTGAATGATATCTTCTCTATGAGGAGAAGTTCTAAATGAAACTCTTTGTAATGCATTCTTCTCTGTGAGAGAAAATGAAAGTGAAAAACCTTTGTACCACCCTATGATTGCCTTCATGATGTTTAATATTGCACATATGATATGTAATGAAAGGTGACAATCTTTCATTGACATATATAAAAAGAAGGTAACCATTATAAGGTGATGATCTTATAAATGATAAACATGTTATCATGGCAGACTTCAATAAATTGTTGTTCTAGAGTGTTGGAAATTATGATAATGAATAGACAAAAGGTAGCCATTGTAAGGTGGCAATCTTATAAATGTTAGACCTATTAGCATGGTTCTTTGGGCCAGATTTTTCCAGACACTATGATAACCAACTTGTTATGGTTCTTTGGGCTGGATCTTGTCAAACACCATGAAATAGTTACTACTATAGACCACATTTAAAGTGGTGTTTTAAAGTTATGGAAATTGCTTCAATTGTGTATAATGAAAGGTGAGAAATTTAGCCTCATAGTGAATTGAATATCATATAGAGATGATATCTCTTCATATTATTGAGAGCATAATGTGTTCTATAAATCTTCCCTAGCTAAGAGGGAGTGTTAAGGTTGTAGCTTCGGTCGGATTGATTTTAACATGAGATACCTTGTTGATGGTAAATCATCTTTAAGACAAATATCTTATATATATAAATATTTATATTATATATTATATATGTAATATAATATATATTATATGTTATACATGACATATTATTATCTAATAATATAATAATATATATTATATATTATTATATAATAATATATTACATACATAGTTAACATATTAATATTACATACATGCTTAATATGAGTTACATATATGGTTACTTATATTACTATTATTTTAATATGTTAAGTAGTGATGTTTAACTGTAGAGACATGTCTCCTCCTCTCATATTTATGAGTCCTTAAATCCACATTTGGAAAATTATCAATCACAATGGCTATGATTCTACATTTGCAGAAAAGATCCAAATTAATTAACAAAAACAAAAATTATCACTAATCATATTTTTAGGTGATACAAGATTGCCCTTACACCACTGGATGCTCCTGCATCAGACACCCAAGGTAAATTGAAAAGTGACCCTATAACTTTATAGCAAGTAGAGGAAAACCCAAACGGGCAACCTTGTCATGGATATCCAAGTCGAATCTTCCATTGGTTGTCCCTTCCACTTCACCAAGTACTCCTCATACTGCATGTTTCTGGTACTTTGACCCACATGACTATCCAAAATTTCTTCAATCTCTTCCTTCTCAGAAGTAGGAATGGGACATGGCTCCAGCATCAACTCCTCCTCTGCACCATCATCATGATATTCCATTAAGTTTGCAATATTGAAAACATTGGAAATATGGATCTCATCTAGCAACTCCACTTCATATGCATTTCATGAATCATGTTTCTTCAAAATCTTACAAGGACTAAATTTCTTCATCTTCAACTTGTTGTAGGTGCCCACTGGAAACCATTCCTTCCTCAAGTACACCATAACCAAATACCCAACTTGGAATTCCTTATATGTCCTCTTTTGATCTGCTCTAGCCTTATACTATAGGTTCATCTTGGTAATATGTGCATGTACCTCCTTATGTAGGTTCTTGACATGTTCAATAAAGTCTTCTACCTTAGCACTAGTCCTCTCTCCTTGCTCCATCTTCCTCAACTCTGGTGTAGTCCTTGGACTACTCCCATACACAATTTAGAATGGTTATCTACTAGTACTCCTATTCACATAATTATTGTAAGAGAATTTTTCATGTGGTAGAATCAAATCCCATCCCTTGGGCTTATCTCCTACTAAACACCCTTGCGAATTGCCCAGACTTCTATTCACCACTTTTGTTTGTTCATTAGTCTGCAAATAATGTGTAGAACTAAACTTCAATTTTGTCTTCAACTTCTTCCACAAAGTTCTCTAGAAATACCCAACAAATTTAGTATCTCTATCAAAAATGATAATTTTTGGGAGACCATGTAGCCTCACCACCTCTCTAAAAAACAAATCTACAATAGGCATTGCATCATGAGTCTTGTGGCATGGAATGAAATGTACTATCTTAGAGAACCTATCAACCACCACAAAAAAGAGTCATTAGCCCTATGTGTCCTTGAAAATCCAAAAACAAAATCCATACTTATGTCCTCCTAAGGCTTTGATGGAATAGGAAATGGCTAATAGAGTCTAGTATTTTGACTAAGTCCTTTGGTTTCCTAACATACTAGATAACTGTACACAAACTTCTTCACATCCTGTGATAATTGAGGCCAAAAATAAAGTTCACTAAAAATTACAATGGTCTTATCAAAACCAAAGTATCCTACCATCCCTCCACTATGTTTCTTCTTGATCAAATTCTACCTCATGGAACTCCTTGGAATACACAATTGACTTCCCTTGAACAACATACCATCCCAGATCATGTAACCCAACCTCCTGGTCATGTCTAGAGTAACAAGTTCTTTACAAGCCTTCCAAACCTCTACAAAGTTAGGATCCTCAGGGTACATATTCTTGAGTTCATCAAACCCAACCACTTCAACCTACATTTCCATCAGCAACAACTGTCTCCTACTTAATGCATCTACAACCCTATTAGACCTTCTAATTCTATGTTTTAATAAAAACATATAGCTTTGCATGAACTCTACCCATTTTAAATGTCTTAGATTCAATTTACCTTAGCTATTTAGGTATTGTAATGCCTAATGATTAGTATACAAGACAAATTATTTTGGCAACAAATAATTCCTCTATTTCTTTAAGGTTTGAACTAGTACATAAAACTCGTGATCATAAACATAATACTTCTTTGCATCATTCAAATTTTCACTAAACTAGGCAATAGACTTACCTTCTTGGCTCAACATAGCCCCAACAACACTGCCACTAGCATCACAATCCACCCCAAATAGACTAACTCATTTTTGAAAAAGCTATACTTCTTCAAATAAATCAACAAGTTCTCTTCCCTCAACCTTTCAAGGACACTATGAATGTGCAAAAAATGTTCATCCAAAGACTTACTAAAAATAAAATTATCATCCAAATAGACAATAACAAATTTTCCCAAAAAATACTTTAGTACCTCATTCATAAGCCACATGAAGGTTCTTTGCATATTGGTCAGTCCAAAAGACATGATTGACCACTCATATAGACCCTCCTTGGTATTAAATGCAATCTTCCACTCATCTCCCTCTCTTATATGTATTTGGTTATAACCACTCTTAAGTTCTATCTTTGTGAAGTACCGAGCTCCACTCAAGCAGCCCATAATATCATCCATCCTTGGAAAAGTAAACTGATACTTGATGGTTATCTTGTTTATAGCCTGAGAGTCTGTACATATCCTCCACTCTTCATCCTTCTTTGGTGCTAGTACTGCTTGTACTGCACATGGACTCGGGCTCTCTCAAATTAGATCTTTTCTCAATAGCTCTTGAACTTGTTTGTTCAGCTCCTTAATCTCAATAAGAGTCATCCTATTAGTATCCTTGTTAGGCAAACTAGCTCTAGAGACTAAATCTATTTGATGACTGATTTGGCTTACTAGTGACAACCCTTCTATGACATTATCAGATATGACGTCTCCATACTCACTCAATAGACTTGAAACTTCAACTAGAACTTCACTACTAACCTTATTCTTTCTCGAAATTAAAGCATAACACATATATTGATGTTTCATGCCATCCATAAATTTTCTTCCATCAAAAACACATACCCTAGCACTATTGCATACCTTTTCACCGTGCTTTATCAATGGCTTCAACTTGTGATGAACTCCATCGTTTGTTAGAGAATATGTATTTGCACGACCATCATGCATAACATGCCTATCAAACTACCATGACCTTCCCAACAAAAAATGGCATACATCCACACAGAGAACTTTGTCATGGTAACTCACAATCTTGAACTTTACCAAACATTGTTCACTAACTAGGACCTTATGGTCATCTTGCACCTAGGCAATCTGATATGGATGGGCATCTTTCTCCCTCTTCATCTTTATCTTTGAGACCATCTCCTCTGACACTAAGTTTTCTATGCTCCCACCATTGCAATCACATCACAACATTTACCCTCACACTTGCACCTGGTATGAAACATACTCCTCCTTTGTCCCGGTTCAGTCTCACCACTTAGCAGGAATATTTCATTAGCTAGAACTTTTTCTTTTTTTGCATCCTTTGAATGCGATGACTTAGCATCATCATCCACATAAGTAACCCTTGCTTTCCCATCAGCTCTCCTATATGTCCTTCCTTGGTGTTGAGGGCACTCATAGGCACGATGACCACCTTCATTGTAATGATAATAGGTGCATTAGAAGCCTCCTCTTCTCAAACCTTGTCCATGTACTCTACTTCTTCTTCTTTGGTCTCTAAAGTTTTGATCATAGGAGCAATTGAAACCCTCAATCCTATGGTTTTGGATAGTACCCACATCTACATTTTTCTTCTAGTCCTCATTTCAACCTCGAAATGACCTACCATTGCCCCTTCCTCCTAGATTGTGCTATCTTTTCCTTCCATAAAACTTATTGTTGAGCTTCTCCTACACTCACAAGGTAAACTGATATACCTCTTCAATGTTGGTCATTCTAGCCAAACTTAGCTCCTCTTGAATGCTAGGTCTTAATCCATTAAGGTAATGGCAACCTTCTCTTTGTTTGCTTATGTATGCCCCATCCTAATAAGGACTCGGTGAAACTCCTCTATGTATTCTTGGACATATTTTCCTGCTTGCTTTAACCCTTGCATCTTCTTGAACAAACCAAGCTCGTAGTCAACAGGAATGAACTACTTCTTTAGTTTGTCCACCATGCGATCCCATCTTGTGATTTTCTCCTTCCCTCTTCTATTCCTTTCTAACTAAATCTCTTGCCACTAGATTTGGCATGGCCTTTCAGTTTGGCCTTTGTAAACTTAACCCTATCAGGGTCCTATATATCCCCATACTCAAAATATTCCTCCAGCTCATTGATCCATTCAATCAACTCATCCGGGTTTAGATTTCCTAAAAACATTTTGAATTCAAGTTTAAGTCTTTTGAACAACTTGGCAATGACCCTAAAAAGCTTCTCCTTCACCTAGTTTAGGATTTCTCCTTCTACTTCCTCTTCCTCCACAACATTTCCTTCTTCTTCATTTTCCTGCTCACTTTCATCCCTTACAACAAGATTCATCCCTCTATGGATCTCCTCTTGCAATGCCTAAACTTGTCTCTAGAGGGCTCTAACCTCAAGGGGAACATGGCCCTTCCACTATGCTCTCTTCATGGAAGCATCTTCTCACTATCTCACAACTCACAACCACATAGTCCTTGTGCAAACTACCTCATAGTTGGCACTCTATCTACATAATCAGGAACTCTCGCTTTGATACCACTTGATGAGGGCACAACTCAAGACAAAATGAACACAATGTGGAAAGGATAATTTTATTATCATTTGCGATATGCTATTACATTTAGTATAATAAAAATAGACTCAAGTACATGTCATATAGGCTTACAATGCTATCAAATTTTGGAGAAAAATCCTTCTCACAGTACCTTCTCCCAAACTCTACAAAAACTGCCTTTACAATGCAAGAAATGACCTTAAGTAACCTGAATTAGGTTTAGAGTTATGAATAAATTTTAGAATATGCCATTTGGCATCCACCACCAAAGTAGAGGGTTCTAGAAGACACGTCAGAAGTTAGTGCAAAATTAGAAGTATCTAGAAATTGTAGTCCAACTTTCGGGAGGCACAACTTTTGATCCGAGACTCTGATTGATGAACCATTTACATTTTTGGAAAGCTCTCCAAGCGCTCTATAGCCCTATGGAGGAGCATAGCTCATCCCCATTTTTTTTGGCCCATAAAAGGTCATTCAGTGCCTCAAATATGACTTAGAAGTGTTCTTAGGGGGTCTCTAGGAAATTTAAAACTACAATAACTTTAAAATTGTAAAACCTTTTGACTTGATTCTTTTTTGGAATTTTTAAAATTGTAAGTACAATCATCCCTCCAACTTACACCTTCTAACTCATCATAATTATGGCCCAATTACACAATAACTTATTTTCTGCATTGACACATATCCCAAGGTGCTCGAAAACACTAACCTAGAAAACAAAGCTTCTTCTTTGCCTAGCTCAAGACTTCTCTTTTTTCTCCCCTTCTTGCACAACATTTCCTTCTTCTTCATTTTCCTCCTCACTTTCATCTCTTATGACAAGATTCATCCCTCTACATATCTCCTCTTGCAATGCCTAAACTTGTTGGTGGAGGGCTCTAACCTCAGCAAGAACACCTCTAGCCCTTCCACCATGCTCTCTTCATGTAGGCATATTATCACTATTACAAATAACCACACAATCCTAGTGCAAATTGCCTCACGATTAGCGCTTTGTTTACACACTTAGGAACTCTGACTCTAATACCACTTGATGAGGGCACAACCCAAGACAAAATGAACACAATAGGGAAAGGAGAATTTTATTATCAAATATGATAAGCTATTACATTTAGTACAATAGAAATAGACTCAACTACATGCCCTATAGTCTTATAATGCTATCAGATTTTGGAGAAAAGCCCTTCTCATAGTACCTTCTCCCAAACTTCGCATAAACTTCCTTTACAATGTAAAAAATGACCTTAAGTAACCCAAATTAGGTTTAGGGTTGGGATTAAATTTTAGAATATGCCATTTACATCCACCACCATATGAGAGGGTTCTCGAAGATGTGTCATAAGAGTAGAATGTGTGAAAACCAACTTCATAGATCACCAAGACCACTTGCATGCAAATAACCCGCTAAAGAGAAACCAAAGAAGGATAGGTAGGGCTTGGAGAATCTCAACAGTGTGAGAGAAAATATATTCCAACAATGAAAAATTAAATTGTGGTATACAAAAATACACTAGGAGAGCCTATTTATAAAGGCCTCTAGGATGCTTCTAGAAAGAGCTAGAAAGAGCTAGGAGATAAGCATGACAACTAAGCATATGTCCACAAAAAGTGGATTATCCTCCATGTCGATGAGAGGATAAGTATGACAAGGTAGGTGAAAAATCTTGTGTTTTCAACAAGACAACATGTAAGAGTACGCTTACTCCTAGGTGTCAAACTAATTAATAATACAGTTATCCTAAGTAAACTTAAGTAAAGCGTAAATAATAATAATTTACACTAACACCCCCTCTTAAGTGCAATTTAGGGGAATGCATATAAGCTCACAAAAGCTATGATGAAATGCATAATAGGTCCCAACAACTAGGCCAAGAAAGGTACCCATGTACAAATGCAAAGAAATGCAACCTTTAAAAATAAGGAAAGAAGGAAAACCTCATGGGAAAAACCCTCCCCCAAAAAGAGGTAAGTGCAAATATGCCAAAAAAATATGAAGGAAGGAAGGCCTCAACAAGACCCCCCAAGGAAAACTTCTGTAATCCCAAGAAAATACTATAAATGGCTCAAGAGACTCTCTTAAAACCATAAGTACAATTAGCCCCCACATGAGAGAGAGAGAAGAGACACTAAAGCCCCCCCAAAATGATGGAGCCCCTACATAAATAAGGAACCAATGAAACTCCAATGTGGAAGAAACAAGGGCATAGAACAAGGAAACCCTTGCATGAGAGGTGAAACTAGAAGGCCTAACTAATGTTGAAAGGAGAAAACATGAGGATCCTGAAAGGGAATCCCCAGTGTAGGTGTGTTGACACTGTCATGAAAGAGGAGATGAATGTCCTTGATAGAATCTACAACAGGTGCACTTGGAGGCTCAATAAATGGAGTTGGAAGGTTAGACAGAGTTGAAGAAGAATCCTACTAAAGAGAGAAGACCTCAACTGGATGTGGTGTGGGAGGCAAAATAGTGATCTCGGGAACAATATAAAGGTTCAAGTATCCTAACTGCACCACATGATGCTCTCCCAAAAGAGAAAAAGTGTGCTTTGACAATGGAGATGGTAGACCAAAGTGCAAGAAGGTGTAGAGACAGGTGAAATGATCAATTGCTCCTATAGCAATAAGGCCTCCTATTGCACTATCCTAAATGAAGACTGAATTTGCAGTGAACTTAATTGTCTCCCTTGATCTAGTATGTGTAATCTAAGAAATTGAGAGAAGGTTTGCTGATAGAGATGGAACATACAATACATCATTGAAGGTGCCATCCTGAATGTCAACTACAACTTTCCTGTAGATTGGTAGGGTAGTGTTATTCCCCATGAGAATATGAGGAATGGGAGAAGCCTCAAGAGTAGAGATGTCACCTTGAGAAGATGTCATATGGTGAGAAGCACCCAAATCTAGTATCTAAGGGACTTGGGAAGGGGATGTAATGGATGCTTGTAATGTATGACCCTATCCAAAATTTGGTGTAGATGTCAAAGATATGGAAGAATCTTGAAAGGTAAACCCTGGTGAGGTAGAAAAGGATGGAGAGGAAACAGTGCTCTTCTAAAGAAGAGCTTGCAAATCTACAATTTGTTCCTCATAGCCATCAAAATCTCTTTTGAAAATAATGTGACTCATCATGAGGTCCCTTCTAACAATAGGAATAGGTAGGAATCTTAGTCTTATTTTTTGTCTTCTTCTTAGAAGAAGATGATGGACCAATAGAGTGCTAAGAAGAGGAATTTGATAACTACTTTGGCTTCTACTCCTGTGTATCCTTGGCAAGCAATGCTTGTGACTATGAACTTGTAAGTGAATCCATCTGAGTGATCTTGGACTGTTCCCGTGTCAACCAATCACAAAATGTCTTGAAAGAAGGAACATGATGTTTGTTACCCAAGGTATCCATAGTGGAGTAGAAAGTGAAAGAAAAGATCTAATGCTGTCCTCACAACTTTGAGAGTATCAAAAAAATACACTCATCATTTGTTTTATTTTTCCCACATCCCTACAAAACTATATGTAGAGATTTGAACTTCATCAAGAAGTCTTCAATGGTGGGAAAGCTAGTAGTTTTCAAAGAAGTCAACTTTGCATCAAGCTATAGTGCTCGAAACTCATTGACTGTGACGAACAAGTTGTAGAACTTGGTCTAAATAGCCTGAGGAGTGGTCAAACCATCCAAGTGAAACAGTAGACTATCAGAGATGTTTAGTGCAATCAATCCCATGGCTTTATCCATTTTTCTTTTGTGCTAAAGAACCTCAAAAGGGTGCTACAAGATAGGTTGGTTCTCATCTAGACATGATCATAAGCCTTGTGACATAAGAAGCCTAGTCATTTGTGCTTTCTAGGTGTGATAGTTGTGTGGCATTAGTCGGGCCATAGAGGGGTTCGACATTGAGAGAAGAAGATAGAAGTAGAAGGGTCAATTCTAAAGTAAATTATAGAAAAGAAAATGCTTCCCCTCACAACGTATAAATATATCCCTCAAAAACCAAAGAAACAACTACTCAAAGCACAAAAATTGAGAAAAAAACCTAGATGTTGGATGCAGAGAGAGAGAGAGGAAACTTAAGCCTCTACTTAAATGCCAAAAATGGTAGCTCAAATGGACTTGGAACAAAATGAAACTAGCATCATTTTCTCTATCTTGGAATCAACTTTTGGGAGCTTCTTTCACATCGAAAAAAGACCTTTGTATGCTCAAGTTATGGCCAAAAATTGAACTGCTGCTCCAAAAACAAGCTCACTGGAAAGTTACAGTCACTGGAAAAAAATTGACGGTCGTACTGCCCATCATTGGAAAAAAATCTGGCCATCAGAAAGTGATAGTCAGACATAAGAGTTGAAGCTGGATGTAGGATTCAGCGCTAAAGCCAGACGTAGGAGCCGAACACAGGAGCCAAACGAAGAAGCCAAAACTGGACATAGGAGCCAAAGTTGATCATAGGAGCTAGACACAGAAGCCAAATGAAAGAGCCAAAGCCAAACATAGGAGCCCAAAGTGCCCCAAAAAAAATGTACTTGCTCTTGATTGATGAAAAAATATAAAAAAAGCTAGGGTTTGTGTCTTTGAATCGCAGCTTCAAAATTCTTCAAACTAGGAAGCAACATGGACAGTATGATACTATGTAGAAGTTGTGAAAACCAACTTCAAAAATCACCAAGCCCACTTGTATACAAATAACTTGCTAAAGAGAAACCAAAGAAGGAGAGGTAGGGCTTGCAAAATCTCAATGGTGTGAGAGAAAATATATTCCAACAATGAAAAATGAAATTGTTGTACAAAAATACACCAGGAGAGCCTATTTATAAAGGCCTCTAAGATGCTTCTAGAAAGAGCTAGAAAGAGGTAGGAGATAATCATGACAACTAAGCATACGTCCATGAAAAGTGGATTATCCTCCATGTAGATGAGAGGATAAGTATGACAAGGTAGGTGCAAACTCCTGTGTTGTCAACAGACAACACGTAAGAGTACACTTACTCCTAGGTGAAAAACTAATAAATAATGCATTTATTCTAAGTAAACTTGAGTAAAGTGTAAATAATAATAATTTACACTAACAATTAGCCAGTGCAAAATTAGAAGACTTTAGAAATGGTTTTCCAACTTCTAAGAGGTATAACTTTTGATTTAGGATTCTGATTGATGAACCATTTACATTTTTATAAAGCTCTCCAAATTATTTATAGCCTTATGGAAGAGCTTAGCTCATCCCCCATTTCTTGAGCCTATATGAGGTTGTTCAATGCCTCAAATATGACTTTGAAGCATTCATAGGGGATCTCTAGGCAACTTAAAACTACAATAGCTTTCAAACCATAAAATCTTTTGACCCGATTTTTTCTCTGGAATGATTTAAATTATAGCTACAATCATCCCTCCAACTTACATTTTCTAACTCATCATAATTATGGCTTAATTACAAAATAACCTTTTTTTTGCACTGGCACATATTTCAAGGTGCTAAAAAACACTAACCCAAAAAATCAATACTAGAACTATGAGAGTTGGAATCTCTATTTGGCCCAAAAGAGTATCTAGAAATACAAACACATTAAACAAAAACTATGACTAAGTATATTTGTGGGTGATATAGGATTGCCCTTACACCACTGGATGCTCCTACATCATTGAGGCTATGCGAACTCAAGCTAGGGTAGAGCCTTTTAAAGAATTAGATCCACAAATGCATGTGTTAATAAAGAAACATCTCTTAGATAGTTTCACAAAAGTAGTTAGCAATTTTCTACATGCCTGCCTTGGAAAAGGTAAAAATAGTTTGTCAAAATGTGCCTTGTCCACGGTACAATATAAAAGAATCTTTTTAAAGGAATAAATGACACATTTCATGATAATTATAAGAGTCAAATAATAAGGGACAAGACTTTGGATGTGAGATACTACTTGGTTCAACATACCTTAGGCAACAAAAGTCAAGAATATTCAACATGAGTCACTAAAGTTTTGCGTTGGTAATGTAAAACCACAAGAGGCTGTAATATAATTAGGGCCCATTTGGATTGTGGATTTGAGCTGGAATTAGAATTATGTATTCTAAAAACTTTTCAATCCACTGCTTGGGTGGGCAAAACATGAATTAGAATTTGATAAAAATGGGATTCTGTAAACTCATTTATAGTCCATTTCATGGATTTCATCTTCCATCGAAATACCTAGAATTGGTCATAAAACCATTTTAATTCCAATTTTTATTAAAATGGGCATACAATATTTGTTGAAAGCAATAATTTTTGGCATCTTCTAGAAGCTATTTCCTTTCCTGCTCAAAATTACCTGTTGCATAACTATGTTTGCTCGACCAGGTTTTGTGCTTTCTAGGTCACGAGGGTTATACTTCTCCATTTCTCCTTATTGTTCGTCATTTTCTTTAGGTTGTAGAGGTTTACAACAAAGGTGAGGATGTGAGTTAGTTTGGTTGCAATCTTCATCAACGGGTTCCATTTTCCTATAAGTAGGGCTTTCTTAGTGGGTTCCATACCATTTATTTGCAAACTTGAACCCTTCTTTTCTGGAAACAACGAGAAATCTGGGTGAGCTACCATGAATTTATGGGCTTTTCTTTTATTATGCAATATTTCATGACATTTATAGGCATACATTTTATCTCGTTTCTTTTATGGGCTTTTCTTTTATTCATGGCTAGGCCTTCCTCTTGCTAATATCATGCACTTCCTCTCACTAATTTGGCAGCTTCAAAAGCCCATCAATTTTGAAGGGCTATTTTTGTATAAAGCACTTCACTGTAGCGAAGATCTTAAGTCTATTTATTTTTTATAGCATGTTTGCACCTGGTATAGGTTCTCCAAATAATAAGTTTGGGATTTGTAGAAAATAAAACTATTTGTGTTTTTACTTCTCTAGATAGTAAGCCTGTAAGCTTGGGATGTGCGGATGATAAGTTTCTAAATAAAATTTTTTGTGTTTTCACTTGATGTATTGAAACATTTGAATTGATTCATCACATAGAATGTTAGACTTGAAAGGGGAACCTATCCAGTTTATTACCATTTCAATATAAAGTATGTTTAATCAAGTTTCTAGCTTTCTCACAAGCAGGCACATTTAATGTGTTCCCATTTTTTTCATGTTAAAAAAGAATATAGGTTAGCTTTAATAGCAGGTTCTGTAGACACCAAGCCAGGATTGAAACTTAAGATTAATTGAGATTAATGCTTTAAAAAAATGGAGTGCAAGTAACAAAATGGGCTTGCCTGTTAGGCTGGAACATAAAATGGTGTTTTTAGTACCAACATTTCTTGTTAAGTTTGCCCCTTGCTCTAGGTTTTGAACACTAGCTATTCATTGAAAAATTTGGAAGCATGGATGCTCTAGGTTTTGAACACTAGCTATTAACTCCTAGATCCCCACGAGAGGCACTGCCTCTCAATTCTACTAAGAGCTCTACTCCTAGATCCCCACTACCTGAAATCTCCCTGCCATCCCCAAATCAAGGTACCTTGGACCCCATGAGGGGTGCTTCCACACAGTGCCATTGGGGGCTCTGTTGCCAAGTCTCCATGAGAGCCACTGCCGAAAAAAGGGTATATTTGTTATACTTGTTATATTGTTATCAAGAAAGAGTATCAAAGTAATATTGTTGTATTTGTGTGTAATAGTCAATTATGACTCTAGGGCAGATATCAAGAATATATTTTATTCTTTATGTTTCTAATTTTAATGCTTTTTTAAAAAAAGTTTTCAATCCTATCTTGGTTTGGAACTCTTATTGCACCATACAATAGATAGTTGCATCTAGGCATTACTCACTTGGAGTTTGACAATTATGTCAACTCCAAACTATTAGGTAGGAGTTTCTATTACAATACAGGATGTTCTCTTTGGGATAATGCCTTTCAGCAACACCTTTAAATCATTTTCAAAGTTGTTATCAACTTAATAATAAAATAGCTTACTTTTGATTTCTAAATTGATTAGCATTTTCTTTCATCTATATTTAATAACATAAATAAGTGCATCTTGTGCTATCCTTACCTGGTTACCCCCCAAATGATCCACTTCTAATCTACACTTGTGATAAGATTTGAGGAGTTTCCTGCAAATCAATCAGTGTGGGCTAGTAAAGAATATGTCTATATTTGGCCTATCATTAAATTTTTTAGCTAAGAGTGGCCTTATTATTGAGAGTTTCACTCTATAGGTTACTAACTAAAGAATGGCATGCTAGTTTATCGTAAATTTTAAAAAGAAAACTCTCCTATTTTGAGTCAACCGAAGCATCTTAATTTTTATAGAACACCATATGGCTTATACATTTGAATATCACTATTGGACATTATTTTTACCTTGTAGAATGTATTGATTAAAATTGTTTTCAAATATTTATTTGGATTGCAATATTGATATATACTACCATAAAAAGAGTGATCATTGAAAGATTTTTTGTACTGCTATGCTTTATGCTAGTTCTTTGCTATCTGTGACTGCTATTAAAACTTAATTCACAAAAAAACTAAGGGAGTGAGAATCTACCATAAAACAAGTAACTTTACAATTAGGAGTGACTGTTTAATTTCACCTCATTTTTCTTAGGATTAATTTCCTGTTTCTTTTAGTCCTTATACTTGCTTTTAGCTAGGCGGTGCTCCATTGTTTCCCATTTCTAATTATACATGTTAAAGCTCAAATCCTATGCCTTCCCTTGAGCTATTCAATGGCACTAAGATGGAGATCAAGTCAATAAAGTGTCATGTGTGATCTACTCCATATAATTTGTGGAGATGATTAATCCCGATTTATACCAATCCTTTTGAAATAAGAGCTAGTCTGGGCTAACTCCATCAGTAAGAGACCCTAGACATATAAGAATCATGATATGTGTCAAAAGAAGTTGGGTGTGATATGTTAGGACCTATAATTTATACGATTCTCTAATTCTCGGGTTGTATATGGATATATGTTTTGTTTTATTAAATTATTTCATAGTATTGTTTTGATTAGTTATAATGGGACAAGGTTTGAAGTAGTAGCTTAAATATTCATTATTAAGGTCGGGAAAAGAATCTCATGAGAAATGAGATTAAAAATTAAAATAGATAGACTAATCTTGTGACTACAACCTCAAACCAATGGAAGATAGAGCTCTTCCATCTAAACAAAAACCACATTGACGACATGACCTTTTCATTGTCTACAAATTTTAATAATGTCATTTAAAGTTACAATGAAGTGGTGTACTATTCTCATTTTTTTCATAAGAGAATGGAGTCGAGGAATAGGATGTGTACTATTCTCACTACATTTTTGCACAAACTCCATTAAAACCCAGTTGCTGAAAACTTGAAAAACTGTCCACAAAGTTTGTTATTTGATGACCGAAGACTCATGCACTAGGATGATTGTTATAAATGATATTATATTATAGTAGTTTTGATATGATGTTTATATTAAAGAAATCACAAAGTCAAGGATTGTTCCTTAATTATAAAAAGAAGAATAACCAAGTCACATATTAAAAAATAAAAATTATAGCAACAGTAAGAAACATAAATGGTTAACTGATAGAAACTATCAGCACATATCCCCTTTCTTAATATAAAAAATCTATCTTTATAATAAGAAACATTTAGACAATATCAATAAGAAACATAAACAACCTAGTGAAAGAAGAGTATCAACATATATCCCCTTCTTTAATATAAAAAACACATTGTAAAAGCTAATTCAAAACAAAGTTAACATAATCCCATTAGATAGGACCCCTATCAACTACAACCATATAGTAAAATGTGATTTATCTATAATTGACCTCCAGATATTAGATTTATGCTTATTGTTTCTTTGTTTTCCCTGCCAACCACAATTGTACAGTAAAACATCCTTTTCGGCATTCCAAGTTGCTCAGATCAAAATGTATCATTGCATGTATGAATCCTTTTTCCTACGAATCAACATTTTCTCTTTCTGTAACAGCTCCATCGGGAGCCAATTGCCTAAGCCTATAGTGAGCTACGCTCCATTCCATCTCACAACACAAATTTACAGTATTCTCTATTTCATCTTTTTCACTTTTACTGGTTTTTTTTTCTCTTTTGAAATAAGAGTTGCTCTGATTATATTCATCATTGAATTATAATGTTAACTTTCACAAAGTTGTTGATCATAGGATTTTTGGTATTTTACAAATTGTATGGATCTAATGAACGTGTCTCTACATTGGTTTTAGGTTGCTGATGGATCTAATGAAAAATAAACACATTCTAGGACACATTACTAAGAAGAGAAGAGTCGTTTGTGCTCTTGTTGTTGGTCTTGCAGCCTTTGCTGCATCTATAGCAGCGACCACACAAGAAGGCAGAAGTGCAAGATGTAAGCACAAAAGAGACAAGATCCCCTTTTATAAGTATATTATCTATTCGAATGAAACTGACTGCCATGATCAAATTCGAATGAGTAAACAAGCCTTCTTTCATCTAGCTGATATTCTTAGGGAAAAAGGAACCATCAAAAATACATTGAACTTAAC
Organism: Cupressus sempervirens; assembly: GCA_028749045.1. Lineage (NCBI taxonomy): Eukaryota > Viridiplantae > Streptophyta > Pinopsida > Cupressales > Cupressaceae > Cupressus > Cupressus sempervirens. The sequence goes on from CM053790.1 coordinate 850,274,976, forward strand.
ACTAGAAGAATAGTTGGTGATGTTTCTCCATACTCTTGGCTATAATCTGAGGAATCATGAGATTGCTCATAACTTTGGTCACTCGGGAGAGACAATAAGCTAATATTTCCATAGGGTTTTGATGAAAATCTTAGCACTCCATAGAAATTATTTCTTACCACCTAGTCCAAAAACTCCAAAAATTAGTGGGAAGGACCGTTTTGATCCGTGCTTCAAGGTACATATCCTACTAGCACACTTTTGTTTCCTTGACTATAAATTCTATAAGTCTATCCCTTTGATTATAAGTTTTCTTACTGTAGGATTGTGTGGGAGCAATTGATTGAACTCATATTCCAGTCACAGTCGATGTTGACACTTAAGCTCCATATCATGATAGAAAAGGAAACTTGTCTCAAAATGTTATGGGTGTGTGTTCATTTGATTATAAGTTTCAATATGTCCTTGTTGGATGGGAAGGATTACCTGCATATAGTTGTGTCCTAACTTCAGCCTTATCAAGATTTGATCAGTTGGTAGTTCCCCTTGGTATGTCAAGTATTTTTATATACCGCTACATATGACAATTTTTAAAAAGTTATATTAATCGATTTTTATTTTATGTAGAAAAATATTATTTGGTTGATGCTGGATATCCCAATGTACTTGGATTTCTTGCACCTTATCATTGCACACATTACCACCAAAAAGAGTTCTCGAGGGAAAACCCAATATAAAACTCACAAGAGTTGTTTAGCCATTGCCACTCATCACTCAGGAATGTAATTGAACATACATTTGGCATTTTGAAGCAGCGCTTTCCTATCCTAAGGCATGCGACATCATATCAAATCATGACCCAAATTAAGATTGTTTTGGCATGTTGCATACTACACAACTTCATTACCATAGAGGATGGTGTTCCTTTTGAAGTTGGCATTGAAGAGGAAGATGATCGTGAGGGGATGCATGTACCAATACTTGATACATATGGGATGACTCAGCATGATAAAGATGATTGCGGGAAGTTTAGAGATGATATAGCCAAAATGATGCGGGATGATTACAGAGCTCAATCTTAATATGGCATGTTTGTAATTAATGCCACATGGAAAGATCAAATATATTGTACTTAATGATGTATGGAAAGCTCTAGTTTTTTTGAATGCTACGTAATGCTATTTTCATCTACAATAGTACTCTAAACTCTTCACGGAGAAAGTTATGATTGTTTCTCCCTTTACCATCTTGACTTGATGCAATTGTTTCTTTAATGCAAGTGACCTTCTTTTGTGTTTTGTTAGGAACCTGTGTGTTCCTTCTGTTTATTTTGTTAGAGTAGAGTTGTTGGACGCATATGCTTTGTAAGTCGTCCCGTGAGTTTATTTTATTATCCCACATGCATAGGTAGTATTACTTTTCTAGATCGTACCCAGTATATAAGAATAGGTTGAGGCCCTTGATGGGCACGGACGAATTTATTGTATTGAGCTTGCTCAAAGGAGGTTACCCCCTCGAAGTGGCCTGCGATCAGTAGATTTATTCTGAGTTCTGCTATCACTTTGTATTCTGTTATTTCGAGCATTCTCACGATATTGCTATAAGGAGGTTCTTCTCATCTGGTATCAGAGCACTCTCTTGGGCTCGCTGGGTGGAAATTACATCAAATTCTTTTCTGTCGTGGCCTTCAGGTTCCTCTCACTTCTAATATCTCTTGTTATTGCAATAACTATTTTCAGTTGTTCTGTCTGTGAGTGAATTTTTCTAAGTCGACTGTTCAGAAAAAAAAAAAAAAAAAAAAAAAAAAAAAAAAAAAAAAAAAAAAAAAAAAAAAAAAAATTAAAAATTTTTCTGTTTTTTAGTCGTAGCTTCCTTGTTTGCTTTCTGTTTCTGCTCATACTTCCGCAGAACGTCTGCAATATCATTTCGCATACTTCCTTCCTTGGCGACCCAACCCCAAATTTTACATATCAAAGCCCTAAATCCCTCATTTATCTAATTTTAGGGTTTGCCCTATCTTTTTCACCTCTCATCCAATCGCCACCAAACTGAGCCACAAGATTCAATTCCTCATTTTGCTCCCTTATCCCTCTTGAACTGTTCGCCTCATTTCGCCTCCCTACCCTTGAAACCCTCATTTTTCTGTTTCCCTTGTCCCCAGATAGTCTCCCACCACCCGTCGAACCCCCATTTCCTATCTGAGTTTTACCCAAATCCAAGTTTGCCGTAACTAAAAAAGTTTTTGTTTCTCATCTTCTACCCATTTCAAAAAAAAAAAAAAAAAAAAAAAAAAAAAAAAAAAAAAAAAAAAAAAAAAACCCTTGTTTTATGGTTGTTACGCGTACAGGAGCAAAAATCATGGAAGAGGAAATTGCATCCCTCAAAACCAGACTTCAAGATCTGGATGACAAAATTCTGGGTCTTAACTTTCAGCAGTCAGCCATGAGCCGAAACCATTCAGGAGATACTGGGTCCTCTTCTGGCAATTTCCGTGGACCAAAGCTTGATTTTCCACGCTTCGATGGTTCTGATCCGACTGGATGGATCTATAGGGCAGAGCAGTATTTCAGCTTGCATAATACTTTGGATAACCACAAAGTCTCCCTTGCATCTTTTCATTTGGAACATGAAGCTCTTCAATGGTTCCGTTGGTACATCAAGGCTAATGTAGGCCCAACGTGGAGCGAATTGTGCACCCTCATTTTGGAGCGCTTTGGCCCTAGTTCCTTTGATGATTTCACAGGAGCACTCACTAAACTGCGTCAAACAGGCACTGTAAGAGAATACCAGACAGAGTTTGAAAAATTAGCTAATCACACAGAGGGCTTGTCTGATGAATTCTTCCGTAGTTGTTTTGTCAGTGGTCTGAAGGATGCACTTCGCTCAGAAGTCAAAATGTTTCGACCTACTACAATGATGGAAGCCCTTGGGTTGGCTAAGTTAGCGGAAGACAAGATTAGTGCTCTACAACGCTCCAGATCTAATTTTGTTCCATTCAGAAATACAGGTTCTCACAACCCTCCAGTCATACCAGCTCCCAGAACTACTCCGATCAAGCACTTGTCTGAAACAGAGATGCGAGTTAGGCGAGACAAAGGGCTTTGTTATAATTGTGATGAGAAATGGTCTCGGGGCCATAGATGTGTTCAGCAAAAGCTCTATCTCTTGGATGTGGATTCTCCACCGGAACTGGAAGAATATGTAGATGCTCAGGAAACAGTGGATGCTGAGGTTGAGCCTCACCAGCCTGAACCTCCTTCCCCAGAAGCTCCACCAGAGATATCTGTCCATGCTTTGGCAGGAGTCACTACTCCACAAACCATGCGGGTCCAGGGTTTCTTCAAGAAGATCCCTCTTACTATACTCATTGATTCCGGTAGCACTCATAACTTCATTGATCCACGAATAGCCAAACAGGCTGATTGCTTTATCCATCCCTGCTCTAGCTTTGAAGTCATGATTGCCAATGGGGGCACTTTACCTTGTAAAGGGAAATGTCGCAATGTGCGTCTCTCTATTGGAGATTATAACATGCGCTCTGACATGTTTGCCTTACCCTTAGGTGGCTGTGATGTGGTTTTGGGTGCCCAATGGTTACGCACTCTTGGCCCCATTCTCTGGGATTTTGCTGAACTTTGGATGCAGTTTTCAGCCGAGGGGCACCAACACACTTTGAAAGGCTTACAACCAGGGTCTCTCAGCATCATCAGTTCACACCGTATGGAAAAACTTCTTAAGAAGAATTCACATGGTGTCATCGCTCAGCTCCATTCCATTCAGATGCAGCCATCAGCAGTCTCTAGCACTCCTGCCGATCTCCAACACATTTTGGACAAGTATTCTGGTATATTTGTTGAACCTGTGGGATTACCTCCTTCTCGTCCAGAGGACCACCGTATTCAGCTCCTTCCTGGCAGTGTTCCGCCCAACATCAGGCCCTACCGCTACCCATTTCATCAGAAGACCGAAATCGAGATACTTGTCCGTGACTTACTGAAGCAAGGTATTATTCGCCCTAGTACCAGTTCCTTTTCTTCTCCAGTTCTGCTTGTTCGCAAAAAAGATGGGTCATGGCGACTCTGCATTGATTTCCGAGCACTTAATCATCTCACTATAAAGGACAAGTTTCCCATTCCAGTTGTTGATGAACTTCTTGATGAACTTCATGGGGCTCATTTTTTCTCCAAGTTAGATCTTCGTTCTGGGTATCATCAAATTCGGGTTAATGAGGAGGATATACCTAAAACTGCCTTCCGCACACATGATGGTCACTATGAATTTTTAGTCATGCCCTTTGGCCTCACGAATGCTCCTTCAACATTTCAGGCAGTGATGAATAACATATTTCGACCATACCTCCGGAAATTCATTCTGGTCTTCTTTGATGATATCCTCATATATAGCAAAACTTGGGCTGAGCATCTCCATCATCTGGAGCTTGTCTTGCAACTTCTCTCTGATCATCAACTCTGTGCAAAACTATCTAAATGTGTGTTTGGCCAGGAGGAAGTGGAGTATCTCGGGCATATTGTTGCACACCATGGAGTGCGGGTGGATCCTACAAAAATAGATGCCATGAAAACTTGGCCGCATCCTAAAACTCTCAAGAGCCTTCGGGGTTTTTTGGGGTTGACTGGCTACTACCGCAAGTTTGTCAAAGATTACGGGAAAATTGCAGCACCATTGACAGCTCTGTTAAAAAAGGATGCCTTCTCCTGGACCCCTGTTGCTGAGACTGCATTTGAACAACTGAAACAGGCTATGTGCAGTACACCTGTTCTCGCGATGCCAGATTTTTCCAAACCCTTCACTATTGAGAGTGATGCTTGCGGCAATGGATTGGGTGCTATTCTCCTGCAAGATGACCATCCTATTGCGTTCACTAGCAAAGCCCTCTCTGGTAAGAATCTAGCCCTCTCTACTTATGAAAAAGAAATGATGGCTATTTTGCATGCTGTACAGAAATGGCGGCCATACCTCTTAGGGAGTCATTTTTGCATCAGAACCGATCACCAAAGTCTGAAATACTTCCTGGAACAACGGGTATCCTCTCCTACACAACAGAAATGGGTCAGCAAACTCATGGGGTATGATTATGAGATCACCTACAAGAAGGGTAAGGAGAATATTGTGGCAGATGCTCTTTCTCGCACATTTGATAATCAAGCTTCCCTTTCCGCTATTTCTAGGCCCATTCCCAATTGGTTAGCGTCTGTTCAGCAGGGCTATGACAGTGACTCTTCTTTATCTCAAATCATTCACCAGCTAGCCAATAATCCTTCTGCTATACCACATTACTCTTGGGATGGTGCTTCTCTTCGATACAAGGGTCGGCTAGTGCTTCCTCAGAACCCAGCTCTACATCAGGCTATTTTTTATGAACTCCATGCTTCTCCTTCAGCAGGGCACTCAGGCTTCCTCAAAACTTATGAGCGAGCAAGGAGAAACTTCTTTTGGAAAGGAATGAAACAGACGATTCAACAGATGGTGGCTGAATGTGATACTTGCCAACGCCACAAGGGTGAAACGACCCTCCTTCCTGGCTTGCTCGAACCATTGCCCATCCCTACACGGATTTGGACTGATATTTCTATGGATTTCATTGAAGGGCTTCCTAAATCCGGTGGCAAGACAGTGATCTTGGTTGTGGTTGATCGTCTCTCGAAATATAGTCATTTTTGTGCCCTCAGCCACCCCTATACTGCCTCCTCTGTTGCACAAATCTTCATGGACCAGATATTTCGTCTTCATGGACTCCCTTCTTCCATTGTCTCTGATCGTGATGCAACTTTTACCAGTCATTTTTGGACTGAACTGTTTCAGAAAACTGGCACCAAACTGAAGATGAGTTCGGGCTATCACCCACAAACTGATGGTCAAACGGAAATTGTCAATAAATGCTTGGAAACTTATCTTCGTTGCTTCACTTCCGAACAGCAACATCAGTGGGCCAAGTGGCTCCCTTTAGCTGAATGGTGGTACAATACCTCTTACCACACTGCCTCTAAAATGACTCCATATGAAGCAGTCTATGGTCAGGCACCTCCAGTGCTCCTTCCCTACACTCCCAACAGCTCACCAGTCCAGGCAGTTGACATAGTTCTCCGCAGCAGGGATCAGATTCTTCGTACCTTACAGGATAATCTTCACATGGCCCGTAATCGGATGAAACAGCAAGCAGATCAACACCGTTCTGAGCGCTCATTTCAAGTTGGGGATATGGTTTTTCTTCGTCTACAGCCATACAAACAATCCTCCCTAAAGCTGAAAGGGCGTCATAAGCTGGCCCCAAAATTTTATGGGCCTTATCAGGTTCTGCAGAAGATTGGTTCAGTTGCTTATAAACTGGAACTTCCTCCTTCTTCCCGCATTCATCCAATTTTTCATGTTTCTTGTCTAAAGAAAGTTCTGGGTACCACTGTCAGAGCACAAACTACTCTCCCTGAAATGGATACGGAAGGATCTATTATCCTGGAGCCGGTGGCAATCATTGACCAGCGCACTCACCAGCTTCGCTCTCGCTCCATCTCTGAGGTCTTGATTCAGTGGCATGGCATGCAACCAGAGGATGCTACCTGGGAACCCCTTCTTCAGATTCAACAACAATTTCCACACCTTAAGCTTTGAGGACAAAGCTTTTTTCTAAGGGAGAGGGGATGTTAGGAACCTGTGTGTTCCTTCTGTTTATTTTGTTAGAGTAGAGTTGTTGGACGCATATGCTTTGTAAGTCGTCCCGTGAGTTTATTTTATTATCCCACATGCATAGGTAGTATTACTTTTCTAGATCGTACCCAGTATATAAGAATAGGTTGAGGCCCTTGATGGGCACGGACGAATTTATTGTATTGAGCTTGCTCAAAGGAGGTTACCCCCTCGAAGTGGCCTGCGATCAGTAGATTTATTCTGAGTTCTGCTATCACTTTGTATTCTGTTATTTCGAGCATTCTCACGATATTGCTATAAGGAGGTTCTTCTCATGTTTGATCATACACATTCAGGGATAACGTTAAGAAACCCCTCCCAAAAAAAAGCCTAAAATGCTGGTGAATCCAACATCTTGGGGGCAAGAAAATTTTAATATCGAAGGCAATTTTTTTGTTCCATATAGGGAAATAAAATATTATATGTTGGTGATTTTTTTCTTGCCCTAGGAAAAATCATTTTAAATGTGCCGAATTAAATTTTTTTTTCACTGACGGATATATAAATGATGGCTATTTTTTCCCTTGCCAAAAATGAATTAATAATGTCAGAGGTGAATTACTTATTTTGTAGGAAAATGAATAATAATGGTCTTGGCTAATCTCCAGTGGTAAACTGAAAAAATGTTTAATCTGAAAGCAAAATTTGCGCATATAGTGGCTAGTGACTGTACTGACTACTAAGTAGTCACTTTCAAGTTTCAACTTATGTATTGTCTTAGGTGTGTTATTAATAATGTCGTAACATTGTTACGTTAGTGTCAATTACCAAGTCGACTATCATCACTTTTTTTTATGCTAATAGTAAATATAATAGTTTTATTGACCGTTGATTAGTTAGAGATCAACGATAATAGATGCATCTTAAGGCCACTCGCTTGAAAAGACTTGGAGTCGCACGTAATTTTTTGAAATGGAGACACGTGGAAAAGTTTGCATGGAAATCATTAATCATATCAGGCACTATTGACTGTCTAACATTAATTTCAATACATTTCGACATTTCACACACTTGAAAATTAATAGGAATATGAAAAAATAAGATATGGAAGATCATGAACGCCAAAGAATTAGATGCAACTGCAGTCTGCCATTAAATAGGCTCTTCAATTCCTCTTTCAATATCATTTCTCATATTCTAATTTCTTCAATCTAAATTTGGTTTGTAGTTGCACTTTGCAGAGTTTTCAATTTCTTGAATCGTAGTCATGGATATGCCAATTTGCCTGAAATGCACTAATATGGCTCTGCAAAAGCCCTTTCTAAGCAAAATTCCTAATGATATCATTGCCATGGTTTGCAAGGTAGATGGCCAAAGTCCTTTTATCTGCCATGCTATAAGCATGGTACTCAGCCATGAATTCTTGAGAAATGATAAGAAGTACCGTGTGTCCATGAATATTACCTCCAACTTTTTCATGTCTCTTCTCGACGTTGGAGGCAGGCAAATAGACATGTTGATGCTTCTGCATAATGTTTTTAAGGAAACATTTTTAGAAGATGATGTCAAAATTATTGTATTGGCCGAGCAGGTATTAGGGCCAGGTATTGGCATCCCTTTTGTAGATGTAGCAGACAAGTGCTAGGAGGAAGGCATAGGGTGCATTATACATAAGCATCCTTTCTTGCTTAGCATGAACGAACGGCAATTGACTCGCCATCGGAAGTGGGCACAACTCAGAAGGGATTTTCTACATAAATGGTTGTTATTGGATGATGACATCAGCGAGATGAACTTCACATGGTTGGACGAGTTCAGTGACATCATCTTCTCCAATAGATTCCTCACAGATTGAATTGAAGACCTTTTTAATTTAAGGCTTCAATCCCTCGGCCCCTCAGTTTGCTCATGCGTCCAACTTCCCTAGTTCCCTTGTTCCCTGTTCAGTGTTCCCTATTCCCTTGGCCCTTTAGGAAAAAAAAATGTTTTGATTAGGGTAATAGTTTGCCAAAAAAATGTTTTCAAGATATTTGTATTTTTCTTTGGATTGAGCCCTGCCCTTTTTTGTAAATTACGAAATAGTAAAACTAGGCTGATTAGTGATTTAATTAGCTATTTTGAATATGTAAGCTATGAATCAGTATTATGTACATTGTACAGTCTAAAATATTATCAATGAAAACAATAGTTTTTGGCTTCTCAAATCGTTGTTCTTCTTAATTTACGACTTTGTAAGTTTGTTTTTGGCATCTTGTTTCTTAAATTATGCACTATTAAAATGTTACTATTAGTGTATGACTTAGTTTAAAATAGTGAACTGTTAATAATTAACTATTTTTCTTTAATCTGATTGGTTAAAAGTTAACAAATGGAGCTTCAAGGAAAACTAAAGATTAATAGATTATAACCTTAAAAAAGTTAAATATAATTTTGATAATTTATGTGTCAAATTTTTATTTCATACCTATCTTGTCACCTATTCCTAACTTTTTTTTCATTATGAAATCTTTTAAATGATGAAGAATAGTTTATCAACAATTATCACAATTTTCAATATATGTTAAATTTAAATAATTTACAGATATTATAACTATATTATATTTTAATTTTGAAACTAAATAATAAATATGAATAAAAATAAAGCATTTGCAATTACATTTTTAAATTGTAATTATAACCATATCATATACATATAATATAATTATTTATACTATAATATAATATAATATAATTACAACCATATGATATAATCATAACCATATAATATAATATAATATAATTATAATTTATAACCATATAATATTTATATAATAAAATAATAATAATAATGACCATCTCAATCTGATAGATCGACGGCCCAGGATGAATTTCGGGCCGTAGATCTATCAGATTGAGATGGTCATTATATATTTTATTAAATTTATTATATTATATTATATTATATTACATGGTTATATTTATATTTTATTATATGGTTATGATTATATCATATGGCTATAATTATATTATATTATATTATAGTATAATAATTATCTTATATTATATAATAAATAATTATAAATAAAAATAATATTATTTTTATAATAATAAAAAATCTTAAATGATTACATAATATAAGTAATATTATTTTTAAATAAATGCCAAAAAACATATTATAATTTATAAAAAAATACATTATTAAAATATAAAATATAAACCAATGCACTTACATTCAAAAAAATTAAAAATATTTAACAACAATAATAATTTAATAATTTAATTAAAAATAATAGAACATTTGATATAATTATTTATACTGTAATATAATATAATATAATTACAACCATATGATATAATCATAACCATATAATATAATATAATTATAACCATATAATATTTATATATAATAATAATAATAATAATGACCATCAAGTCATCAATGGCCCGGGATGAATTTCGAGCCGATTTGAGAAATCTTTTTCCATCTGCCCAGATTCATTCGAAATCGTGACACGTGTCACGATTCCGGATGAATCTGGGCAGATGGGAAAAGATTCTCCAAATCGACTCGAAATTCATCCCGGACCGTTGATTAATTAGATTGAGATGGTCATTATATATTTTATTAAATTTATTATTATTATTATTATATTATATTATATTACATGATTATATTTATATTTTATTATATGGTTGTGATTATATCATATGGCTATAATTATATTATATTATATTATATGTTCTATTATATAATAAATAATTATAAATAAAAATAATATTATTTTTATAATTATAATAAATCTTAAATGATTACTTAATATAAGTAATATTATTTTTAATTGAATGCCAAAAACATATTATAATTTATAAAAAAAATGCATTATTAAACTATAAAATATAAACCAATGCACGTACATTAAAAAAAATTAAAAATATTTAACAATAATAATAATTTAATTAAAAATAATAGAACATATGATATAATCATTTATACTAAAATATAATATAATATAATTACAACCATATGATATAATCATAAGTATAACCATATAATATAATATAATTATAACCATATAATATTTATATATAATAATAATAATAACAATAATAATGATGACCATCGAGTCATCGATGACCCGGGATGAATTTCAAGCCGATTTGGAGAATCTTTTCCCATCTGCCCATGAATCTGGGCAGATGGGAAAAGATTCCCCAAATCGGCCCAAAATTCATCCCGGGTCGTCGATCTATCAGATTGAGATGGTCATTATTATTATTATTATATTATACTATTTAATATTATTTATATAATATAATAATAATAATAATAAATTTAATAACCATTTGATAGTCTATAGATCGACGACCCGAGATGAATTTCAGGTCGGTTTGGAAAATGCTTTCCCATCTACCAAGATTCATCCGGAATCGTGACACGTGTAACTTATGTACATCACTACATTATTTAATATTGAGTCTTGACAATTTATTACGGTTAGATGTACATTGTACATAAAAGTTAAAACTATTAATTACTTATTACTTTCATTTTAACTATTAAACTTCAAGTATTACCTTTTTAGAGTACAAAGTTGAGAGTTCTACAACTATAAGACGAGAGTCTAATATGATAGCCATAGGGTTTTCAAATTTTATATTTTTAAAGAATGGCAGAATTCCATTTTGTGTTCTGATTTCTGAAGACTGAAAGTGTGAAACTTGGGTATCAGATGACAACACCAATTATCCAATCTCAATTCCAAGTATTTAATTTTTTTCAAAAAAATTCCATTGCAATTTGCAGCAATAGAAATCTTGATTTTAATTGTCTTAGGTTTACACTTTACAATTATTTTGAATAGGGCCTAAAGTCTAATAACCAGTAGTAGCCAGGCATGGGCAAAACAAAGTCAAAAACCTCTCAAACGAGTGCACCCATAGAGGAAAATAACACCATTATAAAACTCAAACAAGTGTTACAAACTCTACGTTTCACCAATGAATGTCATGATATTTTTTATCCTGTTATCCATGGAGATTCTCGAATCATGGCAATTAGACATTCATTTTTTAGTAAGTGGAAATATCCCCAAAAGGAGAGAATTTATTACAAATATAACAGCAGTATTGGTGCATATACAAATAAACTAGCTGCTCTGGTTACTGGATTAGCAAACCTTGTTGTACCTGAAGTATTCCCTTGCCCTGAAATTGTAATGCTATGTGCTCAAAATTATGATGAAAATAGAAAGGAAATTGTAAACCAAAACACTCAGGAGAAAATTTTATCAATAATTGAGAGTGAATTTTTCACTCTGGTAGACATAGGGTTAGGGTTTAGAACAGGTAGCTCTAAGGAGCGCATTGACTTGGATAAACTAGCTCAGGCTTATGACAAGCTGGAAAGAAGTTTTCAAGATTCATATATTAAGGGTTTAATACCCTCAGAGTCCACTACTAGTGTTACACTCGACAAAGACCATAAGCCTCCTTATCAGTATGATATTTTTGTGCCATGGGTTCAGAATACTATTTCTTTGTTATCATTTTGCCTGGGATTGGATAGTAACAAGGAAGTGGGGGCCAGTGTTTTTGAAATGATTTATAATATCCATTGTTGAAGTCAGTCAGTTGACAATGTAGCAGTAAGATATAATTTTATTCGGTACATTATTGAATCTATGCAACAACAATTACTAATGATTAAACAAAGTACAACTACAAGCAAGACGAAGACATTTAGGTTCACAAGTTACTTGTGCTACCTTCTTTTAGCAAAGCATTGCCTAATATTTGAGACAGAGAACAATAAGCTTGATATTGGGGTCTATAAGTTTGATGAGAATACCTAGAAGAAATTAGAGACACCAAGTCTAGTATATGAGTGGACACATAAGATGAGGATGACTGCTAACAAAAAAAACCTACAACCATTTTGTAGACTTCTTTTTGGCACCTCTTTACCAAAAAATCACAGGCACTACAATGTCTAGATTACTTGTGTCTTGTAAAGATTGCATTCAACTGGGAAGTCAGATTCAATTGGCTGAATAGTTCTTCATGGAAGAGTACATTGTCTTAAGGTTTTACAGTTCAGCGGTTGAACCCTACAAACTTCCAATGCATGTTACAGAAAGGGTTTTTGTATTGGAATATGTAAGGCAGATGGAGAGCACAGATGAACTTTTCAGTGGACAACAAAAGAAAACGATATTTCCTTCCTTGCCTTTTGCAATTGGAGGCCTCACATTTGAGAGAAAGGCTTTCAAAGTGGAAAATGAATTGGTAACTTTTTTTGGCTTTCATTTTTTTAGTCACTAGAATTATGATCCACTGAACATAATAAAAACAAGACTTATTGCCAATGGGAACTCTGTGAGCAAATATCAACACCAGAAGATGCCATTGATAGAAAAGTTAAAAAACAAGGATTCGTGGGATGAGGTTAAGAAAGAGATGGAGAAAAATACAACAGAGAATAATATTTCAATGCAACAACTGTCATCCCAAATTACAACATTGCACATATCAGAGTCACACAAATTAGGGCCTCTGACATACTTAAATTTCTACGAGAAAGCATCTAAACCTTCTAAGAAGTCTATGCCAAAAGAAATTAAAGAGGCATGCATATCTGAAATGTGGTGTCAAACCAAGATAACTAAGTTTTGGAAAATGAGAAAAATTTGGGTGAACCAAAGACGTCAGCAGAGTTTGAGGAAATTGATGAGGATGACCTTTAAAGAGCATCCAACTGTACACTATCAACTTGGCAGTTGCAGTGACAGTGATATTCAAAGATAGAAGGACCTCTAGTTTGATGCTGACATTCAATGTATTGAGGATTCCAAGTCAACCAGGGGAAAAGATATTATTAAACTTCGAATGAGTGATTCTACTAAACAAACGTATGGTAAAGGAGCAACTATGATACAAAAAAAGGGTCATGCAGGTATAGGGCCCATTGGTGCAAGTGGTGATGGGATTTGGAATCCAGTTCCAATACCAGACCCACCCAAAAGAGGAAGTAAAGCAATCATTGGAAGCTCCGAGATTGAAGATGATTCATCTAAAAAGGGAAAAAAACATTATACTTCTGCTTCTGAAGGTCATCCCAACACATTATTTGTTAAATCTTCAAATCCAGTTGTAGTTGATCCCACTGGCATTGGTACTGACACTAGCACTAGCATGGATGAACCTTGTGCAAAAAAGTAAAAACTTATGACAATTACACCGCAAGAAATGTCAACGGTTACTTCAGCAATGCATGCACCAATGGCTTCTGTACAAAATCCTAAAAATAGTCCTAAAATGTCAGGATTTGGAATGGGCCATCTTTAGTATGTTGGCAATCCTCAAAATACAATTATAGGTGGAGTAAGTTTAGCTGGATATGGAGGAGCATCAGCATTCAACAATACAGTTGATAATTCACCTTTCAAACACTCAATTGTCTCAAAAAACCCAAATTTTAGTTTGAATGAGTTTGCATCAAATTTTGAACAGACAAGTGAAAAAAATAGGAAAATTATGAAGACTTTGAAAAGTGATGCAGTTGCTGAATGTTAGGGATCTACTAACAAAATATTTCCAACATATGATCCAAACAATGAAATGATGAACATCATGGCTATTATGCCCTTGGGTAGAGATAATAATCCACCACAAAATGTAATAAATCATAACGATATACAAGTTACTAGTCTTCAAATGGATTTGTCAAAAGTGAAAAATATTGACAAAATCAATATATCAAAAGAGAGCAACAAAATGGTCTATTCTACACTTTTGAAAGCAGAGAGGGAAAAAAAAAAGGCTTACAAAGAAAATAGAAAAGTTACAGGCAAACCTTGATAATGTGAAGGCAAAGGAGAAAGCAACAGATAATAGATTCAAAGAATTGCAAAATGGGATAAAGAAATCTTCTCCTACAGAGGCAATTGTCCAGCAAGAAAACATGAATGAACAAGTGCAACATTTGACTAAAGAATTGGATGAGTGCCAAAAAAGACTTAAGAATGAACAAGTGTCTACTACACAGTTGTTCAAGTCTGTAGAGAGTAGTGCACAGGTCATCAATCAATTAAAAACTGAGCTGGAATCTACTACCAAGGAAAATAAAATTTTGAAGGATGAATGGGAGAAGGGAAAGAAAAAAGTGGAGTCTAGGGAAACTATGATTTTTAATTTGCAAAAGGAATTGGGGAATGAGAAGAAAAAAGAGGAGTATAGTGCAGACACAATCCACAATTTGAATAAGCAATTGGAGAATATGAAACAAAAAGAGTTGTCAAATGCAAAAACTATCAGTGATTTCAAAGAGGAATTGGAGAATGCAAAAAAAACGGAGTCTAGTGTTACTGCAAGCACTAACACAATCCACAAATTGATGAGGGAATTGGAGAATGCAAAGAAAAAAGAGGAGTTAGCTACAAAGAAAAACCTCGATTTGAGAAAAGAATTGGAGAATGTGAAGAAAGAGGAGTATACTCAAAGTCTCCATGATTTGAAGAAGGAATTGGACAGTGTGAAGAAAAAGGAGTCCACTTCAAAGACAATCCATGATTTGAAAAGGGAACTCGAGGAAAAGAAGAAAAAAGAGGGAACTACTGCAAATAAAATCCAAGATTTGAAGAAGAAATTGGAGGATGAGAGGAAGAGAGCAACTAACTGGCAAAGGCAATTAGAGGAAATGCATAAAAAGAGTGAAAAAGGGATGTCTAAAATGAAGAAAAAGGTGGAGAATGTAATGACAGAAAATAGAACGACCTCTTCTGAAGACCATCATGTGAAGGATACTATAATAAACACAATTAAGCTTATCAAACAAGAAATTTGGGACAAAATAATGATGATCAGTGATGGTTTGGTTGAATGGCTTGATTTAAATAGCAATCTCAAAGCTGTCTTTGAAAATGTAAAAAATGATTTTCAGGCTAAAAGACAAATCTTGACTAGTTCCTTAAAAGATCTTTCTGACCAAGTTCTCAATAAAATAAAGAGATCTAGTGACAGGGATTTGGCAAACCATGGAATAAACAACCGCTTGGATGCCTGTGTAATGACCATTAATGTCTCTCAACATTGTGGAGAAGTAATGCGAATTGGTAAAATCGATCAATTTTGCTTCCAAAGAGTTGATGAAGATGAATAAAACCATAATGAACTTGCTAAATGTTGGATTACCAAATCTTGCTAACTCAGAAGACACATTCATTGGAAACAAAAATTACATGCAAAAGTTCCAGGGCAGGATGAATTCTGATTTAGGGAAATTGCTTGAGGAATTCACTCTGGAGGGAATTGCAAGTTGCATCAAACCACTGTCAACAATGAGTGATGTTATAGATAGATTCCTCCTATCATATGATTCTATCTCTTAGAAGTTTTTTTTTTTGACGAGACTACAACTAATTAGCTACAACCTCAAAAAAATGGGGCTTCCAAATGATGCAGAATGGAGCACCCTAAAGAAATTCAATGAAGCTGGGTCATCTTCTCAAACCATTACTATTGCTATCAGTGGCAATCATTGCTGATAACACTAAGTAGTAACATTGTAAAAACTTAGTAAGTGATAGAACTATAATCGTTTTATTAATTGTTGCTCTTTAATTTCAAATTTTGGATTTAATTTCAACTTTGTTTAATGTTAATTATTATAGGAATCAAGAGCCAGCATATTAGTATAGTTGGGCAGCCAGGCACTAGCATACAATGGCATATCAGGAATCAAGAGCCATCATATCTAATCATATATACAATTAAAAACTAACCTACAACTATTGTTGCTCCCTTGTATCTACAAAAGGGAATTCACGGTCATTGCAATTTGACATTGAGTCATTTGCAAAGGGTTGTAATTGTTTGTAATTGACAATTGTTAAATGTATTATGTTACAGGCTGATTTGTAATTATAAATTATAATACAATTTTTTTTTAAAATGGAGCTTATTCTGTTAAATGCATTATGTTACAATTTCTTAAAGAAACTAGAATCAATGAAAATATCAACATGTTTAAAAAATACGATCAATGAAAATCTCCACATGTAAGTACTAAGTTTGTAACATCAACATGTTCAATTTTTTTTTTAAAAAATTAAGCATCTATAAAGGGACAGTGAATGAAGTCTATAAATTAACTTCTACAAACATGTTACATAATTAATTAGTAGGTAGAGTCTTAGATCAAAGCTACTTGACTCACGTAGAAGGTTGAGAAGCTGTTATAGTTGTCATTCTACTTGGACCGGCTCAGCATCACTATCATCAGAATCCTCCTCATTTATTGCATATAACATTTCATTATTTGTTGTGTTTTCTTCAGACTCACTATGCATGCCAAATTCAACATCATCTTCATTGCTTTGACTTTCAATATCACGATATGAACCATTGCCACTGCCACTGCTACTGCCATCGCCACTACCACTGCCACTTGTGTTTGAAATGTTGGCAATCCCTCTTCTTTGACATCGCTTTCTCCAAATGTTGATAGCCCTATCATAAGGGAAACTTTCTACCTCATACCTAGAATTATAGAGCCTCAAATAATTATCCAAATTTTCATCTAATTTGTTTCTAACCTTTGACTTAAGGAAGCCCAAAGTACTAAAAACTCTCTCATCCTCCATTGAACCCGATATCATTGTCAAACATAAATTGGTAAGCTTGAAATATTCTAGTATTGCCTCTCTCAACTGATTGCTTTCACCAAGGTTTTTCCAAAGCTTTGTTACTGCTCCCTCTTCATTTGGGTTCTCCATAACAGCATATTGTTCCCTCATTATGTTTGCAAAAGAGTATGATTGATCTCTCAGTTGAGTTTCATCTAAAATTTCATTTATGGTGACTCCATTGATTACTTTAGGTGTGCAAAAATGTTGAATCAGAGTCGTCATCCTTCTTCAAAAATTAGTTGGACTATTTAGAGACCAATATTGTGGAAAAACAATCGACATTGCTTCTAGTAGTTCCTCTAGAGGGAATCTGAATCTAATTTCTGACGAAAAATTGTAGCAAACTCACTTGACAGAGTCAAGCACAGAGTTTTTGATCTTCTTGAAGGCTTCACTTGTAACACGTGAAAGTACCTTCTCTAGTTCTGATTCAACTTCACTTCCTACTTCGTTGGGGTTGGAGTTGGGGTTGACGCGAGCATAGTACTGCATTGGTATGTCAACTTCATGTACCCTAACATACACCTCATCATTTGCACCAATATGTAAAAAGTTCTCAGATTGTTCAAATTTGAGATTTCTAACCACTTTGCAAACTTTGTTTCATCTAATGTTAATAATTGGTATAGAGTATCCAGGCTACTACATGTCATTTTACGCAGCTTATTATATTATGCAATGTACATAGCTCTTTGTTGAACCTTTTTTATAATATTTCTCATGTCTTGTAGCATGGGGAGAATAGCTAGTAAAGTTAAGAGTACCTTAACATTATTTAGGCTTGAATATAGCCGAGGGAATCTATCTTGCACAGAGTGGATTAGTCCAAGCAATGAATGGTATTCAGACATTACTCGATGCACTGGTCCATCCAAAGAGATCCATCTAGTATCACTGTCTTTAAGAAGCTTCCTCCCATCAGTAAGTCTTGCAGCAAAGTGTTGAAATTCTCGGACTCGTTTTGGACTTTGACAAAAGTATTGGTAAATCTCTTTGATTAGAGATTCCATTTTACTTACACAACCAAAATTGCTGACAATTCCAAAAGCTAGATTCATTCGATGGGCCATGCAATGAATGGGAATAATGTAGGGTGCCAAATCATTCTTGATCTTTTTGCAAAGACCACCTTTATGACCTTGCATAACCAAAGCACCATTCACTCCAACACACACCAACTTTTTGGCAATCTCCATGCTATCCAAACCTCTAGATTCAATTAGAGTAGTCTTTAATAATTCATATAAGTTTTCAGTTGTCACACTACAATTCAATTTAGCAACAGATAGTAGAAATGGTTGACAACAAAGATTGTTTACAGTATAAACATGCATGCACACCCAAGAAGTATTATCAGCTGGTGTAACTTCATCTAGAGACAATGCAGTGAAATTTGAGTTTTTTATAAATTCCTTCATATCTTCTATTTCAACCTGTGCAAGACATTTAGCCCATTCCCACCCGCTATTTACTGACCAGTGACTGTTAGGATAGTTTCAAGTTTTCAAAAAATGCAATAATGCAGTCATTGAAGGGTAGTCTATCATAGGGTGTCCTCTACTCAATATATAAAAGACCACACCTAATTGAACTACTTTTCCCATATTTTGCATTTTCATCGCTTTCCTAATAAAATCTTCAATGGAACCTTTTACTGCAGAATGCTTCTCCCGTATTTGCCAGTGTAACTCGTATATTTCAGCATTCCTGATATGCAGACAGTTCTCCTTTGTTTTCCAAGTTAGCACAAATTTTTCAACTCCATCTATAATTTCCTTCTTGTAAACTTTATCGACATGCTTTTCTATGGTATCAATTTTAAGTTGCAGCCTCTTCTCCTTCTTTGCTATCTCTATGCAAATCTTACATCTGCATTCTGTAGGAGGCTCACCATCATTTGGATTGGGCACTGGTTCAATGAACTAGTATTTATCTTTCTTCGATTCTAGTTTTCTTTTCCCGTTTTGTGCATGAACCTGATTTATGGAATCAATTTTGGTTTTCTCAACCGACTGGTCTGGGACTGACTCCAACTCTATAATCTCAGTTTGTGACTCCCTACTCAAGGGAAGTTCCTCTAGATCTTGTTCAAGTTCATCCTCGATTGAGATATCAGCTTCACCAACTTGAACTTCAATACTTTCTGAGGGTCCAACTTGTGATGAATCTCTTTTTTCAATAACCATTGGAGATCTAACTTGTGAATCTTGTAGGTTGTTCCACCACTATGGTTCTACGTTTTGGTAATGGTGGCCTCTCTTGGATTTCAAGGATCGTACCCCTCTTGTTTGACATGGCAAACCAATAAAGGCTGCAAAAAAATATCAACTTAGTTGTTGAACAAAAGACTTAAATACTTAGACTACATATAATAACAATAATATGATTCATTCTCAAAAAAAGGGTACTACTACTATAGTACTACAGTCTACAGTACTACCCAATATAATTTGCAAACCTAATACCTATAGGCTATCTTAGCATGTGAGATGTCCAGTCAGCAATGGACACTGGATAGCGAAACTTTAAAAAAAAACCAGTACCACTTACAAAATAATTTAAAAATCACTTTCCTTTTACAAAAACCAGGTTCCACGAGTCAATGGCCAATGCACTTAGTACTCTACAAGTTCGGCAGCAATAAGAAATGCCAGTCTCCAGATTAGAAAATAGTGAATTGTGTAGAATAATAATTTCTTATAGTCCAATCTAGGTTGGTGAATTAGGCGGGATTAACAAACGAGAATATCAAATGCAGGCCAAATGCACCTTCATGTGCAAGCCCATAGTAGCAAATAGTTGGCTAAATGGGGCGGGTGATCGACACACATCAGTAAAATGGTTGGCGACACCCAACCCAAGGGAAAACTTATATGGTTGTAGTAATGGCAAAATAACGTCAGCCAATAAGAAACAACATGCAAAGGCTAGCAATATGTTTAAAATAAATGTATCCAAACTGTATATCACATTGGCGATTGCACCGATATTTTTGACCAATCATGTGATAACTAATGGGTGACCACCCCGAGCATAGGACCAAATATGATAAATATTTGGTGACGTGGTTGGACCCAAATATGATAAATATTTGCCAAATGACGATTGACCCATCAGATGGGATCGCCAAAAGGTGGAGATTCACCGCTAAAGTAATCACTGTACACATTACTTCTATCTTTTTGTACATATCCTTGCTTGAATACATCTTGGAGGTGATAGAAACAAGATGCTCTTACACAAATTGAATTTGAATATCTCTTATTATGATATGGCTATTTATTACTTATTGATGATGCTATGAAGTTGTGTAGATTATGAGAAAGATAATGCACTGTTTGTTGCTATGTCCTCCATTCATTTGTTTGCTACTTCTTGTATTTATTCTGGCCTTTTCTAAAAAAAATCCTGCTTATATCCTGAATGTCTGCATTCAAAATTGTCTTTATAAGGAGACACAATGAGAAACACATTTCCAATTTTTTAGGCATGTTGCAAGGGAACCCATTTTACTGATCATATCACATTGTAAGGAAACTTGGCAATAAATAATATAACCGTTTCCACATAACCCATAATAGATCTAAAATAAACACAGAATTAAAATCCACATGCAAGAGAATAGACAACATACCCACAAAATTGTGACACAAGATATACCCTGGGAAACCCTCATTGAAGGAAAAAAACCCAACCTCCAAAAGCATCCATCACCATGTATTATTCAACAAAAATAACCATTGCCATACAACCATGGAAGCCTTCATGGCCATAGCCACAACCGAGCAAACTATGTGAACAAGCATGAATCCACACATCCCATGCCATGCTTTCAACCTTCACAAATGCTCCCTTGGCTAACCTGTCAAGCCTTGTCCAGCTCGACTCTTGTCTTTTGTCTTCTCCTTGTCACTCTCACTCTCTATATAACAATTACCCTTGTGGCTGCTTATATAATAGCAAGTCTCACAAAACCACTAAGTGGTATTACATAAACCATGTGCTAAAACCATGTGCTACCTAACCCACTGACCCCACATTTAATATTGGGCATTTAATTCTTTTTCCCCAATATTAAATAATTACATAAAATATTATCACAATGTTATAATACAACTCATCAAGAATATTCCATGGGAATCTTTACATGTTGCACGTCCATCTAGGCACAACATTACATAAAAATAAAATAATAAAATAACAATATTATGCAATGTGTGCAACACTCATTATCTCAACAATCTCCCACTTGTTGTATACATTGCATAGGGTCAATCCGTAGCCACATAAATGAACAAGGGAACAATCCCTCCCAGCACATCCACCATCATGGATCAAAAAATACACCAAGTGCTCCATCCTGGTACCTGCAACAAAATCAAAGTATCCAGCATCTCAAACATGAATGATCTCACCTCCTATTATGCCACTATCACTGGACATACATAGAAGCCATCCAAAGAGAAAACCACCCAACCTGTCGCATTAGAAGATCATAAAATCCTGTACCAACTAAAATTCCAAGCAAAAAAACCGGATCCAAAGGTAATCACATGTATCCGTAGTTGTCAAAATATCCATAGCTGAAATAGCACCCACAGTAAGTGCCAAACCCATCCAACTATCCATACCTCAAAGGTATAACAAGTGAATCTTATATCACCGACATATCCAATCTATAACCTGCAATCACAAGCTTCAAGAGCAATACCTACCACATATATACCAAGAAGCTCCCACTGCAAAAGATAATGTCACATCTATAACCAATCCACTCAACACATCTCAAAAAAGTGAATCCATGTAGTATCAAGGACATCCACAATACATAATCCAATATCCTGCAAGAAAAAATTCTCATAACAAGTTTCCAATAGTCTCCCAAATTCTCCACAACCAACAGAGGAAAGAGAAAGAAATAACCATGTCATCTCTCACATGACAAACATGAGCACAAACCAGTGATCACAATCTCTAACCAATCTCAAATCGAATGTAAGCAAAACTGAACATCCAAGAAGATAACCAAGACCAGAGAAACCATGCAAATCATAACCTGTATCATGTCCTTCTACACACACCTCTAGATGTAAACTGTGCAAGTATGATCTCCTCCATAAAACCCCAACAAGAAGCCTCAACAACACCCAAACCATACAATATAACCAATCATGGATGTAAGCCTCTCACAAGAAGATCAAACTCAATAAACCATTCCTAAACCAAGGAATAATCATTCCTAATCCAAGGAAAAATGCCCAATGTAAAATCATCTCCCAAACTAAACCAGCATAAAAACATATGCACATGGAGATAACCAATGCTAAACCATCTCTCAAATGAACCCTCCAGAACTAACTCATGTACCATAGCTCAAGATCCATATCCATGAAAGACAAGCATAAATATAATGCAACTGAGATAAACAATGGGCTATACCTTTCAAGTAGCAAATCGCTGAGTAGACCAAGAGTGGGGAATGAGAATGCTCATCAAGATACCCAAGTCTCCAACCAAGACTCATCTAAGAACAATCTCCTCTCAAGTCCATATCAGGTGACTGCCCCTCGGACTTCCTACTGAAACCATTAACCGTCCCAACAAATACTTCTCTAATCCAAGAGAAATCAGTGTCACCACCGTCTCTAAGTATCCATGAGCACCTGTAACCAATCAATCCATGCCAACTCCAAATGCAACATAGCAATATCATGAAGTATCCAGCTTATGATCAGTGTACTCAATACCAAGAAACTAAACCAAGATCAATGTCAAAGTTCCAACCATGGCCTTAGGAACATAAACATGACAACATGATCTTACCATCTCAACTAAAGAGATAACATGCTCCATATGAACACACCATAACATGTCACAACTCTAAACGCATATCAAAAGTATACCATGACATAATAATGAAACCATCCTCATACCAAGGATAACATGCCAAATGAAAGCATAAACCACACCTTTGCCAAGAACCCTGTGAGTCCTCAAGATGCAACCATCTCTACACACCATGAAGAAAACCATCTCCACATACGAGGAAGAACCATCTCCACATACCATGAAGATAACCAAAAACTCCATGAGTCCTCAAGATCTAACCATCTTCACACACCATGAAGATAACAAGTGCACCATGCAAATGTCAAAGATGCTTCTGCAGCAACAAGATCTAAAACAAACCTCCAACATCTACAAACACTTAATAAATATATCAATGCCAACAAAACTCCCACTCAACCATGGTACCAAGTCACCTATGGCATCATAAAATCCATCCTCTCCAAACCAAGAAGATATAAACCAAACCAGGAACTAATCCTACACTGTCACCCCATCACTGTCACAACTGTCACCCCATCACTGTCACAAGCTCCCAGTAAACCATGTATCCAAGCTATCCATGACATCATGATGAAAAACCATCTTCTAACCATGAGAATCAACCAAGGCATCAAACCATCAAAGAACTCAAAGTGTACATCATGAGCTCCTCAAAAGAAACCAAATAGCCATGATCTCAACCAAGAAGATATACCACCATAACTATATCAGAAATACAAGCTAATGAACATCAAGGATGTACCTGTATAACCAATCATGTCATGCCAAAATCCATGACATCATGATCACATCCATGAACTGAGCATTTGGCTCTCAATATGTCCAACCTGTCAGCATAAAATAGTCAACCACAATTCTCCACCATGACTGTACCTGGTAACAACATCTCATCCCTTCTACATGAAGAAAATAGTAAATCATGTGACTTAGGGCATAGACAACCCAAATCCAAGCCACCAATTTGAATATGCATCAATAATGAAAAATCAATGGGCAAAGACAACCCATAACCAAGCTATAAATGCAACCTGTAAGTATAGACCGCTTATAACACTGCACAACTTGTAGATCCAACAAGTCATCATACATATCCAAACCAAACACTGATAACCATATCATCATGAGACCAATCTGAAATATGAACTAAGTATACAATGACATCAAATCTTAAATCTCCAATGCCATAAACTCACAATGTTACCATAGTCAAAATATATACCATAAACTGTTCAGATCAATATATCAACAAATAAATCATGCCAAACCTGCACCAAATCTGAACCAATGTGTAGAGCTCTCCAAGAGCTTTCCGTTGACTACTCGAAGTCCAAAATCCGACTCCGTATGCCCAAGTTATGCCCTAATCCATGCTCAAAATAAAGAACATATGACTTTAGGGCTCTTAAAACTAGAAAAAATTTCAAAATCATAGAACCAAACCTACACCATGTTGTAGTGCTCTAAATTAGCTTTCCAAAGCCTATAAGAACTCTGAAATTCGATATTCTGAGAGAAAGTTATGGCCGTTTTACTAAGACAGTCTTTTTACCATTTTCAGTACGATTTTTTATTTTTTTATTTTTTTAGTGACGAAAATTACGACGGGATTAAATTTGACGGCCATCATGGGCTGAAACCAAAAAAACTCTTTCATTTCCTCTAAACATGGCCAAACTAGGGCATATTATATATCAAAATTTATGGAAATGTCAACCCGGATCCAATGGTGAGGTCTGTTTTTACCCAGGAGGTCATTTCTGCAAGCTACCCCCCAAAACCCTCATTTAAATGAAACATCCGAAAAAAAATTTTGTCCAACAATTTCACATGCCCAAATATTTTAACATCCCATCATAATAGCAAATCAAAAACTCTCAGATCTGCAATAAATTATTCATATATCTGGCCCTTTTCTTTTATCCTCTCATGCATTCCCATGGATTCAATCTAGGGTTACAATAATAAAACCATAGCTCTGATACCACTTGTAAGGAAACTTGGAAATAAAGAATATAACCATTTCCACATAACCCATAATAGATCTAAAATAAACACAGAATTAAAATCCACATGCAAGAGAATAGACAACATACCCACAAAATTGTGACACAAGATATACCCTGGGAAACCCTCATTGAGGAAAAAAAACCCAACCTCCAAAAGGATCCATCACCATGTATTATTTAGCAAAAATAACCATTGCCATACAACCATGGAAGCCTTCATGGCCATAGCCACAACCGAGCAAACTATGTGAACAAGCATGAATCCACACATCCCATGCCATGCTTTCAACCTTCACAAATGCTCCCTTGGCTAACCTGTCAAGCCTTGTCCCGCTCGACTCTTATCTTTTGTCTTCTCCTTGTCACTCTCACTCTCTATATAACAACTACCCTTATGGCTGCTTATATAATAGCAAGTCCCACAAAACCACTAAGTGGTATTACATAAACCATGTGCTAAAACCATGTGCTACCTAACCCACTGACCCCACATTTAATATTGGGCATTTAATTCTTTTTCTCTAATATTAAATAATTACATAAAATATTATCACAATGTTATAATACAACTCATCAAGAATATTTCATGGGAATCTTTACATGTTGCACGTCCATCTAGGCACAACATTACATAATAAAAATAAAATAATAAAATAACAATATTATGCAATGTGTGCAACACTCATTATCTCAACACACATTTGGCATCCCTATGATTGAAGATAAAATTATGGTTGAGAAATATTAAAGGCAAGGAATAACATTTGCTAGAACTTAATAGATGGGCCAACTCATAAGACTTTAGATATCAAGTAATTGAAATATACTCACTCTGAGTCTGCCTCTGAAGACACATTGTTTCAATTGAAGGTCGTGGCAAGTATTAGTTGGTCGACCATGAGTATCTATTCTACATATGTCCTATACTTCAAGTCTATACTTGATAAAGACTTCTATGTTTGGGGACATGACTGAACCTGTGCATGTACAGGTAACATCTAGATACAAATACCACTTGGATGATTTGTTGTTGTCCAATTGTTAGGTAAATTTATTCTAGATCATTGAGTAGTCATTCATAGTTGGCTGTTGTTCTTTCAACTATCAAAGCCAGAAAAAGTTGTACTAGCTGATGTAGAAAGACACAAATGTTGATTGTTTGAATACTTGATGGACTTAGCTGTATAAGGTTAAAAGTTCAAATTCAGTCTGTTTTAGTTTTGCTAGTGTGTTCTAACATGCAAAGTAAAGCTATGGAAACAGTCCTTAACTTATATACTAAATAAACTTAAATATAGGAAGATAACATGAAATTAAAACTCAGATTAGATTATGATTCCCATCTAAAACCTAAAGCTTAGCAAAAGTATACAGAATCAGATTTTATTAGAACCATTTCTCAATAATTGCAAGGACATCCACCAAATTCTCATCACTTCCTTGCCTATAGAAACATCACCATTATTGCTTTGATCAAATTAATAAGGGAAGCAGATTTTCAAATTTAATTTACACAAAATACACACAAGTATCCTGGGAAAACCTTCAAGCTTGACGGAGAAAAACCTAACAACAAGAGTCTCCAATATATTTCTTAATTCAGAGAGAGATAATTTCAATAATATGAATCTTGATCTATGATCAATCTGTCAATGTCAATTTTCCTTTATATGTAGATCGATCCCTTGTTGAATGAATATAAATAACAATCTGGCTATTATTGTTGATACTTGTATCTATAGATATACCAATCACTGTTGATCTGAATAATGATAGTTTTCAGTTTATTCTCTGTGATATAAGCATTATCTTCCATGATATTAATCTAGTGTGATAAGTGTGTGTGAGTATATGTATATCCTCTGCAATGTATATAGCATCTTCTGTTGTGATCTCAATATGTATTTGTATCTTCTGTGATAAATTCAATATCTCCTGTCATCTGCTTACAATATTATCTTCAATGATACTGATGCCTTCAATGGTAATGAAGACAACATGAACATTTTCTTACACTTGTGTAATGAAAATTTTGTTAATCTTGCTTACTAGATAGCTTGTGACATTTTATTCAAAATTAAGCATGTCCAATTCCATTTGATACGGAATACCAACAAGAAAAATGACAATGTACAATATTATGAAATGTGGAGAGATATTGAGAAGGTATATGGGCAAAATAGTTGCATATAGCACATAACCTCCTGTCCTAATATGCAAAACCATTTTCTCTAGCATTGCATTGATCTCCTATTTTTGAGGATGGTGTCCATCTTCTACGCCAAACACATGTACCCTATTCTTAATTTCAATCCAGCTGCATCCTGGGTCCTTCTTCACACCTCTTTCTTTCATCATTTTTCTCACTTTGGCTACATCATCCTATCTGCCAGATGAAGCATATACATTTTCCAGCAGTGAATAGGCTCCTGCATGTTTTGGTTCCAACATGAAAATGCTTTCTGCTACACGCTTTGCTAAATCCACATTTCCATGGACTCTGCAGGAACCAAGCAATGTTTCCAGCTACCAATTTTGTGGGTGCGTAGTGAGTGAGCAACATCTCTGTATTGATGTTTTATGTAATGAAAATATTGAATATCATATATATATATCTATATATATAAATGTAAATTTATTGAAATTAATTATCTCTTCTGCTTCTTTCCATCATACTTCACTAGTACTACAAGGTAATCTCTCTTGCTGAACTATGTTAATCTCTCCTTGCTTCATTCATTTGTATAGATGTTTATCCACATTTCATGTCTTCAGAAAAGACACCATCATGATGTTGTATGATGCCATCTTTTCCTTCTCATTATACAGATGTATCATATTCTTTGTTACTTGTTGAAAAAGGCTAGTATTCACCATAACAGGTTAATTTTTTGAAACTTACAGTTATTATTACTGCTTAGGTTCTTATCATAATGAAGGTGTTAGCATGAAATAGCACCAAGTATGTATGACAGGCTCATAACACAAAAAGATTCTTGGTATCTCTACTAGGTTTGTTCTTCATTGTATTTGCATCACTTTTGTTTTACAATTGTATATATGTTTTTTGGTTGATAGATTTTTTGTTTAAACAGAGTCTTGATGTCATACACAACACTCCTAATGAGCATGGACAATGATGTTCAAGTCATTGATACACCTTCTTCAAAAAAGGCGTTTTGGAAACCATGCATGGAGAGGAAGTTCTTAGACTTGCTGCATGAACAAGTCACCTTGGGTAGAAAAGGTAAGGGAGGATTCAAAAAAAAGCATGGATAGCCATTGAATGAAAGTTCAATGCAAAGATGAGCATGAATTTGTCTAGGGACAATTTCAAGAATAAGCTGAAAACTTGGAAAATAGGATATAGGATTATGAAGGAGCTAAAAAGTACTAGTGGATTTGCATGGAATGAGTCCACACAATCGATGGATGCCGATGACAGTGTGTGGGAAGAGCTACTTAAGGTAACATGGCCATTTAAATGTATCATTTTCATTTAAAAACTTATTAAGATATCAATGGTAGTCATGAGTAATCCAATTTTTTGACAACATGCAGAGGAAAGAATTTAAAAGTGCAAAGTTTTTTAAGAGGCAGTCATTTCAATATTATAATGACTTAGTTGTGCTTGTGGGAAATGACATGGCTAATGGTGCCACAATGACAACAACACAAGACACAGAAGAAGGGCACCATATGGATGAGTGTATTGGTCTTGATGGTGATTATGAGGACATTCCTACACCTAATCAGGGTGTTGTTGATTTGGATAATGAAGATATGAATATTCCTGTGTCCAATCAATGTAGTGCGGCAAGTGGGAAAAATTTTCATGAAGCATCATCAAGTAAGAGACCAAAGAGGAAAAAGGCGAGTATGGCTAGTTCCATGGATGGGATGTCTCATTCAATTGATAAGCTAAATGAGACCCTACTCAAGCCTCAATTTATTGAATTGACTGAAGAGCATAAGCTAAAAGATCTACAAGATGTCTATGCTGCACTAAAATCCACCAATGAACTTAGTATTAGTAATTTGATTGCGACATTTGACACCTTTGTGGCTGATCTTGATAAAGCCAAAGGGTTTTTAATAATGAACGAAGAGGAGAGAGCTAAATACGTTAGAATAAAGTTTTTACAGATTTAGTACCTTTATTGTTGTTCATATACTATTGAGGTTGGTTTTATAACTGTTAAATGTTACTAAATTTTGTGGGTTCCCATCCCATTTGATGGATATGACCAAGGATTTTTAGAATTTTATCATTTGTTTATTGGAAACTTTGGATCTGAATATAGTCTTATTCACTTGATGTTACATTATTAAGTTTCTGATTTGTTATCTTTATATGTGAATGCAATTACTCGGATGTAGATTAGTCATAAATATATCATGAATTATATAATGACTAGTTTGAAGTTGTTTATCACTATTTATGAATGTTTACAACACCCAGCATTCTTAGCACCGAGACATGTGATTCAAGGCCTTTATTGTTTTGTGATCCATGTCCCCACATGTGCATGTGGCATTAAGTTTTCAGCCCATCAGATTTATTTCACAAGTTTGATCTTCAAGTCATGTGGAAGGGTGGTACTCACTTGTTTCAATTTAATCTAATGCATTTTATCTAGAAATCATTTGGAAGAAGGGTGTTGTGTTTAAATTTTGTGTGTATTGAGCTTCCATGAAATATGTCGCAATTGGAGCTAAATCAATTTGATCTCAAGCTATTGTGTATCTATGTTCTTTGCTTTCTAAAATTTCATTTTGTTCCTTCAAATTCTGAAATCTGTAGGCAAAATATAACCAGTAGTTGGTTCAACACAACCATAGATCAAATTCATCTTAAAATCACGTGGAAGGGTGGTGTTCTGTTTGAATTTCACTTTATTGGACTTAATGAAGTTTGCCATAGTTGAATCAAGTAAAGCTGAAACAAGTTAAGGTCATCTTAGCCACTTGATAAACATTTTATCTTACTATTTATTACATAACATTTATACATTAGTACGTAATAACAACATAAATCCTCCTTGCAACTGATTTCCTAAATGTTTATATGCTTGTTTGGCCTCTACACCAATTAAGACATGGTGCATTATTTTTTGATACAGGATTCATGGATTCGAAAGTTGTGCCCATTTATAATGTTCCCATGTGGTGCTGGGGCATGCATATTAAAAGTGTTGCGCACAAGCTAAAATCCTAAGTGCAAATTTTGGTGTTGTCCTAAGAGTAAAAAGGTTATTAATTATGACATGTTATGTATTTTATGTTTCAAACTAATGACATAAAATATCTTTAGCATGAACTAATGACATGTAATATCTTTAATATTTTGTATTGTAGGGGAGCAGAGGTTGTGGACATTTCAAGTGGTTTGACTCTACAAATACTCATAATGAAAAAAACCAGTGGAAAATGTGTAAGACACGAGAGGTGGCCAGGGCTAACATTGGTTCAATGACAAAAGATGAAATGTGTAAAATGTTTAAGGCACGAGAGGCTGAAATAATCTTTTTACGCTACCTTCTATGTGTAATTATTGGCCTCTTATTCGACCTTGTATTTTGGGCCCTTTTTCGATAATGAGCTTAATACAGATAGAACTTTATTACATGTTTTGCATTGCCTTTTAACCTCTTAGTCAACCTTGTATATTGGAACCTTATGCGAGAACGATTAAATAAAGATAGAACTTTATTATATGTTTTATGAGTTAAGTTAAAAGAAAATTTGTAAATTTAATTTAGTTCCTAATTTAAATTTTGAAATTGTTAGACTTTCTTTTCCAAAATTAACAATCTCAAGATAATTATATGAAAATTTGAAATATGAGAAATTATAAATAAAATGTATTTTATGTTGTGTCAAAAATATCTGAAAAATACAAATAATATAAAGATGTTCAACAATTCTTGTATATTCTACTCATTTTAAATATTCTTTTGTTTAAATATTGTATAATATATTATTTTTTTTGTTTCTTACTACTTAAATTGTTCTAGTTAAATTAAAAGATATTTTATATTTCAAAAATGTTATATTATATTTATTTCTATTTTTTTGAACCTTACATTTTATATATTTGTATTATTAGAAGCATACTTGCGTTTTCTATTTTATATTAAATTTTACAATACAAAATTTGGATAAAATTTGAGATTTGGTTGGTTTCAGATTCTACAATTTTCTTCAAAATAATTAGTTATAAAGTTATTAAAAATTAGTGCTATTATTTATATTTAGCACTAAATTTACATATTATATAAACTACAAAAAAACTTCTACTTTTGTATTTTACATATAACTTAAAATTATCCATTTTAAATTAAATATTATCAATGCAAATTACATTATTAACACTTGGCAATATGTGTTGTGCAATGACAAGTACCACCTCTTTTAAGACGTGAATTGTTAACACCTCGTAATATGTGTTGTGCAATGACAAGTACCATTTTCCTTGGATACCTTCCACTCCTTGCATAAGGTAGGGACTCAAGCTCTCCAAGAGCTCTTGTTTTGTCTACAAATATTTGAACATTTTTTTAGTAATATCACAACAACTTATAAATTAATCTAGTTTTATTTTGGTGGATTAAGTATTTTCCACAATTTTAATGACAATAAATATAATGACTTTAAAATCATATAATGTGTAAGGTATATTTTAATCATGCTAAAATGGTGTATTAAAAATATATTTCATTCATCTTTAAAAAAAAACTTGTTCATGTCAGTATTCCAATTCCAATTCCTAAATGTGCAACCAAACGGAGGAAATGTGTATTCTCATATTGAATTCTTGGTGAACCAAATGGGCCCAAATCAAATTCCCAAAACTGAAACCTGGATTTCAAGTTCCAGAATCCCAAATCAAGGTTTTTGGATGCTAATTTTGAAATCATATTCCAGCAACCAAACAAACCCTTAAGGTTTTTGGATTTAAAAAAACAAGGGGAAGAATTTAAACATTGAGTTTTTTTTGTAAGATTAGGTTTCCAAAATCATGTTGAGGCTTGTAAGAACTTGCAATTAATCTCTTATTGATTTGATAATACAAATTTACGAGTGAGACTTTTTTCCCCAATTTTATACAATAATCACATTTTGATTAGCATAAGAAGTATATGTTTACTTCATAAAACAAATTGGCTACTATAGATTAAACGATAATGACATTGTACATGCCACATGGATGTAAGTTGATATAGTTAGATTGTTTAGAAAAAAGAAACATCACCAATTCTAATTGTGATTATGTTCAAAAGTACCTAGCCCATAAGTCCAATTATATAAATCAAGAATGGTCTTCAAGGTCATAGAATTCCTTTATCATTCAATATTGTAACAAATTACAAAAAATTGCATACTGGAGAAGAAACAATAATTGACAGGAAGTCTAATAACCTGAATAACTGAGAAGAGGTCCAATAACCATTATAGAGTAGAAGTCAATATAATGGGTTGCACGACCTCTAAAGAGAGATTACTCAAAAGCCAAAACCTTAGCTTTAAATTGGCTTAGTTAGCCTAAGAAGCTAGTGAGGTTTCCCCTAGCCTTTGAATAAGGAAGGCTTCAAGACAATTTTTTAGTATTTTATCTTAACTTGAGATTTATAAAAATCTAATTCTTCTCTTCTGTACTATTTTAAATAGTAGCACTTCAAGCAAACTCCAAACTCCCAATTATGTAGAACACTACTAATTATCTTTTAAAAAGATGATTTCATTACTCTTAGGAGACAATTGAATTTAAAGACAATTGTCCCTGTAGAGACATGTTTTTTAATTTTTGAATGGCTATTCAATAATCAAACAGTGAAAAAAACTTTATAGGCAAGATAAGTGTTCACTTGAAGAAAGAAAATAAGCCAAATTCAGCATGATTTGAACGTTATAAGAATCCTCATCTCTAATATAAGAGGCTTATTAGTCCCTGCCTTATCTATCAGACAAGGAACTAATGTTCCCAATGATGGTCCTTAATTAATTTTTATAACCAAAGTCAGTCTATCGCTAAAATTTAAAATTGATTTATTTTTTAATTGAATTTTTAACATTAATTTTTAATTTTTGATTGGCTGCTCTGCATTTTCGCTAGGGTAAAATAGATTTATCAATGACAAAAATTACTAGAAAGTAATTTCTGGAAACTTCTTCACTTCACTGCCTCAAAAGCACAATGACTGACAAAGTTTATATAAATATAAAACTTGTTCTTTTCCATAGCTTCAATCCCATAATTGCAATCTTCCATTACAAGTAATGACAACCAAAGTGTAGATAATCATGGCATGGGCAAAAATAATGGAATAAATGATCCCTCCTTGCTTCCTCGCATCATTGCATTTATCGCAACAACTTCGCCTTGCTTCATCAATAGCATTTTTTATTCCAGTGAACAGTCTACCAAATCACCATCATTAGTGTTAAGGTGATGGGGACACAACCCAACTCAGAATGGACACAACAGGAAAGGGAAAATTTTATTTACTATGAAAATATGCTATTACATGCAATATAGAGAAAATGGACTTCTACACATGCCCTATGGGCTTACAATAGCACAAATCTAGAGATAAATTCTTTTCCCAGTACCTTCTCTCAAACTCCACTCTGAACTGCCTTTTACAATGCCAGAAATGTCCTTAAATAGACCCCAAAGGGTTAAGGATTAGGAATACATTCTAGAAAGTGCTAGTTGGCATCCACCGACCAAATAGAGGCTCTAGAATCCGCATTAGTAGCTGGCGCTAAACTAGAAGAATCTAGAAACGGTAACCGAACTTTCGAGAAGCATAACATTTGAACCGTAGCTTCGATTGACGAACCGTTTACATTTTCGAAAAACTCTCGAAGCGCTCTATAGCCCTATGGACCAACTTTGATCATCCCCCATTTTTTGGCCTGTACGAGGTCATTTAATGCCCTAAATCTGACTTTGAAGCATTCTTAAGAGGTCTCCAAAAATTGAAAAACTGCAATAACTTTCAAATCGTGGAGACTTTTGACCTAATTCTTTTTCTGGAATGCTCTAAATTATAATTACAATCATTTGACCAATTTACACCTTCTAGTTCACCAAAACGATGGCTCAATTACATACTCCTATTTTTTTTGGCATTTACACGTACCCCAAGGTGCTCAAATACTCTACCCTAGGAAACTGATAGTGGAACTGTGAGAGTTGGAACCTTTATTTGACCCAAATGGGTATCCAGAAATGAAAACACCTGAATTGGAACTAAGTCTAAGTACATTTTTTTTGGGTGACATAGGATTGCCCTTATACCTCTGGATGCTCCTGCATCATAAGGACTCCAAAGCGCTATGGCCTACCTATCTACCTGGTGTCGTGCCCTACATAAATGTCCTACAAGATCTTAGAGAGAGCCCAACCAATCTCTAAGTTGTTGCTTCTTTATTGATAAGATATACATGATGCACTTTGTTCCCCTAGCAGTTCTTTGCGAGATTGTCTATTGGACTCGAGGGAAGGAACTCGCTCGAACAGAGTGATACTTAGCCCATCATGCTTTAAAGACAGAGAACTATGTTGTGTTACAAATGCATTGCCCTAGCCCATCTTTTCTACACACCCACTCCATGATCTTCAAAAAAATTGGTGAAAACCCTATCACATTGCTAAGATATTATGTGTGCATCCAAAATCATCAATTTCAAAAAAAATGGTGAAACCTCTATCACATCGCTAAACTATGCATACATGTGAAACTATCATAGATGAGCCATGTGAATCAATGTGCACAAATTTTTTGATAGAATGCTTCCATGAAATGTGTCATCGTATAATGGTCAGATTGCAAGACATTCACAAGTTGTGTTTGTTTAAAATGCTAAATAAACTTCCAAGCAAATAGAATTAGTTGTTGCAATGCAATCTTTGGAATAGTGGAGGAATTTTGTCACTTGCTATGATACACATGTATACAAATACCTCAAAATATCAACATTGCAACCTCTACTCAACCTATGAATGTCTTTGTAAATTCAACATCGTCATCCTAGAGCTTCACAATCGGTCAAAATGAGCTCGAAGGGGAAGCAGAGCAAGAGATGCATAATACATGGCACAATTCATTCTAAAATGGTCATTGAAACCTAACATGAAATGATTGAATCACAATTTTCCTTCTTCTTGAATTCTCCATCGCCCACCAGTTCCTAGAGACTCCTATTAATTCTGTTTTTTTATCCATGTTCAAATTGCTTTTATTAATGTTTGCCTCTCCCTTGTGTAATAGCTCTGATATCAAAAATGTCTTTGCTAAAAAGGCCTTTAAATGTGTAACAAAGCTCAAAGAAAATGTCATGAAGACATAATTAAAATATTTGATAAAAAAATATTAGAACCAATGCCCAAACAAATGCCACGATATGGGATTGTTGAAAGACATGGCTATCTAGCCAAGTAAAATGTATAGTCTTTAATCTTTTGACACAACAAGACAAAGCAAATGACAAGAATTCACAATGTAAATTTCATTGTGGCATTAGGAGGAGGGAAATTATAAGATTTATTAAGCTATATTATTTGAACAGTAAAAAAATATTTTAAACTTTTTTAATTTAAATTTTAAAGTAAATTTTTATAAAAATACATAATTCATAAGTTAAGATAAGATAAATTTATTAATGTCCAACAGGAGACCAATGAGGGTCTAAGGGACTAAAAAAAGTAGAAAGGGAAAATGCTAGCAGGGGACAGGAAGCACTAAATAGTGTTGGCAGAATGAACGTGAAAGCAAAACAGCAAAAGAACCAAGAAAGGAATAACAACAATTAAGAACTCCTCATAGGTGAGAAGTATTCCATAATGGAAAGTTGGACATTAGAGAAATCATGTACTTTGGAAGGTCGCCTCTGAGGTCTACTAGAGGAAAGTTGTCATGTGCGATCTTTGTGGGGTCTCACAAATCTAGTGTGAACTGAGATAGTGCAGAGAGGTCGCTCAATCCTCGAGTAGGAACCATAGGATTGAACATAGAGGTGAAGAGTTATGTAGGGGTCGATGTCAAGCAAAGTTGGAGTTGTACAATGTGCTCGCGAAGCTGTATAGCTTCATGAAGGTAGAGTGCAAGATAGTGCTAGTCAATATGTCTGAAAAATGAGGTAAGAGACTAAAACTCTCTGAACAAACAATAGAATCTCCCTCAGATCTCATAGTAAATGAGACAATGAAAAAAAAGTGAGACTTGGTCTCAACCTCCCTCAGGTGACAAAGCCAACAGATTTTTTCCTCTCTATCGATCTAGTGATCAATCTGAATATGTAGCCAGTGAGATTCCAATCTAAAAGAACTCAAGGAGATGCAAAGAGCATGAGTCCAAAGATGAGTGAGGTATCAAGGGCGTAAGATGATCCTGTTTTGGGTGTCAAGGAAGTGCTTAGCATAGAGGCCATACATGGATGGAGCCCACCTAGGGGATTCCTCCAGGTCATGATAACATACTATCTATAGATGTCAAGTCTAACATGCTCATTCAACTCTCGCTAAGGTGGAAGAAGATGGGTTGGAGTGTTCAGAGAAAAATGATAGGGGCAAAGACAATCCAAACTAATACCAATCAAGCCCAAGAGGGAAGAGACTTGGGTGTACCAACAACAAGACCTATGACTAGAGTTTGAACCTGCAACCTCCATAGAGGAACAATAAGCCAAGTAGGATTATTTGTGATGACCATTGGAGGAATTAATGAAGCTCCAGAGCTGGTGAAGGAGCCAAACTAAGTCAAAAATGATCCCCAATCTGAAAGGGTGAGCACCAAACTCTACCAAAATGATGTTGTGTGGTGTGGACCTATGACATCTGATAATGCATCGAAGGAAAAGAGTTTGGACTCTCTCAATAGAGACCCAATCAGACGCCAAGAGGGAGGGTCCCCAAACAGTAGAGTCATAGAAGATAGTCGACTTGACCAAGGAGTCAAGAAGGGACATCTTAGTCATGGTGTCCTAGAAGTGGTGTAGAAAGCATTGTCGCTCAAGAATAGTGAGGGAGCTGAGCCCCTTGTTGACTATGGGTTGCATGGTTGGTCTCAGGCTGAACCAAGGTCTAAAAAACTTAACCCCCAAGTAAGTATATGAAGATGCAATCTCAATCTCGGTACCTTGGAAGTAAAAATGGAGGTGTGATGTCCTCAAACAATTGAAGACCATAACCCAAGTCTTACCCAAATTTACCATTAGCTCACCTAAGTTGCAGAAAGAGGCCAAGCCATCAAGGAGCCGCTAAAGACCATCGGGGGAAGATGCTAGGAGAATTACATCATCAAAAAATAGGAGAATATAGACCAATACCTGATGTAAATAACAACCATAACCTAGGAGCGAGCTATCATGGAGAAATGCCTCAAGCTCATCAATGTAGATACCAAAGAGAGTGGGGGAGAGCAGACAGACCTGTTTCACCCTGATAGTGCTATGGATAGGGTCAGAGAAGCCCTCTGGAGTCCTGAATTTGCCCACAACGCACTCATATAACCTCATAATAGTTGTACAGAGAATCTATGAGATCTTGATGTCTCTAAGATGTTGAAAGAGAACCACCCGAGGAGCAAAGTCGAAGGCTTTGCGAAAGTCAACAAAACAAGAGTAAACTTTCACCGAGCAGTGGGGAGCTTCCTCAATGATGGCTCGTAAGGTCAAAATGTGATTAGTGGACTGAAAATCTTTACAAAACCCAACATGATCTCTAGCCTAGCAACATCATTGATCGAGCTTTCTAGACAAGATACCTTTCAACACAGTCGCATTGAGTTTAGCGAAGGTATGCCCAACCATGATGGTCCTATAGTTCCCAGGGTTAGAAGTTGGCCCAAATTTATGGATAAGATGTTTATGGGTCATAGAAATTAAGTTTTTATTGTAAGACTATATATATGTGATATTTAAATTGTTATGAAGATAAATTAGAAATAAAAGAAATGTGAAATTACTAAATAAAGTAGATGTGAAATTTATTCAAATAAAAAAAAATTATGAACTCAAAAAAATCATTAAAAAAATATTAGTTTGAATTTAATAATTTAAACTTAAACAAATATTTAAAAGGCAGGTCAAAAGTCAATAAGATCTATTTTTATCATAGTCTACAAAACAAAAGTAGAAACTTATATAAAAATCAAAATCAAAATCCATTCTTCATTAAGGAATACAAAACCTATCTTATATGCAACAAATCAAAACTATGTTCTAATTAATAGAAGATTTATATGACAACTTGCATGTAAATTTCCAAAATAATTAGCCTCATGCAACTATGGCGTATGCTAGAAAAAATTGAATTAGTTACCAATGATCCCATTATAACAAATAAAGTTGATTAATAGTTTTGTAATTAGCATCCCAAATAAGACACCCCATTTAGTGTTATGATTTTATATTTTCTATTTTCTATAAACATACATTCAATAAAAGCAAAAAAAATTATTTGACTTTTTCTTCTCTAAACTTACACCTCTTACAATGATTGGTCAACATTGGGGCAAATAATTTAAAATATAATTAATACTTTATTATGAGTTTCAACTTGGTCTAATCATGCTGTAGACACCTAAAAACCTTTAGAAAATAAAGTATTTTTATTTTCTGAAAAATTCCTGATGACATCATGATTTATTAATTAATTAATTTATTTATTTTTATTCCATTAAATCCCTTTATCTTAATTAAAAATATTTAATTAAGGAATCCCTCCCAGAAATGTTTAAATCTTATTTAAACATTATTTCCTTATTTATTAATTATTTAATTAATAAATTGACCAAAAATCCCAAAATAAATAAAAAATTTATTTTTTGCCCAAAAACTTTGCCAATTTCCTTAAGACCACTAACCTCTTACAAAATCTTCTAATCCTTCTTTAATTTTGATTAAAGGCTAATCCCATCATTTCCTACCCCTAATCCCAACTCAAAATATTTAATTAAGATTAAATATTAATCCTCATATTTATTAAAAAAGTTTTAATAAATATCTCCTCAACCCAAACCCTTGAAATAAATAAAACTTTATTTATTTCCTAAAAATCTAATTTATCTTCATCCTAAGAAGTTCTAGACTCTTCTAGAAAGTCTTCATCCTTATCCTAGGAAGTTCTAGACTATTCTAGAAAGTCTTTATCCTCATCCAAAGTCTAGACTCTTCTAGAAGATGTCTTTAAACCTAATCCTAATCCCCTCCTAACCTTGTCACATTCCCTAAACATGGGTTAAAACTTACTAACCCAAGCCAAAGTTAACAAATATCTCCTCCTTCACCCACCCTCATTAAATGCCATCCACTTGCCTATCCCTAAGCTAATCCTAAACCATCCTAATCCATCCTCTAATCATTTGCACGAGCCTAAGAAAGCTTAAAACCTTCCTAATCAAGTACAAGTTGAAATTCCTCTCATCTCCTTCAAAATATCCCAACCATAAAACTTTATGAAGCCCACTAGGCCATAAATGACTCTTTCAAGCCCTTTTATTGCTCTTACAAGCCATTATGAGGGTCTTTATGAATATTTTATCCCTTGAGCCTCCTTTGTTGACTCATCCTTCCCCTTTCCTCCATCCTCTCACCCTGTGACATGTGTCACTCCTT
This sequence comes from Cupressus sempervirens, assembly GCA_028749045.1. Lineage (NCBI taxonomy): Eukaryota > Viridiplantae > Streptophyta > Pinopsida > Cupressales > Cupressaceae > Cupressus > Cupressus sempervirens. The sequence continues at coordinate 850,314,742 of CM053790.1, forward strand.
GATTGGCTGTAAGGAAGCACAATCCATGTGCTCTCCTCTCATGCAATTTGAGCCCTCCATGAGCTTTTTCCCATCCTTGCATCTTAGCCCTCAATACCTCAAGCCTCTTGCCTATAAATTGGATCCTTCCCCTTTGCAAAACAACACAATCCATGAAGTAAAGTCATAATGCCATTTTGAGAAGCCATTTTACATCAAAACCATACACTCACACCCAAATTTCAACTCCATTTGAAGCTCTTTTTGAAGCATAAAGCTTGAGCATACATCCTATCTATGTTAGAATCTAATAAGATTAATAACCCAGAAAACTAGTGCAAAGAGTAAATATCTAAACTATGAATGCAAATGATACAAAATCAAAATAGCATCATAGAGTTAGTCTCCAAGAGAGTAATGCAAATGCTGGAAGCAAAATAGCATTAAGAGGATGCAAAAATAAGATATACAAATACAAGCCAGGTAGCATGCTTATATAGGATAAGAAGAGGGAGGAGGTGGCAACACCAACCAATGAGGAGCAACCATCTATCGGACTAAAGATAGCAAAGTATCTTCCCAAGATAGCTAATGGATGCTCACATGTAGGAAGGTGACACCTCACAACCATTCACCTAATAAGACATGCTTTATTAACCTAAGCGAGATTATTAAAAGTGTAGGAAAAACCTAGCAAAATAGAAAAAAATAAAAAACTACACTAACACCCCCCCATAAGCGAAGCTTAGGTGGATGCTAACCTAGCAAAGCTATGAAAGCAAGAAAATGGGTCCCAACAACAAGGCCTAATCAGGTACCCAATACAAGAAAAAGAACTAGATGAAGGAAACTAAGCCTCCAATCTAGGAAATGTCCCAAAGAGAGGAACAAAAAAGAGCATGAAGCATCTCCGAAGCATGAAGCTGCAAACTCTATCAAAATGCTGATCTGTAGAACCTCCATGGAAATAGAAGGCACGAACCATCAACCAAAGAAGCCTAGAACAACAAGTGAACCCCCCCATAATGTTGAACAGGGAGAGGGGTGACAGGAACACTGAAATGCAATGCCAAAAACATCTACAAGAAGAAGAATCAGGAACACCAATAGTGCAATAGAAGTACAAGCACAGGATAAAGGGCGGTGTCACCGACACACTGCATGGGCTAATGTCATGGAAAAAAAATTCACTTGAAAAAGGTGGATGAGCACAAAATGGCAAAACATCATGACCCCCCATGGCACTTTATAACTGAGTGCGAGTACAAACAAACACAAGGTGTACAAGATCCCAGATATGCAAAAGCAGGCACTTTATCTCAATGCATTTACAAAAAAAGGAATGCAACAGAATAGAAGCATACAATGCTCAGAAGTTAGAAAGAAGAGTGAGCCAAAAGAACAGAAGAAGACATTCCAAGACCTATAGAATCCAAGTAATCTGCCAGAGTGCGAAAGTGCAAAACTCGAAGGAGAAAGAACCTGGAGCAAAATCTAGATAAAAGATCTCTGCAACTGAATAACTCATAGAACCAGCTTTCCAACGATATCTGGCGAGCCCAGAAAAGAGTCTGAATGAGCGAGATATGGCTCCCGAAAGGCAAAATAGAACATTTGGCTTTGACTACCAAAATAGGCAACCAAACTATAGCAAAAATCAAAAAAACTTGTACCATCATCTCCATCTCAGAACCAGCTTTTCGATGCATTTTTCGGATCGAAAAAATACGTCCGTATGCTCAAGTTACGGAAGAAAAATCGACAAGGCCTCCTCATGAAGAGCATATACTAAAAGTGAAACTTGGGCACAATAATCAAAGAAACAAATAGCACCACTGCGATCTACTCAAAAAATCATGCACTTTCAAAAAAAGAATCACCTCAATATGAGGTCGTATAAGAAATTTATGATCCTTCGAAGTTTCCAAAATGAGAACTGTGCACAGTTACGGCTGAGAATCTGCAATTTTTGAAGAATTCATGCATGAAAATCATAAAACAACTCTACTAGTGGATAGAGTACAAAAAAATAGCCAAGTTCATAATAAGAATCATCAAAATCGGAGTCCGTATGAGCAAGAACGAGACATTTGAAAACTGCATTCAAATCTGTGACTGCCAATGGAGAGGGGTATGGCTGTAACTTTTCATGCTCGATTCTGCAAAATATATAGCTTGCATGCAAAATCTAAAAGATACCCAGATGGTTTTTCGGGGATGCGAACAAAACCTAGAAAGCGTTTTTCTTTCTGATGTATGGAAAATGTTGCTGTAGTGTAAATTAGATGCCTTTAATAGTAAAAAATGGCTCCAAAAATCAAAAAATGACCTCAGCAACCAGAATATGACATGCAAATGTTGGATCAGCTTCCTAAGTCCATCAATGGCATGCTGGAACCTGCAAAACTGATTGAAAACTCCAAATATGCAAGTTGGTTGTCAGATTTGAGATTGAAACCTCAGAGAAAAATCATTTTTGTCAAAACTTTTCTGATTCTCAAGATCATCCAAAGATGCAAGAGAAGAGCATACTTCGTTTTTCAAAAAACTACAATAAAGTTTATTAGCCCCCTCCGAATCTCTCAAATAAGGAAACTAAAATCTACTCTTGCACATAGAAAAGCTCTGATACCATGTTAGAATCTAAAAAGATTAATAACCCAAAAAACTAGTGCAAAGAGTAAATATCTAAACTATGAATGCAAATGATACAAAATCAAAATAGCATCATAGAGTTAGTCTCCAAGAGAGTAATGCAAATGCTGGAAGCAAAATAGCATTAAGAGGATGCAAAAATAAGATATACAAATACAAGCCAGGTAGCATGCTTATATAGGATAGGAAGAGGGAGGAGGTGGCAACACCAACCAATGAGGAGCAACCATCTATCGGACTAAAGATAGCAAAGTATCTTCCCAAGATAGCTAATGGATGCTCACATGTAGGAAGGTGACACCTCACAACCATTCACCTAATAAGACATGCTTTATTAACCTAAGCGAGATTATTAAAAGTGTAGGAAAAACCTAGCAAAATAGAAAAAAATAAAAAACTACACTAACAATCTATTTAGACAAAGCTACTCAACAAGAGAGCTTCTCATTGAGAGAGCCCATTAATGGCTCATATTCTCAATTGAGAGCTCATCTTAGTCTATCTTGAAGTTTATGAATTTTATTTCGTTTGTAGAAGCTTTATTTAAATTTGGTTTCTATTAGCATACTAACATTGCTCATATACATTTTGGCACGCCTGGTGGGACCCCGCATGGGTCATCTTCATTAGCTTTTTTAGTCAAGTTTTGTATGTCATTTGCTAATTTTGGCTAATTTTGTTTGTTTTTGTGATTGGTAGGATTGTATAAATTGGTTTTGTAGGTCCAAATGAGCATGAAAAAGACAAAGGAACTCATAATCTATCTCATAGTGTTTGCAAATTTTTCAAGCTTATAGGTGGACAAAGCACTTGGAATTCTTCTTCCTCTTCTTGTCTATATTCTTCTTATTCCATCTACTTCTTCTTCTTCTTCTTGTGGGAGATCTTGGCCATTTTTTTTGAAGGAAGCAAAATCATACACACTTCTTTTTAGTGCTTAAAATGAACCCCTAAATCATACTTAAATTCATTAAAAACTAAAAATTTGCAAAAAAAAAAAAAAAAGAAGCCTTTTAGAAAGTGAAACTAAACCAATTCAATCATTTGCATCCTTGCAACATCAAGGTTTCAGATGCATTCATGCAAAGTTAGGAACACTTCATTTTTGGAAATTTAAAAAGAACTTCAAGTTTCCATTTCAAAAGGTTAAAAATCAACACTAAGTGTACACTAAAATCTAAATCAAACTCAAAGCATCAATCAAGGATAAAATGAACCTTATTTGCAAATATTTTAAAGTTCTTTTAAAAATCTCATAAAAACTAAGAGTCCTAAATGGTTGCCAAAAATTGTCCTAAAAGCTTTGTTATTTGTTCCAAACAAATGTCTTGTTGCAAAATCTTGAATGTTTCTTAAGTTTTTCATGCATCAAAACAATCTAGGAATATCATTTTTGGATTTAAAATATGCAAACTAGAACACAAAATTTTGAATGAAAACCAAAGTCCAAAGAGTCATTTTCACTTTTGAGTCCAAAACAATCTTGAATGATCTAAGGTTAAAACAAAGCACTTCAAAGTTCTTAAAACAACACACAAAATCTCAATCTTGAATGCTCAAAGGAAAAAACTTGAATGTTTAATCACTTGTCTTTGAATGCATGTTGCTAAAATCACTCTTGAGTGTCATGGATTAAAATCAAGTTTGTTTTTTTTATGAATGCATTTTTAAAACAACAAATCCAATCTTGAATGCCATAGATCAAATAATCATCTTTTGGGGCATAAAAAGAATCCACATTTTTTAAATCTTCTAAGTTATAAAAACTAATAAAGATGCTTTGAGTAAGTTTGTAGTTGGACTCACCCTCTTTAATCACCCATCAATTTAACCATTGGTTGCAATCTCAGCGCCATCTATGGGGACGGGTCTACCTAAGAGGGTGTTAAGTGCTCCACAAAGATCAAACTCCACTCACTTGGGTCTTTAGTAGTTTTTCTAAGTTAGAAAATTCTTTGAATGTGCATTAATCTCGCTCACACTTCATTTGGGCATAAAAATTGGACAAATCTTGACGTGGAGGGCCTCTGGGCGCGCGCTTGGCAATCGAGTTTCACACATCTTTGTTTTGGGTTTAAAAAAACTCACACTCAATTTTGAATGCCTAACAATCAATGAACATTGCATGGTTTGGATGCATTTTCAATGACGCTCGCATTTCTTATGTTGACGATCTCTCGACTTCCATTATGCTAACGACGTTGTCAAATTGGAATGAACATTGTATGCCATAATCACAAGTGTCTTCAATCATAGCTTACAAAATCTAAATCATCAATTGGAATAAATGCATGTCTTTTAAAGCCCAAGATCATGTACGTGGTCTTGTTTTACACTTTTTAGGAAGCCTACTTGGGGATTTCATCACTCCTTGGGATGACCTCAACTCCAGCGTTTCGGCGGAGTATAAAAATCAGGAGGTGAATCCAAAGACACCTTTTTTGGAATCAAGATTTTGTCACTCGGGCTAAGCCTCAAGGAAATTTATACCCTTGAGAAGTGAAAGAGGAGAAGTGGGTTACCACTCCTCTCGGCTATGTGACATCTTTTTAGTTTCATCTACGGATTTGGGCCTCATGTACCTTGCGTATATCGAGGACTCCCTAGCTATAACAAATTTCATCCTTGTAGAAAGCTTCTTAGGATGTTGGTGTGTTTGACGTGTTTGCTCCAAAATTTTGTCTGCTTGTTTGTTCATAGCTTTTGAATGAATGTTTGCCAAATTTGGTCAAAATCCCAAAAAAAGCAAAAATCTCCCAGCTCAAGGCATACTTAGCGTAGTCACTGCCTCATCAGAAAATCATCTAAGCTCCCCCACTGCAACCGAATCTATCTAGTTCCTTGCTTTAGAACAATCCCAAATCCAAAGTCTCTCCAAATCATCCCCCCCAGCCAGCTAGCAACCCAATCCAAAATCACACCCAAGCCTTTAGAGAGTTGTTGTCATTCTGCTAGAATTTTCTATCCAGTCAATCCGACCAATCCACCAGCTTCACCAAGGTTATCCCTTTGACAGAGCTTTGTCTAGGGTAATCCAGCTTTGTCACTTGTTATCCCTCATCACCTTGAGCTAAAGGTTGGGATCCACAAGTGGTCAATCTCGTGTCATGCCCATAGGATCATTAGTCTATCCTTAAGTTGACACAATCTCCACCAATCCAGTGCATAGGAAAGCAAAACTCTCACTTTTTGACAGCATGCCCTTGAAGTCTTCCATCCACAGGAAAGCCAAAAATCTCCAGCCAATCCTCCTTAGGTCTGTCATACAGCTTTGACTCTCCTTAGGAAATCCTTCATCAGTCAATCCAAAATCTGCGCTTAATCCAAATCCAACCATGAGCTTCCGTGTTCATCCATATGCAAGACCCCATCCCCATCCGACTCATCATCAAAACATGAAATCCAAAACCTATCATGATGTGTTCGGTTGTATTGTCCTTGCTCCCGCCACCTCCTATTCCAATGATGATGAAAATCTTGTTGACTATGACGAGTATATTGAGAGCCTTAGAAACATTCCACCAACCATCCCCCACAATCCAAGAGTTATTCCAAACTATTTAGTCATGCCATCTGATATCCCAGCTTCTCCTCCATCACCCAATCAACCAAGCTTCCAATCTTCCACCCTCATCACACCAGCTATTCCTATCAATCCACTACCTCCACCTCCAACAGACGAGTCTCCAAGGAATCTCCTAGAGGAAATACAAGAAAAGCCACCTCCAATAGTCGATAAGCCATGTCATCTAATCCAACCATGTGAAGTAGTCAATGATGAAGCTTCCCCATCTATAATATCACCTCCATCTCCCATAGCTACCATCCCCATACCATCCATCAAATTGCTTAAAATCCTTCCACTTCCCACAAGCGTCAAAATCCCACCACCCATTGAATCGCTCCAAATCCCATCCACATCTCCTCCTCCAAGCATTATCCAAATCCCATATAATGAACCTCATGCATCCACTCCCATCCATTCCTGTCAAGATCTTGTCCAAAAGCATGTTGAAATACCCTCCGACAAAACAACAGATCCCGCCATCCCACTTATTCCCCTACATGATCCACTTTTACCATCCCCTCCATATCTAAATCCTACCATCTTACTTACTCCATCTCAAGATCCCTTTCCCTCAGCCCACCAAACTCAAGATCCTATCCTCCCATCTCCTCTTCTTCATGATCATACATCTCCCATAATCCATGATGATAGATCCATCGAAAAAGAACTAATTATCATATCCGAAGCTCCAACTCCTTCAGCTAGTAATGGACTCACATCTTGTGTTCCAAATAATGAACATCATATTGAAAAAAGAAATGAAAATGTATTTCTAGATGTTGGTATCCCCGCTATTCATGCATGGTCCCAAGTCCTTCCATCTCCACCCCAAAGTTCCCATCCATCTTATTCCGCATCTATTTTGGGCCCTCATCCTACTCCTTATCTCCAAGCCTCCATTTTGGGTCCATATATCCCTTATCTAAATCCCACACCCTTTCCATCCATTTTGGGTCCTTACATACCTAATATGAATCCTTTATCCCCTCCATCTATTTTGGGACCTACACCTTCCCCGTTTCCATCTATTTTGGGCCCATATCCTTCCTTCCCTCCATCCATTTTGGGCAATTATATCCATCCATATCCTATGTTCCAATCTATCCTTCCATCCCCTCAAATCCACCAGCTAGATAATCAAAGGCACTCACCCTTGAATCCCTTCCAACCTTTAAACCCTATCACTCCATCAATTAGCCCTCCATCTCCTCCATGCTCTTGTTCCCATCCCATGGCCAATGGAAGCATATTGGATGCCAAAATACAAAAGCATAAATCAAAAAATCCAAGTCTCAACATGTCCCTTCTAAAATACATGCTCAAAACAAGAAACATTTAATCCCAATCAAAGAAAAAGTCAAGAGGCCACAAAAGCCCAAGCTAAAAAAGTCAAAAATCATGTGGATACCCAAGATGCTCATAAAAGAAATGCATCTCAAAGAAAAATCTCAATTGGCATCCATTCATGCTACTCAAAAAGCCTCATCCATCCATCCTTCATCCAAATCCCCATATAAGCACCCTTCATCCCCCCAATCCACTTTTAGTCCATATGCTTCTTATCCTAAATTTCCCATCCTCCATCTTCCAACTCTAGTTTTAGTCCTTATCTTTCTCTTCCTCCATTTTCTCCTCAACCTCGCTCAAAACCATCTTTCCCACTACTTTATCACCTCTCAAGGTGTGTGCCAATGATGATCTTTCCATTTTCCTCATCCATTTACCCACAAGCCTTATGTCTTCGCATCCATTATCTGTCAAACTCCCACCCACCATTCCACTTGTTCGATCCAATCCTTTTTCATCCATCCTACCAACATCTATGAGCCAAAAATAGCTGAAGAAAGCCAAAATCATTCCAGCTAAGTCCAAAGTCAAAAAGTCAAAAAAAATTTAAAAAATAAAGAAAAATAAAGCGTCCACTGGTGAAAACTTGGCAATTCAAGCGCCTTGGACAAGTACCATGATGAAAACTTGGCAAACAAGCGTCATGCGTAATCTCGCCATCCCCAACTTAGCCTATCACCCTCATGCTTTTGGTCATCTCTTGACATCCAACTCCATCTTCCAATCTATCCACCTATCCTCCACCCTCCATCTTCCATCTCACACCATCCACTTATCTCCTGCAGCTTCAGCCAACCATCCCAGCTATCATCCATCTCCCTAGCCCCTTCAACTTTTTCCATCCTAGCATCAATCCTATCACATCCATCATAAGACCTCCTTCCGCATGTTATCTTCTGATTGGGGGCACTATATTCCTTGGAGATCTTGTCTTGTCCATCCTCCCTTGTCATTGGTATCTAGCTCTAGGCTATCCTCATGCAAACCCAATGTCATCTCTTTATATCCATCATAATCCTAGCTATCTACCATCCTATCCAGCCACCTCATCCTGCTCCTCTAGCTATCCTTGGTCACAAAATCTCTCATCGTTATTGGATGCATCCTACCAAATCCATATCTTTCGCTATCACCCCATCCTTAGCTTCTGCCTCTTGCACCAACTTGAGCCATCCCGCTATCCTCTCATCCTGAGCTTTTTATCCATCTGTATCATACCTATCATTGGTCTGTTAGGTTGTACCATATCTTGTTTAGCTCGCTTGTAAATATCTTGGTCCATCAGCTTGTACATCCTCTTTAGCTTAGTACCATTGTATCTATCCAGCTTTTGTGTTAGTTCATCCTTGCTCAACATCTTGCACACATTGCACAACCCTTGGTTAGCTATCCCAATGCATCCTTTAGCTAGATCTTGTGTCACCAAAGTGCTATCCTTCTTAGTTCAGCTTGCCAGACACATCACTCATCTAGATCCATCAGCTTAGATGCTCTCTGATAGATCCTTGCAGGATATAGCTTTCCTGATGTCTTATCTTGGTCCGTTAGTACCTTGTCCTACCCATCTCGTTGGCAAACAATTCTCTTTTGGATTTTCACTTTCTTTCAATTTGGGATCTTCCCTTTTGGGTCTTGAAGTATCTTTTCCAAGCAATCTCCTTGTTCCCTCCTCAAGGTTGCCACGATCTTCCATATCATGGTATGCTGCGAATGGGGCAATTAGAGCGTAAGGTCTTGATCAGGTCTTTCGTTTGTTTTTCTTTTCTGCTTGTGGGTTCTCCAGTGTCGTTTCCATGCTACTTCCTCTAGGATTCATGTGTGATGTTGGGGCAATCCTTGCATGTTTTTTTTGAGTCAGTTCGTCAGTCCTCTGGAAGGTTGGTGAAAAAGCCTTGATGTTCTTGGTAACCTTGGCAATTAACCAACAGTCCTATAGCAAATCTAGTGCTCAACTACATGGTGGTACTTCTCTTTGAAGTATCCCCCCGCTCAAAAAGCTTCAATGGTTTTCCTTCATCTCCATTATCCCCCATCCATATCCAACATCCATCTCTCCTACCCCAGCTTATGCATCGGTATATCTTTGAATCACTCCTCACCTTTAGCTTTAGGGATCCACAATCCTAGTCTTAGGGATTCACCAATCCAAATCAATCCACCAAGCCTCATCTTTCGAGATCCACAATCCTAGTCCTAGGGATCTCCAAAACCCATCTTCCGCCAATCTGACTCTTTGAAATCCTGTTGCATTAGCTTTTTAATCCCCTCATCCATCTCTCCATCTTGGATTCCTTTTATAGCGCTCCGCTCCTTCATCCTCTGCAATCCCTAAGATCTTAAGCTTGCTTCCTCTTGTGCCTCTGATTCTCCCTTTATCATTCTCTCGTAGTGAGAGTTTGAGCTAACTAAACCTCTTCTCTTAAGCCAATCTGAGTCTTCTTGCTCATCTCGGATTCTTGTACTTTTCAAGAAGTCATCGAGGCTCGCTTTCTCTCCCCGCTACCTTCTTGAGGGGGCATCTTGCAGTCCATTCTCTCCTCTTCTGCTCTAGCCTTGGGCATCTTATTTTCTTATCTTTGATGCCATGCCACTTGCGGCATCACATCAAAGAGGGGCAAAATGTAGACACCTAAAAACCTTTAAAAAATAAAGTATTTTTATTTTCTGAAAAATTTCTGATGACATCATGATTTATTAATTAATTAATTATTTAATTTATTTATTTATTTTTATGCCATTAAATCCCTTTATCTTAATTAAAAATATTTAATTAAGGAATCCCTTCCAGAAATGTTTAAATCTTATTTAAACATTATTTTCTTATTTATTAATTATTTAATTAATAAATTGACCAAAAATCCCAAAATAAATTAAAAAAATTATTTTTTGCCCAAAAACTTTGCCAATTTCCTTAAGACCACTAACCTCTTACAAAATCTTCTAATCCTTCTTTAATTTTGATTAAAGGCTAATCCCATCATTTCCTACCCCTAATCCCAACTCAAAATATTTAATTAAGATTAAATATTAATCCTCATCTTTATTTAAAAAGTTTTAATAAATATCTCCTCAACCCAAACCCTTGAAATAAATAAAACTTTATTTATTTCCTAAAAATCTAATTTATCCTCATCCTAAGAAGTTCTAGACTCTTCTATAAAGTCTTCATCCTCATCCTAGGAAGTTCTAGACTATTCTAGAAAGTCTTTATCCTCATCCAAAGTCTAGACTCTTCTAGAAGATGTCTTTAAACCTAATCCTAATCCCCTCCTAACCTTGTCACATTCTCTAAACATGGGTTAAAACTTACTAACCCAAGTCAAAGTTAACAAATATCTCCTCCTTCACCCACCCTCATTAAATGCCATCCACTTGCCTATCCCTAAGCTAATCCTAAACCATCCTAATCCATCCTCTAATCATTTGCACAAGCCTAAGAAAGCTTAAAACCTTCCTAATCAAGTCCAAGTTGAAATTCCTCTCATCTCCTTCAAAATATCCCAACCATAAAACTTTATGAAGCCCATTAGGCCATAAATGACTCTTTCAAGCCCTTTTATTGCTCTTACAAGCCATTATGAGGGTCTTTATGAAGATTTCATCCCTTGAGCCTCCTTTGTTGACTCATCCTTCCCCTTTCCTCCATCCTCTCACCCTGTGACATGTGTCACTCCTTGATTGGATGTAAGGAAGCACAATCCATGTGCTCTCCTCTCATGCAATCTGAGCCCTCCATGAGCTTTTTCTCGTCCTTGCATCTTAGCCCTCAATACCTCAAGCCTCTTGCCTATAAATTGGATCCTTCCCCTTTGCAAAACAACACAATCCATGAAGTAAATTCATAATGCCATTTTGAGAAGCCATTTTACATCAAAACCATACACTCACACCCAAATTCCAACTCCATTTGAAGCCCTTTTTGAAGCATAAAGCTTGAGCTTACATCCTATCGATTTAGACAAAGCTACTCAACAAGAGAGCTTCTCATTGAGAGAGCCCATTAATGGCTCATATTCTCAATTGAGAGCTCATCTTAGTCTATCTTGAAGTTTATGAATTTTATTTAGTTTGTAGAAGCTTTATTTAAATTTGGTTTCTATTAGCATACTAACATTGCTCATATACAATGTCAATCCAAGATGTAATCTTGTGAAAGGTGTCATTGACGGATGCTAGTTGTGAGATGAGGGATTATGAATGCAGCTATAATAAATGAAACTAAATCTATAGAAAACCAAATAAATCCCAATGACCGGAATTGTCACTTCGTGGCAATAGGAACATCATAAACATAAACAACTCAAGAATAATAATATGCAATGAGAATAGTTGCAACTCAAAACAAATCAATAATTAATTAATATTTGAATTCAAATGAAATAAATATTATTACACAATCTAATACGATATTGAATTTATAAAATAATATATTATGATTAAATACATACCATACAATGCTAAGCTGATCAAAATACAAATGAAAACAAACTCAAATGCACTCCATACATAAACAAAAAAAAATCACCAAGTAACTTTAGAGTGGACCCGCCTCCTCAACTGCCTGGTGATGAAGAAAATATTTGGTTTTACAGCTTTGTAATCATGCGAATATGGAGTTTATATTTCAAAATGATAATAATCTTTGTATAATGTTGTGTTCTACATACAATTTCACTTCATGGAAATCTCATTTATAATAATATGGATCATATCAAGACCAAACCCATTTTAGTTCTGTTGGTAAATAGATTTGTCATTATGATAGTTACTTCTAAAAATGACCCTATTCACCCTATGAATAGTGACAATTGTGCCAATACTTGAAGAGATTGAAACCAATCATTACCAGATTACAATCTTCATTTGTGTTTGAGAGGGGCAGCTCTCTCGTATGATGGGTGTATTTTATTTTTTAAACATAAATGAATTAAAACTTTTAAAGGTAGAGAGAAAGCTATTAATGACGAATGCACCACACTACTTCACAGCTTTCTTGAATAACTTAAACCGCTAATAAGAATGATCAGGAACTACGCTTGAAGGCTAGCATTAGCTCAGTAATGATTTGATCATTCATTAACATCTACATCATACTGTGAAAACATTAATTACAACCAGAATCAACACCCAAACAGTTCAGACTTTAGATAAAAGAGAATACAAAATGCACGTTCCTTTATTTCTTTGCACCAAGAACATAAGAAGAAACTAATTTCAAAGACAATCTTTGTACATACTTTCCAGAAATTGTCTTTTCGTCAAAAACATAAGTGTTCCCTTTTTCCGAATTCTAAAAAGTCCCTTATTACAATGAGATTTAGAAATTTATAATCTATTTTAGCATAACCAACTTTTCGAGTTCATAACCACTCAAAAAGTTAGAGTTTGAACTACCATGAAGATAGTTCGTAACCAATTCAAACTTTTACAACTCTAACTTTCTAACTGTAACTCTCAAACTCTAACTTTCTAACTATAACTCTCAAAAAGTTAAGGTTGATAGAAATAGAGTAAATGTTAGTGTGTAGAGAGAAAAAATTAGTACGTAGAGAAAGATGGTTTGAGTACGTGGTAAGACAAAAAAAATTAGTACATAAAGAGAGAGAGAGAGAGAGAGAGAGAGAGAATTTTAGTATAGGGAGAGAGAAAAGCTTGTAGACAAAGATAGTTTTAAATAGTTTGGAATTAACCTCTCTTTCCCTATCTCCAAAATTAATTTAACTGACTCTCATAGTAAAATATCTAAGTAATAGCTAGCTCTATCTTGGGACGGACTATGCAGGACACTGAATGAACCTAGAGTTAAGAAAAATCAGTGCTTTATCACAAGGGCTATAGAGTCACCCGAAAGAGTTAAATATATGAAAAGGGATTGAACACACCAAAATTGGGTATGCAAGCCAAATAGAAGGGAGGGAAAGACACAAAAAAAAAAATCCTAACTAGACTATGTACAAGGCAGGTTTCCCTACCTCTAGTGACTCAAAGTTATAATCACACAAATCCATTGACCGGCCAGGGAAAATAAATACCATGACATGCTAACATGTGGAAACTTTCATATTCATGTGGATTCAAATATAAGATGGCTCCTAGAATTCCAATCCTGAGATTCCTAGCATGCTTCACCTCTCCAGAGAAAGGGATGCATCCAAATAACCAGGCTTCACCAAAAATCTCAGACTTCAAAATCAACTTTGCTTCTTGTGGCATGTCATTGATGACTTCATTTTCAAAGAATTGAAGTATGAGGTTCTCAGGTTTCTGAATGCATCTTATATCTTCTCCTCTACTTAGCAAGCCATCTTCTTGAATTTTTAAAGATTGATCATCATGAAATCTCGAGCTGATTTCTGACACTAGGTACTCTTTTTCTCTCATTGGCAAGATTGTGGTTGAATCTTCTGTGAAATTATTCCAACCTAGATGCACATATGTGTTAGATTGAATCTTCCCACGATCCATTTCTTCTTCTTTTTCTTCCAAAAGATCATCTTGAATCTTTAGGCCCTTATGAGTTACATTGATACTATCTTCAACATTGTTGGTCTTAACTTCAAGTTCCCTTCCATCAATATCAAAATTCTCTATCTAAAGGGACTTTTGACGGTTAAGACAAGAAGATATTAAACCTCATATTGGATTGCCTTCATATAATCTGTGACATGAAGCAACTTGGGGAGTTATAGAGACATTGAACCTTGTCTTTGAATAACAACTTGAGAATCATTAATAGAAATCCCTCCCTCTAAGAATAAAGGATTAAAGAAAACATTTTCTTCATAGAGGAAATTACCATTCAAGGATTTTGAGCACAAGCTTGGAGTAAATACATCATACGAGCTTCCTTCATCAAATTCCTCCATTAGATTCCTTGCTAAATCATTACTTCTTTTATCATGGTTATTCTTCTCCTAAAAGATCTTTGACATAGGATTTCCTATTTGATGAGAAGGCTCAAAAAGAGAATTGCTTGGACCTTTGAATGATCCATAGGATTTTAATTGCACTTCCATTGGATTAGAGGAACTTGTTGCCATATCTATATAGCTTTGATTTTCAATATGTTCAATGATATCTATTTCTTTTTGAATTATTGATTCTTCTCCAAGACATCTTTCATGAAATGTGAAAGGTTGATATTCTTGTTGCATGCATGATAAAGAATGAAGACTAGATGATTCATCTTCTTCTCCTTGAAGCTGATTTTTAGCTTTTTCGTCAATCGATCTTTTAATCACAAGTTCATCAATGTCATCAAATATAAAAGTCTCCATTTCCATAGGGAAAGTAGATATTTGTAGCGGTTCATTAGTGTTTTAATCTCTATCAATGGTAGTGGATTCAAATTGTGCCATAACATCTAAAGTATTGATGTTGTCAATAGATTCATCACCTTGAATGACCATGGAAGGATGACTAGGAAGATCTTCTCCACATAGGAAGTCATCATTTGAAGCATTGAGGCACCAAGTAGTAATAAAAGCAATATGAAATTCACCTCGATCCACATTTCCCTCATCTTGAACCATGTGTTGTGTAGTTTCGTAGATATTTCTTTTTCTCTCATTAGGATTGAGATAATTGAGTACTTTCTTTTGGGTTTGGAAATTTTCACATTGATGCCTTGATACATTACTAGATCCTCCTTCTATAGACACCATCTCCTTGATTAGACATAGAATCCTCGTCTTCTTTCATGCATTAAGATTCAAATGAGTCCTTTCTAGCATTTGGATTGGGAGATGTTCTATTATCAAAAAAAAAATTCTTGCATGGGTCTTTTTTCTCAAATTCTTGCAGTGTTTGAAGTAAAGAAGGATGTACTTTGTCAAGATCTAGGCATGCATTGCCGTAGAAGCTTTTTAAAAACTCAACCTAATTGGGATCAAATGGAAGTATGATTTTGATGAGAAATAGGGACAAGTGTTGGGACACTTTTTTTACCACCATTATCCATCATTAAGTCACATGAATCATTTTTCTAATCAAAGTCCTCCTTATAATCGCATCTGAACTTCTTTCTTAAAATGATTTGGGCGTGTGAGAAAAATTGATTATCTTTACTATCTTCATCTATCTGGAGCAAAGATGGATGAATTTTTTTCTAGATCTAGTTTTTGTTCACCATAGAAACTCTTCAAGAAGCTATCTAGCTTAGGATCGATGAAAATCTAATTATATTGGTAGACAAGTGAATGAGAGACATTCCTATTATTCTTCATTGTTGATTTAGATGAAAGGCATTTTTCAAAAAGACCTTTATCTTTATATGTTAAACCTTTTTCAAATAATGAATCATGATCATGAAAAAGAAAAACCCATAATCTTTTCCATCATCTTCTTCGATCTTTAGAAAAATTTACAGCAAGCAGGGATGAACCATTCTAGTATCTAGCCTCTCGCCGCCATAAAAATTCTTCAACAATTCAACTTGTAGAGGCTCATCAGGAATTTGTTTTTGGGGATATGGAAAATATTCATCATCACTGTCGCTATCATTGTCACTTTCAACTTTTCCCTTGTACCAAACCATGATTCTGAATTGCCAGATAGAGTCGTGAATACTTCAATCTTTAACATAAAGTCGTCAACATTCATTCCAAGGAAGGTACCTTTTATCACCCATGTTACTAGTTATTGTTCACTTGGTCTTGGATGTGACCAAGATTTTGCCTGTTTCTTCTTGGAATAGCAACTATTCTTTCGACCACCACAACGTTTTAACTTATAAGAGCTCTTCGCAAGATTTCACTGAATTCTTCTTCTTCTTCTAAAACCCAATTTACTTGATGATATTGTTGAGCACTTTGTCTACACCTCCAAGCTAGAGTGTTCAAATCTGAAATAATATCTTCTTGTGTGCCTTGAAGGCAAGATTTGATTGTAGAACCGAAAACACATTTTTCATGTGGTAATACCATCTTGTTTCATTACAAGTGACTAAGTCTTTCTTGTTTGAGTCCCCAGAAGAGTCCCCAAAAATATGTTGGTAAACAGATTTATCACTATGATAGTTACTTTTGAAATTGGCCATGTTCGCCCTGTAAACAGTGACAATTGTGCCAACTATTGGAGAGATTGAAACCAATCATTACCAGATTACAATCTTCCTCTACATAACTATTGGAGAGATTGAAACCAATCATTACCAGATTACAATCTTCCTCTGCATTTGAGAGGGGCAGCTCCCTTGTATGATGGATGTATTTGATTTTTTAAACATAAATGAATTAAAACTTTGAAAGGCAGAGAGAAAGCTATTGATGATGAATGCAACTTTCTTGAACAACTTAAACCGCTAATAAGAACAATCAAGAACTATGCTTGAAGGCTAACATTAGCTCAGTGATGATTTCATCATTCACTACCATCTACCCCATACCATGAAAATATTAATTACAACCAGAATCAACACCCAAACAGTTCAAACTTTGAACAAAAGAGAATGCAAAATGCACGTTCTTTTATTTCCTTGCACCAAGAATATAAGAAGAAATTGATTACAAAGACAACCTCTGTACATACTTTTCAAAAATTGTCCTATCATCAAAAACATAAGTGTTCCCTTTTCCTGAATTCTAAAAAGTCCCTTGTTACAATGGGATCCAGTAATTTATAATCTATTCTAGCATAACCAACTTTTCGAGTTCATAAGTTCTTTTATTTCCTTGCTCCAAGAACATTAGAAGAAATTGATTACAAAGACAACCTCTGTACATACTTTTCAAAAATTGTCTTATCATCAAAAAAATAAATGTTCCCTATTCTCAAATTTTAAAAAGCCCCTTATTACAATGAGATTCAAAAATTTATAATCTATTCTAGCATTACCAACTTTTTGAGTTCTTAACCACTCATAAAATTAAGAGTTTGGACTACTTTGAAGATAGTTTGTAACCAACTCAAGCTCTTGCAACTCTTTCTAACCGTAACTCTCAAACTCTTAACTTTCTAACCATAACTCTCAAAAAGTTAAGGTTGATAGAAAGAGAGTAAACATTAACATGTAGATAGATTAAAAAAAATTAGAACATAGAGAGATGGTTTGAGTACATGGTGAGAGAAAACTTTTAGTGCATAGAAAAGGTTTTAGTGTAGGGAGAGAATATTTTGGTGCAGGGAGAGAAAAGTACAAGTATGTGTAGTTTTGAATAGTCAGAAATTAAGCTCTCCAAAATTAATTTAACTAACTCTCATAGTAATATATCTAGATAACAAATTCATGACAACCAAAATTACTTATGCTCGCCATAAACAATAGTTGGCTGACGTGACAGATTGTTTAACAAACTCCCCTTAAATATGATATCATATTTTATAAAGGCCAAATCCAAATCTGCGGAATCCTTCCTGTAGGCATACAAAAAGAGTGGATAGGAGGTCGACACTGCATACCACCGACCCTTCAATTTTCTTGTAATAGGAGTCTGTTTTATTCAAAACAGCTGCCCAACTTATACTCTGCAGCAAATATAATATAGCATATTAGACACGACATATTAGGAAGCATGTAGGCATTGATGAAGGTTGGAACGGTTGAAAACCACAATGCCTTCCATTTGCTAATTACACGAGTGGTTTTGGCAGAACAGAAAATGATATAATAATATATTACCAAAAACCACGTGCAGCCCAATTGAAAATAGAATAAGGGAGATTGCATTTGAATGATCCTTCTACAAATTCCTTTGTTTTCTCCAACCGCAAATTAGTTTGTAATAGTTGACCAAATGACAAATATAATATTTGTTTGTTTAGAAATCATTTCCCATGTAATTAACTAATAGTTTTCATTTTCTCATGCACAATATATATTGATTTTATTGGCACACTAAATTAGTAAATATAATCAAATATTATTCACATATTCTAAAAACGAAAATAAATATTATTTATATATATTAAAATATATGTAATTTAAAATGGTAAAGTGGTATAAAAATGAAATATAGAAATGGAAATGAAAGCAAATAGGAAAGATAAATAAGAGTATAATTTAGGGCATAAATGTCTATCATCATAAAAATGTAGATTTTTATAACAGCCCTCCCTCAAAAAAAGTTTGTAGATTTTATTACAGCCCTCCCTTCAAAGAAAATGTAGATTATAACAGCCCTCCCTTCATAACCAGATAAAACATAATAAACAATCTTTGCAGCTCTTTTCAGATGAAGTAGACATTCCACAATATTCTGAACAAGAACAACCAGAGCTTGAACGCAGAGCCAGAGTCCTTGGTTTCGTATTGCCGTAATGATTTTATTGTAGCCTTTAAAAGGTATATTATTACAGCATCAATAACAGTCTTTTGACAGTTTTAAACTTTTCATACAATGCAGTATTTATTTTCAAAGCATTTCCAGCTAAGTTCAGCAGTTGACATTTGTTAACAATTGTCAATCATATCAGATGCTGTTCTGATCAGTATTAGAACTTGCCATTGTTAATTTTGAAACATTGACATATTATGGAGGAAACTAGAAAAGGATATGCATTTATCATATATTGACTAGTTTGCTGGCGAATAAAAGGTATACCAAAAACCCTCAACGGAACTAAACTAAAGCAAATCACGACTACTGCCTAAACAAATTAACTGAAGACCATTATCCTTTCTGTCCCTCTTTCTTTTAAGGCACTGTTCTAATTGTGGGTGTGGATTGCTCAACAGATTGAACACCCTCATATGCTGAAATAAAACAACAGTTTCCTGCATTGTGTGCCAAAAAAAACTCATCATTGAATGTCTTCACTTAAAGAGCCTGATTATTGGGACTTCCTATAACACAACACAATTTAACATGTTCAAATAAATAAAAATAATACTATGGCTCAAATTAAATTATTGTATAATATATCATAAAGGACTTACCTCAGCAACAACAGTCAAACAGTTTTCCCTCTTGATGTTTCACTTAATGAGTTTGATTGTTGGACTTCCTATAACACAATGCAATTTAACTTGTTAAAATTACACAATAGCTCAAATTAAATTACCGCATAAGTCATAGCATATTATAAACAACTTACCTCAGATTCATAACCAGTATTCAATCTATCATATGTTGTTGAAGGTCTTAAGACTGATGTAAATAAAACACATTTTAGGTCTTTGGAAGCTTCCTTTTGAAATTGGTGAGCCTACATTGAACAAAGATGTTTAACTTCCTGATGATTCTCTTAATGAGTTTGATTGTTGTATGGCCTTGCCTACATTAAACAAAGATAACCAGGATTAAAGATTATAAGATATAGTTACTGAACTTTGTCTATGACACTAGACATGTTTCTCAGAAGGCATCTTTTATGTCCTCGTATACATGGCCTATAATTTTGGATTATTGTTAGACATTTCTATTGAACTTGACATCTTTCATAAGTCATCCC
The DNA here is from genome assembly GCA_028749045.1 of Cupressus sempervirens. Taxonomy (NCBI): domain Eukaryota; kingdom Viridiplantae; phylum Streptophyta; class Pinopsida; order Cupressales; family Cupressaceae; genus Cupressus; species Cupressus sempervirens. The sequence continues at coordinate 850,334,681 of CM053790.1, forward strand.
ATGTCACTTGATCTCTAATCCAAGCTTAACATGTATACCTCAAATTTTTGCTCAACTTCAACCTTACATCTTAGGTTCATACAATTTCTAGAATGCTTTATTAAAACCACAATTAAAATGTTTCCTTATAATATTGCCAAATAATTGTTTTGGACGATTAAAATGCTTCCTCCCAAGGTGAGCAAGATAGTAGCTTCGTGCATTCCCTTTATAGTTTCTGACAATATTGTTGTTAGTTATGGACGATATTGTTGTAGGCTTAGGTTCAAGTATTAAGAGTGAAATTAAGAACTTGTAAAAAATCTAATCAAAATGGCACGCTTTGAAAATAGTTTTAGCTGACTTCTACTACGACCCTAAATGAACTCTAGAGAGAATGACGAGACAGATTGCATTAGGCTTACTTGCATATTAAGGTTAGAATGAAATTGGACCCCAAGTCTCAAAAGAGATGAGAAAGGTTTTGGAGGTTCTTTTCAGAAGAATCAAAAGTATAAATTCTAAGTTGTTAAAGACAAATACAAGTTTTCCTGTTTCGCATCACTAGCCACCTAAACTGAAGGGTATGATGAATAGCTGGGCATTTAGAATATAGATTTTGGAAGTCAGCTAATGAACTACGTTAAATAAATGAAAAGGGTGAAATGACTACCAAGGCTGATAACTCATAAGAGACTGCAAAATATCAAATAAAAGTGTACATGTGGCTACCAAGCAGCATGTGGGTCAACTGTCAAGCAGCATGTCTCTCAGGTCAGCTGACGTATTTAATTGAGGACAAGGCAGGCAACATCATTATTTCTAACTGCTGTGATGTCCAATAGCATCCTCCTCACGGAGATACAATTTGATTATCAATTACCACCCACCATATAAGTCAACAATGGTCTTTAGAGTCACAGCACGCTTCTCTATTACTGCACTAAATTACATCAAAGTGCATATTGTTCCTACAGTAAAATGATATTTGAGAGTGCCAAACAGCACATGATCGCTTGGTATCTGAAGGATGTAAGCATAAAAGAACATGTCGATTTTTACAATCTATGAAATATTTACAGCTTCTTGTTTCTTATTTGTATTTATGTTTTAGATCACATTCTGTAATCTATGATCCATCATCAAAACGAATAAGAGAGCACTTTAACTATGACCTACTTTGGTTCAAATCTTTATTAACAATTTGACAGAGTAATGGTGAGAGACTTCAATCAAAAGCTATCTTGTAAATGGTATAGTTTCAAGATTTAAAATTTGATGCAACCCTAAGATTTTAGTCTGCAATGATTCGAGGCTGCTTCCTGTTCTGCCATTTTGAATGCAGAGGTAAAGAGAAGTTTTGAGATCAGTTCAAAACGGTAAAATTAATGAAATTTTTGGGGGAAAATTAGCTATGTTCTTTGGGGTCGCATAATTTCAATTACTCGACACGTTTCAAAGATGCAAAGATTCCCCAATCTAAACTAAAAGACAAGCAGCTAGTGTTTATTGTAACTTCCACGACAGCTTTTCATCTCTATCTCTTTGCCATATTAATGTAATATAGCTTATCATCAAAAGCATAACAAAAGAGCACAGAACAATATCCAGAGTGAGAAATCTAATTCACAAGGTTTTACAGAACTTTGCATAGTATCCAATGCAGCTCAAAGGCGGCATTTTGCTAATGCCCCTTTACTATACCTGAATCACAAATGATAAAAATCGGGTGAAAAATTTACAAAACTTTGCGTGGTATGTAATCTACGCTTGCAGTTCTATCACAGCATTTTCCTGTCCCTTTATTCTGTATGTATCTTATTTGATAAAACTCATGGCGTACCCACAAAGCAACACAAAAAATTATGTATAAATTTTACGAATATTAAGAGAGATACTATTCAGAGAAGAAATCTTCAGAGTTTCAGCGGAATTTAACCAATTATCGTTCACAAAAGGATTTAACGATTTTATCAACTATCACAACTGAACATACTTGCTATTAGAGCTGTCTATAGCAGAAAATGCTTGCATGATTAGGAGAAATCATTTTTAACGAAAATAATTAAAACAAATTTACATGATACCTGTGCAATTAAGCTTGACGTCCCCATTCCCCATTCCTCGAGATTTAGAAATACTATGAAAATGCCATTAACATTTTCAATTATTCTTGATCAAAGACAGATCAAAATGTTAAAAAATTAATATAAGAAATAGTTAAATTTAATTCGCAGAAATTAGATCAAAATATAAAAAATTGTAATTAGAGAGAGAAGTTGGGTTAACACATAAAAAAATTCTTTGATTTCAATTTACTAAGATTTATTGACACGGTAATCATTTCCCAATTCGACAATATAAAGAAGGGATATTGCAAACAAAACAAATAATTACATTGTTTTATATCTTTTCAGCTAGGTAGAACGTAAAAGAAAGTTATATATATTCAAACTGCTTCTCATTCTAGTTTATCCTCTTTTGTTGCCCTTCCATTTTTTCCTCCGTCTTCGCCTAACTCTTAAACCCATTGAAATTTCCTCTCTTACCGCAACCCTAACTAAACTAAAGCAAATCACAACTGCTGTCTAAACAAATTAACTGAAGATCATTATCCTTTCTGTCCCTCTTTCTTTTAAGGCACTGTTCTAATTGTGGGTGTGGATTGCTCAACAGATTGAACACCCTCATATGCTAATTGTGGGTGTGGATTGCTCAACAGATTGAACACCCTCATATGCTGAAATAAAACAACAGTTTCCTGTATTGTGTGCCCAAAAAAAATCATCATTGAATGTATCTCCTTGTGCTCACTAATGCTTCACTTAGAGAGTTTGATTATTGGACTTCCTATAACACAATACAATTTAACATGTTCAAATAAATAAAAATAACACCATAGCTCAAATTAAATTATTGTATAATCTATTATAAACGATTTACCTCAGCAACAACAGTGAACAGTTTTCCTTCTTGATGTTTCACTTAATATGAGTTTGATTGTTGGACTTCCTATAACACAACACAATTTAACTTGTTAAAAAATTACACGATAGCTCAAATTAAATTACTGCATAAGTCATAACATATTATAAACAACTTACCTCAGATTTATAACCAGTATTCAATTTACCATATGTTGTTGAAGGTCTTAAGAGTGATGTAAATAACACACATTTTAGGTCCTCCAAAGCTTCCTTTTGAAATTGGTGAGCCTACATTAAACAAAGATGTTTAACTTCCTGATGATTCTCTTGATGAGTTTGATAGTTGGACAGCCTTAAAAACTATGTAAATAGAGCACACTTCTGGTCCTTTGAAACTCCAATCTGAAATTGGTGAACCTACATTAAACAAAAATAACCAGGATTAAAGATTGTAAGATATAATTAATGAACTTTGTCTATGACACTAGATATGTCTCCCAGGAGGCATCTTTTATGTCCTCATATACATGGCCTATAATTTTGGATTATTGTTGGACATTTCTCTTAAACTTGGATTAGGTTCATACAATATCTAGAATGCTTTATTAAAACCATAATTAAAATGCTTCCTTATAATATTCCCAAATAATTGTTTTGGATGATTAAAATGCTTCCTCCCAAGGTGAGCAAGATAGTAACTTCGTGCATTCCCTTTATAATTTCTGACAATACTGTTGTTAGTTACAGACGATATTGTTGTAGTCTTAGGTTCAAGTATTAAGAGTGAAATTAAGAACCTGTAAAAAATCTTATCAAAATGGCACGCTTTGAAAATAGTTTTAGCTGACTTCTACCACGACGCTAAATAACTCTAGTGAAAATAACGAGACAGATTGCATTAGGCTTACTTGCATATGAAGGTTAGTATGAAATTGGACTCGAAGTCTCAAGAGAGATGAGAAAAGTTTTGGAGGTTCTTTTGAGAAGAATCAAAAGTATAAATTCTAAGTTGTTAAAGACAAATACAAGTTTTCCTATTTCTCATCACTAGCCACCTAAACTGAAGGGTATGATGAATACTAAGGCTGATAACTGATAAGAGACTACAAAATATCAAATAAAGTATACATGTGGCTACCAAGCAGCATGTGGGTCAACCGTCAAGCAGCATGTGGGTGCATGTCTTTCATGTCAGCTGACGTATTTAGTTGAGGACAAGACACCTAATATACCTAAAAAGAAAATTAAACTCAGTTATTCAATTGCAATACTAATATAACATCACATACACAAAACATCGGTCATTTGGTTGTGGCTGCAATGCTAATATAATATCATATACATGAAACATCAGCCATTTTATAATTCATATTTGCATTACCTCCAACATGGAAACGAACCTCGCTACTGAGGTTCGTCGTCTTCCAAAGCATCTAAATTCTTTTCATGTTTGGACGGCACATTGGAACTCCCTTTAAAGGATATTCTTGAAGTCTCTTCATCTTCCTTACATTTCTCTCTGGAAAATATTTGACATCTTCAACAGTAATTAAATCTTTGGATTTTGCCATGTTGGCTATTTTTTCTATATTCACACTGATTTTCAGAGTAAATTGTTTAACAATCAAAACAACGAAGGAGTTAGTCAATGAGAATAATTACTTGCAGCATGGATTATTTTTCGCAAATGAGTTTGTTTGCATATTTCTTTAATTTTGTGTGTATATATACATGTATGCACATAGGTGACATTTTCATAATCAATATATTCATAAATAACATTTGTCAATGTGAAACTTTGAAGCACTAAGCCATATTGACTAAGTGACACTTCTATAAGTATCATATGGATACGATGTCATAAGTTTCATTATAATAAGTAACATTTATTTGCCTAGGTGACATTTTCGTAATCGAAATTTTTATAAGTAACATTTTAAGCACCATTTTGATAAGTGATAGTGATACTAATTAAGTGACACTAGGATAAGTAACATATGTACAAGATGTCATAACCGACATTTGTATAATTAACATTTATTTGCATAGGTGAAAGACCAAAACCCCCCTAAAACCGACAAATCAAAGCAAGAGTTTGTGATGGAAATAACTAAATTGTTATTTAAATGAAATTTGAAAATTCTTTCCATTCCAAAAATATTAGAAATTGAGAAATAAATTTAGTGTGGACCTTACTTTAAGAAAATGCGATCTTTATAAAGTATGTTGATTTTGCTATATGACGGGACTATATGTCACAAGTATCTAAATGCCTAAGGAAATACTTTGAAAATATGACCCAAGTTGTAGGTCCTTGATAATATGACCATAGGTTGAGAATTCATTGTAATTTTCTTATTGGCCTACTTTAGTGCCTTCACGTAAATGGTTGCAAATGTGAAAACCCTAATTAGAGTTTGTGGGATTCAATTTTGGCCATTCATATTTTGGAGCTTCTGCAAAAGGCCATCTTCTCTCATTTGTAAATGGGGGATTTATGTTGGAGAATTGTTGCAAAAATACTATCAAATTTGCTCACTATTCATTCTTGTGTCTTGCATGGTGGTTATACATGGTCATTTTGGAGTATTTTCATGGTTCTTTACATCTCTCACTTAGCTTAGGATTTTATTTCATGTTTTATAGAAGTAGATTAATTGGATGAAAGTAATTGTGGATGCTTACTTGTTTGACCCAAACAAAACTAGGCCACTAGCATCTTGTTGATTCTAAGGGTGCCTTGTGTGGTAACCTATTCTTTGCACTTAAGTTCAATTGGCATTCGATCCTTCAAGTTGGATTGAGGTGAAGGTGTTAGTGTGAAAATCATTTGAATATCCTTAGAAGCTTGCACTAGATGCAGTTGATGTCACTAATAAGATTTCACTAGGTAGAGAGTCCAAGTTCATCCATGATTCCTTGCATTCCTAGTTAGATGTAGAAGTAGTCTTAGTAGCAAAAGTTTGAAGGAGCAAAGATGGAAGTGAAATTAAAAAGGATATGTATTTTCATTCCACATTGTAAAGCTAAATCTTCAACGGTGCAAAGAATTGATATCCTTAAATGAATTATGTAAGCCCGCATGAGAAGCTTCTATTACTTGATAGATTGTGAGTATTTGAAAAGCCCGCATCAACATCACTATTTCTAACTGCTGTGATGTCCAAAAGTATCCTCCTCACGAAGATACTATTTGTTGATCAATTACCAACCCCACCATATAAGTCAAGAATGGTCTTTAGAGTCACAGCACACTTCTCTATTACTGCACTAAATTACATGAGAGTGCATATTGTTCCATTAAATAAAGCATTTTAGCTGAATAAGTATTTGAATGAAAAATAAACCGGATTGCTGAAAACTGTAGGCATTGCATTCACGTACAGTGTCCCATAAAAATAAAATACAAGGATATAGCAGTTGGAGTGAATTTGGATACATTAAAAGGATATTTGAGAGTGCCAAACAGCATATGAGCGCTTGGTATCTGAAGGATGTAAGCATAAAAGAACATGTAGATTCCTACAATCTATGAAATATTTGCAGCTTGTTGTTTCTTTTCTGTATTCATATTTTCGATCACACTCTGTAATCTATGATCCATCATCAAAACGAATAAGAGAGCACTTTAACTATGACCTACTTTGTGTTCAAATTTTTATTAACAATTTGATGGAGTAAAGGTGAGAGACTTCAATCAAAAGCTATCTTGTACATGGTATAGTTTCAAGATTTGAAATTTGATGCAACCCTAAGATTTTAATCTGCAACAATTCTAGGCTGCTTCCTGTTCTGCCACTTTGAATGCAAAGGTGAAGAGAAGTTTCGAGATCAGTCCAAAACGGTAAAATTAATGACATTTTTGGGGGAAAATTAGCTATGTTCTTTGGGGTCACAGAACTTCAATTACTGGAAACGTTTCAAAGATGCAAAGATTCCCCAATCTAAACTAGAAGACAAGCAGCTAGTGTTTATTGTAACTTCCACGACAGCTTTTCATCTCTATCTCTTTGCCATATTAATGTAATATAGCTAATCATCAAAAGCATAACAAAAGAGCACAGAACAATATCCAGAGTGAGAAATCTAATTCACAAGGTTTTACAGAACTTTGCATAGTATCTAATCTGCATTTGCAGCACTAACGCGGCATTTTGTTGTCCCTTTACTACACCTGAATCAGATATGATAAAAATCGGAGTGAAGAATTTACAAAAAATTGCACGGTATGTAATCTACACTTACAGCTCTAACACAGCATTTTCCTGTCCCTTTATTCTATATGTATCGTATTTGAAAAAACTCGTGGCGTACCCATAAAACAACACAGAAATTTATGGATAACTCTTACGAATATTAAGAGACATACTATTCAGAGAAGAAATTTTCAGAGTTTCAGAGGAATTTGACCAATTATCGTTCACAAAAGGATTTAACCATTTTATCAGCTATCACAACTGATCATACTTCAAGGACAAGTAAAATTAAAAGAGGGCCATGATGCTATTAGGGCTGTCTATAGCGGAAAATGTTTGCGTGATTAGGAGAAATCATTTTTACCGAAAAGAAGTAAAACAAATTTACATGATACCTGTCCAATTAAGCTTGACTTCCCCATTCCCCATTCCTCGAGATTTAGAAATACCATGAAAATGCCATTAACATTTTCAATTATTCCTGATCAAAATGTGAAAAATTTGATCAAAATTTGGAAAAGTTAATATAAGAAATAGTTAAAAGATCGAAATATAAAAAATTGTAATTAGAGAGAGAAGTAGGGTTAACACATAAAAAATGCTTTGATTTCAATTTACTAAGATTTATTGACACGTTAATCAAGATATTGTAAATAAAACAAATAATTACATCGTTTTATATCTTCTCGGAGAGGTAGAACGTAAAAGAAAGTTATATATATTCAAACTGCTTCTCATTCTGGTTCATCCTCGTTTGTTGCCCTTCCATTTTTTTTTCCGTCTCCGCCCAACTCTTAAACCCATTGAGATCTCTTCTCTCTTACCGCACCCATAAAAAATTGTTGATATCTGTTCCATCTAACCCTAACCCTAAACTTGCAGTGTCCGCCCAATTATGCCGATGAGAGTTGAAAAGAACTACGAGACATTGAAAATAAATTGGGTGCCACGTAATATATACTGTTGACTAAATTATCGTTTGTTGTTTGTAGCCCTAAGCCTAAATTTCCAGTTATGAAAATCGAAAAGATTTTGGACATTACATCGCTTTCTGGGGGCGATATCTTCATATAGTTTTGATTAGGACTATGATTGGGGTCAGTCAAAAGGCCCGTGGCTATACAGCCACGAAAATGCACTTCCTTTACATTGCTTTTTCCAACTTTTTAAAAAATTGATCAAGTCCTCTCCTTTGTATGGAAGTGCATTTTCGTGGTTGTATAGACGTTGCCAATCAAAAGTGAGAGAAATGATATATTTTTTTTTTTGGTTGGAGCTATGAAAACATTCCTCTAAATGGTATGTGCTTCAATCGAATGTTGAAAATAGAACCATGTTTTGATGGTTCTATCATTTTTTTTAAGTCTATATTTCTAGTGGTCTTTCCTAATTAATTGTCATTCAAAAAATTTATCAAATTTGTAAAGCTTAGGGAAAATTTTATTTTACTTTATTTTTAAATTAATTCTTACCTATTAGTTTATGTCTTTCTATTGGTGGTTTATATTATTTTCTAGACTCAAAAATTCCAATAATAAAATTTCTAGAAACTTGTGGAGGATTCCAGCCAACTCTAGAACACTCCATTTCTTATGCATTCGATAACAGAGATCTCTGCTTCAATCTGCAGATTATTTTGGTCCTCTCACTGTTTACAGCTACAAAGAGCTTCAATCTACGACCAAGAACTTTTCTGAGCGATTGGATGGAGGAGGATTTGCATATGTTTTCAAGGGGACTTTGGGGATAAGGGGAAAACCCTAGTGACAGTGAAAAAGCTTAAGGGTACACTCAAGTGAAAACCAATTTCAAATGAAGGTCAACACAATTGGAACTATTTAGCATGTGAATCTTATCTACCTCAGAGGGATTTTTTTTTAGGATTCCAGTAGTTGGCGCCTAAATAGATTTTTGCAACTACCCATTACTCAAAAGGCCCATTTATCAAATCTTAAATGAATTTGTCATAAATGATGAAAATTTTGATCTCTAAGCCATTTCTTGTAACTACAATAGTACTATTGTATTCTCTTTATTCTCAATTAAATTAACTTCATATATTTGGAGTCTGTGTTTAAGTTTCTAGCCTATACAAATTATTTTTTGTAAGCTAAATTGGCCAAAGATTAAAGTTTGTTGTTGAACAGAGCAGGTGAGTACCCCAAGATGATAGGTTTTGCTTCAAGAACTTAAAATGACTATTGACTCCTTTGCATAGGAGATGGATTCTGGATTGGTCAAAACTGCTCTAGAATGTGACTGTAATCTTATGTCAAGAGTAAACAATGTGGAAACAAGATTAATGTCCAAGATGTAGACCAACTAATTACCAACAAAAAACTTATCTTTCAAATCATCTCCATCGATTCTATTTGTCCTCTAATAAAATATTGGATGGTAATAAGAGATAATTTTATTGATATAAAGAAGATTACATTACAAAAAACTTAACTAAGGCCTAAACACATCTTTCCAGACCACATTCTAATCATATCATTACAAAACAAGGGTCCCCAAAACCAAACATATCAAACCCACCTTCCAACCTGCCATCCAGAAACATCTTTACCAAAACCAACTATTCCACCAGACTGCATCCTTGAAACCACTCTCCAATAGCCTTCGAGCTTCAACATATCCATCTAAATTCCTTCAACTCCATCACGTTGTTCACAAAACAGGCACTATCTAGGATATCTAATACTTTTTTTGCCAAATTGTTGCACTATTTCTAGCAACATTTAGTTTAAACATTTCACATCTGAGTCCATTTTTCTTCTCAAGCCTTTCAAAACGAATCATTCTTTTACGACATCCAGAAAGACATGGTTACAAAAAACAACCTTCACTCGTCTTCCCATCATCGTTCCCTTTTTCATCAATCCACCTCATCCTTAGACAAAACCATAACACACACAACCCACCTGATATAACAAAATTCCTTGAACAACTCCACTTCATTGTCACTGCAAACAAAAAAAATCCTTACTCCAAAAACCTTTTCAACACCATTCATTTTTGCAAGAAAATCACCCACACCACTAGTCGTCTTCGTTATGGGATAGCAGACCCTCACCTTCTCGGGGGAGCCACTAGAAACCCTATTATACGACAACCATTCTTTGCTTGATAACATTGAATTTTCTCCTTTAGCTACAACTAGGGCTCAACAATTTCCTCCTTATAGGTCCTTTGATTTACACGTATAGATCGCCATAGAAATGAAAACCTTCCCACCTCATTTCCTTCTTCCTCATTCGCAAAAAACTCACTATAGTTGAAGTCATGGCCTGAGAAAGCCCACTCCATAATTGAATCAATCCCAACAATCAAATCTTTAGGGAACAAAGCCTCAACCTCCCATCGAACCATGGTGTTTCCTTATTCAATTCCAACCCCCAAGTCATTACCATTAACACTACATTGGCATGCACTTTCCAATGGTGTGTTGCCTCTTGAAAAAAATGACCCAACGTTCTTTTGATGGTGTTAATCACAACAGGCATCGGACATAATAGGAGCATCTTCAAGCGTTTCTTCGTAAAAGGCCCAAGAAGGGCTTTTTGTTGCGTGCGCATCTTGAATGTGAAAGTTGGATCCATTACTATAAACCATCTTTACCACCTTTCACTATGCCAAAACCACTTTAAGCCTCGTGTTATAAAAGTCTCATGTAATTATTTCTTGAGCATCGTTACATGTCCTCGTCAGTCTTACACACTTCAATCGTCATCATTTCTAAATTCCTTTTATTTAGAAGATCTCCTATGTCCTTCAACTTAGCACTTACGTCATCTTTCCCACCCTCTGAAAAGTTAAGGGTTGTCCACCCCTTTATAATAAACAAAGTCTAACTTGCCCAACATAAAATATAATGATAACAATGATTAATTTAAAAATCCATCACTCCAATGGTCACAAAATTCAAAATGACCTTCACCCACCTCTTGAAAGTTCATAGCCCATTTTGATAATGCATTTGCCTCCCCATTTCCCTCTCTATAAATTTGTTTGACTTTAAAATATACCAAGCTCTATAACTCCTTTCTAATAGCTACAAAATAGTTTTCCAAATGTCATACCTTAATACTATTTGATTAGATGGCTTCTATTGCAACTAAAGAATCTCCCTCTAAATGAAGTCGTTGCACCCCCAATTCCTTAGCACATTTCACTGGCAACAAAGTTGCCCTCAACTCGGTAATGTTATTAGTTCCCTCCATTAGTCTTATCCCCCCATAGGCAAGAGTCTCCCTGAACTGATTTCATACAATGATTCTAGCCCCAAAAGGGCTTGGATTACCTTTTGAAGCCCCATAAAAAATTGTCTTGAGCCATTCATCATTTAGAGCACACTACTTCACTAAACTCCTTGAATTTGCATCTTATTTGTCTTGCCTATTGCAACCCAAACTTATTATTTTAATCCATGGCCATTGTTGTTTTATTCCTCCTTCTTCTTTGGAAAAAACCTCCTTCCTAGAGTCATGTCTAAATGTTGCAATAGTCATTACCTCCTTTATGGAGTGATCAATTCTCCACATAAATCTCTCAATTGATTCCTCCTTATCTTAAAAAATGCACCTACTCCTTTCCTTCCAAATTTTTCATATCACAATAGAAGGAATTACAATCAACACACTACAAAGCATTGTTCCCTGCCTAATCCGTGGCCAACTTAGAAATAAGTTGTGTAAAGTTGCCATCCATGGACCCTTCCAGCCCAATTTTCCTTGCACCATTTGCCAACATTTTGTTGCTAACTCACAATTGAGTAATAAATGATCAACTGATTCTTTAGCCCTATTACACATAACACATTTAGTTGGGCCCTAAAATCCAATCATTTTCTTTCTTTCCCCTTTAAGGATCCTTCCTTGCATTGTAAGCCAAGAAAAAGTTCTTGCCTTTGGGAGGCAACCTTTGTGCCAACACAACTCACCTGCTTCAAAGGCATCTAGCATGTCATTTGAGAGAAATTCATATCCCACCTTGACAAAATAACCTCTAGAGGAGGAGGCACGCAAGCTCACTTTGTCCTAATAGTTTTTTAAGCACACCTACCTATTCAAAAACAATTTTATTATAGAATCTTGTTGATCCAAGAGCATCTTGGGGGCGTACTTTTAAAATAAAATTAAAATAATTGTGGAGGAGAGAGAAAGTGACAAAAATTTAAATAAATAAATAAATAATGGAGAAAAGAGGGAAAAAGGCATTTAACAGGTGGCATTATTTATTGTAACTTGTGGCTTGAGGGTTTATTTAATGCAACTTGTTAGGCTAACTTGTGGCTTATGCATATATTTAATGTAATGATTTATTTTAGTTTTTAATGGGCTAGGTCGACTTGTGGCTTAGTTGGGTATAAGTAGGAGCTCTTGTGGAGTCTTTTAGGCATTCATTCAGTGGAGTGAGTCATAGAGAGTGTGGGATTCAACTTGGAGAAGAGCATGGAAGAAGGAGTAGCTGAGTGAGCAAAGTTTTCCAGAGTGTGTGGATAGAGCACCAAATATGAGGCAGTTTACACTTGGATCTTGGATAAAGTTTGATAAGGGCTAGTAGCTAAGGCTTGGGAAACAAGGAGATTACTTTGTGGGCTTGCAAGCACAAGTTTAGATCTCCTTGGAAGTTTCTATCAGAGTATGGATCTGGACTAGCTAGTGTTTGGGTTGGATCTTGAGGGATCTTGCAGAACTATCATTGTAATTGCTTTTGTATTTTGACCATAACCGGGAAGGCCTTACAACCTGACACATTGCATGTAAACAATTATTTTATGAATAAAGTGTTGCATTTGGTATCAGATTGTGTATCTTGCGTTGTGTTTCTGCTATGTGGTCATTTACTGGGGGCTAGGACGTCTCCTTTGGGGATTCTGTTGTCTTGCATTGCATCAAATGGTATCAGAGCATAGTTGTTCCTAAGTATGTAGACAAATTGTCGAAGTTGAAGCAATTTGCACCAGGACGTTGGGTTGGAGATGTTGATCTGAGAAGATCTTGATTTGATGGATCAATGGATGCAAAGATGGAAGGTAGATCTTGTTGGAGCATGATCATAGAGAGTTTGTGTGACGTGGGTTGCAGATCCGTGTTCCTGGATTTATGATTTATTCCTAGTTGTTCATCTCAGGTGGTGGGTTGCGATCTGACTTGCATAACTATTTGGGTTTATCACAAGGAGTGGGGCAAGGATTTGTTGCAAAGGGTTTGTAAATATATTGGAAAATGGCTCCAAGAGGATTGGACCATAAGATGATTGTGAATCTCCATGATGTGGTAGAGAGGAGGCTTGTTGAGATGTCTTCTTGGTTTGAAGCTAGTTTGGTTGATCAAGCTAAGGAGGTTACTACTTGGTTTGAAGCTAGTTTGGCTAATTGAATTAAGGATGGGATGAGGAAGGCATTTCATAGATGTTTGTGGTACCAATCCGAAAGAGAGTTGTCTGGTCAATTAAGAGACTTGTTCGAGAGAGAAGATGGCATAACAAGGTTGAGATGTAAGAGGTTGGTTTTGTTGATTAGTTTGTGGAGTCTAATACAGAACCTACAAAGCAACTTGAGGTTGTTGTTGAGGATATTCCTAACCTTGTTGATGTTGGGATGAAGACCTATTTTCATGATCAGTTAGTTGTGTCTGACATGGAAATTGTAGAGAGCTTGGTCATGGATAATTAGGTTGTTGTGGAGTTCAATTTTGCTAGTGCAAATGTTAGAGTGGGGTTGCCATTGCACCAAAAGATCGATCTGTCAGTGTGCAATATAACCACTCAAAATACAGTACACATGAGGTAGTTAAGCCATTGCCATGAATCTTGAGTGGAGTGCTAGACAAATTTTCAATAATCTCCTCCTCAGTGTTACTTGAGGGTCTGAGGATTTGAACCTATGACCAAGCTCTGGTACCACTTATTACAGTGGGGTTGTCATTGCACCAAAAGACTAATCTGTCAATGCCCAATACAACCACTCAAATTATAGTACACAAGAGGTGGTTAAGCCCTTGTCAAGAATCCCGAGGGGAGTGCTAGACAAATTTCCAATAGAAGATTCATTGATTGTTGATGTGGTTGAGGATCTACATGATACTATAGATCTGTATATTCAAAATTTCCTGATGGTTGACATGGTAGGGGCTCTACATTTTTCTCTTATTGTGGATTTGGTCTTACATGTTGCTTCTTGGTTTTGGAGTTACATGGTGTTGCTAACATGAATTTCATGTTTGAGGATATTGCTATTACTGGTTGTGATTAGTTACATGGACTCTTGGTGAAGCACTATGTTCAGTTTGTTCCTAGGAGCGAGCATGCTAATTAGGTTGTTGAGATTCGTTTGATTATGATGTTTGAGTGAATTGAGCATAGTTAGTTGATGTACAGATTTGTGCTTTTGTCCTTGATGGATTGGAAGCCTTTGGTGAAGATGAAGATTGTGTTTGGTGTCAAAGTGTGGGACACACTTTTCTATCTACTTGGGGAGTTTGATGTAGGAGCATCTTGGGGGCATAATTTTGAAATTTAAAAAAAAAATTGTGGAGGAGAGAGAAAGTGACAAAAATTAGAAGAAATAAATAAATAAATAAATAATGGAGAAAAGAGGGAAAAAGGCATTTATTAGATGACATTATTAAATGTAACTTGTGAGGGTTTATTTAATGTAACTTGCTAGGCCGACTTGTGGCTTATGCATATATTTAATGTAAGGGTTTATTTTAATTTATAAAGGGCTAGAGCGACTTGTGGCTTAGTTGGGTGTAAGTAGGGGGTCTTGTGGAGTCTTTTAGGCATTCATTCAGTAGAGTGAGTCATAGAGAGTGTAGGATTCAACTTGGAGAAGAGCATGGATGATGGAGTAGCTGAGTGAGTGAAGTTTTCCAGAGTGTGTGGAGAGAGTGTCAAATGTGAGGTAGTTTACATTTGGATCCTGGATAAAGTTTGAGAAGGGCTAGTAGCTAAGGCCTAGGAAACAAGGATATTTCTTGGTGGGCTTGGGAGCACAAGTTTAGATATTCCTTGGAGGTTTCTACCAAAGTGTGGATTTGGACTAGCTAGTGTTTGGGTTGGATCTTGTAGAACTGTTAGTGTAATTGCTTTTGTATTTTGGCCATAACTAGGAAGGCCTTATAGCCTAACGCATTGCATGTAAACAATTATGTTATGCATAAATAGTTGCATTTGGTATCAAATTGTGTATCTTGTGTTGTGTTTTTCGTTGTGTGGTTATTTGTTGGGGGCTAGGACATCTCCTTTGGGATTCTCCTACCTTGCATTGCGTCACTTACTGTTGATCAAATAAACCTTCAACTCTCTAGAGGCCCTTGAACCTCCACTGAATAATCCCTCGCCTACGACCCCCATCTAGTACATAGAGTTCTTTTCAAAGCCACATCCTAATTTTCCTCATCAACCACTAGGTAACCATTCAATGAGTCTTCCTAGAAATTTGCCTTTCTTCCATCCCCTACTATCTAGGAAACATGATTAGTGATCACATGCTTACGTGATACTATATAGTTCCATATTGTAGATCCATTTGTGGGTTCCTAATTGTTAAAATCCTTTCTGCATCGTTTGAATCTAGATATTTAGATCTTGTAATTTTAACCCATAACTACTCTAGGATTCTATATAGATCTAAGGCTAATTATGCACCTAAAGTTCTATTCATCAAACTCCAATCTCTCAAGCCTATGCCAACATACTTTTCTAGATTACAAATTTTGTCCCATGCAAGCAAAGGCATCTTATCTCCCTCCCATACACCATTCGAAAAGAATTTCCATTTTTTTGATTCACCATTTTAATCACTTTTTTTGGGATGTTTAAGCACATTATTAAGAAGATGGGGACAACAGACACTACAGATTTGAGCATTAAAATGCACCCTATAGAAGTCAACCATCACCCTTTCCATCCTTCCTTCCTTCTCAAACATTTTTTCACTAAACCCTTCCAAAGATTAGCCTTATTCCTATCCTGAAACAAAGGAATCCCTAAATATCAACTTGGCAAAGCTCCATTCCTTATATTTAAGATCTTGCTAATTGCCCTTTATTTGCATAAAAGGGTGTTAAAAAAGAAAAGAAAAATTAAGTTAATTAATATTTTGCCTTGATACCCTACTATACAAATCTAGTGTTAGTTTCATTACTTAGGCCTCCCCTATTAAGAAAGTGTCATCCACAAACTAGAGGTAGGAAACTACTTCCACGCCATCTACCACCTTTACACCCTTCCAAGTATTGATCCCTAAGTCATATTGTCTCTTAGTGTCAAACACTTAGTCATTCACAAGGAAGTGTCATTCGGTCATGAATACAACTGAGTCACCCTATATAGGCTGAGTTAAGCATTGAAGACTTGTATATATATCAAGTTATGTGTTGAGCAATACTTACTACCAAGAAAGATAGAGGTTGTTGAGGACTCTAGTGATTACAAAGTTTATAAGGGATCGTAGTTAATGCTAAGTGATATAGAGGCTGAGTAATCTAGTATATGGTGAGCACAGTTAAGGTTGTGATGAAACAATTTATGTCGAGCGTCAGTATGGTGTTAGTGTTGAGTAACACAATTTTACATATTTGTTTGGAATGACACAAAATCTTATGTAAACCATTTTATCAAGTTGAAATTGTGTTTTGAAGATCAAGGAGGTGATTACGCATCAAATGGAAGATCATTAATCCCTATGTGAGACAATCTGACAATCAAAAAATTGCAAGGACTAAGTGGAAAAAGAAATGAATCTGGATCATTGATTTGGATATCGAAGGTTGACTTAAACAATTATGTAAGGAGGGTCTATGACCTAGTTCATGTGTGCGAGTGCATGGATGAACGGTTGGGTTGTATGCAATTTTTTAAGGTGAATAAGAATGTTAAAGACAAAAGAGATCGAGCACTACAGTGAATAGTTCTGTGTAGAGATAAATAAGATGAATCACAATAAGGTGATAATACATTACATAGAGTAGATTTGATATCAACATTAAGAGTGCATACCAAAGGATTGAGTACTAAACATTCTAACAATTATTGTAGGGTTTAAATCTCTTAACATACTATCTTTAATAGTGCTAGGATTTTGTAAATCTCCTAACAGAGTACTCACTTAGTTTTGATGTAAAAATCCTCTAATCAAGGTAGAACCTAGCAGTTCTTTTAGTTTTTAGTAGGACAGACCCCTCACAAGGTAGATATAATAAGTGATCAAATATTGTAGCCTTAACAAACACAATTTATTGCCACAATAGTGAAGATTTTGTGGTTGTCATCCCCACCATAATTTTACCTTCACCTTGGAGGGTTTATGCATTACCAAATTTGTGTGTTAATATGATATATGTTTATGAGTTTTCATTCATGCAGTTAGAAGTTAGATATGATATTATGTTGATGTGAATAGTTACATTGATATAAGGTTAATGTTTGAATGAGGGTTTATGTGGTGATATCAAATATTTTTCATGTTTGGAGTGTGAAAAGATTTATAGATCTTGATTCACCCCCTCCCCCTCTCAGTATCCCACTTTCCCTATTAGATTTCCAACAATTATTATCAGAGTAGTGTACTCTTGGTAGAAGTCTAATCACTTGGGGGTTAAAGATCTTGAAGATGGAAGCCTAGAAATTGGGAAAGGACATTGAGAACTAGAAGATTGTTGTTTATCTTGCATATGAACAAGTTAAAGCTACAAAAGAGCCATTAAGGCGATCCTTGAAGAGAATGAAAGAGATGGAAATACAACAAAATGATACCCAATACAAAGAAGAGATTGTTAAAGAGCTATTTGATGAAGGAAGTTTTAGTGAATCTGATGCAACAATAACAGATCTATTCTAGAGGAATAACATTTTGAATAATGTGTCAATACTCTTAGTGGACAGTGGCATTGAGCTTCAGCTAGTTGAGGCTCCCAGAGTTGTTGTTGCAGGTAGTGTAGAGACGGTTGATGTAGTTGTTACTACTGATACTTTTGGCTCTCTCAAGGAAGGGATTATTATTGGATATTTGTATGTGAGCTATCATAGTGTTTCTCTAGTGTAGGAGGCAACTGCTTCCTCACGTGAGATCGAGGCACGTATGGATTCACCCAACTGTGATGTGGGTGATCTAGGTGTTATAGTGGAGCCAAGAGATGTGGATGCAGATAGCATAGACCCAACTAATGATCCATTTGATGATGTTATGGGTTGCATTGGGTATGATATTCCTTGCCAATTATTGGGTGATGACTCTAAGGAGGTTTTAGATGGGTCCCACGATCAATGTTTATAGGATCTTACTATTGAGGTAGAAGTTGAGACATGCAAGGAGATTGATATTGTGATGTCTTCCATTTCTTTGTATGAGGATTTGGTTGAGGTACATAGTAGTTCCATCTCATATGAAAAGTTGTGCGAGGATGATAGAACACGTATCAATGATCTTGTGGTGGGAAGTTTTGATTTAATTTCATATGAGAGAGAGCGCTTGCATAAGAGTCAAGGGTTACAGAGGCATCATGTGACTTGTCAACTAAAGGTGAGTGACAGTGACATTTCTTCAGCTCTTGAGCATTATGATGCTATCCATCAGATGCTAGCTACATCTAGTTGGGGTGCTCCTATGTCAAATGAGCACGGTGATAGTAGTTTTTCCCTAGTAGAGGTTCATGTGCTTTGAGAGGTTGGTAGGATCTTGAATGTCAGGATTAAACCATAGACAAAAAATAAAAATTCCATGCAAATATAACCAGTAACTGAAAATAATAGATCACACAAAAAAGAACACAAGGCATCAAGATTTAATGTGGTTCACCCAATCCCTGGGCTACGTCCACCAAATAGTATGTCTGATATTATTACAATCCAGTGAGTACAACCTGATTATAATCCATAATCCCTTATAGCTCAATACTGCTGCAAGAACCAATTTTGCATCACAACATAATGAAAATACCTAACCCTAAGCCCTTTTATACAAGTAATTTTAGGCCACTTTAGGGTTACAACATGTCGGCCATATGTCGGCCACAATGTCGACCACGACCAAATTTTTTTTAAAGAATGTATGAAGTATGTATAGTAATTTCTTGATCAATCACCAAAAACTAACATTGAAGCATAGTTACTCTTAGTTAGTTGTTGATAGGGATTACCTTCTGGAGTGGGGTGGCACATGATATGAGACATTGTTATGGAAAGAGGAGGAGGTGGTTGAGCTCACCTAGGAGCTTGGGGTGATTGTGGACTCTCTTTAGTATACTCAGTTGGCTCTTCAAGAGTCACAATCATAGTTGGATGAGGTTAGCATGGAGTTAGAGTAGGTACAATTGTCACCAACCTCAAACCCTGTTCAGTTACATATTATGGATGGTGGTGAATTTTCTTCTATGGTTGAGGATGACATACATGATGATGTGGTGAACACATTTGTCTAGGATATGAGTGCAATATGTAAAGAAGAGGTGAGAGCATTAGTGGAATGAGATCTCATAGTGATTTACTCCCTTCTACTAGAAGTGAATCTATGTATTCTTTTCATATAGCTGGTAGCATTGGAGAATTGGCACTATTACATTTTTAGAGGGATCAACTATGGATTGCAAGGGAGAAGATTGATGCTTCCACATATAATTTATTCTATACTGAGTCATTCATGGAGTATTTTCTTGAGAGCTCGAATTTGTGGGAGGTTTCATACAGTGTATTTGAGGGTACTCTCATTCAGGGCTCTTGTGCTATACAATGATTGCTGGAGAAGATTGTAGAGACATTGGCTACAATGCTTCCCAATACGGATTTTGTGGTTGGATTTGTTGAGAGGGCTACCCAGGATCCTGCCTGACCAATAGTTTGGAGTTAGAGATTGAAGCTATCTTATGATTCTTAGTTTGATGAGGATGAGCCCTTGACAGAGATTGGGAGTTTTTATTGGCATTAAAATGTGAGGAGTGCTCATCACTTTTCTTTTGACCCACAGATAGAGGACTTGGTTTCACGTCAGTGTGGGTTGGCTCCAGTTTCATACCATTCATTATGGGATGGGTTAGCAACTTAGCACCATCTTTTGTAGATGGGATTGACAACTACAAGTTAGATCCATTGCAATATCTACACACCCAGGATAATTTGGCAGAGGTTGGAGTTGGTGGTAGTGTTTCAGGTACCTATAATTGTTACCATCTCCATAGTGTAGTTGGATGTGTGTGTTAGTTTAATGGAGACTCAAGTGTGGATAGAGTTGGTATTTTAGTTAGGTTGAGTTCTAATGAGTTGTTTCCTTCATCAGTGCCCCAATGTCAATTTTTAGATGATTCTAATGGTAATATTCATTGTTTGGGTGTTGGTGTGTAGATACCTAAATCTGATTACATCACTAGGTAATTGTATTTAGTCATCTCCTAGGGCATTATTGGTTAAATATTAATTAATTAATTAATTAATTGTCATCCCTTAGTTAATTAACTAATTTAATTAACTATAGTCCAATAGATAAAATCAAATAATAACCCAAAATCAATTTATTAATTAAAACCCTATTCCGCTATTAGATTAAATAAATCCTCAAATCTATTTAATTCAATTCCACATCCCCCTCTTTATTAAATAAATCATCCAAACCCTTTAAAATATCCCTAAACCCTACCTTTACCCCTAATCCAACCCATCCACCCATACTAACCTTACTTAGCCACCTAACTAACCCATCCCATCAAAGATAAGCCACTTGCCCCCTAACCCCCTTTCTAAGCTAAGCCTAATCCCCCTCCTAAAGCATGTGCACAACTTTAAGCAAGGGTTAAGACTTGATAACCCAAGCCAAAGTCAACAAGTCTCCCTCATCCTCTTCCATCCTTATCCAAGAGAAATAATGGCTTTTGCATGCCATTAAATGCCTCTTACATGCCCTCACACTCATCCTCCTTATGACAAGTGTCACTCCTTGATTGGCTCCAAACAAGCACAATCCATGTGCTCCCCTTTGAATGCATCTTAGCCCTCCCTCACCTTTCTTCCATCCTGGCATCTTGACCCTCCATCTCAGCTCCCTTGTCCTATAAATAAATGCCTTCCCTCTCACAAACCATTATCCACTTTCATGCAAACTTATAATGCCCCACTGATCAATACATCATGTTGGAGTTGATGAAATCCAACTCCGAAGACGTTCAAGATCACTTGCATGCAAATAACCTATCAAAGGGAAGCCAAAGAAGGAAGAGCATGGAGCAAGAGAAAAACCCTAAATGGACATGAGAGACAACAAGTATGCAAACACAAGAAAATATGTATTACAATATGCAACAATGTGATATGAGTTGTGTTTACAATGTGAGAGAGACCTCTTATAAAGGCCTCAAGGAAGCTTGTAGAACAAGCTAGAATATGCTAGGAGATAAGTGTGACAACTAAGCATACATCCACATAAGGTAGAAAGTCCTCAATCAAGGTGAGAGGATAAGTATGACTTAGGAGAGAACAAACTCCCGTATTGTCAACAACTTATAACAAACTCCTAGACTACAACTAATTAATAAAATGCATTTACCTAAGCAAGCTTAAGTAAATAGAATAAATAATTAATAATTAATTATTTACTCTAACATCCCCCCTTAAGTGCAACTTAGGGAAATGTCTTTAGCTCACAAAACTAAGAAATGCAGAAATGGGTCTCGGCAACAAGGCCATGTTAGGTACCCATGTACAAATGCAAAAATGCAACCTCTGAAAATGGGGAAAGAGAGAAAACCACGTGGGAAAAACCCTCCCCCAAAAAGAGGTAAGAATCTAGTGAAGAACTGAAGAAGCCTCCAACTAGGGAATGTCCCCTAAAACAGGAACAAGGAACAATCATGAAGAGCATCACTAAAGCATGAAGAAGCCGCAAAATTGCCACCAAAAAGAAAACTACTGATTTGAAGAACCTCCATGGAAGAAGAATGCATGAACCGAGCATGTCTATATGATAGATGATCCATCTCACCAAAATGCATAGGTAGCCAGCCACTGCAATTACCTTGTATATAGGATCAACCACTAAATACATAGTTCACACTATCAAACCATCGAACCACAGATGCATTAGAACAACAACATAACCCCCCCTTAATGTAGATGGGGTGAGATGACAAGCAACTGAGAAGGTGGGCCAAAGTCTCCTGTAGACAAACCAAGAACGATGAGAGAGGAAGAGGTACACACTTATAAAGACATGATCACACTGACGCTACATGGGGCTAATGTTGTGGAAGGGACACTCACTTGACAAAGGGAGAAGGACTAAAACAACAAACAACTATCCCCACCATAGTGCTTTATAAAAATGGTGCATGTACAACTGACTCAAAAACAACGTTCCTGAACCCAAAATGCAAAATTGACACTTTATCTCAATGTGTATACAAAAGTGCTTACAAATGATGTCTATAATGATTAGAACAAGGAAAAAGCTGACACAAAAGATAGGATAGCCCAAAACAAAAGAAATCATGCCAGGAAAATGATCCTTGGACCTAAAACACCCAAGATGTCCACCATATAGAAAAAATGCTAAAAATACAATAGAAAGAGCATGGGCCAAAATCTAAGGAAAAAGACCACATTTCTGAAAAGGTGACAAAACCAGCTTTCCAAAAGTATAATATTTTCAAAAAACTGACATGGGACGCAAAAGATATGCATGCCAGAGTCAAAAACACAACTTTAGACTTCAACTAAAAAATGGGCAGCAAAAATGCATCAAAACCTAAAAATACCTACACCAATGTCTCCATCTCGGAACTAGCTTTCTAGTGCTTCTTTTGGATCAAAAAAACACCTCCGTATGCTCAAGTTATGGCCAAAAAATTAAAGGTAGGTTAAAATGACCCTAGAGAGGTGCAAGAGGCTGATGCAGGATGACGTTAGCAAAAGACCG
Source organism: Cupressus sempervirens (assembly GCA_028749045.1). NCBI lineage: Eukaryota > Viridiplantae > Streptophyta > Pinopsida > Cupressales > Cupressaceae > Cupressus > Cupressus sempervirens. Next base: position 850,357,690 of record CM053790.1, read on the forward strand.
CAATAAATTTGATGGCCTAGGGGCTGTCACTGCAAAAAAATGCCATGTAGCACACCACATGGTAGCCACGTGGAAGACATGATAACGTGGTAGGTGACGTGGCAGTGGCCACGTGGCAATGGGCCATGTATCACCCCCACATGGTGCCAAGTGGCTGCAAACGCTGACTGTAACTCCACATATAGGGCTGAGCAGGCAGGTGATGGCGGAGTAGTGCTGATAGGTCACAAGCACTGTGGAGGGAGCAAACCACAAATGGAGCGGCAGAAACTAGTGGAGGAGCTAAGAAAAGGAGGTAGAGCAACAACTAAGGATGGGGAGGCATTGCCAGAGTAGGTGGTGTGCAAGCCGTGGCTGGAAAGTGAGCCGGTGGAGAGGAAATAACAGGAGGCACCATTGGATGAGCAGAGCGTGGGCGACTAGTGGCGCGGCCCAAAACAATTTTTAAAATTTTTTAAATGCGCAAATCATCCATATAGTTCGTATGGCAGGGCTTGCAAGCAAATTTTTTTTTTCCTCTCGGAGCTCTATCTCCAAAATCGACAAGTTTTATATGAATCCTGACTGCAAATGACCTTTCGGATCTAATGGCAGTGTTTGTTTGGGCTGAAAGTGCTCTAGAAATTTTCTCTACTCCTGATTTGAAGAAAAAATGCACAAACAAATTAGGGTTTGTGACTTCAAATCATGACTTCAAAAATCCTTCAACCAAGTAGCAGTAGGAAGGCTCTGATACTATGTTGGAGTTGATGAAATCCAACTCTGAAGACATCCAAGATCACTTGCATGCAAATAACCTATCAAAGGGAAGCCAAGGAAGGAAGGGCATGGAGCAAGGGAAAAACCCTAAACAAACATGAGAGACAACAATTATGCAAACACAAAAAAATATGTATTTACAATATGCAAGAATGTGATATGAATTATGTTTACAATGAGAGAGCGAGACCACTTATAAAGGCCTCAAGGAAGCTTTTAGAACAAGCTAGAAGACATTAGGAGATAAGTGTGACAACTAAGCATACATCCACATAAGGTGGAAAGTCCTCGAACAAGGTGAGAGGATAAGTATGACTTAGGAGAGAACAAACTCCCGTATTGTCAACAACTTATAACAAACTCCTAGACTACAACTAATTAATAAAATGCATTTACCTTAGTAAGCTTAAGTAAATAGAATAAATAATTAATAATTAATTATTTACTCTAACACATCAAAGCCATTTTGCACCATTACCATGTTAAAACCCTCACCCATTTTCATGCTTGATTCAAACCCCCATCCTTTGGAAGCTTGAGCACACTATGACCATACATCCTCTATCCATCAAGGACATATCCACGTTACCATAGGTTACACCCGAGGAGCTTACCATTCTTTGTTTGCCTTCCTTCTTGGTGATAACCTTGTCCTATCTTAAGTGTCAACTTATTTAGTATTGTTAATGCTTTCATTATTAGTTAATATTAAATTTGCACTACTAGATTAGGTGATACATTTTGGCACGCCCGGTGGGACCTTGCATTCAAGTCTCTATAATCACATTTTTTGCTTGTTTTTGTTTGACTAACCAAACTAACATTTTGTGTTTGTTTGTGCACGCAAGTGGTTTTCTAACATTTTCTACAGGCACAGAGGTCTCTTATCAATAAATGCACTCTTGGCCATAAAATAAAATTCCAATTTAATCCACTTTTTAGTAGCCTTTGTTCATGATCTTGCAAACACAAGATTGCGAACCTACAGCCACAAGATTGCGACCTTAAACCAGTGGGAACATGAACCCACAAGGCCAAGATCATTGTCCATCTCAAACCCCACCACCACATGGTAGTAAAAACCTTCCCAATCAATCTTGTTGACCAATCCTCCCACGGGAATGCAAATTTTTACTAGCGGGATTGCTGTAAAACCTATGAGAATGCTTGACCAAAATAGTTGAGCCCAAAAAACTAGTTTTATCTTTTCACCCTCGATCTTGCAAATACACTTGCTAGCGGGAACACGTTTCATAAACCTATGGGATCACTCTTTTGTGGGATCGCACTGTGAGTATATTTCACATGGCTTGGTTTTTCACTATTTTCACTAGTCTTTGTACCATGATCTTGTGCCACGAGATCATTGTTTGACTCGTGGGATCACTGTTTGAATTGCAGGATCATTGTTTTTAAAGTATAAATCAAAATTTAGCTTTTGGTGGTTATGTAGAATAGGGGTTATTCTAAACATTTTTACGTCTATAAAAAGAACAAAAAAATTGATTTTTTTCCCGTAGTCAAGCTTCCATTTCAAATTTTTTTGGGTGACTAATCAAATCGATTTTTTGTAGCCTTGCAGATTGGAGCATCTTGAAAAGCTAACCATGTTTTTTGTAGGTTTTTCTTAGAATGAACTTGAATGTCAAAAAAAAATAATTCATTGAATGAATGTTGCTTAAATCAATCTTGAATGCCATGGAGTAAAATCAAAATTTTCATGGAATGCGTGTTTAAACCACGAACACAATCTTGAATGCCATGGACTAAAATCTAAAAGTTTTTATTGGAATGCATGATTAAAACAACAAACACAATCTTGAATGCCAAGGATCAAATAATCATTTCTATACCTCACACTTCAACTTTGGGGCTTAAAATGAAATCACTCAATCTTGAATGCATAAATGAATTGACTGATTGACTCATTCCTTATTGAATTTCTCATGTTGACGACCTCTCAATTTTCATTATTCTACTAATGTTGTCAAGTTGGAAAGAACCTTGTATGCCATAAACATGAGTGTCTTCAATCATAGATTACAAAATCTAAATCATCAATTGGGAACAAACAAGTGTCTTTTAAACCCAAGATCACTTATGTGGTCTTGTGTTACACTTTTTAGGAGGCCTACTTGGGGATTTCATCACCCCTTGGGATGACCTCAACTCTAGTGTTCTAGTGGAGTATAAATATCAAGAGGTGAACCAAAAGAGACCTCTCTTGGAAGCATAATCTTGTCACTCTTGGATAAGCCCCAAAGAACATTATACCTTTGGTAAGTGAAGGTGGAGATTTGGGTTACCATCTCCTCCTGATTGTGTGGCATCATTTTCTTTCATCTACAGATTTGGGCCTCATGTACCTTTTGTATATCGAGGACACCTCTAGTTGATCTTGTATATCCTAGTCAAAATCTTATAGGGCTATTGGTGTGTTTGACATGCTTGATTGTTCAAAACCTTCCCCATGTTTAAGAAAATTCATGTCCTTTTACTAAAGAGATCACTTGTTTGTCTTTTGAGATGGTTGTTAGCAAGTCCATTTGCACCAACCCAACCATTGGTCAATTATTCAACCCAAATGAAATGCATACTTAGCATAGTCACTGCCTCATCAAAGATTCATCCAAACTTCCAAAAATATTGTCATCCTAATCACATCTTTTCTTACATCATTCTATGTCTTCCATCACGTCTCCCTTATCCTAAGATAGCTAAGTATTTTTTGTCATTCCCTACCCCATTTCCATATCCTTCAGAGTCAGTCTTTCCTCCTATCACAAGCTTACTCCAAATCCAAATCTAAGCTTACCAACTTATTCTAATCTACCTTTATTCATCCTTCATCCCTAAAACATAATGTCATAATCCTATTATGATGAGTTTGGTCATCCCACCTTTTCTCCCACTCCATCCTATTCTAATGATGATAAAGATCTTGTCGACTATGATGGGTATATTGAAAGCCTTAGAGAGATTATTCCCAATATCCTCCAAAATCCAAACATTCCTCCAAACTACTCCATCATTCCTTTGTGCATACCCACTAGTACTCCTTACCATTCCTTGGACAAGGGAAATCCATTATTGTCATCATCAACATCTCCTTCCTATATTGTGCCTACATATTCCTCTTATACATTAGTCAGACATCCATCTTCCTCCACCTTCATATCCCAGTCTCCACCATTCTACAACAATTTTAGTCCAAACCTACTATCTCAATATCCCCCAAACCCCTTTCCAAATTGTCCAACCAATCCTAGTTATACAATGCATCACCCTAATGCCCTCACTCTTCCCAGTCCAACACACACATCTCCAAGGATTTTTACAAGGAAACCTAACAAAAACACCTCTACCACACCCATCATTCCTCTTACATCATCCTATCACTATTATCCCTATTTCATTCACCCCACTTATCAAACCCTTTCCATCTCCTACCTCCCATCCATCGAATCCCTCCAAATCCCATCTACATCTCCTCCTCCTAGCCTTACTCAAATCTCATTTAATGAGCCTAATGCATCCCCCCCATCAACCCATCCCCACTGAAGAACCTCCCACCCATCCATCTACCTCACTTAAAGAATCCATCCATACTTCTCCTATCATACCATCCACTCCCATCCAATCCTATCAAGATCTTGTCCAAAAGCATGTTGAAATATCCCATGACACAAAAGATGATCCCACCATCCCACTTATTCCCCTACATGATCCACTTTTACCATTCACTCCATCCAAAGAGCAATCACTATCCCCTCCATATTTGAATCCTACCATCATACCTACTCCATCTCAAGATCCATCTCCATCAACCCATCCAAATCAAGATCCTATCCTTCCATCCCCTGTGCTTCATGATCATACATACCTTATAAACCATGATGATAGATCCATAGAAGAAGAACTAACTATCATATCCAAAGATTTGACTCCTTTAGCTAGTAATGGAACCACATCTTGTGTTCCAAATAATGAACATCATCTTGAAGAAAGAAAGAAAATTGTACCTCTAGATGTTGGTATCCCTTCTATCTTGACATGGTCACAAGTCCTTCCATCTGCACCCCAAAGTTCCCATCCATCTTGTTCTACATCTATTTTGGGCCCTTATCCTACTACTTCTTTCCAACCCTCCATTTTGGGTCAGTATATCCCTTATCTAAATCCCCCACACTTTCCATCCATTTTGGGTCCTTATATACCTAATATGAATCCTCAATCTCCTCCATCTATTTTGGGACCTACTCCTTCCTCGTTTCCATCTATTTTAGGTCCTTATCCTTCATTCCCTCCATCCATTTTGGACAATTATATGCATCCATATCATGTATTCCAACCCATCACTCCATCCTCTCAAATCCCAAAAACTAGATCATCAAAGTAATTCATCCTTGAATCCCTTCCAACCTTCAAACTCTATCATTTCATCCATAATCCATCCTTATCCTCCATACTCTTGTTCCCATACCATGGCTAATAGAAGCAAATTGGATACAAAAATTAAAAAGAATAAATCCAAAAAATCCAAGTCTCGACATGTCCCTTCTAAAATACATGTTCCAGAAGAAAAGCATTTGATCCAAAGCAACAAAAAAGTCAAGAGGCCACAAAGATCCAAGCTAAAAAAGTCAAAAATCATGTGGATACCTAGGAGAATGCTCATAAATGAAATGCATCTCCAAGAAAAATCTCAATTAGCATCCATTCATGCTACTCAAAAAGCCTCATCCACTCACACTTTATCCAAATCTCCATATAAATATCCTTCATCCCCCCAATCCACTCTTTGTCCTTATGCTTCTTATCATAGATTTCCAATCCTCCACCTTCCAACTCTACTTTTAGTCCTTATATTTCTCTTCCTCCATTTTCTCTTTAACCTCGGTCAACACCATCTTTCCTACTACTTCATTTCCTTTCAAGGTGTGTACCAATGATGATCTTTCCATTTTTCTCATCCATTTATCCACAAGTCTTATGTCTTCACATCCATTATATGTCAACTTCCACCCTTCCTACCAACATATATGAGTAAAAATGCATCGAAAAAGTTTTTTAAAAAAAGCAAGTAAAGAAAGAAAAAAGTGTCCAATGGTGAAAACTTGGCAATTCAAGTGCCTTGGACAAGTACCATGATGAAAACTTGGCAAATAAGCATCATGCATAATCCCTTTATCCAAATGCTCTGCACACTTGGGGGTACGTTCCATCATCCACCATACCCATCTCATCCCACCATACCAACCACATCTTATCCATTTCTCTCACCATCCTCCTTGAGAGCTTGATAAAAATAAAGTCCACCAATGGATACATGCTTTTGGTCATCCTTTTGACATCCATTTCCCATCAAATTTTGTAGCCGCCTATCCTTTATCCACCCATTGTTTCATCCATATAATCCCTCTATGAGCCTCATCCACCCATCATACTTACCCTCCACCTCATTCACCTTTCACATCCTAGCTTCCATCCATCTCTCTCATCCTCTTGTTGACCAATCTTCCATCCTATCACATCCCTCATAAAACCTCCTCTTGAATAACATATGATAACTGCAGGGACTATATTCCTTGGAAATCATGTTGTGTCCCCCTTTCCATCCGCCCAATTCTAGCCCTATTTTCATCTTGTCATCCCCTTTTCTTCTATCCTTACACTTCTCACCATCTCTCTATCTTTCCATTGCTTGGTACATCCCTTGTCATTGGTATTTAGCTCTAGGCTATCTCCATATACCCCAGTGCCATTCATTCATATCCTAATGCACCTAGCAATCTACCATCCAATACACCATCCCTGTAATGTCCCCATTTTAGCAGTTGACCAAGTGTGTGTGCGTTAGCCTTGTTCTACATGGTCTCGAGGGCTAACGAAGGGTTTAATGGGATCTTGGAGTGTTTTGGCCTAGTCATTTCCAGTTTGGGCCAAAATGAAGTTGATTTACTCAGTTTCAGGCATACTTACTATTTTAGTAAGTCGGCAGGACACAATGTAGGTCAATTTTGGTGATTGGATTCGATACTCCTCGGCGAGAGCTTTCCGATGAGCTATCACTCACATTATTCGGAGTCCGATTGCTAATACATTTTAATGCCCAAAGTTTTATTAAAGTAACGTCTAATTTAATTGTAAAATATTAAAGTGTTACTTTAATATTTATTTTATGGTGATGTGTACCCAAGGGAGACATAAGGGGTATTTTAATATATGTTTTATATTACACATCTTTTATTCCACATTGCCCATATGAGTTGAGTGGACCCATGGGAATAGAATAGAAGGAAGCATTTGTGGCTTCATTAGAGAGGTTGAATATGAGAAGAAATTGGTGTGTGAGTTGCAGCTCTGTTCTTGGCATTTGAGGACGTCTATCCTCTCTTGTAACATTCTAGACGTCATTCCCTTGGGGTTTGGCCTTTGGAATTCTTTCTTATTGGCTTCATTATCAGGCAGTTTAGTTGCATTTCTGGCTATAGGCAGATTTGATATTTTGCTCATATCTTCTTCACTACTTGTCCGATGCTTATGCCGCTTGGAGGGAATGGTATTATGAAGGTAGTGGACTAATTGGAGGACAAAGTATTGTAGCGGCAAGTTAATAAGCATGGGCTAGAGTATTATGACAATATTGCTGAAGTAATTAGTGAGTTGATAAATCTGCCATGTATTTGGTTTTATGAATTCTGAAAATAACATATTATTAGCAGTAGTTCATTTCCACTTTGCATATTATTGTAGTTTCTTTCTTGTTTATGTTGTATGATACCAATTCCATGCACGAAACACAACAAACAAATAAACGTTTGATTTCCAAAGTTATAAGGGGTTTTAAGAAGTTGAATGCAAACTGTTTGACATAATTCCTTTCAGCAATTTAGTTTAGTTTCTTTGGGACATCCAGGGGTGCCCATTACAGTAGGGGTACCCATTATAGTGGTATCAGAGCTATAAGTCCTGCCATCCTGTGGAGGTCTTATAGGGAATTTGGAACAACCGGATAGAGGGAAAAAGTGTTTGACGAAATGTCAAAACACTAAAATCAGAAATAAATAAAAAACACAGGCTAAGCATTTATGTTTGAGCATGCGACAGGGGTCTTATAATTTCTGCGATACCAGAGCAAGACAAAATAGGATTTCAGACTTGCAAAGCAAATAGTCTAGTACATCCGTGCAGGGGGACATTGAATCCAACCATACAGACACAGAGGAGATATTTTGTGATCAAGACAATAATATGGGTGATCGAGATGACAGGAATACAAGATTAGGCGGAGGCAGAAATGCTGGTCCAGATCAGGGGAAGGTACTATTCTGACAGTTATTGGATACATTAGAGCAGGGGCAGCGTATGCAGCAGGAGCAGAATAGGCGAATGGACATGATGTTGCAGCTCATGGCTAGACAGATGGGTGTCAATATTAATCCAGGTGATGCCAACAACAGAAACAATAACAACGAGGGAAACAATAACAATGGGGGAAACAATAACAATGGGGGAAACAATAACCATGAAGGCCAAGGCAACAACAATGGTCCTGAGAATAACATTAATGGTAATAATGGACACGACAACAATGGGAATGAGGCTGATAACTTTAGACACGTTGCATGCCCAGCACAGATTGCGAGCTCGAGACCTCTTCTACCCACTTTCCCACCCAGAGATCCGGTTCAACCAGTAAACGAACCGCAGATTACCGAGTTACAGGATCAGTTCAGGAGGGATTGGGAGGCTAGTGGACCAGAGTTTCAGGCAGATATTTCTCTTAGAGATTATATGGACTTGAGGATGAGACACATGCCTAAAGCAGGAGGGAGGAATCAAAATTTTGAGCTGAGGAAGAAAGTTGGAAAACTTTCTTTACCTTATTATGATGCTTCAGGGAAGATGACTGCACAAGCTTGGGTGCAGAAGGTAGATACATACTTGTAGCTAAATCCTATGCCTGAGGAGGAGGCTATCAAGTATGCGGCTATGCACTTGGATGGCATTGCACATGAATGGTGGCATCATGGCATGGTGACTTTGGGGCATAATCAGATTACATCCTATGAGGAATTCACTGAAACATTGATTGGGAGATTTGACACTAAGGATGCCAAGTTACATTTCAAGGAGCTAGCACAGTTAAAACAGTCAGGTTCTGTGGATGCTTACATTGTCGAGTTTCAGTGCTTGTCTGTACTTGTTACTGATATCTCTCCTAGGAGATTGGTGGTGTTATTTTGTGATGGTCTTGCTGATTCATTACGAGGTTGGGTGAAGGGACATGATCCACTCACGTTAGCTGAAGCAACTAAAAAGGCATGAGATTTAGCCCCTTCGGTATACAAAGGAAAAATCCATTCAACATATTCTTCCTACCGCAAGGACAAAGACAAAAAATCATTTCAGAAAGAGTATAGCAAACCCAAAGAAGGATCAAAAGGACTAGACAGTGAAACCTTGAATGAACTTCGAAAGAAGAAGCTGTGCTTCCATTGTAGAGAGCCTTGGGACTTACCTCATAAATGTTCTCTCAAGGCTAAGGCAAATCAAATGGAGTATTTTTCAGCAGAAGAGTCAGAGTCAGAAGGGGAGGATCAACACTCTGATTCAGATGAGGGTAACACTATAGAGGAGAGCAACATTCCTAAGGATGATAGATCGTTGGCACGCTTGACAGGGGCCCAAAAGGCAATCACATTTAAGGTCAGGGGTACTATCCAGGGGCAGAAAGTGATATCTCTTATTGACACTGGGGCTACACATAACTTCATAGATGCACAGTTGGTAGCCAGGAGAGGGTTACAGACAGAGGAGCATGATGGGTTTAGAGTCATGGTGGCTAACGGTGATAAAATATTATGCACTCAGAAGATATCTAATCTTCGCATCAGGTTTATAGATGGCTACGAGTTGGAGGATGAGTTCTATGTTGTGGACATGGGAGATTATGATGTCATCCTCAGCATGACATGGATGGCTTCACTAGTTGAGTTTGTATATGAGCAATGTTAGTATGCTAATAGAAACCAAATTTAAATAAAGCTTCTACAAACTAAACAAAATTCATAAACTTCAAGATAGACTAAGATGAGCTCTCAATTGAGAATATGAGCCATTAATGGGCTCTCTCAATGAGAAGCTCTCTTGTTGAGTAGCTTTGTCTAAATAGATAGGATGTATGCTCAATATGCTTCCAAAGGCTTCAATGGATGATTGTGGATTTTTGGTGTGGATAGATGGATTTAGTATGGATTTGGCTCTCAAAATAGCATTATAACTTTACTTCATGGATTGTGTTATTTTGCAAAGGGGAAGGATCCAATTTATAGGCAAGAGGCTTGAGGGATTGAGGGCTAAGATGCAAGGATGGGAAAAAGCTCATGGAGGGCTTAGATTGTATGAGAGGAGAGCACATGGATTGTGCTTCCTTATAGCCAATCAAGGAGTGACACATGTCACATGGTGAGAGGATGGAGGAAAGGGCAAGGATGAGTCAACAAAGGAGGCTCAAGAGATAAAATCTTCATAAAGACCCTCATAATGACTTGTAAGAGCAATAAAAGGGCTTGTAAGAGTCATTTATGACCTAGTGGACTTCATAAAGTTTTATGGTTGAGATATTTTGAGGGTGATGAGAGCAAATTCGACTTGGACTTGATTAGGAAGGTTTTAAGCTTGCTTAGGCTTGTGAAAATGATTAGAGGATGGATTAGGATGGTTTAGGATTAGCTTAGGGATAGGCAAGTGGATGGCATTTAATGAGGGTGGGTGAAGGAGGAGATATTTGTTAACTTTGGCTTGGGTTAGTAAGTTTTAACCCATGTTTAGGGAATGTGACAAGGTTAGGAGGGGATTAGGATTAGGTTTAAAGACATCTTCTAGAAGAGTCTAGATTTTGGATGAGGATAAAGACTTTCTAGAATAGTCTAGAATTTCCTAGGATGAGGATGAAGACTTTCTAGAAGAGTCTAGAACTTCTTAGGATGAGGATAAATTAGATTTTTAGGAAATAAATAAAGTTTTATTTATTTCAAGGGTTTGGGTTGAGGAGATATTTATTAAAACTTTTTTAATAAACATGAGGATTAATATTTAATCTTGATTAAATATTTTGAGTTGGGATTAGGGGTAGGAAATGATGAGATTAGCCTTTAATCAAAATTAAAGAAGGATTAGAAGATTTTGGAAGAGGTTATTGGTCATAAGGAAATTGGCCAACTTTTGGGAAAAAAATTTTTTTTTAATTTATTTTAGGATTTTTGGTCAATTTATTAATTAAATAATTAATAAATAAGGAAATAATGTTTAAATAAGATTTAAACATTTTTGGGAGGGATTTCTTAATTAAATATTTTTAATTAAGATAAAGGGATTTAATGGCATAAAAATTAATTAATTAATTAATTAAATAATTAATTAATTAATAAATGATGATGTCATCGGGAATTTTTCAGAAAATAAAAATACTTTATTTTCTAAAGGATTTTTAGGTGTCTACATTTTGCCCCTCTTTGATGTGATGCCGCAAGTGGCATGACATCAAAGATAAGAAAATAAGATGCCCAAGGCTAGAGCAGAAGAGGAGAGAATGGACTATGAGATGCCCCCTCAAGAAGGCAGCGGGGAGAGAAAGCGAGGCTTGGTGGCTTCTTGAAAAATACAAGAATCTGGGATGAGCAAGGAGACTCAAATTGGATTAAGAGAAGAGGTTTAGTTAGCTCAAACTCTTACTATGAGAGAATGATAAAGGGAGAATCAGAGGCACAAGAGGAAGCAAGCTTAAGATCTTAGGGATTGTAGAGGATGAAGGAGCGGAGCGCTATAAAAAAGAATCCAGGATAGGGAGATGGATGAGGGGATTATAAAGATGATGCAACAGGATTTCAAAGAGTTAGATTGGCGGAAGATGGGTTTCAGAGATCCCTAGGACTAGGATTGTGGATCTCGAAAGATGAGGCTTGGTGGGTTGATTTGGATTGGTGGATCCCTAAGACTAGGATTGTGGATCCCTAAAGCTAAGAGTGATGAGTGATTCAAAGAGATACTGATGCATCAACTGGGGTAGGAGAGACGGATGTTGGATATGGATGGGGGATAATGGAGATGAAGGAAAACCATTGAAGCTTTTTGAGCGAGGGGATACTTCAAAGAGAAGTACCACCATGTAGTTGAGCACTAGATTTGCTATAGGACTATTGGTTAATTGCCAAGGTTACCAAGAACATCAAGGCCTTTTCACCAACCGTCCAGAGGACTGACAAACTAACCCAAAACAAACACACAAGGATTGCCCCAGCATCACACATGAATCCTAGAGGAAGCAGCGTGGAAACGACACTGGAGAACCCACAAGCAGAAAAGAAAAACAAATGAAAGACTTGATCAAGACCTTATGCTCTAATTGCCCCATTCGCAGCATACCATGATATGGAAGATCGTGGCAACCTTGAGGAGGGAACAAGGAGATTGCTTGGAAAAGATACTTCAAGACCCAAAAGGGAAGATCCCAAATCAAAAGAAAGTGAAAATCCAAAAGAGAGCCGTTTGCCAACGAGATGGGTAGGATAAGGTACTAACGGACCAAGATCAGACATGAGGAAAGCTATATCCTGCAAGGACCTATCAGAGAGCATCGAATCTGGTGGATTTGGATGAGTGATGCGTCTGGCAAGCTGAACTAAGAAAGATAACACTTTGGTGATAGGAAATCTAGCTAAAGGATGCGTTGGAATAGCTAACCAAGATGTGTGATGGGGGCAAGATGCTGATCAAGGATGAACTGACACGAACGCTGGATAGATGCAATGGTACTAAGCTAAAGAGGATGTACAAGCTGATGGACCAAGATATTTACAAGCTGAAGCTGACCAAGATAGTTACAAGCGGGCAAAAGCTCAAGATGATAGGATAGCGGGATGGTTCGATGTTGTGCAAGATGCGAAAGCTAAGGGTGGGGTGATAGAGAAAGATATGGATTTGGCAGGATGCATCCAATGATGATGAGAGATTTTGTGACCTAGGATAGCTAGAGGAGCAGGATGAGATGGCTGGATAGGATGGTAGATAGCTAGGATTATGATGGATATAAAGCGATGACATTGGGTTTGCATGAGGATAGCCTAGAGCTAGATACCAATGACAAGGGAGGATGGACAAGACAAGATCTCCAAGGAATATAGTGCCCCAAATCAGAAGATAACATGTGGAAGGAGGTCTTATGATGGATGTGATAGGATTGAAGCTAGGATGGAAAAAGCTAAAGGGGCTAGGGAGATGGATGATAGCTGAGATGATTGGCTGAAGCTGCATAAGATTAGTGGATGGTGTGAGATGGAAGCTGGAGGATGGAGGATAGGTGGATAGATTGGAAGATGGAGTTGGATGTCAAGAGATGACCAAAAGCATGAGGGTGATAGGCTAAGCTGGGGATGGCGGGAGTACGCATGACGCTTGTTTGCCAAGTTTTCATCATGGTACTTGTCCAAGGCGCTTGAATTGCCAAGTTTTCACCAGTGGACACTTTATTTTTCTTTTCTTTTTTGACTTTTTGACTTTGGACTTAGCTGGAATGATTTTGGCTTTCTTCAACTATTTTGGCTTTTTTGGGATTTTTCACTAGTTGTTGGAATGTTCAATTTTGTTGCTAGCTGTTGGTACACCGGATTTGTGATTTATGCAATAGATTGGATTATATGGGATTGATGGTAGGAGATGGAGGGATGAAAATGTTGGAAAGGAGCATGAGATGGGGATGCTTGCAAGAGCAACATTGGCACATGTTGGAATGGGTGTGAAAAGAGCATATGGGGGATAGATGGTAGATGCGAGTGTGATGGAGGATTTTTGGAAGCGTGCTTGGGGATATAGGCACCCAAGATGGAGTTAGGAGATGGGGGACATGAGTCACTAGATGGGGGATTAGCAATGGTGGATGCCATTATGCATTGGGTTTCAACTTTTTTCTTGGGGATCCACATGGTTTTGGATTTTCTTTTCATAGGCTTTTGTATTGTTTTGCATTCTTTGATTGGATTTTTCCTTTTTGGAGTATGTCTTTTAGAATAGACATATGATTGCCTAGGATGTGGATTTTTAGCTTTATGCATTTTGAAGTTGGCATTTACATTGTTGTGGTAAGCTTTGGGAAGATGGTTAGGAGAAGCTTTGTGAGATGGAGAGGATATGAAAGAGCATGTAGGGGGATGATGATGGATGATGTGCCCTGATATGTGCCTTTGTTGATCTTGCATAGGAATGGATGGAATAGGATTTTTATGATGGCTAATAGGAGGATGGAGGATGGTAGATTTTGGGACATAGGGACCCAAAATGGATTTAGCAGATGAAGGGGGGATATGGTAGGTTGTTTTGGGTTGCAAAGATGGTGGAGGGGGGATGACATAAGATTTCTTGAAGGAGTGATGGGAGGCTGGCATGGTGGGCTTGGAGATAGGCTTGGTTTGGGGGTGTGGTGTACCAACACCTTTAGATGGTGAGCCTTTGGATACATATCCAAGACCATGAAATCCTAGATTTTTTTGTGCAATAATAGGCTCTTTGATTCCTTGCTCTTGTGGTCCTAAACCTTGACCTTGATAATGCCATCGATTGAGCATTTGAACAAGCTGAGGAAACTTTTTGCTTGTAGAAAATGGTAGAAGTGATTTATTAGGTGTATTGCAATGGGGAGATACTGTTCTTAATTCTGCTGCTGAGAGAGGGCCACCATGGATGAATGTAAGTGAACCAAGAGGGTAGATTATAGATGGTGGAATAGCTTGGATAGGTGGTAAGATGGAAGCATGGATCGGGGGAGATGGAAGGATAGGATCTTGATGTAGCTGGTGGGATGACAAGATATCTTGTAGTGGAGGAGATATGGCTTGAGGTTTTGGAGATGGAGGAGATGGTGACTGCACTATGGATGGAAGACATGGTACGATGATATCTTCATTTATGCTTTGGGGGATGTCAACATGCTTTTGGGCAGGATCTTGATAGGATTGGTTTGGAGTGGATGGTGCAATAGGAGGTGAAGGGATGGATTCTTCAAAGGCAGCGGATGGATAGATGGGAGATTCAGTAGTGGAGATGGGTGAGTAGAAGATGGATGCATAAGGGTCATTACGAGAGATTTGGAAAATGCTTGGAGGCGATGTGGATAGGATTTGGAGGGATTTGATAGGTGGTGGGATTTTGATGCTTGCGGGAAGTGGAAGGATTTTAAGCAATTTGATGGATGGTATGGGGATGATAGCTATGGGAGATGGAGGTGATATTATAGATGGGGAAGCTTCATCACTGACTACTTCACATGGTTGGATTAGATGACATGGCTTATCGACTGTTGGAGGTGACTTTTCTTGTAATTCCTCTAGGAGATTCCTTGGAGACTCATGTGTCGAAGGTGGAGGTGGATTGACAGGAATAGCTAGTGTGATGGGGGTGGAAGATTGGAAGTTTGGTTGATGGGGTGATGGAGGGGAAGCTGGAATATCAGATGGCATGACTAGATAGTTTGGAATAACTCTTGGATTTTGGGGGATGCTTGGGGGAATGTTTCTAAGGCTTTCAATGTACCCGTCATAGTCAACAAGATTTTCATCATCATTGGAATAGGAGGTGGCGGGAGCAAGGACAATGCGACCAAACACATCATGATAGGATTGGTACTTCATGCTTTGATGATGAGTTTGATGGGGATGGGGTCTTGCATATGGATGAACACGGAAGCTCATGGTTGGATTTGGATTAAGCACAGATTTTGGATTGGCTGATGAAAGATTTCCTAGGGAGAGTCAAAGCTGTATGACAGACCTAAGGAGGATTGGCTGGAGATTTTTGGCTTTCTTGTGGGTGGAAGACTTCAAGGGTATGCTATCAAAAATTGAGAGTTTTTCTTTCCTATGTGCTGGATTGGTGGAGATTGTGTCAACCTAAGGATAGACTAGTGATCCTATGGCATGACACGAGATTGACCACTTGTGGATCCCAACCTTTAGCTCAAGGTGATGAGGGATACAAGTGACAAAGCTGGATTACCCTAGACAATGCTCTGTCAAAGGGATAACCTTGGTGAGATTGGTTGATTGGTAGGATTGATTGGATAGAAAAATCTAGCAAAGTGACAACAACTCTTTAAAGGCTTGGGTGATTTTGGATTGGGTTGCTAGCTGGCTGGGGGGATGATTTGGATGGACTTTGGATTTGGGATTGTTTTAAAGCAAGGAACTAGATAGATTCAGTTGCAGCGGGGGAGCTTGGATGATTTTCTGATAAGGCAGTGACTACGCTAAGTAAGCCTTGAGTTGGGAGATTTTTGCTTTTCTGGGATTTCGACCAAAATTGGCAAACATTCATTCAAAAGCTATGAACAAACAAGCAGACAAAAGTTTTGAGCAAGCACATCAAATACACCAACATCCTAGGAAGCTTTCTACAAGGATGAAATTTGGTTTAGCTAGGGAGTCCTCGATATACGCAAGGTACGTGAGGCCCAAATTCGTAGATGAAACCAAAAAGATGTCACACAGCCGAGAGGAGCGGTAACCCACTTCTCCTCTTTCACTTCTCAAGGGTATAAAGTTCCTTGAGGCTTAGCCTGAGTGACAAAATTTTGATCCCAAGAGAGGTGTCTTTGGATTCACCTCCCGATTTTTATACTCCGCCGGAATGCTGGAGTTGAGGTCGTCCCAAGGGGTGATGAAATCCCCAAGCAGGCCTCCTAAAAAGCTAAGACAAGATTTTGGATCCTAATCTCATGCACCCAAGATGGCCTCGAAAGACGACAAGGGGAGAGAAGACTTGGATGATCTTGGGCTAAAAAACACGCTTGTTCTTTTCCAATTGATGATTTAGATTTTGTAAGCTATGATTGAAGACACTCGTGATTAGGACATACAATGTTCATTCCAATTTGACAGCGTCGTCAACATAATGAAAATCGAGAATTCATCAGCATAAGAAATGCGAGTGTCATTAAAATGCATCAAAACCATGCAATGTTCATTGATTGTTAGGCATTCAAGATTGTGTTTAGCAACATACATTCAAAGACAAGTGATTAAACATTCAAGTTTTTTCCTTTGAGCATTCAAGATTGAGATTTTGTGTGTTGTTTTAAGAACTTTGAAGTGCTTTGTTTTAACCTTAGATCATTCAAGATTGTTTTGGACTCAAAAGTGAAAATGATTCTTTGGACTTTGCTTTTCATTCAAGATTTTGTGTTCTAGTTTGCATGTTTTAAGCCCAAAAATGATATTCCTAGATTGTTTTGATGCATGAAAAACCTAAGAAACATTCAAGATTTTGCAACAAGACATTTGTTTGGAACAAATAAAATTTTTTTTAGGACTCTTAGTTTTCATGAGATTTTTAAAAGAACTTTAAAATATTTTCAAATGAGGTTCATTTTATCTTTGATTGATGCTTTGAGTTTGATTTAGATTTTAGTGTGCACTTAGTGTTGATTTTGAACCTTTTGAAATGGAAACTTGAAGTTCTTTTTAATTTCCCAAAAATGAAGTGTTCCTAACTTTGCATGAATGCATCTAAAACCTTGATGTTGCTAGGATGCAAATGATTAGATTGGTTTAGTTTCACTTGTTAAAAGATTTTTTCTTTTTTGCAAATTTTTAATTTTTTTAATGGATTTAAGTATGATTTGGGTGTTCATTTTAAGCACTAAAAAGAAGTGTGTATGATTTTACTTCCTTAAAAAAAAATGGCCAAGATCTCCCACAAGAAGAAGAAGAAGAAGTAGATGGAATAAGAAGAATATAGACAAGAAGAGGAAGAAGAATTCCAAGTGCTTTGTCCACCTATAAGCTTGAAAAATCTGCAAATACTATGAAATAGACTATGAGTTCCTTTGTCTTCTTCATGCTCATGTGGACCTACAAAACCAATTTATACAATCCTACCAATCACAAAAACAAGAAAAATTAGCCAAAATCAGCAAATGACATACAAAACTTGACTAAAAAAAACTAATGAAGATGACCCATGCGGGGTCCCACCGGGCGTGCCAAAATGTATATGAGCAATGTTAGTATGCTAATAGAAACCAAATTTAAATAAAGCTTCTACAAACTAAACAAAATTCATAAACTTCAAGATAGACTAAGATGAGCTCTCAATTGAGAATATGAGCCATTAATGGGCTCTCTCAATGAGAAGCTCTCTTGTTGAGTAGCTTTGTCTAAATAGATAGGATGTATGCTCAATATGCTTCCAAAGGCTTCAATGGATGATTGTGGATTTTTGGTGTGGATAGATGGATTTAGTATGAATTTGGCTCTCAAAATAGCATTATAACTTTATTTCATGGATTGTGTTATTTTGCAAAGGGGAAGGATCCAATTTATAGGCAAGAGGCTTGAGGGATTGAGGGCTAAGATGCAAGGATGGGAAAAGGCTCATGGAGGGCTTAGATTGTATGAGAGGAGAGCACATGGATTGTGCTTCCTTATAGCCAATCAAGGAGTGACACATGTCACATGGTGAGAGGATGGAGGAAAGGGCAAGGATGAGTCAACAAAGGAGGCTCAAGAGATAAAATCTTCATAAAGACCCTCATAATGACTTGTAAGAGCAATAAAAGGGCTTGTAAGAGTCATTTATGACCTAGTGGACTTCATAAAGTTTTATGGTTGAGATATTTTGAGGGTGATGAGAGAAAATTCGACTTGGACTTGATTAGGAAGGTTTTAAGCTTGCTTAGGCTTGTGCAAATGATTAGAGGATGGATTAGGATGGTTTAGGATTAGCTTAGGGATAGGCAAGTGGATGGCATTTAATGAGGGTGGGTGAAGGAGGAGATATTTGTTAACTTTGGCTTGGGTTAGTAAGTTTTAACCCATGTTTAGGGAATGTGACAAGGTTAGGAGGGGATTAGGATTAGGTTTAAAGACATCTTCTAGAAGAGTCTAGATTTTGGATGAGGATAAAGACTTTCTAGAATAGTCTAGAATTTCCTAGGATGAGGATGAAGACTTTCTAGAAGAGTCTAGAACTTCTTAGGATGAGGATAAATTAGATTTTTAGGAAATAAATAAAGTTTTATTTATTTCAAGGGTTTGGGTTGAGGAGATATTTATTAAAACTTTTTTAATAAACATGAGGATTAATATTTAATCTTGATTAAATATTTTGAGTTGGGATTAGGGGTAGGAAATGATGAGATTAGCCTTTAATCAAAATTAAAGAAGGATTAGAAGATTTTGGAAGAGGTTATTGGTCATAAGGAAATTGGCCAACTTTTGGGAAAATTTTTTTTTTAAAATTTATTTTAGGATTTTTGGTCAATTTATTAATTAAATAATTAATAAATAAGGAAATAATGTTTAAATAAGATTTAAACATTTTTGGGAGGGATTTCTTAATTAAATATTTTTAATTAAGATAAAGGGATTTAATGGCATAAAAATAAATTAATTAATTAATTAAATAATTAATTAATTAATAAATGATGATGTCATCGGGAATTTTTCAGAAAATAAAAATACTTTATTTTCTAAAGGATTTTTAGGTGTCTACAGAGTTCACACTCAATCTAGTGAA
The DNA here is from genome assembly GCA_028749045.1 of Cupressus sempervirens. Taxonomy (NCBI): domain Eukaryota; kingdom Viridiplantae; phylum Streptophyta; class Pinopsida; order Cupressales; family Cupressaceae; genus Cupressus; species Cupressus sempervirens. The sequence goes on from CM053790.1 coordinate 850,377,019, forward strand.
ATTGGAGATGAGATTCCAGCATGAGGGTAGAACTGTGGTACTTAGAGGGCTTTCAGATGGAGGTTGCAGAGTAGTGTCCTTGAGGAGAATGCAGAGACTTTTTTGTCATGATGACATAGAGTGGGCGGTAGAGTGCCACATTATGCCAACTTCACTAGAGCCACAAGAAAAGAGTCATCCACTAGATGTCCAGAAGATACTTGATAGACACGCTAAAGTATTTAGCGATATTCCTCATGGGGTTCCTCCTGACAGAGGGATGGAACATGTTATTGAGCTCGAGGAGGGAGCCAAACCAGTTATGATTACTCCCTATCGTCATCCTAAGAAACACAAGGATGAGATAGAGAAGGCGATTAAGGATTTGTTGGAGATGGGGCATATCAGGCCCAGTAAGAGCCTCTTTGCTTCAGTAGTAGTATTGGTAAAGAAGAAGGATGGGACGATGCGCATGTGCATCAATTACAGGGCACTAAATAAGAAAACAATTAAAAATAGGTATCCCATTCCTAGGATTGATGAGCTGATTGATGAGTTGCATGGGGCATGCTTCTTCACCAAAATTGATTTGTGATCCGGATACCATCAGATCAGGATGAGAGCAAAGGACATTGAGAAAACAACCTTCCGATGTCACTATGGCCACTTTGAGTTCATGGTTATGCCATTTGGTCTAACCAATGCACCTGCTACATTTCAAAGTTGTATGAACCAAGTATTCAGGAAGCAGTTGAGGAGATTTGTCTTGATCTTCTTTGATGACATCTTGGTCTTCAGTAAGACCTGGGAGGAGCACTTACATCATCTGGAGGAGGTGTTATCTATTCTGGAGAGAGAGTCATTGTATGCCAAGGAATCTAAATGTGAGTTTGGCATGACTGAGCTCCTTTACTTGGGGCATATCATTAGTGCAGATGGCGTTCGGGTTGATCCCGAAAAGATTAGAGCTATTGTAGAGTGGCCTACTCCCACAAACCTTACACAGCTTAAGGGATTCTTTGGTTTATGTGGTTTTTATAAGAGGTTTGTTAAGGGATTCTCACAGATTGCTACACCCTTGACAGATCTTACCAGGAAAGGAGCCTTCGTGTGGACAGGGGCAGCACAGAGGTGTTTTGAGCATTTTAAGCAGGTAATGTCTTCATGTCCAGTTCTAGCTCTACCGGATTTCACGAAGCCTTTTGAGCTTCATTGTGATGCATCAGGTGATGGGATTGGAGCAACATTGATGCAGGAGAAGCATCCCATTGCATTCGAGAGTAGGAAGCTCCGAGGAGTTGAGAAAAGTTATTTTGTCTATGACCGAGAGATGTTGGCCATAATGCATGCATTGGCCAAATTTCGATCATATTTGGTAGGTGGACGTTTTGTGATCAAGACTGATCACAACAGTATTAAATACTTCATGAACCAGCATGATCTTAATGACCGGCAACAAAAATGGGTGACTAAATTGCAGGCTTATGACTTTGACATAGAGCTTGTCAAAGGTAAGAAAAATGTGGTGGCTGATGCCTTATCTCGGAGACCTCACTTATGTGCTCTAGCAGAGATTTCAGGAGATTGGAGAGATCAGATTATAGCAGAGTATGTCAGAGATGCTTGGGCTTCTGGATTGATTTCAGGTACCATACAGGATGATCGCTATGAGGTGATAAATGGATTGATCAGAGTTCAGGACAGGGTTTATTTGATTCCGTCATCACATTTGAGAGAGGTGATACTGAAGGCATTTCATGATACACCCACAACTGGACATCCGGGGGTCTTCAAGCCCTACAGGCAGATCCGAGAGTGGTTTTCATGGAAAGGGCTCAAGGATGATGTTCAGAGGTATGTCAGGGAGTGTGTGGTTTGTCAACAGAATAAGGGAGAGCACACATTTCCTGCAGGTTTATTACAACCCTTGCCCATTCCTGATAGGAAATGGGAAAGTATTTTGATGGACTTCATCACTGGTTTACCACGAGTGCAGGGAAGGGATTGCATCTATGTGGTGGTGGACTGCTTGACGAAGTTTGCTCACTTCTTTGCTATTCCATCCACTTACACAGCAGCACAGGTGGCAGATCTTTTCTTTAAAGAGATATTCAGGTTACATGGGCTGCCCAGATTCATTGTAAGCGACCGAGATAGTAAGTTTATGAGTGTTTTTTGGCAAGATTTGTTTAGGTTGTGTGGTACAGATCTTACACCTAGCACTAGTTATCATCCGCAAGCAGATGGGCAAACAGAGATTGTGAATAAATGGGCGGAAGGATATTTGAGGAACTATGTAACTACACAACAAAAGGCTTGGATCGGATGGTTGCATATGGGAGAGTATTGTTATAACACCACTTATCATATGTCCATCAAGATGACTCCTTTCATGGCACTCTATGGTTATGAAGCACCTAGCTTCATGGATTTAGTTTTGGGGGACAGTAGAGTGCCCAAAGCCAAAAACTTATTGCAGGATAGTCAAGACATCCTGAAAGTGCTCAAAGAGAATATACAACAGGCCCAGAATCAACAGAAATTGTATGCTGATCAGCATTGAATAGAGCGTAGCTTCGAAGTAGGGGATATGGTTTACTTGAGGCTACAACCATATAGACAATCATCGCTCAAGAAGAGCGGAGCTAAAAAGTTGAAACCTAGATTTTATGGTCCCTACAGGGTGATTCGCAAAGTGGGCAAAGTCGCCTATGAGCTTGAGCTTCCAGAGGGCAATTGAGTGCACAATGTGTTTCATGTGTCTAGGCTTAAGAAAGCCATTGGTCAGAGTGTAGTGCCTTCTTCAGATTTACCCCCTTTGGATGAGGAGGGGAAGCTTGTGTTAGTACCTGAGGCTATTCCAGATACTAGAGAGAGGAAGCTTAGAAACAGGATAGTGAAGGAGTATTTGGTCAAATGGAAAGACCTGCCGGAGGAAGATTCTACATGGGAGAGTGAGTAGGTTATTCAGCAGGCTAGACTGAGATTGCTTGAGGACAAGCAATTTCAAGGGGGGCGGACTGTAATGTCCCCATTTTAGCAGTTGACCAAGTGTGTGTGCGTTAGCCTTGTTCTACATGGTCCCAAGGGCTAACAAAGGGTTTAATGGGATCTTGGAGTGTTTTGGCCTAGTCATTTCCAGTTTGGGCCAAAACAAATTTGATTTACTCAGTTTCAGGCATACTTACTATTTTAGTAAGTCGGCAAGACACAGTGCAGGTCAATTTTTGTGATTGGATTCGATACTCCTCGGTGAGAGCTTTTTGATGAGCTATCACTCGCATTATTTGGAGTCTGATTGCTAATACATTTTAATGCCTGAAGTTTTATTAAAGTAACGTCTAATTTAATTGTAAAATATTAAAGTGTTACTTTAATATTTATTTTATGGTGATGTGTACCCAAGGGAGACATAAGGGGTATTTTAATATATGTTTTATATTACACATCTTTTATCCCACATTGCCCATATGAGTTGAGCGGACCCGTGGGAATAGAATAAAAAGAAGCATTTGTGGCTTCATTAGAGAGGTTGAATATGAGAAGAAATTGGTGTGTGAGTTGCAGCTCTGTTCTTGGCATTTGAGGATGTCTATCCTCTCTTGTAACATTCTAGACGTCATTCCCTTGGGGTTTGGCCTTTGGAATTCTTTCTTATTGGCTTCATTATCGGGCAGTTTAGTTGCATTTTCGGCTACAGGTAGATTTGATATTTTGCTCATATCTTCTTCACTACTTGTCCGACGCTTATGCCGCTTGGAGGGAATGGTATTATGAAGGTAGTGGACTGATTGGAGGACAAAGTATTGTAGCAGCAAGTTCGTAAGCATGGGCTGGAGTATTATGACAATATTGCTGAAGTAATTAGTGAGATGATAAATCTGCCATGTATTTGGTTTTATGAATTCTGAAAATAACATTTTATTAGCAGCAATTCATTTCCACTTCGCATATTATTGTAGTTTATTTCTTGTTTATGTTGTATGATACCAATTCCATGCACAAAACACAACAAACAAATAAACGTTTGATTTCCGGAGTTATAAGGGGTTTTAAGAAGTTGAATGCAAACTGTTTGACATAATTCCTTTCAGCAATTTGGTTTAGTTTTTTTGGGACATCCAGGGGTGCCCATTACAACAGGGGTGCCCATTACAATCCCATTGCACATCTTTCAACTTATCCAATCACCTTCTTAATTTTTCTACCCAACCTTGTTACAAGCCTTGGTCCCACCCCAATCATCATCATTGGGATGCATCCTTCCCACTCCTTATCTTTAGGTATATCATTCCCTTATCCACATCATGCATTTATCCACCCTCTATCCACTATCTTCCCATCCCAAGCTTTTCATCCCCTCTATCTCCTTATCCCACTCTTTTTCGCTATCTCCTCATCTTGAGATTTTTTTTGCTATCCTATCATCTTAAGCTTTTCATCACCCTAAGCTTTTCATCCACTATCTTGAGCTTTTCTTCCGCTATCTCCTCATCCTGAGCTTTTTTCGCTATCCTCTCATCTTAAGCTTTTCATCAACTATCTCCTCACCTTGAGCTTTTCACTCACTATCTTGAGCTTTACTTCTACTATCTCCTCATCCTAAGCTTTTTTCGCTATCCTCTCAGCTTAAGCTTTTCATCCATTATCTCCTCATCCTAAGCTTTTAATTCACTATCTTGAGCTTCCCCCCCGCTGCCTCCTCATCTTGAGCTTTTTACTTCCACTATCTCCTCATCTTGAACTTTTTTCCCTATCCTCTCATCTTAAGCTTTTCATCCACTATCTCCTCATCCTAAGCTCTTCATTCCCTATCTTGAGCTTTTCCCTTGCTACCTCCTCATCCTAAGCTTTTTACTTCCACTATCTCCTCATCTTGAGCTTTTTTTTTTTATCCTCTCATCTCAAGCTTTTCATCCACTATCTCCTCATCCTGATCTTTTCATCCCTTATCTTGAGCTTTTCCTCCGCTACCTCCTCATCCTGAGCTTTTTACTCTCGCTATCTCCTCATCCTAATATTTTTTTGCTATCCTCTCATCTTAAGATTTTCATCCACTATCTTCTCATCTTGACCTTTTTACCCGCTATCTTTGCTATCCTCTCATATTGAACTTTTCATCCTCTATCTCCTAATCCCATGCTTTTTATCTGCTAATCTTCTCATCCCAAATCTTTCATCCACTATCTTCTCATCTTTATCATTCTCGCCACTACCCTATCATGCTGAGCTCTTGTACGGTAATCCCTTGTAAATACTTTGGTCTATCAGCTGTATATTCCTTGTGTGTCAGTCCTTAACTTGGTGCCATTATATATCTCTCATCTCTGTGTGTCAATTCATGCTTGATCACAAATTGCAATTATCTTGATTAGGTGCTTTAGAAAATCCTCACACGAGATCCCTTGTCATCAAAATGTTGTCCTAAAAAGTTCTAATTGCTCGGCTCATCTTAGTCCTCAATATTATTGATAGATCCTTGTAGGATGCATCCTTCCTCTTGTTTGATCTTGGTTCGTTAGTATCTAGTCCTACTGATCTCTTTGATAAAAGGTTACTTTTTTCATGGATTTACATTTTCTTTTGATTTATTTTCTTTTCAAGATTTCAAGTTTGGTTCTTAGAGTATCTCTTCCAAGCAATTTGGGTTGTTCCCTCCTCAAAGTTGCCACAATATTTTATGTCATGGTGTGCTATGAATGGGGCAATTCAAGAGCAAGGTCTTGATCAGGTATTTCATCTTTTCTTTTTTTGCTTGTGAGTGAGTCAGATATGACCCTTGCATAGTCCAAACATGTGATCACTTGTGGTTACATGGTGCACTTGGGAAATACCATTTTCTTGTGGGTTACCCAGTATCATTTCCACTTTGATTCTTCCAAGATTCATGTGTGATGCTGGGGCAATCCTTGTGTGTTTCATTCACATCAGTCCTATGTAATATTGGTACAAAATTCTTGATGTTCTCTATAACCTTGGCATATCTCCAATATTCCTATATCAAAATAAGTGCTCAACTATACGGTGGTGCTCCCCTTTTGGAACAACCCCATGCTCAAGCTTCAATGGATTACTTCACCCTTCCATCCTATCCAAACATCCCATCCTATCCAAGCCTCCCATCCTATCAAAACATCCCATAATATCCAAGCCTCCCATCCTATCCAAGCCTCCCATCCTATCAAAACATCCCATAATATCCAAGCCTCCCATCCTATCCAAGCCTCCAATCCTATCCAAGTATCCCATCCTATCAAAATGTCCCATCCTATCCAAGCATCCTATCCTATCAATCCTATCAATCATGATCCAACCAACCTATCAATCCCATTGTATCCAATCCTGCATCAATCATAATCATAGCTCCTGCATCAATCATAATCATAGCTCCTACATCAATCATAATCTTAGTCATCACCAATCATAATTCTACAATCATAATCTCCCCAACCCTACCATCTTCCAAATCACTTCCTTAGATTCTTGTCCTTTTCAAGACACTATCGAGCCTCAACTTCTCTCCCTGCCACCTTCTTGAGGGGGCATCAAATAGTCCATTCTCTCCTCTTCTACTCAAAATTGGGGCAACCATGTTGCTTTAAAAAGTCTTCTTCGCATCATTTATATTCAAACTTCTTTGAAATAATGTTGTTCCAACACTATGTCAAAGAGGGGCAAAATGTAGACACTTAAATTTGATTACATCACTAGGTAGTCATATTTAGTCATCTCCTAGGGAATTATTGATTAAATATTTATTATTTAATTAATTAATCATCATCCCCTAGTTAATTAATTAATTCAATTAACTATAGTCCAATTGATAAAATCAAATAATAACCCAAAATCAATTTATCAATTAAAACCCTATTCCTCTATTAAATTAAATAAATCCTCAAATCCATTTAATTTAATTCCACATCCCCCTCTTTATTAAATAAATCATTTCATAAATCATCCAAACCCTTAAAAACATCTCTAAACCCTACTTTTACCCCTAATCGAACCCATCCACCCATACTAACCTTACTTAGCCACCTAACTAACCCTTCCCATCAAAGATAAGCCACTTGCCTCCTAACCCATTTCTAAGCTAAGCCTAATCCCCCTCCTAAAGCATGTGCACAACTTTAAGCAAGGGTTAAGACTTGCTAACCCAAGCCAAAGTCAACAAGTCTCCCTTATCCTCTTCCATCCTTATCCAAGAGCATTAATGGCTTTTATATGCCATTAAATGCCTCTTACATGCCCTCACACTCATCCTCCTTTGACAAGTGTCACTCCTTGATTGGCTCCAAACAAGCACAATCCATGTGCTCCCCTTTGAATGCATCTTAGCCCTCCCTCACCTTTCTTCCATCTTGGCATCCTAACCCTCCATCTTAGCTCCCTTGGCCTATAAATAAAGCCCTTCCCTCTCACAAACCATTATCCACTTTCATGCAAACTTATAATGCCCCACTAATCAATCCATCAAAGCCGTTTTGCACCATTACCATGTTAAAATCCACCCATGCCTCCATTGTTAAAACCCTCATCCATTTTCATGTTTGATTCAAACTCCCATCCTTTGGAAGCTTTAGCATACTATAAGCATACATCCTCTATCCATTAGGGACATATCCATGTTATCATAGGTTACACCCGAGGAGCTTACCATTCTTTGTCTGCCTTCCTTCTTGGTGATAACCTCATCCTATCTTAAGTGTTAACTTATTTAGTATTGTGAATGCTTTCATTATTAGTTAGTATTAAATTTGCACTACTAGATTAGGTGATACAGGTGCTACATGAGTTGCTTGTATATTATAGGGATAGCACACAATTCTACCCTTGGGATCTAGGTGGATTATGATGTTCATTTTGTTTTAGGGATTTCTTGGGGACAAGAAATCATAGGGAGGGAGGATTATAATGTCCCCATTTTTTTGGAAGCATGAAAATTTCAGAGATTAGCTTATTATTGTGATCCTCATAGGCTAATATAGTGGTTAGAGGGTTTTATTGGGGATTGGCACTTTATTATGGGGCATAATTTCATATTATAATATTATAATAAAGCACAATTATAAGAATGTATTTTATCCCACATTGGGGAGAAAAGTAAGTGAGCTCCCACAAGGAAAGAATAAATTAACGTGAGAGGTTCTTTTCTTATCATCCAATTATTGTCATTTGCATTTGATGAGTTTTGTGGAGCCAAGGGTTTCTGCATATTATCTACTTGATCTTTGGGAATGAAAACTCGCATATAATTAGCATAAATGAGGTGGTGAGATATCCTTTGAGGGTTGCAAATTGGAAGGGATTCTTCAATCCTTTCATTTGTGCTTAAATTGGAGAATACATTTATTGTTGGCTGCTATAGTTTTGTGAACAGTGACATGAATAGTACTCATGCTATAGTACTTGGCTTGATTATAATTGCAATTTCATCTCCTTCATTGGGCAATTTGTACATTAGGTTCTACATTTAAATTGGTCATTTGGCATTGTAAAGGTGGTCGTCATAAGGTAGTTGTAGATGTACATTTTATAGCAGATTTATAATGTCATTTGTACTCATATTTTAGGGGTTGCAAAGCCAAGAGCCTTGGAATATTATGTTAAGCATTGAATTAGAAAATATCTCACTAAAGGAGTGATAAGTTGTAGGTCCATATATTTGATGTAATGTGCATATTTATATCTTTCATGATTGAGATAATAGTATGCATGCCAAGTGTTTGAAAAAATACCAATTGTCTATAAGTGCACATTTTTCATTTACAATTCATATATATGCATTTGAAAAACCAAAAGATAATTGCATATGCATTTAGTTATTTGATTAGATATAGTAGTAATCAATTACAAGCTTTTAGATTCCCTTTGATACCATTCCAAGCAAGCCTAATCAGACTGAAACTCAGAAAAAACAAGCATAGAGATTGTATTGGAAGTGTTTGACAATATTCCTTGAGTTATAAATCAGCAAGTTGAGGTCCTAATTGTTAAGGGATATAACAAGAGGTCAGATCATTGATAAGAGAAAATGAGATACAAGCAGTAAGATTATATGAAGTAACTAAACAAAAGAAAAAGGTTGAGGAAGATAAAGAAAAGGATGAAGAAGACAAGGCATGTTAGAATATTCAGAATAACTAAGAGGGGGGTGAATCAGTTATCCAAGGTCTAAATGTAATGATTGAACATTTAAACACTTCAACTAATACATATCTCAACATCCAATATTCGCTCAACCTCTATAGTAAACAAATAATAACATAAACTTGCAGTCCACTGCCTAAATATTTATCAAACTCGTAGAATGTAAAACATTAATAGTAAAAGATCTCAAGTGACATCCACACAAGTTGACACTAGGATTTAATGTGGAAACCCAATTTGGGAGAAAAAAAATTAGTAACATGTCACCAATCTTTTAGTCCTATGAAGTGAGCTTTGTTAGGAGCCAACCCTATTAAAGGTTACAAAACATATTGTTAAATGTGACTTAATTAAAGGATTTAGTCACCTTATTAGGAATGAACATGTTAGAGGAAGAACATTCCATTAGAATGCCACCTTGATTAAATGATATATATATGATTGTTTGTTCAACCTTGATTAAAGGATTTCAATATTGATACAATGATTAGAAAGTAATATCATGTTTTGATCTGACAAACACAACTCACTTTTTAAATATAGATCACAATTTTAGTTCATATGCTGATCCACTAACTGGCCTTCATTGTCATCTTAGTCTTTGATCATCTTGGCACTCCTTTAAGCAACCACACTTTGACTCTTCATAAAACTTCTCAGTCTCTAGCTTAAATTTTCCAATCAATAACATTAACAACTTCTCAAACCTCTAGAGGTCTTCATCAACTCTGTTAACCTCTCCCTCACACTTTAGATTAGCCCTTATGCCTCCTTAAATAGGTAATTCTGATATTTTTCTGCTTAAACACCACTATAGATCTTAGTGTTTGGTTAGATTCATTGAATCCTTCCAACATTTCGTCTCCTCCTTTCTCTTCTAGAATCTTCTCCAAAATTTGCCTTGCATTCTTGCATAGAAATGCTCAAACATAGTTTCTCTTAAATTAAATGCTCTAGGTCATCCATCCATATCTTCCACACATTTTACATATTGCAAGAAATCAATAGTGTCAATTGGAAATCACAATTTCATCATAATTTATCAGAATGATGTCCATCGGCCAACACTATGTTCTGATGCTTGGTCATCACTAGATTACTTGGTCACAACTTGCTACTAACTTTTCTATTCTGCACATATATTGAGACTTGGTCAATATTGATTCTTGGTCACACTATATTTTCTCAACTTATACTAGCACTCGGTTGACACTAGCATAACTCAACATAGACTTTGAGTTTCATAATTTTCTACTCTTTTGCTCGATCAAGCCTATTTATTTGGTCAATCTTTGATCACTTCTTCAAAGATTTAGTACAACTATCTTCTTCACTTTTAGCATGTTTAAACTATCACTTTATCTTCTCAAAGTCTAAATAATTAAGTGCCCATTGTAATTCCTCTCATAACTGAACCTTTCCTTTAGGTGCTTTTGTTATGTCCTCCTTATTGAGTCCTCTTCATCAATCATCTTGATATGGCACTCAAATTAGATAACAAATTGTCTTACCAATAAGGTTTGACATCAATGACAACATAACAATGATCTCAATTGTAGTTTCCAACAATCTCCCTCTTTGGCATTGATGACAACACCTCTAGTTACCTTGCAATCCAAAACATGTATTGCTTTGAGAAATCTCCCTATGTGTTTAGTATTAGATCTTCATTAATATCCTTACTTTCATTCTAATTCTCATCTCTATGTCCAATAATCTCTTTCTTTCAGTTTCATTTTGATTCTCATCCATGCAACTCACATAAGCTCCCTCTATCAGATCATGAAATCAATTAGATTCTTCTATATTATTGGCAATACCTTACATATATTCTCTCTTTTTGTAACATCTCCTTACTAAATAACTCCATCTTCATATGTTAATTGACATACACTCCCTCTCTTATTACTCCATGGTAACTACCATATTCTCCCTCTTTGACAACAATGCCAAAGACACGGCGTTTATCTCATATATATTTATCATGTAGATATCTTCATATCAGTACAAAATTCACCTCTGTCATTTGGTCTATGACTGATGTAACATTATGTTCTTCTTCCTTCACTACTTTAGGCAACTCCTAAAGTATGACTTTCTGCATCAACTTGTAAGATATTCTAGTCAACACATTTGAAGTAGAGATCTATCTTAGCTTATGTATCCTTGTCTACGAGAATCAGCCCTAATTTACCTCTTAGATATTCATGATCATCCTTAGATAAAGCCTTAGTAAAAATATCAACTATTTGCTCCTTAGTGTTTACATACTCTAGTCTCACTTCTTTGTCTTGAACTACCTCTCTCAAGTAATGATACTTGATAGAAATATCCTTGGTGTTTGTGTGCATTACTTGTTCTTTGATATGTTTATAGCACTTGTGTTGTCATAATATATAACAAATGGATCAGTGACCTCTTCCTTCATTCCTTTCAATAATTGCTTGATCCATATAATATTTGAACAATTTACTACTGTTGCAACATATTTAGCTTCAACTTTTGATTGTGAAATACAATTTTATTTCTTTCTTGTCCATGAGATTAGTCTCTTTCCTAAAAATATACCTCCACTACTTGTACTCTTTCTATCATCAACTTTGCCTACCCAATCAGAATCAATGAACACTTTTAGTTCAAACTTATCATTCTTCTTGTAATATAAGCCCTAGTCTTTTGTTCCTACTAGATATCTTAATATCCTTTTCATTTCCATCGTGTGATTCTCTTTAGCATTTGCAAAAATCTTGCAACAATCCCAACTGCTAGGGAAATATCAAGTTTGTTGTGAACAACATATTGTAATTTCCCAATCATTGATCTAAATAATATATGGTTCACATCAGTAGAACCATCATTCTTAGATAGCTTATGTCTTTTATCCATAGGTGTGCTAACTAGCCTCAAATCTTCCATTCCAAAAGTTTTTAGTATCTCCTTGATGTATTTTGCTTGAGTAATGAATATTCCTTGCTTCATTTGATATTCTTGTAAACCAACAAAGAATTTGATCTCACTAAACATAGACATTTCAAATTCTTTCTTCATCTCATCTAAGTATGATTTGCATAATGCATTCTTTCCTCCAAATATGATATCATCAAAAAAAATTTCAAATAGCAATATCTCATTGTTTCCTCTAGTCTTTAAGTACAAATTGTTGTTATCATTAGTCCTTACAAATCCAATCTTCACAAAATAATCATGCAACCTTTCATCCCATGCTCTAGGGGCTTGTTTCAAACCATACAGAGTCTTGTGTAGTTTACATATCGTGTTCTTCTTTCTTGGATCTACAAATTCTTTAGTCTATTCAATGCAAACCTCTTCTTCAAGTATTTTATTTAGAAATGCAGATTTGACATCCATTTGGTATACTTTAAATCATTTATAAGTAGAATAGGCAAGTAGTGTTCAAACTCCTTCCAATATTGCAACTGGGGCAAATATTTCCCTATATTCATTTCCTTCTTGTGCATATCCTTTGCATACCAATCTAGCCTTGTTCCTTGTGACTTCTCTTTTTTCATTTAGTTTGTTTTTGAATACCCACTTTGTTCCAATAGCATTCTTTGTCCTTTGGTCTAGGTACCACTATCTAGGTTTTTTTCTTCTCTATATACTCAATTTCTTCATTCATTGTATGAATCCAATCCTTATTCTCTAAATAATATTTTATTGATTAAGGCTCAAAATCACAAAGTAAACATGTATCACTTATGAGTCTTTTCCTTGTCATAACTCTAGATTCTTTGCCTCCAATAATCTTCTTAGGTGCATTGTGTCTTCTCACATACTTTGCTTGTGTAGGCTATTTCCTTCTTTCTTCTTCTAGATGTTCATCTTGAAAAATGATTTCAAGATCATTTTGTCTCTCAGGTTCAGGTTCTAGTTCAGGTTCTACTTGTTCAACATTGTCTTCCTGATGTTTGACATCTACATGTCTCTTGACATCATTCTGTTGATGTTTGACACCTGTAGTCTATTTCTTGGCAGCCTTCTACTAAAACTTGACATTCATTGTTCATTGTTCCTCAATAGCTTTATTCTCTTTCTTAGGTAAGCTGCAAGGAACACCTTCATCCACATAAATGAATGTGCTGTAATCTTTAGGTTTTGTCTTGCATTCAACTTCACTCTTTTCTGCATATTCATCAACTTTCAGTTTGCACTTTCCGCAACTTTATTAGTGTTAGAGTTAAAATACTTATAAGCTTTTCTCTTAGTGGAATATCCTAAAAATATGCATTCATCACTTTTAGCATCAAGTTTTCCATTTCTATTATCCTTTAGTATATAACATTTTCTTCCAAAAACTTTAAAATACTTCACACTAGGTGCATACCCATACCATAATTCAAAGGGTGTAACATTTGTACCTTTCTTGTCTTGTACTCTGTTTAAAGTATAAACAATTGTACTTACATCTTCTCTCTAGTATTTGAGTGACACATTCTTCTCTATCATCAATGTTCTAACACAATCCATGATTAATCTATTTCTCCTTTCAGCTATTCCATTTTGAGGAGGGGTCCTAGGTGTTGTCATCTATATTTTGATTCCTCTATCATTTTAAAATATATTGAATTCATTAGAGATAAACTCTCCTCCTCTATTAGATCTCAAGTACTTTAGACTCTTACTTGTTTCTTTTTCAGCTCTAGCCAAATACCACTTAAACAAGTGAAAGCACCATACTTTTCTTTAAGAAGCATTACAATCATCATTCTAGAATAGTCATCAACAAATAGAATGAAATATTTGTCTCCACAATAACTTTGAACTCTATTAGGTCCACAAAGGTTAGTATGAACCAATTCCAAAATATCATTAGATGTGTATGTCTTGCTCTTGAAATTAGACTTTTGGCATTTTTCTCGATTGATATTGTTTACACATAACATTATTAGGTTTCTTCAATTTCGATAATCCTCTCACTCTTTTCATCTTACCAATGCTTATCAAATTATCAAAGTGTACATGACATAACCATATATCTTCATTTTGTGCAAACAAACATGTCTCATTAGATAAATCTAGATAGAACAAGTTACCTCTTGTCTAATCACCACTTCAAATTAGTTCACCAGTAGCATTAGATATCTTGGCTTTCTTGATGGGATTCAACTTCGTATCCTAATTTTTTCAACTCTAAAACACTCAACAAGCTATAGTTAAGTCATTCAACCCAATAAAAATTGTCACACTTGATCTTCTCAGTTAATTGTATTGATCCTTTACCTTTCATAAGACATAGTGCATCATTACCAAACTTAACATAGCTACCCTTGTATGTTTCCATGGTTTCAAATTTACTTTTATAACCACTCATGTGATGTGAACAACCATTGTCAATTATCCACTTATCACCTTTACTTATATATGAGATTAATGTAGTTTTCTCATCCTCATTAGAATCTTCTTTCATAGTGTTGGTAAACAGATTGTTCTTTCCAATGTAACTCTTACATGCCCGAACCTGTGAGAAACAATTTGATACCAATAGTTGGATAATCTATCATGAGATTGATAGATTTCCTCTGAATTGAAAGGTACAGCTCCCTTATCAATGATATTCAATGAATTTATTTGTTCTTAAACTAATTGGGTATGTTCTTAACCTAAGAACAGAAGAGGAAAACCAAGCTAGCCCTAGACAAAACTAACTCAGGCAGATTTTAACTCCTAAATCTAGTCAATGCCAAGAATCCACAACTCCTATGACTTCTTGATATGGGTAATGCAATATGGATGCAAATTATGTGAATGCAATGAAGAAATGAAGATTTAATATTCAGATTTATGCAATAGGAATACGTGCAAATACTTTGATCTATAACACATTCATTATTTGACACAAGATGCAAGATAATGTCCAAAACTGAACACAGCAATGCTCTGATTGAATATATTCAGAAAATAATACGCAAATTATCTGTTTTGAAGCAAAACTCTTCTTTGTTTTGAACACAACAAATACAATGCTCTGATTTTTATTTGCCTGCAACTCTGGCCAAATCTATTATAGAAATTAATGCATGAAATGAAATGCATAAAATAAACTACTGTCTCCCCTCTACTCTAGCAATACCTACTCTTGCAGAAAAGAAGACCGCTTCCATGGAAAAGGTTTTACAATAAATATGTTCTCCAACAACCGTTTGGTTTCTTCCAGTGACTTTTCAGTTCTGTAACCGATCTTGTCTCTTTGTCTTCTCATATTTTTCCTTTTGAAAACTGATATGCTTATTAACTTTTAAAGTTAATAATGATAGATATTAACATATTTAAATTATATTTGAACAATTGACATTTAAATATGTTAAATCAATATCAAAATCTTTCCTTCATTGAGTGGACATCAAAATAAATAGTTCTGCCACGTAAAAATGAGCCATTTTTCGTGGGGCATATCTTTTTATTCCACCGTTGGATCGAGCTCATTTTTGGATATGTTCTTCCAAACTTAGTTATCTTCGTCCTAACCGGAGCGATAAAAATAAAATCAATGAGTCAAAAGTTATGAATTTATGAATTCTGCTCTATATGACTGCTACCAAATCAGAATTAATAAAATGAAATTTTTAGCCATTGTTCTTTCAATGCTCTATAATCCATGTCTTCAATCTGTAACAACGTTATCTTCAATGCTTACAATGTTAATTCTCTGCTAAAATTTGGGAGGAATTCTCTGGAATACTTATAGCGAAAATCTGACTTTTGTCTTCTCCCTTTGGTGGAAAATTGAACTTTGACTGCGAAAGTTGCAGTGGAAAATGAATTTTCCCTTTTACATTTAATACCACATTGATGTTCAAATCCTTGAACAATAAATCATTATGAGATTATCATTCCTTGTTTAATCAATTAAAGCTCTTTTCCATCTCTCTATCATGGATTTGATGCTTGGTGGAAATTCCATTTTTGAGTGTGAAAAGCGCACCCAATCTTCAATTTTCCATTTCCATGTAGTAGGCACAATTTTGATGTATATTGATTCACAAATTATTTTTTTGGAGTGATCTTGATGCTAGACCCCATATACCTTCATTGTGGATTGAGATTTGTCTTTTCTGTCTTCATGTGGAAAATTGGACTTTGCCTGCGAAAGTCGTAGTGAAAAATGAATTTTCTGCTATGTATTTTTCCTTTTGGTGAAAAATGAAATATTTGCTTCTCCAATGGAAAATTAGAAGATGACTACGAAAGGCAAAGTAGAAAAAGAGTTTTCCATTACACATTTTTCCTTTGGTGGAAAATGAAACATTTACTTCTCCAATGGAAAATTTGAAAATGACTGCGAAAGTCGCAGTGGAAAATGAGTTTTCTACTACACTTCATTTTTCCTTTGGTGGAAAATCCCAAGTTGACTTCTCCATTGCGAAAAATTAGAAAAGTGCTTCTCCATTTCCATTGCGAAAAATCTGAAAATGAGTGCGAAAGTCGCAGTGGAAAATGAGTTTTCCACTACACTTCATTTTTCCTTTGGTGGAAAATCCCAAGTTGACTTCTCCATTGCAAAAAATTAGAAAAGTGCTTCTCCATGGTGGAAAAATGAATTTTGACTTCTCCATTGCGAAAAATCTAAAAATGATTGCGAAAGTCGTAGTGGAAAATGAGTTTTCCACTATACTTCATTTTTCCTTTGGTAGAAAATCCCAAGTTGACTTCTCCATTGCAAAAAATTAGAAAAGTGCTTCTCCATGGTGGAAAAATGAATTTTGACTTCTCCATTGCGAAAAATCTGAAAATGATTGCAAAAGTCATAGAGGAAAAGGAGTTTTCCACTACACTTCATTTTTTCTTTGGTGGAAAATCCCAAGTTGACTTCTCCATTGTGGAAAATTAGAAAAGTGCTTCTCCATGGTGGAAAAATGACTTCTCCATTGCAAAAAATCTAAAAATGATTGCGAAAGTCACAGTGGAAAATGAGTTTTCCACTATACTTCATTTTTCCTTTGGTGGAAAATCCCAAGTTGACTTCTCCATTGCGGAAAATTAGAAAAGTGCTTCTTCATGGTGGAAAAATGAATTTTGACTTCTATTTGCTTCCACATTTGCATATCTGGACTCATAAATAATTCAATCATTCATAGAAATTTTGTTAAACACACTGAGAACAATTTTAAGAAATTCTTTATGGGTGGCAACTTTAAAAGTTTTAAAAATGGTGTACTGAAAGTGCACCTACACATAGCAACATAGACAACTTCTTCATCACTACTTTCAGACTCATTATCAGTTTATTCTTCAATAATGTAACAAGATTTCTTACCTTTGTTTTTGTAGTCCTTGTTTCTCCTATTGTCTTAGTCATCTCTTCTTCTTTTGTACTTGCTTTCCCTTTTCTCATCCTTGTCTTTTTTTTTGGGACACCTTGCAGTAATATGACCAACTTTGTTACATGAAAAATAGATTATAGGAAGTTTACCTTTGTATTTTCCCTTGCCTCTTGAAAGTCTTACTTCCATTAGTGCATCAAGATTACCAAGTTCACCATCAAAACCATCACTGCCATTAGCCACGCATTTTCCTTTTCCTTTTGTCCTAATATACAATTGTGATTTGAAAGCATATTCAACATAAGTAGGAGTGAGTTATCAAAATTTGACATTTCAAAAGTAGTAAGCCTACCAATTATACCTTCCAGAGTTAGGTTGTTACCAGGGGTACATCTCAATTTATGTATTGTAGAAACTTTAATAGCATAAATAGGAAGTAGAGTTCTCAATACCTTTCTAATCATAGTCTCATCACCAATCTTTCCATTTGCTCCTCTTATAACATTTACTACCTCTTGGATTCTTCCACAATATTGAATGATAATCTCACCTTCCATCATTCTCTTTTCATCATATTTTCCTCTCAAGCTTTCTAATTTTACTCTCAAAACATTTGTGTCACCTCCATAGATGGTCTGCAGTGTATCCCACATTTTCTTTGTTAAGGGTTGATGCAATCTCCAACATAGCCTGGTTGTTTTCTTGCTTCTTTGTAATCTATTGAGCTATCAGAGGAATTGTTGTTATTGCCACATATACATTTTATATATAGTATATTGCACCATCTCTAATTCCCACTAGATGCAACTTCATCAAACTCTATCATGCGAGGAAGTTCTCTTTGTTCAACTTTAGCACCTCCTTTTTGTACATCTTGATCTTTATCTTTAGGTACATTCAAATTTCTCTATACACTTTAGCATTGATAGAAACACAACATGTCAACATAGACTGATAAAAGTATGATCAATTTGGATAATATTCTTATTTTCATTATGATTCTCATCCATACCAACTCCCTCTGTGATTCTATCTAGATTTGTCTTTGCTACTTCCCTATCAACACTCTGCTGTGAACTTCTATCATTTTCTCCCTCTTTGATGTACATTTTGTTATCTAAATATCTTCTTTCTACTAAGATACAAAACTCTCCCTCTCTCTCTTTTACACTCGTCTTCCCTCAATCTTCCATGTGGACACACTAAAATCTCCCTCTTTGACATCAAATGTCAAATGATACAAACTTCTTTATTATGTACCTTTTGTACTGATTCATATGTAATATGCTCTGTATTTCACTACATCAACTCAATATATCTTCAACAGGACTTGGTTGATGCCTCACTATCTTTTGCTTTAGTAAGAATTAGATAGGGGAATACCCCCTATTTTACCTCTTAGATACATAAATGCATCCTTAGGTAAAATCTTAGTAAATATATCTGCTATCTACTCCTTGGTGTTCACATATTCTTCTCTCACCTCTTTGTCTTGAACCAATTCCCTTAAGAAATGATATTTGACTGCAATGTGTTTTGCCTTTGTGTGCATCACAAGATTTTTGGATATATTGATTGAACTTGTGTTATCACAATAGATAACGATTGGTTCCTTGGTTTATTCCTTCATTCTTGATAATAATTTGTTGATCCACATTATGTTAGAATAATTGATGGCTACAACAACATACTCTACCTCTCTGTGGATTGAGAAACACAATTCTATTTCTTGCTTGTCCAAGATACTAACCTCTTTCCAAGAATAAATGCTCCTCCACTAGTACTTTTTGTCATCAATGCTTCCTGCCCAATCTGTATCAGTAAAAGCTTTTAACTTAAGATTTTATCCTTTCTTATACCATAAATCATATTCTTTAGTTTCTTTCAAATACCTCCAATTTTTATTTATTGTCATCATGTGATTTTCTTTTGGATTAATAGAAAATCTTGTAACTATGCCAATTGCCAATGCAATATCTGGTCTATTGTGTACCACATATTGAAGTTTTCCAATCATTGATCTATAAGTAGTCTAATTTACCTCCTTTGAATCATCATCATTTGAGAGATTATGTCCAATAGATATAGTGTTCCAATTGGTTTGGAATGTTATTATTGTGGAGTCTAATCAATCTCCAAGTGGGATATTGTTGCGATGTGGAGCCTAATTAGACTTAGAGGTTTATTCAATATAATTTCCCCTAGATTATTTCTATGGGAGTTTGGAGGTAGTGCCCCCAAGACAGGATCAAGGGGAAGCACCCCAAGTGCATTCCCTATTGCAGTATAGGGCTGTGTTGATGGGCAACACCCTTAAGGGGGTTTTTGGGGGCAACACCTCCAAAGCCAAAAATTATCTTATATTGTAAAAGGCATTAGCTACTATTTTTCTATTAGACAACTTATTCTAGCCCTAATGTTGTAAGTGGCAAAAACTTGTATAAAATGACTTATGGTTAGGGATTTCATAATGTATGATGATACTATAGCTTCTTATGGTGGTATTGAGCTATAAGGGATCACAAATTGTAATCACTAGATAATAATAATATTGGACTTGTTGTTGATGGACATAGCCTAGGGATTAGGTGAACCTCATTAAATCTTTGTGTCTTGTGTTCTCATTTGTGCACTTTATTATTTTATGATATTGGTTATATTTGCATGTAATTGTTATTTCTATATGTGGTTAATCCTAACAAGTGGTATAAGAGCTAGATGGTCATCATTTTATTTATATAGCTAGACCATTATTGGTTTTTTTTAGTGATCCTCTACAGGAAGGTCTCACAGTTTAGTAGGAGTCTCACAGTTGAGTGGGAGAGATGGTAGATGAGGGTAAGTTGAAGGTTGAGAAGTTTAATGAGCATAAATTCTAGCTATGGAAGATGTAAATGGAGGACTATCTTTATAAGGAGGTTTTATGGAATCCATTGGAAGGAAAAATCAAGAAATATGGAACTATGACAGATGAAGATTGAGATATTTTAGATAGAAATACACTTGGAAGTATTCAATTATGCTTGGCACCATCAGTGAAATTTAACATTGCAAAAGAAAAGATGACAAAAGAGTTGATGCAAACCCTAGTGAAACTGTATGAAAGTCCCTCTGCTTTAAACAAGATATTTCTCATGAAGCATTTATTTAATATGAAGATGGCAGAAGGTGGATTTATTGTAGATTATTTAAATGAGTTTAATACCATTACTAGTTAGTTATCTTCTATGAATGTCAATTTTGATGAAGAAATTAGGGCTCTTTTGATTTTGTGTTCTTTGCCTGAAAGATGGAATGACTTGGTAATGACTGTGAGTAATTATGTTTCTGGATCTAATACCCTAAAATTTGATGATGTGATTGGTGTTATTTTGAGTAAAGAAACTCATAGGAAAATCTCAGGTGGATCTACATTAGGAAGTGATTTGAATGCACAAAGAAAAGGTCGAAAAACTAGAAATAATTCTAGAAATCATGGAAAATTGAGAGAAAAGTTAAAGGGAAAGAGGTCTTAATCTAGTGGATTGAGGGATTGTTGGTATTGTGGAAAACTAGGGCATAATAAGAAATATTATTGGACTTGAAAGAACAATGAAGGAGATAAACTAAAAGAGAACAAGGAGGCAAATGTGGTAAGTAAAAAATTTGAAGAGGATGCTTTGCTTCTTTCTTTAAAAAGTTTTGATAATTCATGTGTTTTAGATTTTGGTGCTTCATTTCATGCTACACCTCATAGAGGTTATTTTATTGATTAAGTCTATTAGTGAACAGTTTTTTCCATAAAGTTTGTATATAAAAACAGGGAAAAAAATGTAAACTAACAAATGAATTCCTATCTGATAAGCTTAGGAATTCTCTGCCTAATATTTTCTCAATGAAAACAGGCGCAGCTACCTTTATTGCAAATGGAGTTTTCAATTCAAAAGGATTCAACAGAAAGATCTTTGCAAAAGAAACTATCTGCTCAAAGTGCTGAAACAACTTATTTCACTTCATCAATATGAAACAAACTTTAATGCAAAAGAACCACTCAACTTTAACTATCAAAATGATCCACATAATTGAGAATTAAAGCATCGAGCAGGCAATATAAATCCTCTAGTTTCTCACAACATTTCCCATACTCAGAATCTGCAAACCCAGAATTGATAACAAACACAGCTAAAAGCTTTAACTAGCATTTATAGAAATACTAACTGAAAAAAGCAGATAATAGTATCTACTCACAAAACCTTCAACTGAGATTCAAACTATAGAGTTTCAATACGTTTGCATAAATCCAGAGTTGCTACTTCTAAAATTGAAACCAAACCATAAACAAAAATAGTTCTGTTTATCGGTCTGCCTGAGAGAATCCAACCCCTAAAACAATACCAATTATTACATTTATAGGCAAAGGGGTTGGACCAGAGCCAAAATTACCCCGCCAGGAGTAGATTGTCTTTTTTTTTGCTAAGCTAAAACTAATCTTGAAAAAAAACCAAGGAAAACGGCCAAGAAACTATAACTAAACATTTTCAAGCATAACCGCTTGTCTTGATCATGCCAAACTGTCTCCACTGGCCATGTTTCTTGCAGTCTTCCATGTCTCGTAGGCAGCTGAAAAGGCCAAAATAATCGATTGATGTGGCAAGCCGATATAGGCGAATCTCTGTTTCCAAATCTCCTTTATTTTCTTTAGCTCAGTAGCCTTTTCCTCGTGCATCTCCAGGTGTTTTGAGTTGATAATCAGCATAGCTTCCGTATGTGCCACGTTGGAGAAATCCTGCCTTATTGGTGTCTTTTTATCCTGCCACTCCTGAAATTTCTTCTGCACTTCCTTGATTATTTCATCCGATTGGGCCACGGAGTCATCATCTTTTCCCATAAAATGTTTGGCAAACCATTTTAAATCATTTTGGATGATTTGATGAATAACTTTAAATTCTTTCAGAGCTTCCTTGACTTCAGATATTCCCTGCGTCAACGCCTCATTTCTCCATTCAATGCAGTCTTTAATGACATATAGAACTTTCTCATCAAGACCTGCTACTGGACATTCAGCGAGAAACTTTTGCAAACCAAGCTCTTGCACATCTTCCAGCCATATGACTATTTTAGACCAATTATTCCTCTCCTTTTCATACACATCGTTGTTTGTTTCCACCTTCTTGGAAATATTCAATATTTCCTTTGATGCCTGGTCTAAATGGCCTATATGTTGGACAGTGTTATGCACAACATCCAGCACCCATTCACCTGCTATTTTTGCCACAGCCTTGCACTTATGCAAATTTTCAAGTGATTGTTGATTGACCATAGAGGATATGTCGACAATTGTAGACATCTCGCTTATAGGCTTGACTTCGGGGTGAAGTATGGCATTGATGTACTGGGCCATGCTCTTGATTGTTTCTTTCATTTCCTATTTGTCCTGCCCGTCCTTCCATACTCTTTTAGCAATCTTTTTATTAGACACCTTGAAGAATTTCATATCCATCTCACGGTTTTCCTTTCCAAGGTCAACCTTGGTTATCTGATAATCTTGAGGAGCCACAGAATCGCAAGCACTTCCATCGGGTGGTGTGGCTATTTCTGCTGTCCATCACCTTGAGGCTTTGTCAAAGTTGATTCTCGACTCTATCCTTGCTTTCTTCACTTTGGGTGTCTTACCTAGGCATTTACTAACAAGGTCATCAATTGGCATGGAGATGGGAACAATGCTTCTTTTCTTCTCCACAAACGTCTCTAGCCATTTGGGAGTTGCTTGTTCTTTTTCTGCAGTGGAGGGACATTTGGCCAGAACAAGGTTACCCTGTTGATTGTCGGTGGTCACTGCCAAGCTCTAAGACTCTGGTAAATTATTTGCCATGGGTGGGTCTTCCACTGCTTCGAGGTCCACAGTTATGGTGCTCTGGCTTATAGCAATCCGTGCCTTCTTTGTACTGGAGCGAGTTATCCTTTTACTTCTCGAGGTTTCCTCTTGAACGTGAAGTTGAAGTGTTTCTGGGGCTACTTCAAGTTTAGCTTCAAGTGGACCTGCAAAAAATTTAGGAACACTTTGATTAGTTTGCGTTCGGGGAGTCTTTTTATCTCTGTTCCTTGAAGGTTTCTTAGAAAAGCTGGGAGTAATTGCCGCCTTCGACTTTATCCATTTGGTAGTTCTAGCTATTACATCCTTGGAACGGGCATACACATCATTTTCTTCTTTTTTCTCCCAGTCGATCTCTGGAATTGGCATGCATTCAACTTGATCCAGGTAAAATTGATCAAATATTTCCTCTGAATCATCATCTTTCAAACCATAAGTATCCAGCTCTATATTGAACATGATGACCTGCTTGATGGTTAAGCATGACCACAGTCTCTTCCTCACCTCGAATTCATTGTGACAATTTACCCAGAAGTCCTCTAGCTGTGGGGAGTGAAACAGAGCAAATGCATTTTTGACATTATCTCTAATAAAGCTAGTGTAGTCAAAATCTAGTCAAGGAGTGAAAGGTTTAAGACACAAACAGGTCAATGACTTGGTCGACAATAAAGCTTCTTTCACACTAGGGCATCTATAATGCCCAATCTGAATTGGGAAGAAAATTGAAGAGGCCTTCTTTGAAATTTGAAAGGATTCAACAAGAGAAGCAAACTGTCTACACATTTCTGCTAGCACCATGGAGTCTGAACAGTAGCGAGGCAATTTTAAGGGTTCACCAAGAAATCCACCTATTCTAATATATGTAAATTTGGGAAACTGAATGAAATAACATCCATAAATTTGAACAGCTTGCATGGCTTCCTCTGACATTCTATCATTTTCTCGCCCTTGCAGCTCAAATACCAACTTCCCCAAAAAGGCATCATTTATTTTCTTAAATTCTTTGCACACCGTGTCATCCTGGAGGTCTTTATAGTATTGATAGATAGGCATGTCATCAACCCAGGGTGTATGCGAAAGATAATCCCAATCTTTGGACGTTGCCAGAATGTAAATTAGATAGGAAGATAGAAAGAAAGGACCACAGTTGGTAACATTAATCAAGCCTTTATGCAGATTCTCGGCTATGAGGTCTGACCAATCGATGAACTTGACTCCCTCAACTATCTTCTGAATAAAGAAATACATCCAGGATTCCCAATAGAAAGCATGCTTGTTTCCTTTAATTGTATTCAACAGGAAGACAATATCTGCAATCTCCTTGATAAAATGCTCGATCGTCAATGGTTTTGGCAGCCTAGAACCCCCTTCTGCAGGCTTCAAGAGTCATGACTGAGCAATCTTGGTGTCATAGCTAGTTTTATTTGCTGCATACAGGCGTTTAGCCTCCTCGAATGTCCATGGCTCATAGGGTTCTTTATGAGGAATCCTAAGGGCAGAATTTACATTGTTTCTGCTGATTTTAACAACTACTTCCCTCGATGATTTTTTAATGCACCCAAAAATAGGGTCGAAATGGCTCGCACACTCAAGGACGCATTCTGGGTATGGGATAGCAGCAGGAAAAGCAGTGGCCTCTATCAACCCACTCTCTACTAATCTCTGGTAAATAGGACTTGAAGGTGTGTTTCTAGCTCTCTCTATTACCTCAGATGGGTTTCTATTTACTAAGAATGTGTCCCAAATTTTAGGGAGTGAGCTGAGCAAAGGTGGTTTTTCTAACTTAGGCAACTTTGGATGAAAGAGTGTCATGATTTTTAAAAGAGGCTAAGGCTAGAGGTGACCCAAAACAAAGTGAATACAATTGAAATGCAGAAGAGAATGAGAAAAAGGCACTTACAGTTCAATAGAGACTCAGCCTGCAATTCGCCCTTCCTACCCGGTATGCTGAAATTCCTATGAAGAAATTGCAAAGAGTGAAAAAAGGTTGGAAATCAATGCATTTAAAGGCAGGCTTGTGCAGAAGATTATGGAGCAGATTCAGCAAGTAAGGGCAATAATTGCTCATTAATGTGGCATGAGCAGGGAAGGACGCCGCGTGTGATTCGATTTACTCATTCCCTCAAATCCGCACGTACGCAGCTCAACTAGATAATCATGTCGTAATAATATTAGCCTTTTCAAATTTTCGCTGTAGCTTGAGTACGTACCACCTTAGATATCTCTATTTATGACTTAGCATGCCTCGGGAAGTGTTGTAATGTGACCCACCTTAGATCTGATTCGGCGACTCAAAACCTGCAAACAACTTATGTTAGTGCATAAAATCAATACTAAACTTGAAGTTGAAGTTTTGGAGGGACGCGTTTCAACTTCTACTTCGGCTTGAAAAAGGGAGGCGCGGGGGAAAGAAAGCTAGATTGGTAGATGAAAACTATCGCTGACCCAAAGTTGAAGTCAAAATGAACAAAACTTCAAGTTCAACTTCCATGATGAGAATGAGACCATGACAACAAACTGCGTTAAAACTATGAGTGCTAACAATAGGCTCCAGTTGGGGAATGAGACTAGAAGGATCATGAATGAACCTAGAGTCCAAGATTTGCAAACCGACTCAAAAGACAATGACACAACACACCAATACAAAATAGGGCAAGGAAAGGAAGCCAAAAGACAGTATTTACAATGAGACGTGACACAGACCTAAAAATGTTATAGCTTGAGATCCTGCTCGTTGAAAGATAGGGGAAGTTCATCACCATTTGGATATTGCAGCTTGGAGGCATTTGAACTTAGTTCTTTAGATATTTCAAATGGTCCTTTCCATAAGCTTTTGAACTTAGAATGAGCTCCTTTAGGTTCTTTCCTCTTATCCCACAATAGGACCTGATCTCCTTTCATGAATTTTTGCGGTCTTGTTTTTTGATCAAAAATCTTTTTGATTCTGGCCTGATGATTTGTGATATGATCTACTAGCTCCCTCCTTTCTTCTTCTATCTTTTGGAGATATAATATCCTCTTTTCAATGGAAGACTGGAATACTTCACCTCCGATTGCCTTCTGTAAGTTCAAAGTGACTAATTCTAGAGGCAGGGATAGTTGTGCTTCAACTCCATATACCAATTCAAAAGGTGTCATACCTATGGCTCTTTTAGGAGAGGTCCTGTCAGCCCAAACTGCTTCATATAACCTTTTGTGCCAATCTTTTCCCTTTTCATCCACCAATTTTTTCATAATATTGACCAAATTTTTATTTGTGGACTCTGCTTGTCCATTGCCTTGAGGAAAGTAATTTGAGGAATGTGACAAATGAATTCCATGGTCATAGCAATATAGCTGAATCTCTCCGGATGAGAAGTTTTGTGCATTATCTGTCACTATTTTACTGGGAGTGCCAAAACGGGTCAAAATATTTTTAGTCAAAAATCTACACACTACCTCTGAATTCGTTGCTTTAACTGGGATTGCTTCTACCGATTTTGTAAAATAATCAGTAGCAGTGAGGATGTGAGAATGCCCTGCACTCAAAATCGGATTAATAGGCCCAACAAAGTCTAAACCCCATTGTTGAAACAATTCTTCTATAATTACAGGTTTTAAAGGTACAACGGCTAACTGGGGTCTCCCTGTAAACAATTGGCATTTCTCACAGTTTCTAACCTAATGATAAGCAGCTTTAAACATACCTGGCCAATAATATCCACTTCTTAGGATCTTGAATGCTGTCACTGTTGACAAAAAATGGCCTCCACAAACTCCATCATGAAAAGTTCTCAGCAACTTATCCTGTTGATCAGTATCAACGCACCTTAAAAACATGCCATCTAGTCCTCTCTTATATAAGATATCATCAATTATAACAAACTTAGCTGCTCTAAGTTGGAGTGTACATCTGTCTTTCCCCTTGAGGTGATCAGGACACCTCCCATATGTCAGGAAATAGGCAATATCTGAATACCATCCATCCTTGAGACTTACCAATAAACAAGAGGGATATGATTCCTCTTTCTCTCCTTCAGCAATAAGTTTGCACAAACCTTGTCCTCTGACTAATTTAGTTGGACGGATGTCCAAGTCAAATTCTTGGACCTTTGCTACCCATGTTGCCCGATTGTTGACTGCTACATCCTGTTGTGTAAGAATGCTCTTGACTGCTGTGGATGTCACGTATACTACAGAATGAGAATGCAAAATATAGTATCTGAAGAATTTTACTGCTTTAACTACTGCGGACACTTTTTTTTCAGATAAAGAATAGTTAAGCTCATGCTTCTTCAGAGGTATGCTCATAAAAGAGATAGGCATCTCCTCTCCTTTATCATTCTTTTGGAGCAACATGCCTGACATAGTGTGTTCAGAGGCGTAACAATATATTATGAAATATTTTTTAAAATCAGGATGAATAAGCGTTGGGGCTTTGGCAATAGCTTCTTTTACCTCTTTAAATGCTTTTGACGCAGGTTCATCCCATTTGAAGCTTTGTTTCTCACTGAGTAGCTTAGCCATGGGTTTAATTATTTCTGCGAAATCAGGTACGAATTTTCTCAGGAAATTTATTTGTCCAAAGAAGGACTTAACACCTTTTCGATTGATAGGGAGACATAATTGCTGGATGGCTTTTACTCTCTTAGGGTCAACTTTGATACCTTCCTTTGAAACCATGTGCCCCAACAATTTTCCTTCAGTCACAGCAAAAATTGATTTTTTAGGATTCAGCGAAACTCCGTGATCCCTGCATTTCTGAAGCACTTTTCTCAAATCTTTTAGATGTTTGTTCCTCTTTTTTGAAAAAATAGTCATGTCATCCAGGTAAACTGTGATGCATCTATCTAGTAGGTTTCCAAAAGTTGAATTCATAGCTCGTTGGAAGGTGGCACCAGCGTTTATCAAGCCAAACAGCATTCTCTTATACGCAAAAGTCCCCCAAGGCGTCGTAAATGCTGTTTTGTGTTGATCTTCCTCAACAACTTTTATTTGGTTATAGCCCGAGAAACCATCTAAGAAGGACATCATTTATGATCCAACAACCATTTGGAGAACTTGATCCATTATTGGCAGGGCGAAGTTATCTTTCAAACTTGCTTGGTTAAGGTTTCTAAAATCAACACAGATACTTATTTCTCCATTCTTCTTCCTGACTGGTACTATATTTTCCACCCATGTGGAATGATGGATCGGGAAAATAATGTGGGCTTTCAACATTTTGTCTATTTCCCTAAATATTGCATCAGAAACTTTTGGATTATATCTTCTTAATTTTTGCCTAAAAGGAGAGATACCTAGTTTAAGAGTAATATGGTGCTTGAATTTCCCATCTCTGAAAGTCTTCAAATCATCATAGGACTAGGCAAAGACGTCGATATATTCTGACAAATGTTTAATGAATCTTGCCTTTTCACCCTCATCACAGCAGGTTCCCAGATTGACAATTTTAGGATTATGTTTATCTCCCAGATTTACCTTTTCATAGTTTGCGTTTGGATCTTCTTTAGGTGTTCCATCTCGAGCTAAAAAAGTGTCTCGCCTATCAAAAAGTTGTTCAAGTTTAATGAGACCTTTAGGTATTACGTTCCCTTTCAGCTGTATCAACTCATTTTCATTAGGCAAATCAGGACAAAACTCCCGGCATTCTACATTCGAGCCCTCAAAGTAATTCATAGAAAAAAATTTAACACTCTGCAAGAAAGCATTAATATGAGAATCATCTTTGAATACTTGCCAATTGTTGTTATTATTAGGAACACTTGGTCTGTGAATGATTTCTACTGAATACTTTTTGTCTGTGAAATCAAGATGAGGAATTAACAAGGAAGCCGAAACTGCTAAGGAGTCCGCCTTGTCATTCAGCTCTCTGGGAATAGCTTCAATTGCAAAGGCATTTAAGCCTTCAATTTCATCCCATACACAGTTTCTGTAATGTTTCAACCTCTGGTTTTTTACTGAGAACATGCCTTTGACTTGTTTCACAATGAGTTCAGCATCTCCTCTGGCCTTTAGCAGTTTGATGTTTCTCCTCTTAGCCTCTTTGATGCCAAGGAGAAGGGCTTCATACTCAGCTGTGTTATTAGTATTTTCAAAGGCAAGCTTATAAGAAAGGGGGAATTTTTTATTATCTGATGATATGAGAACCACACCAGCTCCGGATCCATTAGAACAACAGCTCCCATCAAATTCAAGAGTCCATAGTAGGTTCTCCTCTGATGGCTTTTCACCTATTTTTTCATTTTAAGAGAGAATGAGATAATTAGCAAAATCAAACTCTTGGTAAAGAATTTGAGACTTAGGATCATCAGATGGAAAAACTGTATATTTGGACTTTGTTTCAAGCAATAAGGTTACTTTGTCTTTCCCAACAAGAATTACTGCTTGAGACCAATCCATCTTAATTTCACCCCCTAGATCTCTACAAAAAGTCCTACTGAGAAGCATGCCATAACTAGTGGGGATATCGGCTACCAGGATGGTGAGTTTGATCCTCTTCTGAGGATAAGTCACCAGCGACACTTGAGCATCTTTAATTTGACCCACTAAAGGTACTTGTTTTGAATCCATAGAATAACATTTACCAAATGTTTTAGTCAGTGGAAGGTCCAAAGCCTTTGCTACAACTGCTGGCATTATATTATCTGAAGCCCCTGAATCTATAATACAGTTACTCAACTTGAATCCATGTAAAAAGAGAGAAACATAAAATGGATCAGGCTTGAGGTTATAAGAAGATTCAGGACTTATGGAATCTGGTTGAATTACCTCCTTATGATCATGAAATTTTCGAGCTTCAGACTTCTTTCCTTTAGAGTGATCTTGTTTACATTCAACAAATACTTCATCGCTCTCTGAGACTTTCAATTCATTGATTTGCTTGACCACTTTATCGAGGGATGATTGATTAACGTATTCAATCAACTTATCAAGTTCACTAGGATTCATTCTTAAATATTCAGCAGGAGAGATTTGTATCTTTGATGTCTTACAAAACTTGACAATGCCAAATGAGGAATCAGAATCAGATACCCTTTTTAAGATTTGAGGGGTAGATGTAGGGACGGGTGATGACTTACTTTCATTTCCCCCTTTTACCTTTTGCTCCCTAGCTTGAGTTGGCATTGAAATACCTTTACCATGAATATTAGCTGCTCCAGTTCTTTGCCCTCGGGTTAAGACCGAATATGAAGCCTCTTCTAAGGTTAATAAAATATCATTACCCCTGTCAGAGTCAGATTCATATTCAAGGTAATAATTTATGGAGTTGCCAGGTTCCTCAGAAGATTCTTCTTCTATTATCACATTAGTAGAAGCCACTTTTTCTGCTTCAAGTTGCTAATATCTAATATTTTCAGGGCAAGGAGTTCCCTCATGGTCATTTGTAAGATGAAAAACACACATGTTGTTTTTGCCAGGTGGAGCTTCAATCTGTAATCTTTGTTGAGTTGAGGGCAATACAAACTATTTTCCTTGGTAACTACTTTGGCCTGGATACTTCCTAGGGATATCTTGATAATGGGTATTCATTTTAGGAAGTTGTTTCTTAATAGTCATCACATCATTAATCAATTTTTGAACCAATGGGTCTGACTTCTCTGATGAAAGTGATTGAGCTTTGGGGTTTTGTACTTCTTTTTTCCATTTCCTAGCAGCCAAAAGATCTTCTTCTAATTCAACAACTAATCTCTGGGCAACTTCAACGTTTGCTACTACGTTTCTTCTCAAGTGGAAACTGATGTCAGGAGGCATAGCATTAACAAAGAACCCTTTATGATTTTCACCATTAGGTCTCTTAGTAGCGGGAATTTTGTGAACTATTTTATTAAATTTTGCTATGAAGTCTCTCATGGGTTCATGTATTTCTTTCTTTAACTGAGTTAACTGAAGTAACAAGGTATGTTCATCTTCAGAAGATTTAAACCTGTCTTCAAAAGCAGTACGCATATGGTTCTAGTCAGTAATAGACCCTTGAGGTAGGTGATGGAACCAGTCTGCAACATCATCAACTAAGGTCTGTATAAACAACCTCATAGCTACATCTTCATGTGCTACAACAAGGACAACACATGCAGTATTAAAGGCATTAAGATGTTCATCAGTTGATTTCTTTCCATCTCCATAAAATTTAGGCAACACTTCTTTAGCACCTTTAGGAAGAGGGTGAAGATTTCCCCCTAGATCTAAAGGACCTACTTGTGCACCCCACGGGTTAGCTACCATCCTAGGAAAGACAACGCTCAAAGGCTGGATATTTAAATGAGAGGGTATCAAGGTCCAAAGTAATATTAGGGCTTGAAGGTTCACAGCTATGGGAGTTGATTTCTTAGGAGAGGTTGGTCTACTTTTACTTTGGGCAGGTTTCTTCATTTTCAGGGAGAGATCAGGGGCAAAATCAAGTTTTCTTGCAAATTCATAAGCTTCATCAATGAACCCTTTTCTCTCTTCACTTCAAGTATATCTCCTACTAGCCAGCTTATCACAATATAGACCAGCCTTCAACACTCAATGAGGCCTTGGGACTAATCTATCAACTATTGCTTCTTCATTGCCAATGGGTACACCTCTAATTAGTTCCGCTCTTTCTTCTTCTCTTTTGAGCACTTGGTTAACTTGTGTAAATTGTTCTAGGCTCGTTTTGAGTTTCCAGGCTTGCACACGTAAATCAGAAATAATATCTTCTTGTGTATTGTCAAGACCTAAGCCTAGTTGGAGTACTGGGAAAATTTCATTATGAAGCAAAACCATTCTTTGTTTTGATCCCCAGCAGAGTCGCTAAAACTGTTAGTGAACAGTTTTTCTCATAAAGTGTGTATATAAAAATAGAGAAAAGAATGTAAACTAACAAATGAATTCCTATCTGTTAAGCTTATGAATTCTCTGCCTAATATTTTCTCAATGAAAACAGACGTAGCTACCTTTATTGCAAATGGAGTTTTCAGTTCAAAAGGATTCAACAGAAAGATCTTTGCAAAAGAAACTATCTGCTCAAAGTGCTGAAACAACTAATTTCACTTCATCAATATGAAACAAACTTTAATGCAAAAGAACCACTCAACTTCAACTATCAAAATGATCCACATAATTGAGAATTAAAGCATCGAGTAGGCAATATAAATTCGCTAGTTTCTCACAGCATTTCCCATACTCAGAATCCACAAACCCAGAATTGATAACAGACACAGCTAAAAGCTTTAACTAGAATTTATAGAAATACTAACTGAAATAAGCAGATAATAGTATCTACTCACAAAACCTTCAACTAAGATTCAAACTATAGAGTTTCAATACGTCTGCATAAATCCAGAGTTGCTACTTCTAAAATTGAAACCAAACCATAAACAAAAATAGTTCTGTTTATCAGTCTGCCTGAGAGAATCCAACCCCTAAAACAATACCAATTATTACATTTATAGGCGAAGGGGCTGGACCAGAGCCAAAATTACCCCACCTTTTCCTTGTGCATCTCCAAGTGTTTTGAGTTGATAATCAGCATAGCTTCCATATGTGCCACATTGGAGAAATCCTGCCTTACTAGTGTCTTTTTATCCTGCCACTCCTGAAATTTCTTCTGCACTTCCTTGATTATTTCATCTGATTGGGCAACAAAGTCATCATCTTTTCCCATAAAATGTTTGGCAAACCATTTTAAATCATTTTGGATGATCTGATGAATAACTTTCAATTCTTGCAGAGCTTCCTTGACTTCAGATATTCCCTGCATCAACGCCTCATTTCTCCATTCAATGCAGTCTTTAATGACATATAGAACTTTCTCATCAAGACCTACTACTAGACATTCAGCGAGAAACTTTTGCAAACCAAGCTCTTGCACATCTTCCAGCCATATGACTATTTTAGACCAATTATTCCTCTCCTTTTCATACACATCGTTGTTTGTTTCCACCTTCTTGGAAATATTCAATATTTCCTTTAATGCTTGGTCTAAATGGCCTATATGTTGGACAGTGTTATGCACAACATCCAGCACCCATTCACCTGCTATTTTTGCCATAGTCTTGCACTTATGCAAGTTTTCAAGTGATTGCTGATTGACCATAGAGGATACATCGACAATTGCGAACATCTCGCTTATAGGCTTGACTTCGGGGTGAAGTATGGCAGTGATGTATTGGGCCATGCTCTTGATTGTTTCTTTCATTTCCTGTTTGTCCTGCCCGTCCTTCCATACTCTTTCAGCAATCTTTTTATTAGACACCTCAAAGAATTTCATATCTATCTTGTGGTTTGCCTTTCCAAGGTCAACCTTGGTTATCTGATAATCTTGAGGAGCCACGGAATCACAAGCACTTCCATCGGGTGGTGTGGCTATTTCTGCTGTCCATCGCCTTGAGGCTTTGTCAAAGTTGATTCTCGACTCTGTCCTTGCTTTCTTCACTTTGGGTGTCTTACCTAGGCATTTACTAACTAGGTCATCAATTGGCATGGAGATGGGAACAATGCTTCTTTTCTTCTCCACAGATGTCTCTAGCCATTTGGGAGTTGCCTGTTCTTTTTCTGCAGTGGAGGGACATTTGGCCAGAACAAGGTTACCCTGTTGATTGTCGGCGGTCATTGCCAAGCTCTGAGACTTTGGTAAATTATTTGCCATGGGTGTATCTTTCGTCGCTTCGAGGTCCACAGTTGTGGTGCTCTGGTTTGTAGCGATCTGTGCCTTCTTTGTACTAGAGCGAGTTATCCTTTTACTTCTCGGGGTTTCCTATTGAACCTGAAGTTGAAGTGTTTTTGGGGCTACTTCAATTTCAGCTTCAAGTGGACCTGTAACAAATTCAGGAACACTTTGATTAGTTTGCATTCGGGGAGTCTTTTTATCTTTGTTCCTTGAAGGTTTCTCAAAAAAGCTAGGAGTAATTGCTGTAGAACCAGAATCAGTATGCAAAGAACATTAACAAATAAAGTAAACATTCACAAACCAAAAACTAAATTCACATATATGCTTAGACTAAGAAAGAAAATAAGAAGTGCAAACCTCACGAGAGAAAACACTCCATGCTTTCTTGATTCTGTAGATGTGTCCTTTTGCTATGGATGTATGCTCAAGATGCTCAAAAGTTGCTTCAATGGAGATGGGTAATGGCAAATTGGTAGCTTTGTGAGCTCTCAATTTGGCATTATAAGGGTATGGTTGATGGCTTTGGTTCTCAAAATAGCATGGTAACTTTAGCTCAAAGATTGTTGATGAAATGGCTTGGGATGGGATTCAATTTATAGGCTAAGGGGTAGAGGGATGGAGGGCTTAGATGCAAGGATGGATGAAGGCTTAAGGAGGGCTAAGATGCACTCAAAGGGGAGCACATGGATTGTGCTTGTTTAGCAACAATGAGAAGGTGACACTTGTCACAAGGAGGATGAGTGTGAGAGGGTAGGGTAAAGGGTTGGTTAAAGGCATGATGAGTGGGGTTGAGTATGTAAGAGGGATGTAAGAGGAATGAGTGTGGAAGAGGGAAGAGTGTGGAAGATGGGTGTAAGAGTCATGAGTGGGCTTGTAAGAGTCTTTATGTTTTGTAAGAGCACTCATGACTTAGTGGTTGGGTTTTTTTGAGGGGAGACTTTGGTTTGGATTAGGAAAGTCTTAAACTTGTTTAAGGAATGTGACAACATTAGGGGGTGGATTAGGCTTGGGTTTAGGATTAGATTAGGGATGTTAGAGATGTGCAAGTGGATGGCATTAATGAGGGTGGGTGAGTTAGTGGCTAAGCCTGGTTAGTATGGGTGGATGGGGTGGATTAGGCTAAATGGAGGATTAGAGATAGGTTAGGGTTTTTTTGAATTTGAGGATTTCATTTATCAAATAGATTTATTTAATAAATGGGGATTTTTGGAATTAGATAGGAGAAAAGGATTTAATTGATAAATAATAGATTATTTGATTTATCAATTAGGACTATAGATGATTAATTAAATTAATCAACTAGGGGATGAAAAAGGATTAATTAAATAAGAATTTAATTAATGATGCCTTTAGAGATGGCTAAATTAGATTACCAAAGTAGTGTAATCAAATTTAGGTGTCTACATTTTGCCCCTCTTTGACATAGTGTCGAGACAACACTATTTCAAAGAAGTTTGAATGAAGACAACATGAGGAAGATGTTTTAGCAACAATATTGCCCGAGTCTCGGATAAGAAGAGGAGAGACTAGACTTAGATGATGCCCCCTCAAGAAGGCGGTGGGGAGAGAAATGAGGCTTGACGACTTCTTGAAAAGTACAAGAAATTGAGATGAGCTGAGACGCTGGTTGGCGAAGAGAAGGGGCTGAATTAGCTCAAACTCTCACTACGGGAGAATGATAAAGGGAAATCAGAGGCACAATAGTAAAGCAAGCTTAAGACTTTCCAAGATTGGGGGGGGGAGATGGAGGAGCGGAGCGCTATAAAAGGAATCCATTGAAGCTTTTTGAGCGGGGGGATACTTCAAAGAGAAGTACCACCATGTAGTTGAGCACTAGATTTGCTATAGGACTGTTGGTTAATTGCCAAGGTTACCAAGAACATCAAGGCCTTTTCACCAACCGTCCAGAGGACTGACGAACTGACTCAAAACAAACACACAAGGATTGCCCCAGTATCACACATGAATCCCAGAGGAGGTAGCGTGGAAATGACACTAGGTAACCCACAAGCAGAAAAAGAAAACAAGCAAAAGACCTGATCAAGACCTTACGCTCTAATTGCCCCATTCGCAGCATACCATGATATGGAAGATCATGGCAACCTTGAGGAGGGAACAAGGAGATTGCTTGGAAAAGATATTTCAAGACCCAAAAGGGAAGATCCCAAATCAAAAGAAAGTGAAAATCCAAAAGAGAACTATTTGCCAACGAGATGGGTAAGACGAGGTACTAACGGACCAAGATCAGACATGAGGAAAGCTATATCCTGCAAAAATCTATCAGAGAGCACCTAAGCTGATGGATCTAGATGAGTGATGTGTCTGGCAAGCTGAACTAAGAAGGATAACACTTTGGTGATAGGAGATCTAGCTAAAGGATGCATTGGAATATTTAACCAAGGTGTGCAATGTGTGCAAGATGTTGACCAAGGATGAACTAACATGAAAGCCGGATAGATACAATGATACTAAGCTAAAGAGGATGTATAAGCTGACAGACCAAGATATGTTACAAATGTACAAGTTTGTTCATGTTTTGGTTTTTTGTGAGATGGAAATTTTTGTGAAGGATGGGATGTCTATAATAGTTGATAGGTGGACAGGTAGATGGTTTGTGAAAAGCTTAAGGAAAATGGGATTCTGTGTGTGCATGTGATAGGATACGGGCTAGGGTACAAGATTATTTACAAGCTGGAATATGGTACAAGCTTTGGACAAGATTTGGATATATACAAGGTATGGTACAAGATTTACAAGGTATAATACAAGCTTTGGTACAAGATTTACAAGCTGTACAGGAGGTATTGACAAGCTCCATCAGATTTTGGATATTTGATTGGAACACCAAGGGAACAAGTAGGTGTTTTATGGGATGGTGGGTGGATGGATGAGGGATAGGATAGTGATAGATAATGGATTAGTCTTTAGCACACAAGGCGCCTGAATTACCAGGTTTTTACCAAGGTACCTATCCAAGGCGCTTGAATTGCCAAGTTTTCACCATTGGACGCTTATTTCTCTTTACTATTTTTTTTTTGTATTTTTTCAAAAGCTGGGTATACAAGGATCTTCAAGCATAGAACTTCTTGAGGTGAATGATGTTAGTGGGATCATTCAAGAGTTCTCCTTCTGGTGTAGATAATTGATAGGCTCCGGAGCCAAAGGAGGCAGTAACCACATAGGGACCAAGCCATGTAGGTTCAAACTTGCCTTTCTTTTCTTGATCTGCTTGGACTTTCATATTTTCTTTGAGGACCATGTCACCTGGCTGAAAGTGTCGTGGGAGCACCTTCTTGTTGAAATTCCTTTTGAGATGAGTTTGATAGACTATGAGATGGTCATAGGCTTGTTGTCTCTTCTCGTCTAAGAGATCTAGCTGGGTGAGTCGAGCTACTCTGTATTCTTCATCTGAGATTTACCCTCGCAAAGATATGCGTAGTGAGGGAAGTTCAACTTCTATAGGTAATACCGCTTCTACACCATAGACTAGGGAGTATGGAGTTGTGCCTGTGGATGTACGGAAGGAAGTTCGATAGGCCCATAGAGCCAGATTTATTTGAAGGTGCCAATCACAGCCGGAATCATTGACAACTTTCTTTAGGATTTTGAGGAGGGTTTTATTAGTTGCCTCTGCCTGACCGTTACGTTGTGGGAAATATGGGCTAGAAAAGCGGTGATGGATGCGGAGGGAAGTGCATAATTCTTCCATGTTGAGATTTTCAAAATTACCTCCATGGTCAGTGAAGATGGTGGATGGGATGCCGAAGCGGCAAACAATGTGGTACACGATGAACTTGGAGACTTGAACTCCTGTAGCTGAGACTAGGGGGACTGCTTCCACCCACTTAGTGAAATAGTCTGTAGCTGTTATTATCCATTTATGTCCATCAGATGAGAGAGGGGTGATAGTTCCAACTAGATCAAGGCCCCAACAAGCGAAAGGCCAAGGTGGTGCAATAGGCTGTAGATCCTGTGCTGGAGCGTGCACAAGATTTGCATGCTGCTGACATGGGAGACACTTTCTGACAAAGTCACAAGAGTCTTCTTCAATGGTAGGCCAATAGTAGCCTGCTCTAAGGATTTGTCATGCTAGGACAATACCACTCGTGTGGGCACCGCAAAGTTCGGAATGTACTTCTTTTAATGCCATCGCGGCCTCATTTTCATCTAAACATCGAGAGAGAGTATCGTGATAACCCCGACGATATAGGGTATTGGCTATGATAACATAGCGGGATGATTTTCGGATGAGGTTCTGGCGTTGGGTACATGTGAGGTGAGGGGATATGATACCATCGTTAAGGTAAGCGTGAATTTCATGGTACCAAGGGGATTGGGGACCAACCAAGATACAAACACGGTTTGAATCCTCATTCGCATAGGCAGGTGTGAGGAGCTGCTCAACTAAAAACTCATACTGTGTAGCTTCTTGGGGAATTTCCAAGAGCGAGTCGATAGTGGCCATGGCATCTGCTGCCTTGTTCTGCATTCGAGGCACTTGTGTAAACTGAAGCTTTGTAAAATGCTGGGTCAGCTGATCGACTAGCTCTTTGTAGGGTAATAGCTTTTCATCTTTGGTTTGATATTCATTTAAGACTTGTTTGATGATGAGTTGGGAATCACCAAAGACTTGTAACTCGGTGATATTCCATTCTGCAGCTATCTTTAATCCTGCTACAAGAGCTTCATATTCTGCTATATTGTTGGTGCTAGGGAATTGTAGCTTGAAGGCTTTTGGAATGTAATCTTCTTGAGGTGTAACTAATAATATTCCTGCCCCTGATCCATGAGAGGTGTATGAGCCATCAAAATAAAGCTTCCATGGGGGCTGTTCTTCAATTAGGCAAATATGCTCATCTGGAAATTCTGTGAGCAAAGGATATGCATCTACTAGAGGTGCATCAGCTAGGTGATCTGCTATAGCTTGCCTTTTGATTGCCTTTCTGTCCACATACTGGATGTCAAACTCACTTAGTAGCATAACCCATTTGGCCAAACGGCCTGTAAGTGCTATTTTGGAGAGCATATACTTGAGAGGGTCAATCTTGGAGACTAGTTGGATGGTATGACTTAGCATGTAGTGGCGAAGCTTTTGAGTTGAGAAAACAACTGCCAAACAAGCTTTTTCCATAGGAGTGTAATTGATTTCATAACCAACTAGGGTTCTACTGATATAGTAGATGGCTCTCTCTCTGCTATAATCATCATGTTGTGCTAGAAGTGCCCCTAGAGAAGTAGGTGTTGCTGATATATACAAGATCAAGGGACGACTAGGAACTGGTGGAACCAAGATAGGGGGATTGGTGAGATACTGCTTGAGCTGATCGAAGCTGCGCTGACATAAAAGATCCCACTTGAAGTTCTCATTCTTCTTTAGCAAGTGTGAAAACGGTGTACACTTATCTGCAAGTTGGGAGATGAAGCGCCGGACAGATTGAAGTTTTCCCTGAAGAGAGCGAAGCTGTCGCAGTGTCTGGGGAGGAGGCATGTTTAAGATAGCCTTGACCTTTTTGGGGTCGATCTCTATACCTCGTTTAGAAACTATGAAGCCTAGAAGCTTGCCAGATGTGACCCCAAAGACACACTTCTTGGGATTTAGCATGAGATGATATTGGGCCAACCTATCAAAGACTTTCTCCAGGTCAGCAAGATGATCCATGAAGGTGTGAGATTTGACTAGGATATCATCCACATAATCCTCCAAAATGCTATGGATAAGATCATGGAAAATGGCTGTCATAGCTCTTTGATAGGTAGCCCCAGCATTCTTTAGGCCAAAAGGCATCATGGTGTAGCAAAAGGTTCCCCAAGGGGTAGTGAATGCTGTCTTATGCTGGTCCTCTTCTGCAATCTTGATCTGATTATACCCAGAAAATCCATCCATAAGGGATAGGATTTCATGTCCAGCTGTAAGATCTACAATCATATCTATGTTGGGCAAGGGAAAATCATCCTTTGGACAAGCTTTGTTAAGATCTCTAAAATCAGTACAGATTCTGATGTCACCGGAAGGCTTAGTGACAGGGACCATGTTGGAGATCCATTCTGAGTAGTCGATAGGTCGGATAACCTTAGCAACTAACATTCTTTCTAGTTCAGCTTTGACTAGTAATGCCACCTTGGGGTGCATTTTCCTAAGCTTTTGTCTGACGGGCTTGATCTTTGGATCGACTGCAAGATGATGAACTACAAGCTTTGGATCGAGTCCTGGCATGTCCTGATATGACCATGCAAATCGACCAATGTTCTCTCGTAAAACCTTAAAGAGGAGGTCAACTTGGTCTTGTGATAGGGATGCAGCAATGTGAACAATTCTAGGGATCTCTGAAGAACCAATGTTGACTTCTCTAGTATCCTCTATTAGAATAGAAGACACCTCTGGTCGATTATCTTGAGGAGGCAATACTAAATCCTCATGTTCTTCTTGTGGCTCTGGATTTTCTTGCTGAGGGGTTCTCTTCGCTGCCTTAGCTAGTCCCAGATTTACCTTAGTTCCAGTTTTGGGTGTATCAAAACTAGGTTGGGGATTTTCTCCAAAATACCCCTTGGGATCTAGCTTGTAGATGTAGGCAGAATCTGGCTTTGTCTTCTTATGAGGAGTTTCAGCTCCCATGAATCTTAGAAGCGCTTCCTCTGATGCGAACTCATCAATATGTATGACACTTGGTTGGTCCCAATCTATGAGTTGTGGATGAGCAAGTGGTAGGTCAATGAGATGGATGGATAGTTCTCGGAGAACAGAGTCTCCTAGGAAGATTTGGTTTGGGATATCGTTGTAGGCTCTCTTTTCAACTTCCTCAGGAATGTCTTCGATTTCAACAAGGTCACGGTGGATGTTCGAAAAAGCGTGACCATTCTCGTTGGTGCCCCCAGTTGTGGGTATGCCAAAGCCAAGACCTGACTTTATTTCCCAATCATGTGTTTCGATGGGACATTGCATGCCCCTTTCTTCTGGTCCTAGTCCACCTCCTTGATAGTTCCATTTTTCAGTGACGAGCTTATGTTGTTGGGGATACTTTTGGCTGAAGTGATCAAGGCGTGCTTGATTTCTTGGAGGTGCATCCTTATGTAGCCAATTGTTGATATCTGGAGTGATCTCCTCATGAAGAGGGGTTTTTGAGGACACAAAGGTGGTTGGGCCAAACTGTTTGTATCGAGGAGGTGGAATCTTCTTAGCTTTGTGATATGTTGGCCGTCCATGGGTATGTGGATCAAGTGGGATTGCTCCGACAGCAAATGCATCTGATAGACTATATTCTCCACATCCTTTGTTGTTGATCTTTACAGTAGATAGGGTAGAGGCAAGGATGGTTTCTGCGTCATTACAAGTGTGGGATGAGCTGGCGATGGCTGTGCCGATGTCTATTCTAGGGCAATGGTTTGTATATGAAGCTTCAACTGCATTGCAGTAAGCAAAGGGTTCTGGATCGGCATGGATGGTTACCTCAGTGCCTTGATGCGGAAATTTGATGCACTGATGGTAGGTGGATGGAACGGCCTTCATAGCATGAATCCATGGGTGACCGAGGAGGATGTTAAATGGTAGGTTTAGATCAACAACATGGCAAACTGTCTCTTGAATGACTGGCCCAACCTTGATTGGTAGCAAAATAGTCCCTTCTGTGGTCCTTTCCAAGTTGTCATAAGCTTTGATGGTGATAACCTCACTGATCATATCTGCCTCAGTATACCCAGCTTGTTTTATGAATTTTAGGGTGCAAATGTTCAAGGCTGATCCATTATCTATCATTACTCTTTTCACGGCAAAATTGGATACCATGATGGCTATGCGAAGTGGAAGGG
This sequence comes from Cupressus sempervirens, assembly GCA_028749045.1. NCBI lineage: Eukaryota > Viridiplantae > Streptophyta > Pinopsida > Cupressales > Cupressaceae > Cupressus > Cupressus sempervirens. The sequence continues at coordinate 850,418,699 of CM053790.1, forward strand.
TGTGATTTGGCTCAACCGCGGGTATGTCAGTGGGTTTGAAAGATAGGGCACATGAGGATGAAAGGTGTCCAACAAGATTACGAAAATCAGTAGCATTGATATCAGAAGGGACACGGGATTCTATGAGAGCACTGTCAAGGATGTCTTTGTACACAGGACTAGTGCGGAGAAGGTCTAAAATGGATATTTGGGCTGGCATGTTCCCAAGGTGTTCCAAGATATTGTACCGGCTTTTTGATGGAGCTGATGGTGTTGATGAAACTGGTGGGCCTGCGATGTTAAATCGCGGTCTTCGAGTGGTGACCGCACACTCATTGTCTGGTCTTCGGATATTGATAACATCGACTGAAGGCTCTTTCTCAGATATACAACCTATAAGGCTACCATAGTCTATATAGGATGAAGTGTGGTCATTGTTCTTCCCATGCTGTTGGTTTGGCTGGCGGTTGTTGGTGTTGTTTTGGATAGGTGCTTTTCCAAGATTTTGGTTGTTGTGTGGAGGAAAAGCATTTTGATAAATTTGTAAGCCTGCATTGGGAGAGTTTTGGGCACCAACAGTGATTTCCTTCTGATCAATGAGGTCTTGCACATAGTCTTTCAGTTTCATGCATCTGAGGGTGGTGTGACCATTTACCCTATGGAACTTGCAATACTCATTGTCCTTGTACCATGCAGCTTTGGATTGGCTTGGATCAATTTGCTGGGTAGGAGGAAATTTGATAAGGTTTTCCTTAGCCAATTTCTCAAAAATAACATCCAATGGCTCACCAAGGGGTGTATAGTTTCTAGGTGCAGGTTGGAATCTGGGCTTTTGCCCTGTAGCTACATTGATGGCATTAGCTTGATTGTTAGACCCTTGAAAGTTGGGTCTTGTATTGTGGTTTTGATAGCTTTGGTTATTTCGTTGTTGGTAATTGGTAGCTTGTTGGTTGTTTGTTTGATATGGTGGGTTAGACTGGTTTCGAGAAGGACCAATGATATTCACATGTCTGGTGTCAGTAACCCCATCTGTTGCAACATGCTTGTTTTTGTTCCAATACCTAGACTTGTCATTGGAATGTGATTGATTTTGGTTGGCCTCTTTGTAAATCTTTACCACACCATCTTTGATGAGTCCTTGCTCAAGGATCATTCCTTTCTCTTTGATATCCTTATAGGTCTGCAAATAGTTCATGGTCATGTGGTGAGCCAAGCTGGGATGTGCATTATCAATAAACATTTTCACCACATGGCATTCTGGCAAGGTGCAGGATATGCGGGTGGTAAGGGTTTGCCATCTTTGCAGGTATTCGGCAAGGCTTTCTCCACCTTTTTGCTTGGTGTGGACAAGATCAACTATTGATAGCTCTGTTTCAACAAGATGGGCATATTGGGCTACAAATGCCTCAGATAATTCATCAAAGTTCTTAATTGTGCGATAGGGGATTCTATAAAACCATTCAAGAGCTGGTCTAGCCAAGCTTTTGGGAAAAAGGCGCAAGAGGAAGACATCATTGTATGCCACGTCCTGGCAATGCATGTAAAATTCTTTGATATGTGTGACAGGGTCTCCTTTTCCTCTGAATTTGTCAAATTTAGGTACCTCAAAGTGTTTGGGAAATGGTGTTGTGGTAATGGCTCTGTCAAATGGGTAAGGACACACATTCTCAAACTTGAATGTCTTTGGATCATTCCCTTCTTGGATGGCTTTCAGGGCTGTCTTCATTTGCTCCCACTCTAAATTGATATGTGATGGTTGGGGTGCCCCCAATGTAGGAGTGCCTTGAGGTAGGTATGTGCTGGATGGGGCCATTGAATATGGATGGTTATGAGGGATTTGCTGATAGGGATTGTACATTGTTTGGGCAGCTGCATGGTGGATGACGGGTTGTTGAGGGGGAGGTGGCGCATATTGCTGCATGTGCTGCGAGGCTTGCTGTTGATATGGGATTTGAGGTTGGGATTGAGGAACATAAGCTGGCTGTGGGTTAAATGGATTGCTTTGTGGAGGTAAGGTATAAGATGGTTGTGAGGCTTGGGGAAAGGATCAGAGGGCTTGTGGGGTTTGACCAATATATGTGGGTTGTGCCCCCATTTGGGATGGCATCTGCAAATAATTGGTGGTTGGCTGGGGTGGTGGATTACCTCCTAGAAGTGGCATTGAAAAGTAGTTGGTAAGTGGAGGTAATGGATTATTTGGTGGTGGAGGTGGTGGGAATTGAAAGCTTGGGAATGGAACTGATGGGGTTTGATAGCTTTGTGGCTGGATTTGGAAGCTTGGTAGAGTGGTGGTGGGAGCTAGGGTCACTTGGGAGCTTGGTAGAAGATTGGCAGTAGCTTGTGGGATTTGATAGCTTTGTGGAGTGAAGGTAGTAGCTTGTGGATTTGTGGCTGGTGGTATTGAGCTCCCGAGACCTAATGGAAATGATGGGATTGTGCTTTGGGCTGTGGTGAACAAGCTGGGGGCGATAAAAGGTTGATTACTTGGCCCCATGGGTGGCATCCCTGTTGTATATTGTTGAGGTTGGCCAAAGATGCTAGCACTGATTTGGGAGATGGGTGGATTTGGAAGGCTAGGTGTGGGAGCAGTAGCAATATTGAAGGGGGTGAACGGTGAGATGTTTTGGGTAAAGGGGGTTTGGAGTGGAGAGGTATGAACCAAGGATGGAGTGGTGGTGGCTGGGTTGGCTTGCGGCATGGAGATTTCAACTTGGGTGGATGATGGTATGTTTGGGTCTGTTGGGTCATATGGATTGGCTGGAGGCTCTTCTTTTGGAATATATTGAGGATAATTTGGATCATAAGAGCCTATGGGTGGTGGTAGCTGCCCAAAAAATGGGTGAGATGGATCTGATAATGGAGGGGGTCTTCCAAAGTCAAAGGTTCCTACATTGTCCCTTCGAAAATTAGCCATGATTGTCTCTTTGTTTTTGTCTATAATGGCATTTACCAATACTGCATTTCCTGGTTGGTTCATGAAAGCTTCAATGTCAATAGGTGATGGCATAGCTGGCTCTGGGCTGAAGGATGGCTGAGTGCTCAAGGGGGGTGAGGCTATTCAATCTAAATGATAGGGCTCCATTGTTTCTTTCTTCTTGGCTAAGCGAGTGACGGGTGGCATGAAAAAATGCTCCTAGGGATGAGATGCAATAATGCTGATGGATGCAAAAGGGGGAAGGCTTTTCTATGCAAATGATTTCCTAGGTTGAGGCAAAGCTATATGAAAAAACCTAAGGAGGATTGGGTTGGGGATTCTAACTTCAAAGATATGTTGTCAAAGTACAAAAGGTCTGCTTTCCTATGTGGAAGCTTGGTGGAGATTGTGTCAACTTAAGGATAGACTGATGATCCTTTAGGAAGAACACGAGATTGACCACTTGTGAATCCCAACCTTTAGCTCAAGGTGATGAGGGATAACAAGTGACAAAGCTAGATTACCCTAGACAAAGCTATGTCAAAGGGATAACCTTGGTGAGATTGGTGGATTTGGAAGATTTTAGGAATGGCAAACTTTTAGCAAGGTGACAACAATTTTGAAAGCTTAGATATGCAGAATTTTGATTACTGGCTAGATGGTATGATTCTAAATGAGATGGATGAGCTAATAATGCTTAAGGGGATAACCTAAGATGGCTGGCTTTTCTACAAAGATGACTCTAGAGTGAAGCTTATCCAAGAAGATGTGGAGAAACAAGGGTGTCTAATCATAGAAATCATGCCTAGTTGGTAAGGCATAAGCAGGATTAACTCCTGGATGTTGGCTAAATTTGATGGTGCGCTCTAACCAGGCCTCTTGAAGTGCTTCGTCGGTAGCTTTTTCCTCTGCTTTGTGGAGTTTGGAAATTCGTGGGCTTGGTGTTATTGCTTTTCTCTTGGCTGAAAGTTCTTGGTATGCTAGAGATGGCTTGAGTTTGACCTTGTGAAACTTCTGTTTGGGTTTGGGTTGTTCTGACATAAATTCCTGAATCTGCTTGGCTTTGGGAAAAATCTCAGTTGTTTTGCTTCAACTTGTTCAACTTCCAAAATAGGCAGTGACTACGCTAAGTGTGCCCTAAGCTAGGATTGACCAAGTTTGGCAAACATTCATTCAACAAGTAAAATAAAAATAAGCAATAGATAGGAACACCCAGATAGAAGTTTGTGGTTCTCAGAATGTGGTACTTGCGCCAAGGAGTGTGTATGTTCTACAAATGTTTCGATCAGTCACTCCAAACACATTAACATCCTAGATGGTTTTCTGCAAGGCAGACAATTGGTTTAGCTAGGGAGTCCTCGATATACGCAAGGTACGTGAGGCCCAAATCCGTAGATGAGACCAAAAGGATGTCACACAGCTGAGAGGAGCGGTAACCCACTTCTCCTCTTTCACTTCTCAAGGGTATAAAGTTCCTTGAGGCTTAGCCCGAATGACAAAATCTTGATCCCAAGAGAGGTGTCTTTCGATTCACCTCCCGATTCTTATACTCCGTCGGAACGCTGGAGTTGAGGTTGTCCAAGGGGTGATGAAATCCCCAAGCAGGCCTCCTAAAAAAGAAACAAGGTTTTGGATCCTAATCTTATGCACCCAAGATGGCCTCGAAAGACGACAAGGGGAGAGAAGACTCGGATGACCTTGGGCTAAAAAACACGCTTGTTCTTTTACCAATTGACTCTTATGTGTGCTAATCTAGACTTTGCAAGCACGCATGTTTAAGAGACAATGTTCAATTCCAACTTGAAGCGCCAACAAAAGTAAATCGATCAAAGAATGCACACAATAAGAAGAGTTAGGGTCAACAAAAGAAAACTCGCGCGCCCGGAGGCCCTCCACGTCAAGTATCGATTAATTTTCTTTAAGGCATTCAAGATTGAGTGTGAGTTTGTTTTAAGCCCAAAACAAAAGTGTGTGAGATTCGATTTCAAGCGTGCGCCTGGAGGCTCTCCACGTCAGTTGTTGTTCAATTTTAGTGCCCAAACTTGAAGTGTGATCGATTTAATCTAGAGTTTTGACCATTTAAGAATTTTGATAAAGTTAAAGCAAACGTTCAAAGACCAAGTGAGTGAGTTAGATTGTGGAACATTTAACACCTTTTTCAAGTAGACCCATCCCCATAAATGGCGCTGAGATTGCAACCAATGGTTAATATTTGATGGGTGATTAGAAAAGAGGTGAGTCCAAGGAACTACTCAAATTGACTTTTGTAAATTTGTATTTTAACTTAACAAAGTTTCTTAAATGTCCAAAAATCCAACTTTACCTAGATTGCATGTGAAAAAGAGATTTGAAATGGTTAATTGATCCTTGGCATTCAAGATTGAATTTTTTTGTTTTAAGCATGCATTCCAAAGAAAGTTGATTTTAATCCATGACATTCAAAAGTGTGTTTTTGAGCAACATTCATTCAATGAAAAATGTGTTTAATTCAAGTTCATTTTTTTTTTAGCAACATGCATTCAAAGACAAATGGTTAAACATTCAAGTTCATTTTTTTAGCAACATGAAAACCTGCAAGAAGCATGGTTAGTGGTTCCATATGTGCTCCAACCTGCAATGAGACAAAAAAAAGCAATTTAGTTAGTTAGCCAAAATCTTCAAAAATGAGAGCTTAACTATGGGAAAATTTTTTTAAACTTTTTTTGTTGTTTTTTCTACGCGTAAAAATGCTTAAAACGGTCTAAATCCTACGAAACCACTAAAAGTCAAATTTTGATTTATACTCTTTTTTTTTTTTTTTTTTTTTAGCTACAAAGTGCAGAAATAGTAAAGCAGAAATGGAACATAAGCAAGTAGAGAACACAGTCTGCCAAAATACGAAGATGCTGAACTACAGAGGCGCCAAAATATGAAGAGGACAAAATAGATTTGCAGCACAGAACCCAGGTGACAAGCAGAGATGTCGATTTTCGCAGACGCAGATTTTTGCAGACGTCGATTTTTGCAGACGCAGATTTTCGCAGATGTTGATTTGCGTAGACGCGGATTTTCGCAGAAGTCAATTTTCGCAGACAGAACATGTTGCAGACGCCAAAATCGCGCCAAAAAAAGCTAAAAAATGCGATTTTTATTTTTATTTTTTAGATGGTATTTCTTCTTCCTAAGTGCGTTCTTTAACCTGCAAAAACAAGCAAAACACCCTCACAACACACTCAAACAACAAAAAACATTAGATGGTTAGAAAAATGACATATAGATGAAAATAGATGATTAAATGAACCATAGTGGGGTCCCACCGGGCGTGCCAAAATGTAGAACCAGAATTAGTATGCAAAGAACATTAACAAATAAAGTAAACATTCACAAACCAAAAACTAAATTCACATATATGCTTAGACTAAGAAAGAAAATAAGAAGTGCAAACCTCACGAGAGAAAACACTCCATGCTTTCTTGATTCTGTAGATGTGTCCTTTTGCTGTGGATGTATGCTCAAGATGCTCAAAAGTTGCTTCAATGGAGATGGGTAATGGCAAATTGGTAGCTTTGTGAGCTCTCAATTTGGCATTATAAGGGTATGGTTGATGGCTTTGGTTCTCAAAATAGCATGGTAACTTTAGCTCAAAGATTGTTGATGAAATGGCTTGGGATGGGATTCAATTTATAGGCTAAGGGGTAGAGGGATGGAGGGCTTAGATGCAAGGATGGATGAAGGCTTAAGGAGGGCTAAGATGCACTCAAAGGGGAGCACATGGATTGTGCTTGTTTAGCACCAATGAGAAGGTGACACTTGTCACAAGGAGGGTGAGTGTGAGAGGGTAGGGTAAAGGGTTGGTTAAAGGCATGATGAGTGGGGTTGAGTATGTAAGAGGGATGTAAGAGGAATGAGTGTGGAAGAGGGAAGAGTGTGGAAGATGGGTGTAAGAGTCATGAGTGGGCTTGTAAGAGTCTTTATGTTTTGTAAGAGCACTCATGACTTAGTGGTTGGGTTTTTTTGAGGGGAGACTTTGGTTTGGATTAGGAAAGTCTTAAACTTGTTTAAGGAATGTGACAACATTAGGGGGTGGATTAGGCTTGGGTTTAGGATTAGATTAGGGATGTTAGAGATGTGCAAGTGGATGGCATTAATGAGGGTGGGTGAGTTAGTGGCTAAGCTTGGTTAGTATGGGTGGATGGGGTGGATTAGGCTAAATGGAGGATTAGAGATAGGTTAGGGTTTTTTTTGAATTTGAGGATTTCATTTATCAAATAGATTTATTTAATAAATGGGGATTTTTGGAATTAGATAGGAGAAAAGGATTTAATTGATAAATAATAGATTATTTGATTTATCAATTAGGACTATAGATGATTAATTAAATTAATCAACTAGGGGATGAAAAAGGATTAATTAAATAAGAATTTAATTAATGATGCCTTTAGAGATGGCTAAATTAGATTACCAAAGTAGTGTAATCAAATTTAGGTGTCTACAATTTCTGCCTTCGACTTTATCCATTTGGCAGTTCTGGCTATTACATCCTTGGAACGGGCATACACATCATTTTCTTCTTTTTTCTCCTAGTCGATCTCTGGAATTGGCATGCAATCAACTTGATCCAGGTAAAATTGATCAACTATTTCCTCTGAATCATCATCTTTCAAACCATAAGTATCCAGCTCTATATTGAACATGATGACCTGCTTGATGGTTAAGCATGACCATAGTCTCTTCCTCACCTCGAATTCATTGTGACAATTTGCCCAGAAGTCCTCTAGCTGTGGGGAGTGAAATAGAGCAAATGCATTTTTGACATTGTCTCTAATAAAGCCAGTGTAGTCAAAATCCATTCGAGGAGTGAAAGGTTTAAGACACAAACGGGTCAATGACTTGGTCGACAATAGAGCTTCTTTCACACTAGGGCATCTATAATGCCCAATCTCAATTGGGAAGAAAATTGAAGAGGCCTTCTTTGAAATTTGAAAGGATTCAAAAAGAGAAGCAAACTGTCTACACATTTCTACTAGCGCCATGGAGTCTGAACAGTAGCGAGGCAATTTTAAGGGTTCACCAAGAAATCCACCTATTCTAATATATGTAAATCTGGGAAACTGAATGAAATAACATCCATAAATCTGAACAGCTTGCATGGCTTCCTCTGACATTCTATCATTTTCTCGCCCTTGCAGCTCAAATACCAACTTCCCTAAAAAGGCATCATTTATTTTCTTAAATTCTTTGCACACCGTGTCATCCTGGAGGTCTTTATAGTATTGATAGATAGGCATGTCATCAACCCAGGGTGTATGCGGAAGATAATCTCAATCTTTGGATGCTTCCAGAATGTAAATTAGATAATAAGATATAAAGAAAGGACCACAGTTGGTAACATTAATCAAGCCTTTATGTAGATTCACGACTATGAGGTCTGACCAATCGATGAACTTGACTCCCTCAACTAACTTCTGAATAAAGAAATACATCCAGGATTCCCAATAGAAAGCATTCTCGTTTCCTTTAATTGTATTCAACAGGAAGACAATATCTGCAATCTCCTTGATAAAATGCTCGATTGTCAATGGTTGTTGCAGCCTAGAACCCCCTTCTGCAGGCTTCAAGAGCCAGGACTGAGCAATCTTGGTGTCATAGCTGGTTTTATTTGCTGCATACAGGCGCTCATCCTCCTCGAATGTCCATGGCTCATAGGGTTCTTTATGAGGAATCCTGAGGGCGGAATTTACACTATTTCTGCTGATTTTAACAACTACTTCCCCCGATGATTTTTTAACGCACCCAGAAACAGGTTCAAAATGGGTCGCACACTCAAGGACGCATTCTGGGTATGAGATAGCAGCAGGAAAAGCAGCGGCCTCTATCAACCCACTCTCTACTAATCTCTGGTAAATAGGACTTGAAGGTGTGTTTCTAGCTCTCTCTATTACCTGAGATTGCTTTCTATTTACTAAGAATGTGTCCCGAATTTCAGGGAGTGAGCTGAGCAAAGGTGGTTTTTCTAACTTAGGCAACTTTGGACGAAAGATTGTCATGATTTTTAAAAGAGGCTAAGGCTAGAGGTGACCCAAAACAAAACAAATACAATTGAAATGTAGAAGAGAATGAGAAAAAGGCACTTACAGTTCAATAGAGACTCAACCTGCAATTTGCCCTTCCTACCCTGTATGTTGAAATTCCTATGAAGAAATTACAAAGAGTGAAAAAAGGTTGGAAATTAATGCATTTAAAGGTAGGCTTGTGCAGAAGATTACAGAGCAGATTCGGCAAATAAGGGCAATAATTTCTCATTAATGTGGCATGAGCAGGGAAGGACGCCGTGTGTGATTCGATTTACTCATTCCCTCAAATCTGCACGTACGCAGCTCAATTGGATAATCATGTCGTAACAATACTAGCCTTTTTCAAATTTTTGCCGTAGCTTGAGCACGTACCCCCTTAGATATTTCTATTTATGACTTAGCATGCCTCAGGAAGTGTTGTAATGGGACCCACCTTAGATCTGATTCGACGACTCAAAACCTGCAAACAACTTATGTTAGTGCATAAAATCGATATTGAACTTGAAGTTGAAGTTTTTGAGGGACGTGTTTCAACTTCTACTTCGTCTTGAAAAAGGGAGGCGCGGGGGAAAGAAAGCTGGATTGGTAGATGAAAACTATCGCTGACCCAAAGTTGAAGTTGAAATGAACAAAACTTCAAGTTCAACTTCCATGATGAGAATGAGACCATGACAACAAACGTCGTTAAAACTATGAGTGCTAACAATGTCCAAGGGGATCTTGGGCTTTTTTATTTGAAAGATAATGAACATTGTTTAGATTGTTGGAAAGGGAAAAGTTAAGATTAAGTTGTAGAATGAGAATCATTGGCTACTACGTGAGGTTAGGCATGTTCCAAGGCTGAGTAGGAATTTAATTTCAGTAGGGAAACTCAGTGATGAGGTTGTGTAGTTACTTTTAATGATAAAAATTGAAAGATTTCAAAAGGTTCCCTTGTAGTATCAAAGGGTGTGAAAGTAGGAATCTTATGTTTTTGTACAGGTTAGACTGTTCCTTCTACTTTGATTGTTTTAGAGAAAAATGAATGTTCAAGAACAATTATTGTAGTTGAGCAAGGAGAACAAACGATTGTTGTAGATTTTGATACAACACTAAGACACAAAAAACTTGTGCACATGAATGAGAAAGGTATGAAATTATTTTATTCAAAGAAAGTTTTACTAGTTCTGAAATGTTTTGATATGGATTTATGTGAAAGTTATGAGTATGGAAAACAAAAGAGAGTGAGTTTTGTGAAGACAGGGAAGGCAAAGAAAAATAAGAAATTAGAGCTTGTGCATATAGATGTATGGAGAATAGCTTAGGTATCTTCCCTTGGTGGCTCTCATTATTATGTTATATTTATTGATGATGCAACTAGAAAAGTATGGATCTATTTCCTTAGACAAAAATCTAATTTATTTCAAACTTTTAAGAAATGGAAATGCTTGGTTGAGAATGAGACAAGTAAAAAGATAAAATGTCTCAGATCTGATAATGGTGTTGAGTATTACAACAAAGAATTTGAAGATTATTGCTCCACCAATGTTATTCACAAATAGAAAACTATTCCAAGGACTCCATAGGAAAATGGAGTGGCTGAACACATGAACAGGACAATAATGGAGCATGCAAGGAGCATGAGCTTGTATGCTAGGTTGCCCTTAAACATGTGGTAGAAGCTATTAATATTGTTGTATATTTGATTAATAGAGGCCCCTCTACTCATTTGGGCTATGGTATTCCATAGGAAGCATGGATTGGTAGGAAGGTGAGTTATTCTTTTCTCAGAACTTTTGATTGTGAAGCATTCACACATATAGATTATAAAAATAGAATCAAGATGGAAGCTAAGTCAAAGAATTGTGTATTTTTTGAATATGACATTGATGAATTTGGTTATAGGCTTTGGGATTCTAAAAATCTTAAAATTGTAAGAAGTAGGGATGTCATATTCAATGATAAATTGTTGTACAAAGATATGTTGCAATAGCATGAGAAGAAAGAAAATGATTATGTAGTGTTGGATGATATTCCAAAAGATGATATTCTAGTAGTTCCTCATGATCTACAACAATCACAACAATAAATACCACACATCCTAGTGAATGTTGGACTATCAACAAGGCTAAGTAGACCTCCAAAAAGATTTTTTCCTTCTTTGTATTCTATCTTACTTACTGATGCTAGTGAACCTGAATGTGATGATAAAGTTGTGCAAGTGGATACAAAGATTCAACAGGAGTCTGTGATGAAAGAAGAAATGGACTCTTTGTTGAAAAATTAGACATGGGATTTATGCAAGTTGCTTGCAGGTAAAAGGGCTTTATAGAATAAATGGGTTTACAGGTTGAACGAAGAGGATGGAGGTAAGAAATGATTTAAAGTCAGGTTAGTGGCAAAAGGATTTACATAGAAAAAGGGCATTGATTTTGATGAGATATTCTCTCCTGTTGTTAAAATGACTTTTATTCACACTATTTTAAGTATTGTGGCTATTTAAGATTTTTATTTGGATCAACTTGATGTTAAAACAAACTTTCTTTATGGTGATTTGGATGAAGAGATATATATGGCACACCCATAGGGATTTGAGGTTAAAGGTAAGGAGAACTTAGTGTGTAGATTGTAGAAAAGTTTATATGGCTTGAAGCAAGCACCTTGGCAATGGTATCTAAAATTTGACAATTCTATGCATGAGCATGGATATAGTAGGTTCCCTTAAGATCATTATGTTTATTTTAAGAGGTTGGATGATGACAACTACATTATTTTATGTTTATATGTTGATGATGTGCTTGTAGTTGAGTCTAACATGAATCACATTAAGGGGTTAAATTCACAATTAGCACATTCATTTTCTATGAAGGATTTGGGGGAAAAAAAAAAAATCCTTGGTATGAAGATTTGAAGAGATAGGAATAACATGAAATTGACATTATCTCAGGCTGATTATATTGTGAAGGTGTTGCAATGTTTCTCTATGGAGAATGTTAAAGCTGTCAGCACACCTTTACCTTGTCATTTGAAGTTGTGTAAGGAGATGTGTCCAAAGACATAAGAAGAGGAGGATAAGATGTCCAAAGTACCTTATGATTCAGCTATAGAAAGCTTTATTGTATGCCATGGTATGTACAATGCTAAATATTACACATGTAGTGAGAGTTGTTAGCAGGTATATGAGTCATCTAGGGCTTGAGCATTGGAATGCAGTTAAATAGATTCTCAGATATTTGAGATGAACATCCAGTAAGTGTTTATATTTTGGGGACTCTATTAATGATTTATAAGGTTATGTTGACTCAGATTTGGAAGGAGATATTGATACCAGGCAGAGTACTGCAGGTTATGTATTTACTGTTGGTGGGGTAGAAGTGTGTTGGGTTTACAGAAGGTTAATAGGTTAATGCTTTATCAACTACAAAGGAAGAGTATGTTGCTACTACATAGGCAACCAAGGAGATGATATGGCTTCAATACTTCTTCATGGAATAATTGGGACACACACAGATGGATAATTATTTATTTATAGATAGCCAGAGTGGCATTCATCTTGCAAAGAGTTGTGCTCTACATTCAAAGACAAAAGACATACAGTTGTGGTACCATTTCATTCGGTTATTTTTGGATGATGGATGGTTAAAGTTGGCGAAGATACATACATATGATAATCCAACAGATATGTTTACCAAGGTAGTAACAATGGAGAACTTGAACTCCTCTTTAGCTTCGGTTGGTCTTCTAGAGTGAATAGAATAAAAGAACAACAGAGTCTAGGGTGGTTTGATATTTAAGTGGGAGCTATAGGTTTAGCGATGCTATGATCAGTCTCCAAGTGGGAGGTTATTATTGTGGAGTCTAATCAGTCTCCAAGTGGGAGATTGTTGTGATGTGGAGCCTAATCAGATTTAGAGGTTTATTCGATGTGGTTTCCCCCCATATTATTTCTACAAGGGTTTGAGGGAAGCACCCCCAAGAAAAGATCAAGGGGCAGTGCCCCATGTGCGCTCCCTGTCATAGTATAGGGTGGGGTTGATGGGAAATGCTCTCGTGGGGGTCCCCTGAAGCCACAAATGACCTTATATTATAAAAGGCATTGATTGCTAATTTTTTATTGGATGACTTATCCTAGCTCTAATTTTGTAAGCGACAAAAGCTTTTATAAAAAGGCTTAGGATTAGGGATTTCATAATTTATGATAATATCATAGCTTCTTACAGTGGTATTGACCTGTAAGGGATTGCAAATTGTAATAAGTGGACAATAATAATATTGGACTTGTTGTTGGTGGACATAGTCTAGGGATCGAGTGAACCACGTTAAATCTTTGTGTCTTGTATTCTCATTTGTGCACTTTATTATTTTATGATATTGGTTGTATTTGCATGTAACTATTATTTACTATCTGTGGTTAATCCTAACATGGAATCTTCCATTCCAAATACTTTAAATGTTTCCCTAATGTATTTTGATTGAGTGATATATATACCATCCTTCATTTGATGAACTTGTAGACCTACAAAGAATTTTATCTCTCCAAATATAAACATTTCAAATTCTTTCCTCATTTCTTTAGCAAATGACTTGCATAAAATCTCACGTCCTCCAAATATAATATCATCTAAAAATATTTTTGCAAGCAATATTTTGTCCTATGGTCCTTCCTTAACATACAAATTTCTCTTATCATTTATCTTTTCAAAAAAAATTCTTATCGAATATCCATGTAGCCTTTCATACCATGCTCTAAGAACTTGCTTCAATCCATATAAATCTTTGTGAAGTTTACATACCATGTTTCTTTTGCTTGGATCAATGAATCCTTAAGGTTGTTCAATGCAAACTTCTTCTTCTAGGACTCCATTCAAGAAAGTTGATTTAACATCCATTTGATATACTTTGAATCCCTTTTGTGCTACATATGCTAGAATTATTCTAACTCCTTCAAGTCTTGCAATAGGGGAAAATGTTTCCCCATAGTCAATACATTCTTCTTGAGCATTACCTTTGCATACTAGCCTTGCCTATTCCTTGTTACTTCTCCTTTCTCATTCAACTTATTTATAAATATCCATTTTGTGCCAATTGAATTCTTATCCTTTGGTCTAGGTACAAGAGACTGTTAGAGTAAATAATTAATTATTAATTATTTAGTCTATTTACTTAAGCTTACTTAGGTAAATGTATTTTATTTATTAGTTGTAGTCTAGGAGTTTGTTATAAGTTGTTAGCAATACATGAGTTTGTTCTCTCCTAAGTCATACTTATCCTCTCACCTTGTTCAAGGACTTTCCACCTCATGTGGATGTATGCTTAGTTGTCACATTTATCTCCTAGCATCTTCTAGCTTGTTCTAGGAGATTCCTTGAGCTCTTTATATTCAAGCTCCCTCATTGTATTTCATAACTCACAATGCATATTGCAAATACAATTTTCTTGTGTTGCAATATCTTTTTCTCTCTTATGTCCATTTAGGGTTTTTCCCTTGCTCCACACTCTTCCTTCCTTGGCTTCTCTTTGATAGGTTTTTGCATGCAGGTGATCTTGGGCATCTTTGAAGTTGGATTTCATCAACTCCAACATGGTATCAGAGCCTCCTTGCTACTGCTTGATTGAAGGATTTTTGAAGCCGTGATTTGGAGTCACAAACCCTAGTTTGTTTGTGCATTTTTTCTTCAAATCAGGGGAACAACAAATTTTCAGAGCACATTGGGCCCAAATGGACATTACCATTGGATTCAAAAGGTGCTTTTCAGCTAGGATCCATATAAAATTTGTTGATTTTGGAGACAAGGCTCTAGGAGGCAAATTTTTTTTGCTTGCAGGGCTTTCCCTATGGTTGTACGGATGCGTAGAGCAACAAAAATTTAAAAAAAATTAAAATAAAAAAATGACTATCGCCACCATGCTATCGCAGATCCACCGCCATGCCACCAGCTTTCAGCCTATAGGTCGCCACAGCCAGCTGCGTAGCCACTGCGACATCATTGAGGCCTAGTCTCAGCCTCCGTCGCCACTTCTCTTGAAGACACCCCCTAATTTGGCCACCACCGTCGGTGTTTACGACTAGTCTTGCAACTTCTACTGGTGGTTTTTTCTGATGGATAGCTCCACCTCCACTCGAGCATACTCAGTAGTGTTTGCATAGTCTGCAGCCCGCGTGGCACTTCTGACAGCCCAGTTAGTAGTTGCTACCACTTGGCACCATGTGGGGGTGACACGTGGCATGTGCGTCGTGTGGCACATTGCCACATGGTCACTGCCACATCATCCTATCTACCACGTGGCTTCTTTTTTCTATGATGGGCCATAGACCATCAATTTTAATCCTGTGAATTGCTGACATCAACATGATGTCACTGCATCATGTGCCTTCTTGCACCTCTTCGGGTAATTTTGGACCTACTTGCAATTTTTTGGCCATAACTTGAGCATACGAAGGTATTTTTCCGATCCGAAAGAAGTGTCAGAAAGATGGTTCCAAGATGGAGACATTGGTCTAGGTATTTTCAGGTTTTGATGCATTTTTATTATCTATTATTTTAGTTGGAGTTTGAAGTTGTGTTTTTGACTTCGACATGCATATCTTTTGCATCCCATGTCAATTTTTTGAAAATGCTATATTTTTGGAAAGCTGGTTCTATCATCTTTTCATAAATGTAGTCCTTTTCCTTAGATTTTGGTTCATGCTCTTTCTATCATGTTTTTGGCATTTTTTTTTCTCTATGGTGAATATCTTGGGTGTTTTAGGTCTGAGGATCATTTTTCTAGCATGGTTTCTTTTGTTTTAGGCTGTACTTTCTTTTTTGTTAGCTTTTTCCTTGTTTTGATCATTATAGACATCATTTGTAAGCACTTTTATGTATTGCATTGAGATAAAGTGTCACTTTTGCATTTTGGGTTCATGAATGTTGTTTTTGAGTCAGTTGTACATGCACTATTTTTATAAAGCACCATGGTGGGGATAGTTGTTTGCTATTTTAGGCATTCTCCCTTTGTCAAGTGAGTGTCCCTTCCATGACATTAGCCCCATGTAGCATCATTGTGACTATGTCTTTATAGGTGTGTATACCTCTTCCTCTCTCGTCGTTCTTGCTTCGTTTGCAGGAGATTTTTGGCCCACCTTCTCAGTTGCCTGTCATCTCACCCCGTCTGCATTAAGGGGGTTTATGTTGTTGTTCTAATTCATTCTTGGTTCAATGCTTTGATAGCGTGAACTATGTATTTAGTGGTTGATCCTATATACAAGGTGATTGCAGTGGCTGGCTACCTATGCATTTTGGTGAGATGGATCATCTACCATAAAGACATGCTTGATTCGTGCCTTCTTCTTCCATGGAGGTTCTTCAGACCAGTAGTTTTCTTCTTGATGGAAGATTTTGCGGCTTCTTCATGCTTTAGTGATGCTCTTCATGATCACTCCTTGTTCCTATTTTAGGGGACATTCCCCTAGTTGGAGGCTTCTTCAGTTCTTCACTAGGTTCTTACCTCTTTTTGGGGGAGGGTTTTTCCCACATGGTTTTCTCTCTTTCTCCATTTTCAGGGGTTGCATCTTTTGCATTTGTACATGGGTACCTAACATGGCCTCATTTTCGGGACCCATTCTGCATTTCTTAGTTTTATGAGCTTAAGGCATTTCCTTAAGTTGCACTTAAGGGGGGGTGTTAGAGTAAATAAATAATTATTAATTATTTATTCTATTTACTTAAGCTTACTTCGGTAAATGCATTTTATTTATTAGTTGCAGTCTAGGAGTTTGTTATAAGTTGTTGACAATACGGGAGTTTGTTCTCTCCTAAGTCATACTTATCCTCTCACCTTGTTCAAGGACTTTCTACCTCATGTGGATGTATGCTTAGTTGTCACACTTATCTTCTAGCATCTTCTAGCTTGTTCTAGGAGATTCCTTGAGCTCTTTATATTCAAGCTCACTCATTGTATTTCATAACTCACAACACATATTATAAATACAATTTTCTTGTGTTACAATATCTTTTTCTCTCTCATGTCTGTTTAGGGTTTTTCCCTTGCTCCACGCTCTTCCTTCCTTGGCTTCTCTTTGACAATTTTTCACATGCAGGTGATCTTAGGTGTCTTCGGAATTGGATTTTATCAACTCCAACAGAAACCATGTCTTATTCTTTTATATTTCTTCAATTTCTTCATTCTTTCCCTCTATCCAACCTTCATTTTATAATGCATCTTTTATAGATCTAGGTTCAAATTCACTAAGAAAATATGTACCCTTTAATTTTTTCCTTGTCAATATGAATTTTACCTCTCCTCCAATTATTTTTTTAGGTGCATGAGGTCATTTGACAAACTTTGCAAGTCTTGGATCTTTCTTTCTTCACTCTAAACTTGGTTCACCATGATCTTCTATCTTTTGTTTGGGCTCCTCTGGCTGATTTGACTATAACTCAGGTTCCTCTAGCTATGACTTGGGTTATACTGCTTGTGACTCGGGTTACACTACTTATGGCTGCAACTTGGGTTGAACTATCTGTGAGGTGGGTGCCTTTGTCTATCACTCAGGTTGTACTACCAACTACTGATTAACTGCAACTGATTGTGGTAAAGTCTCAGGTTCCTCCTCACAATATACACACTTTATGTAGTCTTTAGGTTCCTTGCTACTCTCTTCTTCACTTCTTTTTGCAAACTCATCAATCTTCACATGTGCACTTTCAATGACTTTGTGAATAGAAAGACTCAAACATTTGTATGCATTTCTTTTATTAGAGTAACCTAGGAATATACCTTCATCACTTTTTATGTCTAGATTTCCTTTCCTTACATCTTTTAAGATATAACATTTCCTTCCAAATACTTTGAGATAAAAAATGTTAGGCTTATATCCATACCATAATTCATTAGGTATTTTGTTTGTACCTTTCTTTAGTTGAACTCAGTTTCGTGTATGAACTACTATGTTGATTACTTCTCTACAATATTTTGGTGCAATATTCTTCTTATTCATTAGTGTTCTTTCACATTCCATGATGGATCCAATTCTTCTTTCTTCTATTCCATTTCCTCTAGAGTTTTAGGTGTTGATACTTGTCTTTTGATTCCTCTTTCATTGCAAAACTCATTGAATTCATTTGAGATGAATTCACCTCCTTTATTTGATCTCAAGAATTTCAAATTATTCCCTATTTCTTTCTCAACTCTAGCAAAATACCATTTGAACTTTTGAAAATCATGAAACTTATCTTTTAAAAACATTATAGTCATCATCATAGAATAATCATAAACAAATAGAATGAAATATATGTCTCCACAATAGCTTTCCACACCTATTGGCCTAGAAAGACTTGTATGAACTAGTTCAAAATTTTAGGATTTACTTCTAAAAATCCTTTCACTCATTTTCCCAATTTGACGTTGTTTGCACATGCCCATCTCATGTTTCTTTAGATAAGGTATGCCTCTTACTCTTTTGTTCTTGCTTATGGTAACTAGGTTATCAAACTTAACATGACACATCCTTTTATGCCATAGCCAAATTTCTTCTATTTGAGCTAGAAAACATGTACTTTCAGTGAGATCAAGGTAAAACAAGTTACCTTTTGTCTGATTTCCAATCCCAACTAGGTTTCCCTTTCCATCCAATAACTTAGCTTTGTCATTCATGAATTCAACCTTCTATCCTATATTGGTCAGCTAAGCTACATTAAGTATTTATGTCTTAATCCTTTAACCCAATAGGCATTTTCATATTTGATTCCTTCTGTTAATGCTACAATTGCTTTTCCTTTTATATAACATGCTTCATTTTTTCCAAATCTAACACTTCCACCATCACAGTGTTCTAAATGCACAAACTTAGTTTTGTCACCAGTCATGTGATGAGAACAACCACTATCTATGATCCATGTATGATTTTTGCTAACATGAGAAATAAGTGTCATCTTGTCATTTTCCTCATTATCAGATTCATCCTTAACAACAATATAGACTACTTCATCATCATCATCACTATCAAAATCTTTAGCAATGTAACAAGTTTTCTTACCTTTATCTTTGTAGTCCTTATAGCCCTTGAATTCTTTCTTGCCTTTTAACTTGCTATAAATTTTTCTTATCTTTATCTTCTTTTTTTGGACATCTTTCAAAAATATGACCAACCTTTCACATGAGAAACAAATCAACGAGATTTTACATTTGAATTTTCCTTTCCCTTTTGATAATATTTTTTAAAGTAGGGCTTCAATAACTTCAAGGTCTTCATTTGAATCATATTCTTCATCACTGTCAACCTGTTTGCCTTTTGAGTTTCGTCCTTTTCTACCAAGGGTTAGTTTGGCTTTGAATGCAAATTCAAGATTGCTAGAAGTAGGAGCATAGTTATCAAAGTTATCCAATTCAAAAGAAGTCAATCTTCCCACAAGTGCATCCAAGGTTATATCATTTTAGTATTGCATCACATCTCTTGAATTGCTGAAACTCTAATAGCAAAATTAGGAAGAAGTGTTCTTAGTACCTTACTGACTACTATTCCATCATCAAAATTTCCTCCTCTAGCTCTAATTGTACTTGCACTTTCTTTGATTCTTTCACTATATTGGACAATGTTCTCACCTTCTTTCATTTTTATTCGATCAAACTTGCCTCTCAAGCTTTCTTCCTTGGCTCTCTACACATTTGTATCACCTCCATAGGCACTCTGCAACTTTTCCCACATATCAAATGTAGTAGGACAATCTTTGACCTCATCAAACTCAAAATAGTTTAGAGAGGAAGCTATATCAATCATCATTATATTGTGATCATTTACTTCTTTCATCTACTCCACAATCATAGGTTTAGGTGGTGGCATCTATCTATTTTCCAAGTAGAATAGACCAATATTACTAATGCTTGATAGGTGCAACTTCATCAACTTGTGCCATACTGAAAAGTTATCTCTGTTAAGCTTGGGAATCTCCCTTCTATAAGAAATCTTGATCTTTAGCTTAGGTCCTTAAAACCTTTCTTGCAAGCACCAAATTCTCTAATATCAATTGTTGGAAATGTAAGAGTATAACTAAGAGGGGAGGGGTGAATCAATTACTTCCTGTTGCTAGATGTCAATTCAAACTTTTCCCTTGATCAAGCAATACTATTCAACTCGGTTAACACTAGAATATTACTGGCACTCAGTTAACAAAGCAATCTTATGATTATTAATCTATTATAGCCTTTAGCAACTTAGTTCCATAAACATAAAGCATAAGAAAATAACATGAACACAGATGACACCAAGATTTGACGTGGAAACCCAATTTGGAAAAACCACCACGCAACTAGTTACAATATTTTTCACTCTTATAAAGTGAGCCCTATTAGGATCCAACCCTATTAAAGGTTACAAAAAATATTGTTAATTATGATCTTGTTAGAGGATTTAGAGCACCCTACTAGGGGTGGCCTAGTTAGAGGTATTCAAACACTTCAATCTTGAAATGTCACCTTGTTAGAGGATTTACAATATGACTGTTAAGTCAACTCTATTAAGAGATTTCTTCACTACTACAATGGTTAGAAGGTAACAATAATTTGACCTGATTTATGAAGTAACTATCTTTTTAGATTTAAATCTCTATTCTAGCTTGACTTCTGGATCCTTCCTAATTACATATTTCTTACAACTTATTTTTCATACTTTCTTGCTCTACCTTCACTCACATATCCATCTTTTATTTCAGATTCCACTTGTACTCCTTAGGTTTACAACTTAACCTTTCTTATATATCATAAGCTAAGACAAGTCGGCTTGAATACCCTTCCAAATAATCAATAAAAATCCAAATAATCAGCCTCAAATAATTAAATATTAGACAATTACATTATGTTGTCACTTTGTCAATACTAGGATTGAACACTTGGTCAACACTATGACTCCTTTGATGCCCAATCACTCAGTCAATACTGCAAACATGATTCTCTTCATTAACCAAGTGCTCGATTAATACTAGAAAAGTATTTTTTACCCAATTGCTTGGTTAATACTAAGATATACAAGGTTAATACTATAAAATCTATAGTGATCAATTAATATAGACATTTGTGTAACATCAATGACAACATACAATTGAAGAATTATTTCCAACAACACATTCAATGACATAGTGTACATGAGTGAAGGAAGGATAGAGACTGTGGCAATCAATGATGAATCAAACACTATTCCTATGAAGGTAATGGCTAAGCCAACATCACAAACTAAAAGCCAAATTCATGTCATGTTTTTTTAGTTGTCATTCCTACATAGCTATTGGACTCTAATCCTATGTTAGTACATATCAAAGATTATCCTACAACTGAGACACAAGTGGCAACACAGTTGGTTGAAATTACAACTGCCCCTATTGCGATACCAAGTAAGATGTCAGTTAGTGTAATGGAAAAGAAATTATTGTTGAGCAATAGAGAGGTCTAGTCACTACTGAAGAGACAACAAAGATAGATATAGAAACAAAAATAGAGGGCAATGTTACAACAAATGTTGAAGGAGAATAGAGAGAGAAGGATGAAATGATCAAGTTGAGAAATCTTCTACTAGCGTGGAAAGGCCACAAGCCTCAAGACCACAAATTGAGGGAGCTAAAGAGGTAAGAAAACAATGTTCCATAGTTGAATTCAAACCTATTGATGAGAAGGAATAGTGTGGTGAGCCTAAGAAAGCCAAAGAACCTAAATTTGAGAGTCAAATCTTGAGTCTGGAGCTCCAGACACAAAGCTTGCAAGTATCCATGCTAAGCTCCAACACTCCAAGTAATAAGACTAAGAAGAAGAGAGTCCAGTTCCCTATTTCATTTCAAGCTAAGCCTATTACACTTGATGAGGACATAATCATACTTTATTGGGACAAGTCTAGCTCGACTAAAGAGAAAATGAAGATTCTGAGGGAATTATTTTCTAGAAAAGAAAAGCAAGCCGAGCTGAGATGAGAGAACCAACAAAAGAAAGCAAAAAAATAGATGCTATATGACATTAAGGATATATTTCTCGATTCTTTTTTTATTGATAATTTATATGAGAATGCTCCATTGTTGAGCAACTAATTAAGATTTTAGAGAGAATAACTAACCTAGATATTGATGCGAATGAAAAATTGATGAAATGGTTAGAAAAAAAATTTGAGAAGAGAGTAATAGAAAATTTAGAAGTAGAAATTATTGTCAAACATGTTGAGCTGTCAAAACTTGTCACAAATTTGGAACAAGTTTCAATTAATGTACATATAATGCTTAGAAAGTTATGTGATACTCTACATACACCAAGGACATCAGAGAAAGAATGGATAAGTTGGAAGTTGATTTGCAGTATAGTGCCAATGCACTAACTATGGATGCCAGTTCCAATGTTGTGTACTTATCCAAGGTCAATTTTCAACAAACAGGCTTACAAAGTTGATTGCAACGTATAGTTCAATAAGAGAAAAATTGATTTCAATTCAAGAAATGGTGACACCTCATCTTGAGGTTATGCAGATGCATTTAAAGAATGAAAAGGAGTTAGTCCTAGTATATCCATATCTATCATTTGTTGACATCATGGTGGATCTTGAAACAAAATTGAAAAATAGAGATTCATGTTATTGAATCCATAAGGACTAACTGGGATAGTACATTAAGAAACATTTTGCAATTCACAAACCATTTTTGGATAAGTTCGATTTGATTCCTCCACCCTAGTAGCCATAAGTGACAAAAACAAGGGGGAAATGTGATGTAGGAGCATCCTAGGGTAATTGTCAATCCTTCATGTCGGAGTGTTTTGTCCTTGGAGGTAGGGAACTTGGTCAAAGAAAGATGTGTGGCTCAATCATTACTTAATAGTTTTTTTGTAGTATAAATTGAGTATTAACATGTCATATTAACTGAGTTGCAGTGTTAATTGAGTATTAACCTGTCATGTTAACCGAGTTTAGTGTTAACCAATAGTATAACCGAGCTTACCATGTTAACCAAGTTTGTAGTGTTAACTAATTTCATAGTGTTAACCAAGTGTTCTTTCATGTGCCAAGTGAACCTAATAGTTGCTGATAATTAGAAGCGGTTTTCTGATGCTCAGTTATGTCTTGGTTCCAACTTTGCCCAAGTTGAATGTGTTTAGTTTCTAGTGTGAGCCAACCTTGGCATTAATTTGATTGCATTTAATTTTTGTTGTAATCCAACTTGTAGCTTAAATATGCATTTAATGCAAGGGTTTATTTAATTTGTAACATACTAGGCTGACCTATGGCTTAGTTGGGTATAAGTAAGGAGTTGGAGAAGAGGATGTGGCAGAGGAGCAAACTTTGAAGAGCTAGTAGTTGAGGCTTGGGAAACAAGGAGATTGCTTGGTGGGCTTGTGAGCACAAGTTTAGATCTTCCTTGGAGGTTTCTACCAAAGTGTGATCTAGAATAGCTAGTGTTTGGATTGGATCTTGAGGGATCTTGCAAAACTATTAGTGTAATTTCTATTATATTTGGTCATAACTAGGAAGGCCTTACAACCTGACACATTCCATCTAATCATTTATTTTATGAATGAAGAGTTGTGTTTGGTATCAAATCTTGTATTTTGTATTGTCTTTTTACTATGTGGTTATTTTTTGGGGGCTAAGACATCTCCTTTAGGGATTCTCCTGCCTTGCACTACATCAAAATGTAAGTAAAAGACAATGGAGATAAATAATGGTAATGATCAAGATGACATTGATGATGAATATGGATGATCAAGGGGAGTTTTTTAATTTTTTTTGATGTTTCAAACATGTATATACCAAGTGTAGAATCAAAACATGTAAAATGTTTATCAAGTTAAGTTATGGATTATATTTTAGGGGGAGACCTTGTGTTTTAGTTTTTGTAATGAAAATTTTTTTATCATGAAAAATTGTTTATGCCACTAACGTAAAAGGATGAGATTGTTGATCCCCAAGTCATGTTTTTTATTAGTATCAAACACTTAGTCATTCGTAAGGCAGGGTCATTCGGTCATCATTGTGACTGAATCATCCTATATAGGCCGAGTTAAGCATTGAAGACTTGTATATATTTCAAGTTATGTATAAGCAGTAGTTACTATCAAGCAAGTCAAGGGTTGTTGAGTACTCTAGTGATTTCCAAGTTTATTAGAGAAAGCATTTCACACCGAGTGATTCAAAAGGTTGAGGGGCAACATGATGAAACAATTTATATCGAGCATTCTATGACATGGTTCACGTGTGTGAGTGTATGGATGAAGAGTTTGGTTGCATATGAAATTTTGAAGGTGAATCAGAGCATTAAAGACAGAAGAGATTGAGCAATGCAATGAACAGTTTTGTGTAGAGATAAAGAAGATCAATCACAATAAGGTGATAATACATTGTATGGAGGGGATATGATATTAGCATTGCAAGTGCATATTGAAGGATTGGTTACTATACATTCTAATAGGTGTTCCAAGTTTTAAATATCCTAATAGAGTAGCTTTAACAAGCTTTTGTAAATCTCCTAACAGAGTACTCACTTAGTTGTGATGCAAAAAACCTTTAATCAAGTTAGAACCTAGCAGTTCTTTTAACCTTTAACAAGGAAAACCTCTCATAGGGTAGATCATTAGAAGTGATCAAACATTGTAGCCTTAATAGGCAAAATTTATTGATACAGTAGTGAATATTTTATGGGTGTCATTCCCACTGCAGTTTATGTTCATCTTGGAGGGTTTATGCATTACCAAATCTATGTGTTATGTTTTTATGAGTTTTTATTCATGTAGTTAGAATTTAGAGATAATATTATGTTGATGTGAATGATTACATTGATATAAGATTAATGTTCAAATGAGGGTTTATGTGGTGATATCAAATATGTTTCATGATTGAAGTATGAAAATTTTTATAGATCCTGATTGACCTCCCCCCCTCTCAATATCACACTTTCCCTATTAGATTTCCAACACAAAAGCCAATCTTTTCTTCTTTTACAAATCAGTCTTCCCAACACTTCTGCCAAAATGATAAATAGGAAAGGGGAAAGAGGGTCCCCTTGCCTAATCCATTTTTCAATCTCAAAAAAACTTCAGGGGATACCTTTAACCAAAACTTAAAAATATGGAGTAGAGATATAACTTTTCACCCAATTTACCCACCTTTGATCAAAACCAAACTTCAACAACACCCTCATAAGAAAACCCCTATCCACCTCATCATATGCCTACTTGATGTCAAGCTTGACCATCATTTTTTTCAAACTTCTAAAATTACTAGGAAAGGTTTCATATTTTTTGTCCTCTAAAATTACAATGAAAGATTTCATCTAATTTATCTCTTGAATTATCTCGTGCCTTTTATTAAGGGAAATATGAAATTTTTGAAGTCACTGGATACTACATATGCCGGGGGTGCTTCAAGTCTCACAAAAGAAGAGAAACGATAGTGGGGATTCTTACAGTTTAAGATTGAAGTAGTTGTGCTTTATTAACTCGTTCTTGAAATAAATTATCTATGATTATTATCAACCATTTTTAGTCACGCCTTTCTCCTCCTCCCTCATTACTCTATACACAACACACCTTTTGTTTCCCCTTCAAATTTACAACCTCAATTTTTCCCAAAATGAAACAATAATTATTTGATTTTATTTGATTTATTCTGATGACTTCATAGCTAGTTCAAAAAGAATTGTTAGAACTTCTTGTCTTCTACGCTTTGCCCCTCATTTCATTTTTCTTCTCTTCTTCTTTTGTTGGAAACTAAAATTGGAAAATTGTTGTGTTGTCATTGATGTCAAACCTTATTAGTGAGGTAGTTTTCTATCTGATCTAAGTGTCATATCTATTTAACTAATGAAGAGGATTTGAGAAGTTGGTCATAACAAAAGTATCTAGAGAAAGGTTGAGCTATGAAGAGGAAACTAAAAATGGACACTTGATTAGTTAGACTTTGATAAGATAAAGTTATTGTTTAAATCATGTTGAAAGTGGAGAAGACAGTTACACCGAAGCCTTGAAGAAGTGATCAAAGATAGACCAAATGCATAGGCTTGACCAAGTAACAAAGCAAAAGATTAAGAACTTGAAGTATATATCATGTGATGCTAGTCTTGACTGAGCCACAATAAGTGTCAAGCATAAATAGTGTTGATTGAGTATCCATATTGACTGAGTGACAATTTAAGTGCCGAGCAAGAAATTTAGTAGTGAGCAAGTAACCCAATGATGACTGAGTGTTAGAACATAGTGTTGTCCAAGGAACAAAATTTTAATAGTTTATGAAAAATTGTAATTCCAACTGATAGAGTTGATTTCTTGGAATATGGAAAGCATGTTTAAGATAAGGATGAATGACTTGGAACATTTAAAACAAGGGAAACTATGTTTGTGCATTTCTATGCAATCAAGGAGAAGTTTGGGGAAGTTTCTAGAATAGAAAGAAGAGGCAAAATGATGGAAGGATTCGATGAATCTAATATAACCCCAAGATCTACTATGGTGTTTAAGTGGAAAAAGATCAAAATTAACTATTTAAGGAGGTACAAGGGCTAACTTTAAAAATGGTTGAAGGTTGGAGCAGTGCTGATGCTATTTGCAGACACCTAAATCCGATTACATCATTTAAGTAATCCTATTTAGTCTCCTCCTAAGACATTATTTATTAAATATTTAGTATTTAATTAATTTATTGTCATCCCCCTAGTTAATTAATTCATTTAATTTACTATAGTCAAATTGATAAATTAAATGACAATCAAAAGTCTAATTATCAATTAAATCCCTATTCTCTTATTAAATAAAATAATTTCACTGTGCCTATTTAATTTGATTCCAAATTCCTCTTTGATTAAATAAATCATTTTAAATCAAATCCCCAATCTCTAATTATTCCCAAATCCCTATTATTAGCTAAATCCAACCCATTCACCCATGCTAACCTTGCTTAGCTAACTAATGAACCCACCTCATTAATGCTAGCCCACTTGTATCCCTCTAACATGCCACTTGACTCATAATCCCCTCCCAAGCTAAGCCTAATCCTTTTCCTAAACATGTGCAAAACTTTAAGCAAGCATTAAGAATTCCTAAGACAAAGAAAAATCAAACTCTCATCCTAATCCCTCTTACATTCCTAACCACTTACATTCCTAACCAAATGCATTAAAGGCTCTTACATAAACATATAAAGCCTCTTACATTCCTCTTCCACACTCCATCTCCCTCATATCTCCTTTGACCATATATTTTTCCCATCCTCTCACATCAAATCTCCTTATGACACTTGTCACAAGGCTATGGATTTAAGAGAGCACAATCTATGTGCTTCCCTCTCCTTGAATCCTAGCCTAACCTCACCCCTCATCCATCCTTGCATCTTGGCCCTCCATCTTCACATCCTTGGCCTATAAATGAACCCTATCCCTTCACAAATGGAAGCCAAGTCTTATACAAACTTATAATGCCCCTTTGCAAAACAAATAAAAAAACCATACCCTTACCATGGAAAAATCCATACTCACCTCATACACCATGTTTCATCCATTGAAGGCTCCCATCTATTGAAGGATTAAGGTACACTTGAGCATACATATCTCCATCTTGGACACATCTACTCATCAAAGGAGGATTGGAATGTCAATCATGTGGTTTTCATTCTCTTTTACCTTATTTTCTTTTGTCCATTCATAGGTGTTAACCTTATTCTTCTTGTTGATTGCTTTGTTTAACCATTGCATTCTATTGACACTAATGATTTATAGGTGATACACTTTGCACGCCTAGTGGGAGCCCACATATGGGTCATTTTTTCATCCATATTAATCTATTTTGGTTTATAAACTAATGAATTGACAAGATAATGGTGTTTTTTGTTTCTTGGATGTGGTTAGGAATGGTCGTCATTGATTGTGTAGGTCTAGAGATGCACGTAGGAGGAAGAATCACACCTTGCAATGCTCAAAAACACTCAAAAAAGCTCTTGGCAATTTTTTCCCTTTGTCTTGGCACTTATGTGTCTCCTTTCTACACATCCATACATTATTTTGGCACATTCATGACTTTTGTTAGTGCATTTGCAACACATCTGCACATTCATTACGCTTTTTAGTGCTTTTCTGCAAATTTTCCTATAACTAGTAGGTGCATCCTCCTAGAGCTCCTAATTTCATATTTACCCCTTTTCCTATGCATTCATATTGTATTCTAAAACATTTAATTTGTATACTTATGCATATACTATTTTATTAGGTGTTTTTTATCTCGTTTTCTGTGCATTTGTTAGTTTATTCAACACATTTATAATCATTGTTTAATCTTTCATTCCACACTAGCAAACACAAAACTTAGCTATAGTTTTGCTTCCATTTTTTATTACAACACATTCATTCTATATTCCAGTGCATTCATTTTGCATTCTTGCACATTCACCTTTTCCTTCGGTGCATCTGTCCACTCCTGTGGCACATCTATTTTCATGCTGTGCATTTGACCCTTCATGTTGTGCTTTTGTTTGCTATTAAAACACATTTGTTTTTTCCAGCAATGCATTTGTAATTTTATATTACACAGTTATTACTGGCAGTTTCCTTTCCTTTGGAATTAACTTACATGCTTTAATCACTATTTTACAAAGACCACACTTCAGTTTTGGGCTTAAAATGAAACTCATCAAATCTTGAATGCTACCACACTTAAATTATGGAAATTAAAATGAACATCACACTTCAATTTTGGGACTAAAACAAACAAATCTTTTCATCAAAATTTTAGATGCTTAAAAGGTGAAAAAAACCACACATTTCATTTTGAGCTTAAAAATAATATTACAAACACTTCGATTTGGGGCTTAAAAACAAAATTCAAAATATTACATGATTAAAGGTAAAATGCTCCTATTCCCATCCTTTTCCAAAGCTTTCATGAATGGTTTATTATGTTGACTCATTTTATTTTGTTGACCAACGTTGTCAAGTTGGAATAAACGTTTTATGCTAATCACAAGTGTCTTCAAAATAGATAGAAAATCTAAAAGCTTCAAATATTGAAATGAACCATGTGTTTTGTATGCCTTAAATTTTTCTTTTCAATTTTTCAAATAAACCCCTTAAAGTATGCGATACATGTACTGAAAGTTGTTACTAAGATCATTCACAACAACCTAGGAGTGCTTCTAGTGAGTTCATCATCGTTTGGGAAGTTTCTTCCCTTTGGATAGAAGATCAAATCGGTAAACCCCTCTGGTGGGTGTATTAATGAGAAGAAAGGTAAAAAAAAATTCTCCATCTAGACAAGTTTGAGTGATGTGTTTCTGATGGTAGTTTGAGGTGGGAAATATTTCCCACAATTTTAGCATGGTTAGAATAGACTCTTATGTGAGTCACATGCATAATGGCTAGCCAACTTGACTCTACAATTCTAATTACAAACCAATTAGTAGCTATCCCTTTTATCCTTGGTGTGTTACTCATGGTGCAAGGTAATATAAGGCTTCTCTGAAGCTACTTGACATATGTGTTTTCCCTAGTAGAGGCATACAAATACTTGGATTTCATCCCTAAAAGTCATTGTCCCCATAGAAGGGGGACTTCTATTTGTCATACGTTGAAGGATCATTGACATGTAACTTTGTCGATCAAATCTTGTATCGACTTACCTCTTCAATTTAGAGAGAAATATTGTTAGAAGCATGAATGCTAATGATACTTCTATGGGGGAGTATTGTAGAAGCATGATTAGATTATTATTATGATGATATTTTACATTCATGATTGTGTTTGTCATTGATGTCAATATAGCAATTTTCTGTGGTATCTGATAGAAAAACAATGATAAAGATCAAGTTGGTACAGATAGATCATTGAGCATTTTCACTAAGAAAGGTTAAAGGAATATACTACTATGTGTCTAGCATATGTAGCTAACCTCAAAAGCACAATATATTAATTTTGGAAGAAGTTATGCAAGTTTTGGTGAAGATTGTTTTGAGATAGAGTTTATAGAAGCATGTTCTAGTAAACTTGTTATATCTCTTAGCAAAGTTGCTATTTTGAGAAGAATGGTTAAAGGCATATAGAAGAGATGTTGGAGATGATGTAGTTAAGCTAACGCATTATAATATCATAAGTACAAAAAGTTATTCAAGTTATAAGGTGATAGATTAATGTTATCGCTAAGTATAACATGTTCTTAATAAGGTCCTAGAATAATTAATTGAGAAGGTGTAATAGCCAACTCAAGGAATTGTTTTATGGATTTGGTATAAAGGAAGGACATTTTCCATTGTTATGTATGAATTTAGGAATGATTTCAAGAAGCACAAAGAGCAGAACAGAAGTGAAACAAGTTGATATGTGAGGATAAGAAGAATAGAGCGAAGTTGGAGAGAACTTCATTGCTGAGGTTTTATTCTAAGATTTGAGGTTTGATATTTGGATTTGAGGTTTGTGACCTGGTCTACAAGGTCTGAGAATGAGTGGTATGGTTGATAGGATAAAGGAAAGAGGTTAAAGCATAGTAGAAACAAGTATTCTACAAGGAATAGTTGAGAGATTAGTTGGACAGTGAAGTTAAGTGGTCTTACCCCAGCAGCTGTTTGGACAGTGGGCCCTTCTACCTTCTACAAATCCTAACAAGGACTCTTGTGTATTGAATATTTTTATAGACTCCTAATAGGGTCCATCCTCTAACATGGAATACACATATTAGTATATCTTTGTGGGCATCATTCCCACTAGAGTTTTCCCTATAATCAAGGGTTTCCCTAGTTAACAAATCTAGTGTAATTGTGTATGTGCATCTTGTTATGGTTTCTGTTTATTTTAATTGGATGGTTAAGATTAATTAGGGTTGATAAATGTTTTAATTGGATAACTGATTCACCCTCCCCACTCTTAGTTATCTTGGTGGACTACTATTTTAACAATTGGTATCAAAGCATAAGGTCCTTGAAGATAAAGTTTAACAAATTTGGGAGATCCATGACAAACATATTTAGAAAAGATAGTTTGAAGTTTGATGGAAAAAATTACGATAGCTAGAAGGAAATGATGAAGATGCATCTACTATGTATGGGTCTAGGATATTGGATCTTGAAAATATTAGAAAAGACAATTATTGCTGAAAGTGATTTGGAAACTTGTATTGAGGATGAGAGAGTACTTTTCATGTGCGACATGAGAGCTAGAGAAGCACTATTTGGTTGTACTCAATTCCAAGGTTTCAGGCAATCTTGAAACCTATTGGAATCCACTTAGTGCAAGATAAATATGAATGTTCACGAGGAGGCCTTTGCCGGTTCTACCAATTTCGAATAAGATGTTGAATCTGCTTGCTATCTCAAAATATAATCACACAAAAAGAAATACATTTTTGTATTTTTGTGTTTATAATGAATGCAATTTTAACTATACAACTATATGAATTCCTAAATTAACTAGGTATTTTTAAAGCAAATAAAAAAGATAGGGTAACAAGAAGTTTAAGCAAATGACTTGAAAACTAAATCCCTAATGGACATAAGCCATAGAAACAACACGTCTATGAATTAAGACTTTGAAAAGACTGGTAGGTAACCAATGAAAATAGAAGTAGTGCTTCCTTAATTCCATTGATGCAATTTTGGATGGGAATTTAGTAACCGTAAGATGTTTCAATTTTCATTAGATCGTGAGGCCATGAAAAGTGTGCTCATGCGAGACAAAAAGCTATGCAGGAACAATAGGGTGATCTCTTCTCCAACTAAGTATGTTAGTGGAATTTGTAAACACATGACAAACACCAAAATTAAAATATCACTCAATCAAAAGTACATAATAAAATAATTGGCTCCATTACACTCCATGAACATACATTCACAAAATATAACACACTTAGGCAAGAATAACTACACTCCGATTGAGAGCACAAATAACATACATTATTGCATCAAAATAATGACCTGGAATACATATTTAATTCCTCAATTTATAGGAAATGTTATCCTTAATTAGTGTTGAGAGTGAGACATATCTTCATTCAAATATATGCTTCAAAACTAATAAAGAAAATCTATTTATGTACAAACTGACTCTCTAACTGGTGCTAAGTAGGACTCCACCCTTGTTTATATCATTTAATGGGTGCATGAGCCTTTGCATGTCTTAAAACAAATAAAGAATGAGAAAATAAGAAGAAAGCCATTAGATGATGTAGGAGTCTCTAGAGATGCCAAAAATAGAAGCTCAACCTTCTTTAGAGGTTTGTAGGAGTTGAACTCTTGTCAGAATGCATTTTCGGTCCATGGAAAGCTCTAAATTTGGAGCTAGTAGTTAATTGTCAGCGCATCACTGAATTCTCAAAATACTTCCAGTGCACCTTTGGAGAAGCACACCTTTGGAGAAGTGCACCTTGCACACCTTAAATACCTTGGGAGACAAGTCCAAAAAATGCAAAATATTCTCAAGTGTCAAATCTAAAATTCTAACTTCTTGCATACCAGAGCTATGTCTGGATGTTTGTTCCTAAATTTCTCTATGATCTCTATCACTTGGGTTGCATCCGGAAAATCTAAGCATCATACTTATCTTTTACTACTTGCTGATAGTTGCCTACTTTTATACAAGTCTCTGCTAAATGTTTGAGTTTTATATCCAACTCTAGCAATGTTCATTAGTCTTAAATTCTTGTCTAATGTCTTCATCAATCAAAGCTTCTTCAAATATCTTTAAAACTATTTAACGACTTTTTGCACTGGCAGGAGTTTACCTCTTGTCTCATCTTCAAAGATGTCAAGGTAAGCATCACTATTGTTAGTAAACAATTTTTCCCACATATATTCATATGTAAACAGAGAAAAAGCATGTAAACTAACAAATGAATTCCTATACAAGAGATTGAGGAATTCTCTAATTGATATTTCTTCACTGAAAATAGGCGCAACTACCTTTATTGCAATAAGATTTTTTGATCTAATAACTCAACAGAAAGACCTTTTCAGGAAAATGATTTGCTGAAAATATTGAATCAACTTATTTTATCTCATCAATACAAAATCAACTTTAATTGAAAAGAAACACTTGATTTTAATTATCAAGATGATCCACATATTTGAAAATTAAAACATCGAGTAGGCAAATTGATAAAACTAATTTCTCACAGCATCCAAGTATGAATTGGCAATTTCAAAACAAATAACAGACACAGCTAAAAGTTTAAACAGTATCTTCAAAAACACTGATTTAAATAGGCAGATAATAGAATCCACTTGTGTGCTAGAAAATGAGACTTGCAAGAAGCATGGGTTAACAAAAAAACACTAGTTTAAAAGCTTTCAAGCGCATCAAAGATTCATCAAAATGAAAAGAACAAATATCAACTAATGCTTGGTTGGGTTTTGCAACCCTAAGTAACCAACAAATCCAACTTTCTAGCCACATCTACAACTCAATAAAGGCACCCATGAGAGGCCTTGTTGGTGTGTTAGGATGGGGAGGTATGTTTGGTGTGCTCTCCCAAACACAACAAAAGTATGAATCTCTTGAATGATTATAAAAATGTGAGTGCAAATGCAATATGAACCCAGGCTAACTAAGATGAGGAATACCTCAAAAAATGGCTATGGAAAAAGCCATACTAGAGGGTATTCAATGATGAAATGTGAAATGCAACCAAGAAACTAATGAGATGTGCAAGCTAAACCAAGATGGAGATGCTAATACATGAAGAAACTAGGTTAACAATGAATGAAGCAAACTAAATCAACTACCAAATTGTTAGTATGATCCTAGAAATCTCTATGAAAATCAAACTACAATGCAAACTCTTAGAATGAGAACTCAAAACTCAAAATGGCATGGTAACAATGCAAAAATGAGAGATGAAAATGCTTGAGACAAGCCCTCTATTTATAGGCTTGAGGGAGGGCTTGGTGAGGTGGCATCCATGTAGATGCCACATAAGATGACATGCAAGCCATGCAAATGGTCAAGAATTCAAAGTTTTCTCACACATGTGTGAGCAAACTTGAGAAGAAGAGTGGGAGACAAGAGTGTGTAAGCATGCCATCTCACAGATGTGTGAGCACACTCTTAGGCTAATGAGGGGGATTAGGGAGATGATTAGGAATGATTAAGTGAGATTAGAGAAGAAGTAGGCTTAAGAGGATGAAAATGATAGGTGTAGGCTAGGCTCTAAGTTAGGTTTAAGATTAAATTAAGTGAAATTTAATTTAATCATGGGTGGATGAAGAATTAATAGGATGTGAGGGTTTAAATAAATAAAATTTATTTAAAAAGGGGGGAAACACGGAGGATCATGTGTTAAATTAATTTAACACATTAAGGCAAGAAGTATTTAAATTAGATTTAAATACTTAAGAGAATGAACTCATTTAATTAAAATAATTTAATTAAATAAGTAGAGGAATGTGAGAAATATAATTAATTAGTTAATAATTAATCAAAATGTTATGGGAAATATTAAAATTAATTAATATAGTGTTTAGGGATGACTTTAAGCGTTTACATTTTGCCCCTCTTTGATGTGATGTCAGGACAACATCATATCAAAGAAAATAAAATATAGGTTGCCCCAGAGAAGGATAGAAGTCCTAGGAGTTGTGTCAAAGCGACAACAGGGGAGGAGGGTGCCCCCTCGAGGAAATGGGGTGAAAATGAGTATATTTTGCCCCATATAGCCATGAGAAGGTAAAGGGAAGGAGAAAAGGCTTAGAAGATGACCTTGCATGACTTCTTGGTAAGCTTGACATGAAGCAAGGTGAAGTGGATAATGATTAATCTAAATGCAACTTAATTACATGAATGCATGAGATTCAGTTGTGTTCATATAGAGAGCACACCTTATTTTGATTTTGCAAGAGGAGTTATGCATCAAATGCTATAGTAGCATAGATGACAATATTCCTTTGCGTGGACTAGACTTTCAACACAATAGATATAAGTTTTAGAGTCATGATGGAACAAATGACATATACACACTAGAGAGGTCTGGGCACACCTAAAGTCTTGTTAGGGATCTTGGTGGAAAGTGTGCTAACCCGTTGCCCCTAGTGAGCAATGCATAATCATAACTCAAAAATTGATAGAGATGTGCTAAAGAATCATGAAAATAGATCATATTGCAAAATGACACGTGTAATTAGGTTAAGCCATTCAAATGATACCAAGATATTGAAGATCGAGGCACACTTGGGAAGGCTATTACTGACACACAAAGATAAAATCAACAAAAAGATGTTATGACCAAGTAGTCATTCAGTTCACAGTTCTTGCCATGAACTTGATTCTGAGAGTGAAATTTGTTAAGCTTGTGTAGGAAGGATTCATCCTGGAAGGCAAAATTTGATTGTTTGATTGAATTGTATTGAAATGTTTGTGCTTGTTCACTGGCAATAGTGTGAAAGGAACAATGTTCTTAAATAATTTAGTCTAAGTTTGAATTTGTGTAAGTTTGTTTGCAATCACTATTTTGATAAGCTCGGTTTGATGGGTTGAAGCTCAGTGTCAGGAGATAAATAGAAGAATTTGGATAAGATATGATAAGATAATGGATGAATTGAATTGGAATGGAAGAGGAATGTGAGGGAGAAAGTGATAAAGTTCTCTAGAGGAAAATGTGTTAAATGGAGGACTAGAAATTTGATCAAGGTATATGCAAATAGATGAAGGAATTTATTATGGAAACGATTTGAATGAAATGATTAGAAGAAGAGAATATGATTAGATTAGAGGAGAAATGAACTAATTTAAGGATTGGAAGAAGTAAAAATTGATGGAAGGTGGAATGGATTAGAACCAATGACAAGGGATAACCAAGGGATGGAAAATGGAGGAAAAGCAATGTGAGTTGGTGGATGAAAGGAATGGTGAAAGGATATGAGTGGCCCAAATGATATGGTAGTGGAAAATGCAGAGCCAAGAGCCAAGGACCATGTTTCGAAGGAGTCCAAATGCCCCATACCAATGATAGGAAAATGGAAGAGGATATATGGGAAAGGATGCATGAAAATGGCATGGTGGAATGAAGGCTAGTGTATGGAGGAAGAGAAGGCATGTGTTCTTCCAAAGCATGTATGAACATTTTGTTATTGTGCCTCTAATAGTGATCACAAGCATGGGCATGAAAGGGGAATGGATAAGGGATATGGGAGGGAGGTTATGAAAAAGGGACAATGATATGAAGGGTATGGAAAAGGGATAATGATATGAAGGGTATGGATGCAATGTGAGATATGAAGTGGATGAAATGAAAGGGATAACCAAGATCAAGAACATATGAAAGGGGTATGGAAGTATATAGGAGTATAAATGGAAAATGGATGAACATGAGAAGGACTATGGAATGAAAGATATGAATAGCATGTCAAGATCAAATATGTGGAAGGATTATGGAAGTATGTAGGAAAATGTGTGCATAATGCACAAGGGATATGTCAAGTGAGCATAAATGGATGGATGAAAGGAAAGTGAAAGTCAAGATCAAAGATGAAAAAGGGGCTAATTAACGGTAGAGGGAAGGAGGGAAGATATGTATGGAAGCTTCGTATGGATGGAGCTTGCCCCCAGTGTAGAGTGCAAGTGGAAGAGGAAAAGTGAAAAGATGGA
The DNA here is from genome assembly GCA_028749045.1 of Cupressus sempervirens. Lineage (NCBI taxonomy): Eukaryota > Viridiplantae > Streptophyta > Pinopsida > Cupressales > Cupressaceae > Cupressus > Cupressus sempervirens. The sequence goes on from CM053790.1 coordinate 850,455,172, forward strand.
TAAGTAGAATTGGAAGGCAATGGATATATGATAGGAGAACAAAGGAAGGAATCAAGAATCTATTTTCATGGATGGTATCCCTTGATATTGTTCTTCTTTTCTTTTTCAAGGAATTTTTACTATTTGCTCATAGATGTTGGTAGGATAATGAAAAGAAGGATAATGTGGAATGGGGAATGGAGGACAATGACTTATGAAAAAGTTTGGATGAAGGGGGTGGAGTGGGTGGGAGGAAGACATGGTTGATGGATGCTAGGTTGGACGGCTTGTGAGTGGGTGGATGAAGGAGGCGGAAAGATCAGCATTGGCACACACCTTGAAGGGCGATGGAAAGGAGGAAATTATGGAGGATAGGTAGGAGAAAGTTTAAATTTGGGGATATAGGGACCCAAAATGGATGAAGGAGATGATGGAGTTGGAATGGTGGATTTTTGTGCATAAGGACCCAAAATGGATTTAGAAAATGGAAGATGGGATGATTTATGAATGAGGGAAGCCTTTGGATTAGTAGAATTGGATGCCATTTGGAATCTTTCTTTGAGATTAATTGCTACATTAAGTAGCTTTGGGATCCACAAAATTTTTGCATTTCTGATTTTCAGCCTTTGTGGCCTTTTGATTTTTCTTTGGATCAGATTTTTCTTTTCTTGAACATGTCTTTTAGACGGGACATGTTGATCCTTTTGATTTTGTGGATTTTTGGCTTTATTTTCTTTTTCTTTAGCATCCAATTTGCTTCCATTGGCTATGGTATGGGTGGCTAAAGGTAAATGAGATGGAGAGCTTATGGATGTCGAATATTGGAAGGAATTCAAGGATGTGTGCCTTTGTTGATCTGTAATAGGGGATGAAGGGGAAAACATGGGTATGGTGGATGGGTGTATGTAAGGACCCAAAATGGAAGGAAGGGATGAAGGATTTAGATGTGGAATATAGGGACCTAGAATGGATGGAAGTGAGGAAGGAATAGGGATATGGATATAAGGTCCTAAAATGGACTTGGAAGAGGAAGGGTGGGAAGCTTTAGGTTTTGAAGGAGTAATTTTGAATTTGGGAGAAGTGGAAGGTATACCAACATCTTGAGACATTATTTGTTCAATGGGATGCTTATCATTTTCAACACAAGATGCAAGTCCATGTATGTGGGGTTCGTGAGTGGATTGGATAGGTGTGATAGGGGTATGCAAAGGATTAGGATCATGAAGGGGATTATGAGGGATAATAGGATCATGAGGTGGAGGGGGATCATGAAAGGCAAATGAAGGGGAGCTTTGATCTTGACTTAAAAGGAGATCGTGTAGTGGAATGACTGGATCATGAGATGGAAAAGGATCATGAGATGGAATGGAAGGAATGGAACCATGAGATGGAGTGATTTTATCTTGACATGGAGGAATATGAGTGGGTGGAGTGGAAGAAACTTCTTCATGAAGTGGAGGATCTATGGAGGCTAATGCTTGAGATGGCATGGAATTGGTGGTACATGGAATGCCTTGATCTTGATTAGGAAGGGAATCATGAGATGGACTAGGAGGAATAAATGGATCTTGAGTGATAGGGAAATGATGGGATGGAGAAATCCTCGGATCTAGAGGAGAAAAGGCATCTATAATGTCATGCTTTAGAGGAAGGTCTTTAGATGGAACTGGGGGTATCACTTTGGGTGATTGGCTCTCTTCATTTTGTATTTTACACTTAGCCAAGAATGATGAGAAATACCCCTTACAAGGTGGAGATGATGTTTTTGGAGGATTAGGAGTGTGTGAAGGTATAACTATGGGTAGAGGATTGCATGGAGGGTTGGGGTTGGATGGGACATGACGACTATGGTCTTCGAAACATGGGGGAAGAGGACACATGGCATAGAAGGTGGCCTCTTTGTGTTGACTTGCTAAGAGATAATTCTTTAATTGTTCCATTTCCATGGCAAGGGAATTTGTGTTTGAGGAATTGTGTGGGCTATGAATAGAAGCGTATGTAGATGAAGGATAATGAGGTGGATTTCCCTTGTCAAAGGTAGATGAATAATGAACATGATATGGATGAGAGTTGGATATGAAATGTTGAGGATGAATTTGATATGTAGGTTGAACGGGAGGTATAACTCCATATTGTCTTTGAAGATTGTCAATCATTTGATTAAGCAAATTCAAATCCATAGATGTTAGAGGAAGAGTGATGAAAGATTTGATGAAGGATGGGATACGAACTTAGGACTAGGAGCTTTGGACTTTTGTGTTGATTTGATTTGAAATGGATTTGATTTGATATTGGTACTGATTAGATAAGGGTTTGATTTTGATTTGATTTGATATAATATTGATATTGACGAGGGTTTGATTTGATTTGATAAAAACCTTATGATATGGCAAACAAGTGAATGTGGGATTTGAATTAAAGTCCAATGTTTGTCGAAATGCTCCTTTGTTCAAAGTAGAAGATGTGATGCAAAGTTGAGTTAGAAGGAGATGTGAATGAAATTAGAAAGATTGATTATGGAGGAAGATGCAAATGGATTGAATTAAGAATTGATTAGAAAAGAATGAATTTGACAAGGGATTGGATTAAGAATCATGAGGATGAATCATCAAATGAGGGAATCAGATCTTGATGTGGATTATGAGTCATGATTAGGATGACGATTATGAATTTGATTGAATGATTAAGAAAATGAGGAAATGATTTGGATGAATAGAGATGATTAAGATGCAGAGGAATGGTTTGAATGATGAAGACAAGATGTATGAAGGTGATGAATGTGATGGAAAGAAGAAGTGACGCGGGAGTGATGTGGACAAGTTGACTAAGAGGTCTTAAACCAAGACTTGTTTTTGTTGTTTTTGAAATTGTTTTTAATTTTTTTTTGGATTTTTGAAGTTTTATGATTTTTATGGGTTTTTATGTTTTATGATGTTTTGGATTTTTATGTTTTATGATTTTTTGGATTTTTATGTTTAAGATGCAAAACATATAAAATGAAATATGTACAAGGCAAGTGTGTTTCAAACACTCAAGGACATCAAACACACCAACAAATCTATAAGGTTGCAACTAGGATGTACAAGGATCAACTAGAGGGTGTCCTTGATATATGCAAGGTACGTGAGGCCCAAATCTATAGATGAAAGAAAATACTGCCACACAGCTGGGGGGAGATGGTAACCCAAATCTCCTCCTTCACTTTCCAAAGGTATAAAGTTCTTTGGGGCTTAGCCAAGAGTGACAATATTATGCTTCAAAGAGAGGTGTCTTTCAATTCACCTCTAGATTTTTATACTCCGTCAGAACACTGGAGTTGAGGTCATCCCAAGGGGTGATGAAATCCCCAAGCAGGCCTCCTAAAAAAAGAAAAACAAGACCACTTATTTCTTGTGCACCCAAGATCACCTGAAGGTGCGTAAGTGGCCTCGAGGTTGAAAAGACACGCGTTCTTTTCCAATGAAGCATTATGTTTTGTAAGCTACTTTAAAGACACACATGTTTATAGTATACAATGTTTTTTCCAATTTGAAATCATCGTCAACATAAATGAAAAGCGCAAATTTGTCAATAAGAAAGTAAAGCAAGCGTGTGTAAATGAAATGTTGAAAATGAAAGATAAAATCAATTTATTTTAGGGCATTCAAGAGTGTATAACTTCATTTTAAGTACCAAATCCAAATGTGATCTAGCCTAGGCATACATGTCAATTGTCCCTTAATGCATTCAAGATAGTGTGAGTTCTTTTTATGCACCAAATCTAAATGTTTGCTACCCTAAACATGCATTCCAAAAAAAGTATGAGCATTCACAAAAGTTTTTCTTTAGGCATTGAAGAGTGTGTTTAGGGTTTACTTATTAACTTGCATCATACATTCAAATGAAAGTGATTAAACATGCAAGTTCATTAACCCTTAAGTTTAAGTGATAAGAATCACTACAACTTCCTTAGTGATAAAAATCACTATTATTTGTTTTAAGTCTTTCAAGCTTAATTCCTAAGAGCAATAAAACATTAAGAAAAATCTGCAAGAAAATATGGTTAAGTGTTTAAAGGGCTCCCATCTACAATGCTGCAACAAACAAGTTAATTAGCTTCAACGAAATCTCAAAAATGAAGGCTAACTATGAGAAAATTTCATTTTAACTTTTTTTTGTAATTTTTTCTATACATGAATATTCTTAGAATGCCCTAAATCACAGACGACAGAATGCGTAGATGCTAAAACACGCAAATGCTAAAACACGCAGATGCCAAAATGCGAAGATGATAGAATGCTTAGACGAAAAACCATGTAGATGACAAGATAGCGTAGACCATAGAATAGAAAGGTCATCAAAAAATTTCAGATGACAGAATAGGGCGGACGATAGAATAGGTCACTGTAAAATGCAGATGACAGTCTACTATGCGCAAATGACAGTTTAGTGCACCACAACGCAAATGACATTATAGACCATCAAAGACGCGCCACCAAAATGCAGACGATGATATGGACCATTGGAGATGACAGAACTATTTAAGCGGGTAATCGGTGGAGACGCTAGTAAGCAAAGATGACATTCGGACACGCTAGTATACGAAGACGACACACAAAGACGCTAGTATATGGAGATGACATGCGAAGATGGCACTGTGGCCCTCGGAGATGATAATACGACGTTTTGCGACTGAACCAAAGTTGTTTAAGAATTTTTGAAATGAAAACAGGGACGTGGGTCCCACCGGGCGTGCCAAAATGTGTTTTAGAAAATGAGACTTGCAAGAAGCATGGGTTAACAAACAAACACTAGTTTAAAAGCTTTCAAGTGCATCAAAAATTCATCAAAATGAAAAGAACAAATATCAACTAATGCTTGGTTGGGTTTTGCAACCCTAAGCAACCAACAAATCCAACCTTCCAGCCACCTCTATAGCTCAACAAAGGCACCCATGAGAGGCCTTGTTGGTGTGTTAGGATGGGGAGGTATGTTTGGTGTGCTCTTCCAAACACAACAAAAGTATGAATCTCTTGAATGATTATGCAAATGTGAGTGGAAATGCAATATGAACCTAGGCTAACTGAGATGAGGAATACCTCAAAAAATGGCTATGGAAAAAGCCATACTAGAGGGTATTCAATGATGAAATGTGAAATGCAACCAAGAAACTAATGAGATGTGCAAGCTAAACCAAGATGGAGATGCTAATACATGAAGAAACTAGGTTAACAATGCATGAAGCAAACTAAATCAACTACCAAATTGTTAGTATGATCCTAAAAATCTCTATGAAAATCATACTACAATGCAAACTCTTAGCATGAGAACTCAAAACTCAAAATGGCATGGTAACAATGCAAAAATGGGAGATGAAAATGCTTGAGACAAACCTTCTATTTATAGGGTTGAGGGAGGGCTTGGTGAGGTGGCATCCATGTAGATGCCACATTAGGTGACATGCAAGCCATGCAAATGGTCAAGAATTCAAAGTTTGCTCACACATGTGTGAGCAAAATTGAGAAGAAGAGTGGGAGACAAGAGTGTGTAGGCATGCCATCTCATAGATGTGTGAGCACACTCTTAGGCTAATGAGGGGGATTAGGGAGATGATTAGGAATGATTAAGTGAGATTAGAGAAGAAGTAGGCTTAAGAGGATGAAAATGATGGGTGTAGGCTAGGCTCTAGGTTAGGTTTAAGATTAAATTAAGAAAAATTTAATTTAATCATGGGTGGATGAAGAATTAATAGGATGTGAGAGTTTAAATAAATAAAATTTATTTAAAAAGGGGGTAACATGGAGGATCATGTGTTAAATTAATTTAACACATTAAGGCTAGAAGTATTTAGATACTTAAGAGAATGAATTCATTTAATTAAAATAATTTAATTAAATAAGTAGAGGAATGTGAGAAATATAATTAATTAATTAATAATTAATTATAATGTTATGAGAAATATTGAAATTAATTAATATAGTGTTTAGAGATGATTTTAAGCATCTAAACCACTTACAAAGCTTTCAACCATAAATCAAACTGTAGAATTTCATTGTATCTACAAAAATTCTGAAATGTTACTTCTAACTTGGAATAAAACCACAAACAAAATTAGTTTTGTCTATCAATCTGCCCGAGAACTCTCACCCTTTCACTATACTAATTATTACATATATATAGGCATGGGGCTGGACCATCGCCAAAGTTACCTCACCAGGAGTTAATTGTCTTTTGCCAAAGTAATTGATAATTGAAATGCAAGAAACATGAAAAAGAAAAAGAAAATATAACTAAGCGATTAAGTGTAATCATTTTTCTTGATCATATAGCGCTATCTCTCGTCACCACACCTTTCGCCATCTTCTACGCTTCATAGGCAGTCGAAAAGGCTAAGATAACAAATTGATGTGGCAAACAGATGTAGGCAAACCTTTTGTTCTAGATTTCTTTGATCTTCTTCAATTCTACAACCTTTTCTTCATGCATTTCCATGTGCCTCTATATGCGCCACGTTGGAAAAGTCCTACTTAGCTAGTGCCTTCTTGTCTTCCCACTCCTGAAACTTTTTTTGAACCTCTTTGATTATTTCATCTGATTGGGAAACAGAGTCATCTTCTTACTTTTGACGACTGATTCTTCTTCGTGCTTGAGCAGGTTACTCCCTTTCCTTTTGGGGTTTCTTCTTAAACTTGAAGTTGAAGTGTTTTAGGAATTGCTTCAACTTCAACTTTAGCTAGACTTGCAATAGAATCAGGAACACCTTGATTAGTTTGCTTCCTAGCAGTCCTTTTATCTTTGCTTTTTGAAAACTTCTCAGAAAGATCTGGAGTAGCCATGACCTTTAACTTTATCCACTTGGGAGTTCTAGCTATTACATCTTTAGTATGGGAATAGACATCATTTTCTTCCCTCTTTTCCCAATCAATTTCAGGAATAGGCATGCATTCAATCTGGTCAATGTAAAATTGATCAAGCACTTCTTCAGAATCATCATCTTTTATTCCATAACTATCCAACTCCACATTAAACATAGTGATCTGTTTAATAGTCAAGCGAGACCATAGTATTTTCCTTACCTCGAGTTCATTAAGGTAGTTTGCCCAAAAATCCTCTAATTTTGGGGAGTGAACTAGGGATACTGCATTCTTGACATGGTTTTTGACAAAGTTAGTGTAGTCAAAATCTAACCGAGAAATGAAAGGTTCAAAGCATAAGCAGGTTAACGACTTTGCTGACAATATGACTTCTTTCAGACTAGAGCATCTATAGTGTCCAATATCAATTGGGAAGAATGTTGAAGAAGATCTTTTTGAAATCTGAAAAGACTCAATCACAGAAAAAAATTGCCTACACATCTCAGACAATACACATCTCAGACAACACTATATAATCTGAACAATAACGTGGCAGCTTTAAAGGTTCATCAAAAAAACCACCCACTCTGATATATGTAAATCTAGGAAATTAAATGTAATAACAACCATAGATTTGTACAACTTGCATAGCTTCTTCTGTCATCCTATCATTCTCTTAGCCTTGGAGCTCAAATACCAACTTCCCTAGAAAGCCATCATTGACCCTCTTGAATTCCTTACATACTGTAGCTTCTTGAAGATCATCGTAATATTGGTAAATGGGTATGTCATTAATCCAAGGTGCATGTGGAAGATAGTCCCATTCTTTAGATGTAGCTAGGATGTAAATTATATAAGAAGACAAGAAAAATGGGCCACAATTGTTAATAGCTATTAAACCCCTATGTAGGTTTTCTGCTATGAGATCAGACCAATCAATGAATTGAACCCCTTCAACAATTTTTTGTATGAAAAAGTACATCCAAGATTCTCAATGGAATGCATGCTCATTTCCCTTGATCCTATTTAGAAGAAGAATGATGTCCACAATTTCTTTTATAAAATGCTCAATAGTCAATGGCTTAGGCAGTCTAGAGCCTCCCTCTGCTAGTTTCAAGAGCCAAGATTGAGCTATCTTGTTGTCATAGCTGTTTTTGTTTCTAGCATATAGGCGCTCAGCTTCTTCAAACATCCATGGCTCATAAGGTTCCTTGTGGGGAATCCTAAAGGCCGAATGGACACTGGTTCTATTGATTCTAACAATCACTTCCTCTGAGGCTTTCTTGATAAATCCAGAAATAGGGTCATAATGGCTTGCACATTCAAGGACAAGTTCTGGGTATGTGATAGCAGTGGGAAAAGCGGTAGCTTCTAATAATCCACTATCGACTAACCTCTAATAAATAGGGCTTGGTTGGGTATTCTTGGATCGTTCAATTAACTCAGATAAACTTTTATTTACCATGAATGTGTCACGAATTTCAGGTAGGGAACTGAGCAAAGAAGGTTTCTCTAGCTTAGGCAATTTTGGGCGAAAAAGTGTCATGACTACTAATAAAGACAGGCTAACAATATATGGCTTGAAATACCTCAAAACAAAGCAAACAAAATTTGAAATGCAAAGGGTTATGAAGATGCACTTATAGTTTAACAGAGACAAAGCCCGCAACTCACCCTTCTTACTCGATAATACTAGGAATTTCTTCGAAGAAAATGGAATGAGAAAAAAAGGGCTAAAATGAATACATTTAAGGAATGATTTGTGCAAAAAATTGCAAGAACAGATTTAGCAAGTAAGTGCAATAATTACCCACTCATGTGGCATGGGTTTGAAAAGATGCTACGTGTGCTTTGTTCTAAAAACTACATCAAATCTGCATGTATGCTGCTATGTTAGGTGATCATGACATGACACTTTTATCCCTCAATCAAATCTTGCCATAGCCAAACACGTATTGCCTTAAATCCTTTTACTCATAACTTCGTGCACTTGGGAAATGCTGTATTGGGACCCACATTGATTTGGTTGAAAGATTTAAAACCTGCATATAACTTTCATTAGTATGCAACATTGACACTGAAGTTGAAGTTGAAGAATTGGGTGATTGGGTTTCAACTTTGACTTTGACTTGAACTAAGAACAACTCAAGGAAAGAGATCGGACTTGACACATGAAGACTAAGGTAGACCTAAACTTGAAGTTGAAGTAAACTAAAACTTCAAGTTCAACTTCAGGAAAAAAAAAACTTGGGATTAAAAATATACTAGAGTGCAAGAGGAATTATAAGCACTAACAATCGGCTGCTGTTGGGGAATGAGACTGAAAGGATCATGGATGTACCCAGGGTCTTAGGCTTTGTAGATTGATTCAAAATATGACAACATGAAACAAAGAATGGAACAAGAAAACAAAAACAACAAAAGATGGTATTTACAATGAGACGTGAAAATGGACCTAAAGATGGTACAACTTGAGGTCTTGCCCATTGTAGGATAGGGGAAGATCATCCCCATTAGGGTACTGCAGCTTGAAGGCATTTGAACCTAGTTCTTTAGATATTACAAATGGACCTTTCCACAGACTTTCAAACTTAGAATTAGCTCCTTTAGGTTCCCTTTTCTTATCCCATAACAACAACTGGTCTCCTTTCATGAATTTACGTGGTCTCACTTTTTGATCAAAAATCCTTTTAACTCTTGCCCGATGATTTGTGATGTGATCCACTAGCTCTCTTCTTTCTTCTTCTATTTTTTGGAGATATAGTATTCTCTTCTCAATGGAAGACTGAAATATTTCATCTTCAAATTTTTTTTGCAAATTTAATGTGGCTAGTTCTAAAGGCAAGGACAATTGCACCTCAGCTCTGTACACCAATTCAAAAGGTGTCATACCTATGGCTTTTTTGGGAGAAGTCCTGTTAGCCCAAACTACTTCATATAACTTCTTGTGCCAATCTTTTCCCTTTTCATCCACCAATTTTTTCATATTGTTAACCAGGTTTTTGTTCGTAGACTCAGCTTGTCCATTACCTTGAGGGAAGTAATTCAAAGAATGAGACAAATGGACACCATGATCATAAAAATACAATTGAATTTCCCTAGATAAAAAATTCTGAGCATTATCTATCACTATTTTACTGGGAGTACCAAAACGAGTCAAAATATTTTCTATAAAAAATTTGCACACCACTTGCGAAGTTGTCGCTTTAACAGGAATTGCCTCTATCCATTTAGTAAAATAATTAGTAGCAGTAATGATGTGTGTATGCCCAACACTTGAACTCAAATTAATAGGCCCTATAAAATCCAATCCCCAATGTTGGAATGGTTCTTCTATGATCGCTGGTTTTAGGGGTAGAGCAGCTAATTGTGGTTTCTCGATAAACAGTTGACATTTTTCACAGTTCCTAACCCAATGGTAGGTGGCTTTAAACATCCCTAGCCAATAGTACCCACTTCTTAGGATCTTGAATGATGTTACTGTTGATAAAAAATGACCTCCACAGGTTCCATCATGGAAGGTTTCCAATAACTTACCTTGTTGGTCAGTATCAACGCATCTTAAAAACATACCATCTAAACCTCTTTTATATAAGATATCATCAATAATAACAAACTTAGCTATTCTAAGTTGGAGAGTTTGCCAGTCCTTTCCTTTTAGGTGATTAGGACATCTTCCGTATGTCAGTAAATAAGTAATATCTGAATACCATTCATCTTTGAGATTTACAAACAAGCAAGTGGGATTTAACTCCTCTTTTTCACCTTCTGCAATAAGTTTACACAAGCCCTGTCCTTGAACCCATTTTGTCAGTCAGATATCCAAATCAAATTCTTGGACTTTTGCTACCCATGTGGCCCTATTGTTGACTGCTACATCCTATTGTGTGAGAATGCTCTTGATCGCGGTGGATGCCATATATACTACGGAATGAGAGTGCAAAATATAGAATCTAAAATATTTTACTGCTTTTACAATAGTGAAAGCTTTCTTTTCAGACATAGAGTAATTAAGCTCATGTTTCTTTAGAGGTACACTCATAAAAGAGATAGGCATCTCTTCCCCTTTGTCGTTCTTTTGGAGCAATATGCCTGACATGGTATGCTCAGATGCATAACAATAGATTATAAAATCTTTTTTAAAATTAGGATGAAAAAGTGTTGGGGCTTTAGCAATGGCTTCTTTTACCTCCTTGAATGCTTTTGATGCTGGCTCATCCCATTTGAAATTTTTCTTCTCACTGAGTAATTTGGCCATAGGTTTAATAGTTTCTACAAAATCAGGTACAAAATTTCTCAAGAAATTGATTTGTCCAAAGAAGGATTTAACACCATTTCGATTGACAGGAAGACGTAGCTCCTAGATAGCTTTCACTCTTTCTGGGTCAATTTTGATACCTTCTTTTGAGATCATGTGTCCAAGTAACTTTCCCTCTGTCATAGAAAAAATTGATTTCTTAGGATTCAATGATATTCCATGATCTCTACACTTCTGAAGTACTTTTCTCAAATCTTTTAGGTGTTTCTTCCGTCTTCTGGAAAAAACTATCAAGTCATCAAGGTATACTGTGATACATCTGTCCAATAAGTTACCAAAGGTTGAATTCATACTTGCTGGAAGGTGACACCAACATTTATCAAACCAAACGGCATTCTTTTATAGGCAAAGGTTCCCCATGGTGTTGTAAATGCTATTTTGTGTTGATCATCTTCAGCAACTTCTATTTGTTATAACTTGAGAAACCATCTAGAAAAGACATCATTTCTGAACTAGCAACTGTTTGAAGAACTTGATCCATTATTGGCAAAGCGAAATTGTCTTTCAAACTTGCTTGATTAAGGTTTCTAAAATCAACACAAATCCTTATCTGTCTGTTCTTTTTCCTCACTGGCACTATGTCACCACCCACGTGGAATGATGAATCAGAAAAATAATGCAAGATTTTAAAATCTTGTCTATTTCTCTAAAAATTGCATTAGAAAATTTTGGATTATATGTCCTCAATTTTTTCCTAAAAGGGGAAGTCCCTGGTTTCAGAGTAATGTGGTATTTGAATTTACCATTTCTGAAAGTCTTAATATCATCATAAGACCAAGCAAAAACATCAACATATTTTGATAGGAGCTTAATGAATCTAACTCTCTCTCCTTCATCACAATAAGTTCCCAAATTGATAATTTTGGGATTATGTTTATCTCCTAGATTCACCTTTTAATAATCAGCATTCAGATTCTCTTTAGGTGTTGCATCTTGAGCTAGGAAAGTATCTCGGCTATCAAAAAGTTTCTCAAGCTCAACCAGGCCTTTGGGTATCACATTTCCTTTTAACTATAATATATTATTCTCATCAGGAAAATCATGACAAAATTCCCTACATTCAACATCTGAGCCTTCAAAGTAGTTCATGGAGAATTTCTCTACATTTTGCAAGAAAGTGTTAATATGAGCATCGTCTTTAAATACTTGCCAATAATTATTATTATCAGGGAAACTTGGTCTGTGAATGATTTCAACTGAATACTTCTTATTTATGAAATTGGGATGAGGAATTAACAAGGAAGCTGATATTGCTAAAGAGTTTGCCTTGTCATTCAGTTCTCGAGGGATTGCTTCAATTGCAAATGAATCAAAACCTTCTATTTCATCCCATACTCGGTTCCTATAATGCTTCAGTCTATGGTTTTTAGCTAAAAACATACCTTTAACTTGTTTCACTATTAACTCAACATCTCCTCTTGCTTTTAATAGCTTGATGTTCTTTCTTTTAGCTTCCTTTATGCCTAGAAGTAGGGCCTCGTATTCAGCTGTATTGTTGGTATTTTTGAAGGCAAGCTTATAAGAAAAGGGGAATTTCTGATCATTAGGTGATATGAGAACTACACCAGCTCCAAATCCATTCGAACAACAGCTCCCATCAAACTCGAGGGTCCATAGCAGGTCACCTTCTAATGATTTCCCACCCATTTTCTCATCTTCGAACATAATCAAATAATTAGCAAAATTAGTTTCTTGATAAAGAATTTGAGATTTAGGATCATCAGATGGAAAGACTGTGTATTTGGATTTTGTTTCAGGTAATAAAGTTACTTTCTCCTTCCCAATAGGTATCACAGCTCGAGACCAATCCATTTTAACTTCTCCTCCTTAAATCTCGACAGAAAGTTCGACTAAGAAGCATGCCATAGCTTATGGGGTTATCCACTACCAGGATGGTGAGCTTAATTTTTTTCTCAGGGTAAGCCACTAGTGATACTTGGGCATCTTTTATTTGACCCACCAAAGGTACTTGTTTTGAATCCATGGAGTAACATTTGCCAAATGTTTTGGTTAAAGGAAGATCCAAAGCTTTTGCTACTACTGCTGGCATTATATTATTTGAAGCCCCTGAATCTATGATGCAGTTATTTAGCTTAAAGCCATGTAAAAAGAGAGAGACATAGAATGGATCAGGCTTGTGGTGATAAGAGGGTTCAGGACTGATTGGGTCTGGTTGAATTACCTCTTCTTGACTATAAGATTTTTGTATTTCTGACTTCTTGCCTTTTGAAAATTCTTTCTTCTATTGAGTAACTATTTCGTTTCCATTAGAGACTTTGACCTCATTGATCTGTTTGGCTGCTTTGTGTGGAGGTGACTGATTAACATAATCAATCAACTTGTTAAGTTCATTGGGGTTCATCCTCAAATATTTTGTAGGAGAGATTTGTATCCTTGATGTCTTACAAAACTCAACAATGTCAAATGTGGAATCAGAAACAACCATGTTCTTTAAGATTTGAGGAGTAGCTATTGGAACAGGTGATGAATTATCCTCACTTTCTCCTTTCGATCTTTGCTCCTTGGCTTGAGTGGGGGTTGATTTATTTCTATGATGAATATCAGCTACTTTAGCTCTTTGCCCTCAGGTCAAGACCGAACATGAAGCCTCTTCTAAGGTCAATAAAATGTCATTACCCTTATCAGAATCAGATTCATATTCAAGGTAATAATTTATGGAGTTGCCAGGTTCCTCAGAAGATTCTTCTTCTATTATTACATTAATGGAAGCCACTTTTTTTGCTTCAAGCTACTGATATCTAATATTTTCAGGACAAGAAGTTCCCTTATGATCATTTGTCAGATGAAAAACACACATGTTGTTTTTGCTAGGTGGAGCTTCAATCTGTAATCTTTGTTGACTTGAGGGTAAAGTCAGTTGTTTTCCCTGAAAACTACTTTGGCCTAGGAATTTCCTTAGAATATCTTGATAGTGAGTATTCATTTTAGGGAGTTGCTTCCTAATATTCATCACATCATTAATGAGTTTCTGAACCAATGGGTCTAATTTTTCGGATGAAGGTGATTGAGTTTTAGAATTCTGCATCTCTTTCTTCCATTTACTTGCGGCCAAGAGGTCACCTTCTAGTTCAATTGCCAGTCTCTAGGCGGCTTCAACATCTACTACTTTGTTCCTTCTTAAGTGAAAATTGATGTCTGGGGGCATTGCATTAATAAAGAACCCTTTACGATTTTCATCATTAGGTCTCTTGGTAGCAGGAATTTTATGAATTATTTTATTGAATTTTGCTACAAAATCTCTCATAGGTTCATGTACTTCTTTCTTCAATTGAGTTAACTAGAGTAGTAAGTTATGTTAATCTTCAGAGTATTTAAATCTATCCTCAAAAGAAGTACGCATATGATTCCAATCAGTGATGGAGCCTTGAGGAAGATGATGAAACCAGCCTGTTGCATCATCAATCAAAGTTTGCACAAATAACCTCATAGCTACATCTTCATGTGCAACAACAAGGATGAAACATGCAGTATTAAAGGCATTGAGGTGCTCATCAATTGACTTCTTTCCATCGCCATAGAATTTGGGCAACACTTCTCTAGCACCTTTAGGGAGTGGATTTAGATTACCTCCAAGAGCCAAGGGACCTACTTGTGCACCCCACAGATTAGCAGCCATTCTAGGGAGGAAAAAATTCAAAGGTTGGATATTTAAATGAGAATGTATTAATGTCCCTAGTAATATTAAGGCTTGAAGGTTCATAGCTATTGGGATGGACTTCTTAGGGGAACTTGGCCTACTTTTACTCTTGACTAGCTTCTTCCGTTTCTGGGAGAGATCAGGGGCAAAGTTGAGGTTTTTTACAAATTTGTAAGACTCATCAATGAACCCCTTTCTTTCTTCACTTTGAGTATACCTTCTACTAGCCAATTTATCACTGAATAGACCAACATTCAACACTCAAAAAGGCCTTGGGATTAGTCTATCAACTATTGCTTCTTCATTGGCAATAGGTACACCTCTAATGAGTTCATCTCTTTCTTCTTCTCTTTCAAGCACTCAGTTAACTTGTGTAAATTATTCTAGGCTTGTTCTAGGTTTCTAGGCTTGTGCACTTAAATAAAAAATGATATCCTCTTGTGTGTTATCAAACCTTAAGCCTGGTTGAAGTACTGGGAACACTTCATAATGCGACAGAACCATTTTATCGTTCCCCAGTAGAGTTGCCAAAAACTGTTAGTAAACAGTTTTTCCCACATATATTCACATGTAAAAATAGAGAAAAAGCATGTAAACTAACAAATGAATTCCTATAGAAGAGATTAAGGAATTCTCTTCTTGATATTTCTTCACTGAAAACAGGTGAAACTACCTTTATTGCAATGACATTTTTTGATCTAATAACTCAACAGAAAGACCTTTTCAGGAAAACAATTTGCTGAAAATGTTGAATCAACTTATTTTATCTCATCAATACAAAATAAACTTTAATTGAAAAGAACCACTCGATTTTAATTATCAAGATGATCCACATATTTGAAAATTAAAACCATCGAGTAGGCAAATTGATAAAACTAATTTCTCACAGCATCCAAGTATGAATTGGCAATTTCAAATCAAATAATAGACACAACTAAAATATTAAACAATATCTTTAGAAACACTAATTTAAATAGGTAGATAATAGTATCCACTTACAAAGCTTTCAACCATAAATCAAACTGTAGAGTTTCATTCTATCTGCAGAAATTCTGAAATGTTACTTTTAACTTGGAATAAAACCACAAACAAAAATAGTTTTGTCTATCGATCTGCCGGAGAATTCTCACCCTTTCACTATACTAATTATTACATATATATAGGCATGGGGCTAGACCATCGCCAAAATTACCCTGCCAGGAGTTAATTGTCTTTTTCCAAAGTAACTAATAACTGAAATACAAGAAACATGAAACTGAAAAAGAAAATATAACTAAGCGATTAAGTGTAACTACTTGTCTTGATTAGATAGTGTTGTCTCCTGTCGCCATGCCTTTCACCATCTTCCATGCTTCATAGGCAGTCAAAAAGGGTGAGATAATAGATTGATGTGGCAAACCGATGTAGGAAAACCTTTGCTTCTAGATTTCTTTCATCTTCTTCAATTCGGAAACCTTTTCTTCATGCATTTCCATGTGTTTTAGATTAATGATTAACATAGCCTCTGTATGCGCCACGTTGGAAAAGTCTTGCTTAACTGGTGCCTTCTTGTCTTGCCACTCCTGAAACTTTTTTTGAACCTCTTTGATTATTTCATCTGATTGGGCAACAGAGTCATCTTCTTTTCACATGAACTATTTAGCAAACCACTTAAGATCATTTTGAATGATCTGATGTATGACCCTAAGCTCTTGCAACGTTTCTTTAATTTAAGTTACTCCTTGTGTTAGTGCCTCATTTCTCCATTCGATGCAATCTTTGATGACATACATGGCCTTTTCATCTAGATTAGCTACGAGGCATTCGGCCTGGAATTTTTGTAGGCCAAGCTCTTGCACATCTTCCAACCACATCACCACTTTTTCCCAGTTGTTCTTCTTTTTCATATCCTTCATTACTTGATTCCACCTTTTTAGCGATGTTTGATATTTCCTTTGAAGCATGATCCAAGTAACCTATGTGCTTTACGGTATCATGTAGAACATCCTGAACCTATTGACCTGCTACTTTAGCTACTGCTTTGCACTTATGCAGATTCTCCAATGATTGCTAGTTGTTCACAGAGG
This sequence comes from Cupressus sempervirens, assembly GCA_028749045.1. Classification (NCBI taxonomy): domain Eukaryota; kingdom Viridiplantae; phylum Streptophyta; class Pinopsida; order Cupressales; family Cupressaceae; genus Cupressus; species Cupressus sempervirens. The sequence continues at coordinate 850,472,026 of CM053790.1, forward strand.
ATACATCAATAATAGCTGACATCTCACAGATTGGCTTTGCTTCAGGGTGTAAGATAGTGTTGTTGTATTGCGCCATATTTTTTATTGTTTCCTTCATTTCTTGCTTATCTTGTCCATCTTTCCATACTCTGTGGCAATATTTTTATTAGATACTTCAAAGAATTCCATATCTACTTCCTAATTCCCTTTCCCAGATCAACCTTTTTTATCTAAAAGTCTTGAGGTACCACGGAATCATGAGAGCTTCTATCTAGTGGTGTAGCTATCTCTGCTGCCCATCGACCTGAATTTTTGTCAAAATTGATTCTTTCTTTGATCCTTGCTTTTTTCACTTTAGGTGTCTTACCAAGACACTTACTGACCAGATCGTCAATAGGCATAGATAGTGGGACTATGCTCCTTTTCTTCTCTATTGATGTCTCCAGCCATTTAGGTGTAGCTTGATATTTTATGGTAGCAAGGGAACATTTAACCAAGGAGAGATTACTTTCTTGGATTTTGGTAGCTATTGACACATTCTAGGATTCAAGTACATTATTCGCCATAGGTAGGTCTTCTGCTGTCTCCAAGTCCATGATTACGATGTTCTTACTTTTGATGGCTGATGTCTTCTTCATGCTTGAGTGGGTTACTCTATTTCCTTTTGGGGTTTCATCTTGAACTTGAAGTTGAAGTATTTCAGGAATTGCTTCAACTTCAACTTTAGCTAGACCTGCAACAGAATCAGGAACACCTCGGTTAGTTTGCTTCCTAGTAGTCCTTTTATCGTTGCTTTTAAACTTCTCAGAAAGATCTGGAGTAGCCATGGCCTTTAACTTTATCCACTTGGCAGTTCTAGCTATTACATCTTTAGTACGGGAATAGACATCATTTTCTTCCCTCTTTTCCCAATCAATTTCAAGAATGGGCATGCATTCAATCTGGTCAATGTAAAATTGATCAAGCACTTCTTTAGAATCATCATCTTTTATTCCATAACTATCCAACTCCACATTAAACATAGTGATCTATTTAATAGTCAAGTGACACCACAATCTTTTCCTTACCTCAAGTTCATTAAGGCAGCTTGCCCAAAAATCCTCTAATTGTGGGGAGTGAACCAGGGATACTGCATTCTTGACATGGTTTCTGATAAAGCCATTGTAGTCAAAATCTAACCGAGAAATGAAAGGTTCAAAGCATAAGTAGGTTAATGATTTTGCTGACAATATGGCTTCTTTCAGACTAGGGCATCTATAGTGTCCAATCTCAATTGGGAAGAATGCTAAAGAAGATCTTTTTGAAATCTGAAAAGACTCAATCATAGAAACAAATTGCCTACACATCTCAGACAACACTATAGAATCTGAACAATAACATGGCAGCTTTAAAGGTTCATTAGAAAAACCACCCACTCTGATATATGTAAATCTGGGAAATTGAATGTAATAACAACCATAGATTTTTACAACTTGCATAGCTTCTTTTGTCATCCTATCATTCTCTCGGCCTTGGAGCTCAAATACCAACTTCCCTAGAAAGACATCATTGACCCTCTTGAATTCCTTGCATACTATAACTTCTTGAAGATTGCTATAATATTGGTAAATGGGTATGTCATTAATCCAAGGTGCATGTGGAAGATAGTCCCATTCTTTAGATGCAGCTAAGCTGTAAATTAGATAAGAAGATAAGAAAAATGGGCCACAATTGTTAACAACTATTAAACCCCTATGCAAGTTTTCTGATATGAGATTAGACCAATCAATGAATTTAACCCCTTCAACAATTTTTTGTATGAAAAAGTACATCCAAGATTCCCAGTGGAATGCATGCTCATTTCCCTTGATCCTATTCAGCAAAAGAATGATATTCACAATTTCTTTTATAAAATGCTCAATAATCAATGGCTTAGGCAGTCTAGAGCCTCCCTCTTCTAGTTTCAAGAGCCAAGACTGAGCTATCTTGTTATCATATCTATTTTTGTTTTCGGCATATAGTTGCTCAGCTTCTTCAAATGTCCATGGCTCATAAAGTTCCTTTTGGGGAATCCTAAAGGCTGAATGGACACTAGTTCTATTGATTCTAACAATCACTTCCTTTGAGGCTTTCTTGATACATCCAAAAACAAGGTCATAATGGCTTGCACATTCAAGGACAAGTTCTGGGTATGTGATAGTAGCGGGAAAAGCAGTGGCTTCTAATAATCCACTATCGTCTAACCCATGATAAATAGGGCTTGACTGGGTATTCTTGGCTCATTCAATTAACTTAGATAAACTTTTATTTACCATGAATGTGTCATGAATTTTAGGCAGGGAACTAAGCAAAGAAGGTTTCTCTAGCTTAGGCAATTTTGGGCGGAAAAGCGTCATGACTACTAATAAAGACATGCTAACAATATATGGCTTGAAATACCTCAAAACAAAGCAAACACAATTTGAAATGCAAAGGGTTATGAAGATGCACTTACAGTTTAACAGAGACAAAGCCTGCAACTCGCCCTTCTTACCCGATAATACTGGGAATTTCTTCGAAGAAAATGGAATGAGTAGAAAAGGGCTAAAATGAATACATTTAAGGAATGATTTGTGCAAAAAATTGCAGGAAAAGATTTAACAAGTAAGTGCAATAATTACCCACTCATGTGGCATGGGTTTGAAAAGATGCCACATGTGCTTTGTTGTAAAAACTACATCAAATCTGCATGTATGCTGCTATGTTAGGTGATCATGACATGACACTTTTATCCCTCAATCAAATCTTGCCATAGCCAAACACGTACTGCCTTAAATCCTTTCACTCATAACTTCGTGCGTTTGGGAAATGCTGTACTGGGACCCACCTTGATTTGGTTGAAAGATTTAAAACCTGCATATAACTTTCATTAGTATGCAACATTGACATTGAAGTTTAAGTTGAAGAATTGGGTGACCAAGTTTCAACTTTGACTTCGACTTGAACTAAGAACAACTCGAGGAAAGAGATTAGACTTGACACACAAAGACTGAGGCAGACCTAAACTTTAAGTTGAAGTAAACTAAAACTTCAAGTTCAACTTCAGGAAAAGAAAACCTTGGGACTAAAAACATACTAGAGTGCAAGAGGAATTATAAGCACTAACAACTATAATACTTCTCTTCTTCCAAAAATTTCCCTTGGATTTGATCCTTAAGCTTATGAATAGCCACATGTAGTGTCTCCATTACTTTATTACCAGCTGCAATCTTCTCAATCCAATCATCCATTTTATCTAACTCATACCCTGTATATACATCCACCAACATACGATACCTCTAAGCTTTTATTGACTACAACGCTTGAAGGTTATTTCCCCAGGAATGTACTTTGTCCATCAATCCAAAATCCTAGTTCAAAATACAAACTAATTTCTCTACATTATTCTACATATGGTGCAATAATTTGAGGTTTCACTGTATTATCTACTCACACTTTTCCTCAAAAATTTCTCACAATAACTAACAAGCCTTCAAAAATGGATCCACATGTATAACTACCTTTTCTTTATCTTTCATCTCTGAAGTTGCTTCAAGAGTGGCCTCTAGATTATTTGGGTCAATAGGACTGCCTAACTCATGCAAAAATCCACTCATGATTTCGTTCTACTTTCTCAAGTTGACCAATTCAACCTCATCTTATCTAAGTGATTAAGCACTTCTTCAATTCCTGTAGTGACCATTAATTTAGCCGTGTCCATAGTTGGCTTTCCAAGCAAGACTTGTTTGATCTAATAATCATTTGTGGTTAGATCTTCAGTATCTTCATGTAGAGGAGGGATAGAAATGTGAGTGAACAAGTCTTGATTTTTGTCCTTCATAACAAAGGCCAATGTATGTGCATCACCCTTAGGTAATTCAGGCTTCTTGAGAGCTTCAACTAATTCTCTCATTCCCTCTTCCTTAGTACAATACAATTGCCTTCATTCTTAACCATCACCTCTTTTCTCAACCACCATGGAGTAGTTTCCATCAGAGACTTATACTTAGAGGAAGGGGGAGTTTTTTTCTGCTAGACCCTTTCCCTTATTGCTCCTTTCTAGAGTCCTTTCTTTCTACGAGGGATCTATATCAAGAATCCCTATATCTATCAAGCCCATAGTCTTTACCTCTATATCTTGAGAAGTTTGTTGGGGTTCTTCATATATTTTTCCCCTCCACTGATACCTCATTGGTAGATCTTTGTATTGGCTCTTCTTCTTGCACTGGTTACACCTATCCTCATTGACTGGAGGGAGAGGAGTGGCTAAACCTTTATCCACTAAAGATACATCTTGAGCTAGTGATGGTGACGCACCTAGAGGTCCTTCTGAAGAAGATGGCAATTGACTCTAATTTTCTCCCAAAGGCGGATTTGTTGGTTTATCCCTTATCTTTTCGTATATTAGTTCAATACCTATAGGCATGAAGTCAAATTCTAACATTTTATAGGCATCATCCCTTTGGTCCTCTTGTTCATCAATCCACTATTGCAACTCATCCTTTGAAATTGTAACCTAAATAGGTTGTGTAGGAATAGATGACGACGCTATAGTGGAACTCCTTATTTGTTCTACCTTAGTAGCCCTAGCTAGATGAGTCCTCTAACTCAAGGGAAGGTTATCCTCTTCATCATCTTCATCTTCTTCAGCTCCTTTAGGAATAGTTTTCAGGACTAAATGAATAGGAATAACCTTACTTTGCACCCTTTGTCTTTTAGTCCTTTTAATTGGAGTCTTAGCCTTTTTCTTCTTAGGAGCTAATTGAGAGGTTTCTTCTTCTTGAACCTATGGGGACACCTCTTGTGCTTGCTCTTCATATCCTTGTCCCTATTCTAGTGGTGGCACTTGTGGATTATTTTGAGATTGAGTGGCTTCTTGAGCTTGATTTTCTTCTTTGGCTTGAGTCCCTTCAACCTTGGCCTTAGCTTACTGTGGAGAAACTCTTTTCATTTTATTATTTCCCTTTTGTACCTTGAAATACCCAACTTCCCTATCATACTAATATACTATCTTTGGCTTAATTAGATATTGGGTTGTAAACATTGGTACTATAACCTTCACTCCTCTACCTTTCAGTGGGCGGGCTCTAGCTTGGAAAACTATTGATTGTGGAACCAGATCCAACTTAAATGGTCTCTTTATCCATTCCTTGATCAATTGGATGATATGCCTCTCCCTATCATTGATATCTACATTTTATTCTCTATCAATCTCTACATTCATGATCTACCAAATAAAGAGTCATCCTTTAATAATCCCTTATCCAGATATCGTAGTCATCTACTACATTCATCCATGATCTTCTATAACATCTTCATGTTTAAATTGTTTTCCTACCAATAATTGGACTCTTCCAATATTATCAAAACATGGACAAGGGGAGTTCTAATCCTCCAAGGGATATTGATCCTATTTTGACTCAAAAGTAGCAATATCCTACTTTTTCTTGACACCAAATAGACCTATAGGGATGGGCCATAGCCATGTCTTCTTATGATGTTTCCTTACTCCATCATATGTAGACGAGAGTTGTCATGCAATCTCTAGCAAAATGAGTCTATCACATTGATACCTAAGGAGCTTCTTGGGATTTATAGTTGTATCCACTTAAGTAGGTGAATGTCTTGAATTGGATATAGTAGGTGTCTATTTCTATAATTTTTGCTGCTGCATCTTCTGACATCCTTTTTGCATAGTCTCCCTCAATAAACTGGATGATTGCAAAAATGAAAGCATTATTCACTATTCTTTATTATTTGTTGTGATTCGAGAGATTTTTCTTTACTAGCTGGGGGTATAACACATAAGGCCATACATTAACATCTTGCAAGTTGCCCCTCTTAAACAACCCTGGGTAATCTGTAGTTCTTTCTACTAACATATACACCAAATAAGATGTCATATAAAACCTTAGATCATTTTTGATTGCCTGCTATTCATCTAAATTATCATTGAGAATTGTGGCCCTATCAATTGGCGTCTTTGCCATTCTAATGGTTTCAATGAAGTGTATCATCCATATGTTTAAGTGTCCAGCTACTGGTAATCCCATGATTCTTCTCAGGAGCACTATGAAATGCTCGATATCATCCTTCTTGTAACCTCTTGTCATATCTACTTTCCCCACTTTTTACTTAAGACACATTCTATCAATGAGATATGAAGATTGAATAATTTCGATAGCTTCTTGTTGATGATCTCTATACCACCTTTATGTTTGATGGTATGTCAATCTTATATACTAATTTTCCCTCAGAAGATGAAATACTTTCTCTACATTCTTTGGTCTTAAATCAAGAACAATCTCTCCAGTTATGCTTTTGACCACCCTATCTTCTGAAATATAATTCTTGACAAGATCCATGATTAACTCAAAAGATTATACTAAAATCAGGTGTGAAGTTGCATTTACTAACCTTGATCTTATAAGTGCAGGCACCATTAGGTGCCTCTCATTTCATTTGTTGCATAGAACTGAGAATGCATTATAGTCAATGTGACTCATTTCTATATCTTGGATCTCCGAATGTGCATCTTGGAAGTGTGACACCTTTTGGGGTGTGCAATGTGCATACCCTTACATATCAAAGGACCTTAAGCATATGGTGTGAAACAGGATGCACACATTGTGCACCTTGTGAGGTGTCCAATGTGCACACCCTAATCTCTTAAAGGTTTGGCCTTTTAAAACAAATAAAAAATGGTGCGTATTTGCACATTTTGGAAAGGTCCACAACTACACACCATTCTTATTATGTCTTTGCCTTTGGTTTTTATTAGGTGCACATATGTGCACCTTACAAAGGTTTAGTTTTTTTAGGTTCCTTTTAGTTTATTTGCAAAAAATGTTGTGCACCTTGTGCTCCTTGGATAGGTGCACAAGATGCTCACCTTATTATTTTTTAACTTTGGTGTGTGCATGTGTAGGTCTAAACATATCAGAGATGGTAGACCTTGGGGGGTGCGAAGGTGCGTCGTCAAATTTTCTGAATGCAAGAATGAGTGTTTGAAGAGGGGTGAGGACCTAGGCTTTTAAAGGCCCAGGGAGGAGTGCACCCTTTAGGGGTGTGCACCTACACATGTGCGTAGGTGCGTACTTCTAAAGGGAAGTGCTCCATGCTTGTGCGTATAGCACACTAAGCACACCTTAAGGGGTGCATAGGTGCACACTTCCAAAGCTAGTGGATATAGTGTGTTAAGAACACATTAAGGGGTGTGCTAGGTGCACTAGTGTGCCCCTCTTCATCTAAAAAATTCACATTTTACTCTAAAAATATCCAATTTTTGAGAATTGGATTTCTTAGACAAAGGGCTACGGTTGACTCAGACACTAGATAGAGCCCTAAAAAGTCTTAGACCCCAGACTAGGGGTCTAGAAAAGCAAAAAATTAAACTAGGGGGTCCCCATTTTTAAGAGAAATGGGGCATGCATTGTGAAAACCACAAAAAATAGCCCCATCAAAAAGGAAGAAATGACAAAAGAATTTCTTCACTAGCAAACATCCTTTGAAAATTTATCAACCAACAACTAATTTTGAACACTTTGAGTAGCTTTCAACTTCCTTGGTAGTTAAAACTTCAGTATCCCAAATCTTCAAGCTCAATCTATGCTTAGGGTGTTCATTCCCTTTGATGTTTCAAGGTGAAAAATTATCATTAGTCTTTAACAACTTGGAAACAATCTCCCACTCCACTAATCCTTACATCTAGAATAATCGTAGATCATGTGTATCAATCCCTATCTGACTAGATGAAAGAATCCATTCACGAGGGCTCTTAATAGGTCATCATTTCTACATTTCAAGTTCTAAACAATTGTTTAAGTTCCACTTCACAGAGCTCACATGTCTCTATTTGATTCTTCCATGAAGTGATTGATTAGATATTATATAGCCATTTTGCAGTGCATATCTCTATTGTCTGACCTTTTTGACCTTTTTTGGAACCTTTCATTCTTAACACCATCTTTTCATTTTTCTGTTTTCTTTCTATACCATGACCATGCTTAGACTATGTGGCCAAGGCATTAGTGTCATTTCTCAGATTCTTCTTTAAATATGATAACCACTTGCATTCCTCTTTTATGAATTATGAAGATCCTCATGCCAAATAGTGACCTTAGCAATTCTTTTGAAAAGACCTTTTATTTGAATTGGTAAGCTTTAGACTATCCTTTGCTACCATCAACCTTGATTCAAAAGCACCAAGATAGTCAATTCTTTAAATTTGCAAAGTGCTGAGAACTATCAATCTATAATCTTAATTTGAAGACTATAAGTCCTCTACAACTGTAAGTAGCATCCTTGTCTAGTTGTTAAAAGATACATATTATTTGAATGTTTTGGGAAAGAAATACCTCCTCCTTCAAGTCCAAACCACAAGGAGTGATTTGTGAAATGCGTCAAGGTAGAACCTTGATTGTACCTAACCCCTAGATTGACATGAAAAGAAAGAAACAAATCATAAAGAAAACATGCAACTGAAAAAGTAAGCACACAACAAAAAAGGAAACAAACTTGCATAAAATAAACACACAACTTGAAAGGGAAACACACCTTTTTTTTTTTTTTTTTCTAAATAAATATTTTTTAGGCCTCAAGGTAAAGTTTCAAGAATTTTCCATTGATAGGAAATGGAACCAATTCCCCTTGTAAGGAGTTCACCCTACAAGTATTCTCTCCCAAAATTTTTGTGATCTAATAAGGGCTGATCTACAAGTGTTGAAACTTAGAATGACTGCCTAAATTTTGTTTCGTTTTCTCCCATAGAAGAACAAGGTTAGATATTTTGAAAGATTTAATTATGGCCCTCTTATCAAACCACCTCTTAATGATAGCCTGATGCTTTACCATATGCTCTAAAGCAACTGTCCATTTTTCATCCATTTCTAAGTGATTCATTAGTCTAATCTAAACCTTTTTAGCATCTTCATCCTATCCACTCATGAATTTCAAAACTAGAATCTTGAGGTTAAGTGGAAACATTGGCTCCTATATGTAGATGAGCTGATATGGGGATGTCCCTAAAGCATTTTTGACCCTGAATTGGTCCGTCCATAAGGCATATTTGAGCTGAGTATGCCAATCTTTCAGATTTTCTTTTAGAAAATTTCTTATTACTATGATTAAGTTTTTATTCATGGATTCCTCTGCACCATTCCCTTGAGGATAGTAATTCAAAGAGAACTTGATTATAACTTGATTTTCCAATTCCCATTGTGTAAGGAATATTGATGCAAAGGCTGAACTGTTATTGCAAACAAGGAAGAATAGCATCCCAAATCTAGTAACAATATGTTCTTCCAAGAAATTAGTGACTATCTTAGCAGTGCAGTTTCTGAAAGTTTTTGTTTCTGCCCAATGCATACAATAATTAGTGGTTGTAAGAAAAAAAAATGTCCAGTTGATGATGGTAGGTTTAATGGACAAATGAAATTCAACCCCCATTTTACAAAGGGGCGTACCTCAAATATTAGTTGTAATGTCATTACAGGATGTCTTTCTCTATTAGCACTAGTTTGACAAATGTGGCAAGTATGCACATGTTCAAAAGTATCTTTGAAGATTGTGGGCAAGAAATAACCTAATCTTAAAATAATATGGGTTGTAGCCTCTGCTGAACCATGGCCTATACCATACCTATCGTGAAATTGTTCCAAAACTTCTTTTACTTCTTTGTGTCCCATGCACTTTAGATAAATCCCTTCATAGTTGGTTTTGTATAATTTTCTATCATGTAGCATGTAGGATTCACACTTCATTTTGAGTCCCCTACACTATGAACTATTCATCCAATTAGGGTGCTAATTTTGTAAAAGATGGTAAACAATATTCTGGCACCAAATATCTATTATTATACCTTGGTCGATATCAACTTGAGATACTATAATCTTCTTTTGGTCTTCCATATCTGTTTCACCATCAAATCAAAATTCCTTCTCATCCTCAATTTGTTTATCAGCTATTATTTTTGATAATCCTTGTCCTCTTACCAACTTCACAGGTTTAATCTCTAAATCAGACTCTTGAAGGATTTCCACCGATTTTCCTCGCCTTTCACCAATTGTTTTTTTCATTAACAATGATTTAACCACAGGATCAGGCACAATTGCATATACCTTGCTCCTTAGTATATAATGGCAGAATTTCTTTATCACTTTTATTAAAGAAAAAGACTATTTATCAAGGTTAGAATAGTTTAACTCAACATTTTTCAGAGGGTAACTCATAAAACCAATGGGCCTTTCATCTTCTTTATCCTTATTCTGCATAAGAATCCCAACACATGAATGTTCTGAAGCAAAATAGTATATTTTGAAAGGTAGTCCATAATCCAGATTCACCAGTATTGGGGTTGTGGAAATGGCCACTTTGATATCCTCAAATGATTTCTTAATTTCTAGAACCTATTATGTTTTTGTTCCCTTTTTGAGTAAATCATTAAGGGGGCAAACTATCTCTGCAAATCCACTTATAACTTTCAAACAAAATTTATCTTCTCAAAGAAAGACTTAAGTTCCTTTCGACTGTATGGAGGTGACAATTTTAGAATGCCTTCAATTCTCTCAGGATCAATGGAGATTCCAACTTTAGAGATCATGTGACCTAGGAGATTTCATTTAGTAACTCAAAAGGAATATTTCATGAGATTAAGTGATATACCATACTTACAACATCTATTGAATACTTATCTTAAATCAACAATGTGAGTGCTTTGATCCTTTGAAAAGATAGTTAAGTCATCCATGTAGATGACCATACACTGATTTATTAATCCCTTAAAAGATTCATCCATGGCTTGTTGAAATATAGCCCCTGCATTAATCAACCCAAAAGACATTCTTTTGTAAGCAAAGGTCCCTCATTTGGTCGTAAAAGTCATCTTTAGCCTATCCTCTTCATCAACCATTACTTGGCTATATCCTGAATATCCATCCAAGAAAGACATCATCTTGGATCCATTGACAATTTTTAGTACTTCATCTAGTGAAGGCAAAGGTTAGTTATCCTTCTGAGATGCTAGGTTCAAATTACATAAATCTACACAAAGATGAATCTCTCTAATCTTTTTTCTGTATAGGAACTAAGCTAGCCACCCACATAGAATGAAAAATGGGGAAGATAATCTTAGCATCAATTAATTTCTTGACTTCCTTCATTATCAAGGGTTCGATAATGGGGTTAATAGGTCTTTGCCTTTGATGGAAGGGTTTGGCATTTGGTTTCAACAAAATGTCATGTGTGATGATTTTAGGATCATATGTTTTGAGCTCTTCATAGGTCCAAGCAATGACATCCTTGTATTCTATAAGAAATTTGAGCATATCTTCCCTTTCTTGAGCATTGTACACCTTACCAACTCTTACCATTTTAGGATCTTCATTGGTACCCAAATTATATGGATCACATTCCTCGATCCCATTTTCTTTGACCATTCTTTTGTTAAGCACTGATTCATCTCAATCAAAGATGTGCTCCAACTCAACCATCCCCTTAGGGATAATGTTGGTCATTAAATTTAGGATCCCATCTTTGTCTTCAAGTTCATTATCCTTAGGTTTGTCATTTGGAGTTTCATCAATCTCTTGCTCTTTAAAGTGGCCATTGCACATAATAAATTTGAGTATATGTTGATTGTCTTGAACGGCTTGGAAGTTCATAATATTGTTTGGGATAGATGGGCTAGCAACCAATTCTACTAAAAATCTTTTCAGTTTTGTTCTCTTAACCAGTTGTAATGTGCTAGTTGAAATGGTGAGGGCATTTGCTACCATGTTTTTCCTCCTTGGAAAGGACTTAATGTTCAAAGCTTCAGAGTCATGTATTAGATCCCATACTCTCTTCTGATAAATGAGCAACCTCCTATCATTGCAAGAGTATTTTAATTTCACTTGTCTTATCACCAATTGTGAGTTTCCTTCAATTATGAAAGCTATGATCCCCTTCTTTAATGCAAAGAGAAGTCCTTGAATCAAAACTTCATACTCTGCAACATTATTAGTGCATCTAAACTATAATTGATAAATTGCATAAAAGAACCTACCTTTTGGGTTGATTAAGTCAATACCTGTGTCGACTCCCAATTTTCATTTGGAACCATAAAACCTGAGTGTCCAAATGGCTTCTTCCTTGGGCTTCCTATACTTATGCTTACTCATCCATAGCTTGTCTTTTACTTGGACTTTAAAAGATTATTTCTTTGGAACCCATTTTAATCTTTCGTGGGGTGGGATTGATGATTTCCTATTGTTAGTCCTTGATACAGGGGACATATATTTCTCTTGTTTATCCTGAATTTCCCCTATCAATTATGTAATTTTGTCTACTTTGGGCTTGGGATGAATGACTATTGAAGTCCATCCTTGACCTTTTATGTAATATCTCCTTCTTTGGACCTTGATCATTCCTGGTGGAGGAGAAGAAAAACCTCCACCATCTAAAGAGGTATTACTGTATGATGCATTTAGATCTTCAATTTCCTCTTCAAAAATTTCCACAGATTCATATATGTTTGTAGAATTTTGACTTTCTATAGGTTCATCTTTTGGGACTTGGTTGTTCTTTATTCCCATTATTTGTGTTAATACCTTAGTGATTGGTTCTTGGCAATTTGAATGTTCAAATTCTAAATGACTAGCTTTATGCAATCTGCAAAATCTTGGGATAAGTAAGACATTTTGATCTACTTCTTCACCTAGGCATTGTAAGTTTTCCACTATGCTATCTATGAATTGCATCACAATTTCTTCTTTTGGGATGGGAATCGTGGATCTTCAACTATGATTAGTTGAAGTTGTATCAAAAGCCATTAGTTTATAAGATCCCAAATCTGATTGTAAGAATGCAACCTCATTTGGTGCATTGTATTTTGTAATCATTGTTTTTAAATTTGGCTCTACATCTATCTTGATCTAATTATTCAACCCTTTCCATGGTGTTGAGCTGCCATTTTACACAATGCTTAATGACATGAATCCTTTTGAACTCCTCTTTGAAAAGCTGATATGGGATCAAATCCAAGGTTCCAAGTGATCTTGTGACCTACCGAAATCCACTTAGTAGAAGATAAATGTGAGTGTTCACAAGGAGGCCTTTGTTGGTTTGAACCAATTTCGGATAAGATGATCAATCTACTTGCTATTTCAAAATTAACCACAAAAAGAGATATACTTTTAGTATTTTCTATTTTTAAATGAATGCAATCTAACAATGCAACTATATGAATTCCTAATTGAACCAAGGCTTAGAAAAGAAAAGAAAAAATATAAGGTAGCAAGAGATGAAATCAAATAACTGGAAAGGGAAATTCCTAATGGACATAAGCCATGGAAACAACACATCAGTGAGTTAAGCCTTTGAAAATATTGATAGGTAACCAATGAAAATAGGAGCAACGCTTCCTCAATTCTACTGCTACAATTTTCAATGAGAATTTAGTAACCATAAGATGTTTCACTTTTCATCAACTCGCAAGGCCATAGAAAGTGCACTCATGCGAGACAAAAAGCTATGCAGGAACAATAAAGTGATCTCTTTTCCAACTTGGTATGTCAGTGAAATTTGTAAACATGTGGCAAACACCAAAATTAAAAGATCACTCAATCAAAATAACATAATAAAACTATTAGCTCCATTACATTCCATGAATATACATTCACAAAATATAACACACTTAAGGCAAGAATAAGTACACTCTGGATGAGAGCACCAATAGCATATATTATTGAATCAAAATAATGGCTTGGAATACATATTACATTCCTAAATTTATAAGAAATATTCTCCTCAATTTGTGTTGAGAATGAGAGATCTCTTCATGCAAATATATTCTTCTAAACTAATAAAACAAATCTATTTATGTATAAGCTGACTCTCTAACTGGTGCTAAGTAGGACTCTGTCCTTATTTATATTATGTAATGGATGCATGCAACTTTGTCTTAAAATAAAGAAAGCATGAGAAAACAAGAATAAATCCATTAGATGATCTAGGAGTCACTAGAGGTGCCAAAAATAGAAGCTCAACCTTCATTGGATGTTTGTAGGAGTTAAATTACCGTTAGGATGCATTTTTGGTGCATGGAAAGCTCTAAATTTGGAACTAGTAGTTAACTATCAGTATACCTTTGACTTCTTCAAAAACTTCTAGCACACGCCTCAGAAGCTCAGGAGCTATTTGTGCAAGGCACTCAATTTGCCAAAAAATAAAGTTCTCAATTTTGGAAATGGTTTCTGGGTTTTTCTCAGACAAGGTCTAGGAGCACTCTAGTGTACTTATTTTGACCCTTTTGATGATTTATACCCTCTTTATATCCAAACACTTTCATACATTTGAACTCCTAATTCTTCTATTTGAAATTCTAAGGCACCTGTGCTGAATCTTGTCATTAATAGTTGCATAAGATGAGAAACCTATTCTGGTTCATGTGTCCAACCTCTATATCTTTGATCTTTGGTACAAATTTCCTAATCCTTCTTGGTTAGAGACTAGGTGATCTAGATTATCCAAAATGATCAAATGTTTGAAACTTTTTCATATTTTTAACAAGATTTTCTAGGCATTTTTAACTGGCTTTTTTCAGAGATCTTCTTCTCAATATTTCAATTTGAAAGTTTGATCAGTCCCTAAAACTAGACAGTTGAAGGCTTGCTAATTTAGAAAATAAAATTAGTTTTTTAGTTCTTCTTTCTAATGGTGTAAACAATTTTGAATTCCAAGCTCTAGGTCAAAAGTTATGACCCCGACAAGTTGACGACTCCTTTTCACCTACACAAAGAAGAAAACATCAGTTATCTCATGTTAGAAGACCCAAACGAGGACTCCCCAAGACTTAGACTGAAAAAAATTGGTTCAACACTAGTTGAAACAAATAATTTTCCCCCAATAAGCTAGTCATTTACACACTAGCGCACCTTAGTGCTAATTTGTCTTGCAAAATTGGCAATAGTGTGCAGTTGCGCACTAGTGCACATGCATACCTTGACAAGGTGCACATGGTGTGCAACTGTGCACATGTGCATCTGCATAATTTTCACAAGTGATAGAGGGGGCAAGGGTCTTAAGTGTGCACCTTTTTAGGTGTGCACCTCTGAGGGTGCGCACTTACGCATCCCTAGAACTGGGTGAAGTGCGCACTTGCACACTTGGCACACCTGTACACCTCATCAAGGTGCACATGTACATGAAAGTCTTTAAAATTGACACTTTTTCTCCTATTTGATTGTTCAAACCTTCTCGATTAGAGGTTGGGGTTTGACCTAGACCTAGGAGAAGATCCAAAATGACTGAGGCTTCAAACTAGATGCCCCATAGGGAAACTTCAAACTAGGGGGTTCCCATTTTGTGACTCAAAATGGGGTGTGCATTGTGAAACCACAACACATGGTAACCACAATTGAGTAAAATCTTTAGAAAACCATAATCTTTGGAATTTTGTCCATTCTCTACTTAGTAGCAATTTGTACATCTCAAGAATTTCCACCACATGTATGTCAATGATGTCTTGAATTCAGGGATTGATAGTTTACTGTATCCAAACACCTTTCAAGGCACCAAGGACTTTTACTTTTGTTTTTTCCAATTATATAACTATTCAATTGGAGGGCTGAGGAGTGACTCCCAACCTTTATGCTATCGAGAGTGGCATGACATTACAAGAAGCTCCCAAGTTGATTAGGCAATTATGAAGATTCTTCCTGTATATCCTAATACCAAGAAAAAAGGGAGGCACCTCAATCTTGTCTTTAAACATAGTCGGCATGACCTTCAAAGCATTAACCTATTGTGAGACTATTTTTTGAGGAACAATATTCACATTAGGGGTTGTCTTTATATGATCCAGGGTTTTTATCAGTACTTCCCATTGATTAGGACAGTTTTGTAGCATGTCAAAAATGGACATGTTAGCCTTTGTTCATTTCAAATCTTCCACTACACTATACTTTTTGGTTGACCATGCAGGGTTCTTCAAGATTGTAGGCATATTTCCTTTGTTTTGATTTTGTTGTCCTCCATGTGGGGGTTTGATTGGTATTGGATTATTACTTTCTCTCAGATCTGGAGGAGTTGGTTGCAACATGGGAGGAATCCCATCTATCATAGGTTCTTTTCAACTTCATAAATTATAAGTATTTCAATTGTCATTTTGGAAAGCAAATATCTCTTCTGGTTGCATATCTGGTTCTTAACTTAATGGGAAAGACAATTCTTCATTGACTTATGGTTCCACTTCTGTGTTCTATGCAAAATAGTAGGATTCTAGTAGCATAGCATTAAATTGTATGGGAGGCACATTATCATTTTCTTGTGAATTCTGATTCAGTTCTTGATTTCCACTATAATATGAACCATCATTGTTAGGTGCATTTTGACTATTGTCATGTCAATTGATGTCCACATACTGAGCATTATTGTTATTGTTATCTATAGGAATGCTTCCATTGTTCGGACAAGTATTCCATTTTTGATTATGTCTTTGGAAACTATTGTTGTAATCGAGAGGATTGAAATTATTTCCTCCATTATTATTTCTTGCATTGTTATTTCCATTGAAATTCCTATTGTAGTTCTGACCGTAATTGTTGTTATTGTAAGGATTAGCATTATCTCTCTGAAAGTTGTTATTATGTCCTTGTGACAACGTCAAGCAGGTTAGGTCATTACTCATTTGAGACATGGTATTCTTCATTTGACCAAACTTAGAGGCAAAACTATTATCTGCTTTAGCAAAAATTGCTTCCTTTTGCTCAAAGAAAGCAACTTTTGGAGGTTCATATCCTGGGTATGTTATAGCTAGGGTTTGTGGAACAGGTGCCTACTATAATGGAACTGGATTCATTGGTATGAATTATCTAGGCATCATGGGTGCTACAATAGGATATGTTGGCATTATTTTAATAGCTTGAGCTAGAAGCATCAATCCTCCTCCATTAGGATTGGTTTTCTTTGTGAAGGTAATTTCTTCTGAGAAGACTTTGTTTGATGTGTTGATATCTATCGTAGGAAGTCTTCTTAGGAAAATAATAGTATAATGGTCCATAGAATTTAGGTAAATCTAAATTGTGACTTCAACTAATATAGTGTATGGCATTTCTAGCTTGTAGTATGCCATATGAAAGTGATGGTTGAAGCGTGAGACCATCTCAGCTGGGTCCCTTTTGATTGATATAAATTGATGATGTATCATAGCTAGGTTGATCAAAGTTTTAAATTGTTCCAAGAACAATTTTTTGAAAGTATCCTAGTCTCCAATGCATCTAGGTAGTAAATTAACATACCAATTAGAGGCAACTTGTCCCAATGAGTAGGGGAATAAGTGAAGAACCACATTCTCATTAGCAATATGCTTCAATTGCAAATTTCCTTGAATACCTTGATGTAATCTTTAGCTATTCTTGTGTCTCTATAGATGAACCTTGGGCAATACTTCTTAGGATTCTTAGGAAGGTCATTGAGTACACCTATTAAGTTGATTGGTGAGTCTACAACATTTGTGAAAAAGGCCATTAGAGGACTTGGTGGAATAACAGGTGGTTGTTGTGGAGGTAGAATTAAGGAAGATGATGAAATGTTGAATGAAAGTGGTATAATTCAAGGGAATCCTTTGTCACTACGAGGCTTGTGAAAATAGCTAAGTTTGAGGAACTCGTGCATACTAGGTGAAGATCTCAAAGCTCATTGAAATAGAGATGATGGTGTATTGCATAAAAATGTAATTAACAGAATCAACACTAAGCAACTAATGCATCTATTCCTACATGATTATGCAAACCTCAAAATATGAAAGATAAAATATAAACAAAGATAACATGAAATAAAAAGAGCATTAAACCATTAAAAATAGCACATATGCAAAGCTCATGAAATCATCAAGTGTAGATGATTTCGTTGTTGTGGGATGTGGTTGCTCACAAATCCTGCAACATAACAATAGGCTAGATAGTGCTTCTGAAAATGAGGAGAGGGTTCTCCTTTTATAGGAAGGGAGATGAAATGGACGGTGGAGATTGAATGTAAGATGAATGGCTAGGATCTCTAAGGATCAATGAAGTGTCCATGAGGTGGAGGCCAAGTAGACTCCAAGTGGATTAGGATTTTTGACCATTCAAAGGGGGGAAGATGCTCACACATGTGTGAGCAACCTTTGATGTGATGGGTCAATGACATTTATAAGAGGGTTGGAGGCTCAAGGTTTCTCACACATGTGTGAGACACCTTAGGTTCACATGTGAAGGGGGACAAGGTTGTAAGTGTGCAAGAGTCACATGTCACATGTGACTAGGGTTTGCTAATCCTTTGATTAGGATTGTGCAAATGATTAGGGATGTAATTAGATGAGGAACTAGAATTAATTAGTGGATAAGTGGATTGACCTAGGTTAGAAGGATGAGTTAGGTTAGGAAAGTGAGGTTAAGTGAGGGTTAAAGTTAGGAGCCATGTGCTCAAATAGAATTAAATTTAATATTTAATTCTAAGTGGAATAAAAATAGGATTAATTAAGTAAACAAAGTACTTAATTAAAGTGAATGGGTTAGGATGCAAGGGGAATAGGTTAGGATTTAAATAAACCTTAGTTTATTTAAATCAAGAAAGGGTGAACATAATTAAATAAATGTAAAATTTATTTAATTAAAGGTAAGGGAATCAAATAAATAACAAATATTTATTTGATTGGTCAAGACACTTGATTTGGACAATTTTAAGTGTCTACAAATGGATCAGGATTTACAGTTTGTGTCAAGTTTTGAATAAGCACACCTTTGCAGAAGCGTACCTCTCCAAAAAGTGCACCTTGGAACAATGACAATTTAGAAATTTTTTTGAACTGGTAAAAAAATTGCAAAATTTTGGAATTGCAAGTTATTTTCTTTCTATTCTAAATGGTTAAGGTCCTCCTTCTAGTGCCACTTCTATCGAGCTATCATTTTTCTTGATGCTTAACAACATGAATCCTTTTGAACTCCTCTATTAAAAAGCTGATCTGGGATCAACTCCAAGGTTTCAAGTCAACTTGAGACCTACTGGAATTTTCTCAATAGAAGATAAATGTGAGTGTTCATGAGGAGGCCTTTGTTAGTTCTACCAATTTCGAATAAGATGTTGAATCTACTTGCTATCTCAAAAAGTAACCACACAAAAATCAATATATTTTTTGTATTTTTTTATTTATAATGAATGCAAGTTTAACTATGCAACTATATGAATTCCTAAATTATCCAGGTGTTTGTAAAGCAAATAACAAAGATAGGGTAACAAGAAGTTTAAGAAAATGACTTGAAAAGTAAATCCCTAATGGACATAAGCCATGGAAACAACATGTCTACAAGTTAAGACATTGAAATGATTAGTAGGTAACCAATTAAAATAGGAGCAGTGCTTCCTTAATTCTAGTGATGCAATCATTGATGGGAATTCAATAACAATAAGATGTTTCAATTTTCATCAGATCGCAAGGCAATGGAAAGTGCACTCATGCAAGACAAAACACTATGCAAGAACAATAGGGTGATCTCTTCTCCAACTAAGTATGTATAAAAAATATGTAAACATGTGACAAACACCATAATTAAAAGATCACTCAATAAAAATAATGCAGTAAAACAATTGGCTCCATTACACTCCATGAACATACATTCAAAAAATATAACACACACAGGCAAGAATAACTACACTCTGAATGAGAGCACCAACAACATATATTATTGCATCAAAATAATGGCCTGGAATACATATTTAATTCCTCAATTTATAGAAAATCTTCTCCTTAATTAGTGTTGAGAGTGAGAGATCTCTTCATGCAAATATATGCTTCTAAACTAATAAAACAAATCTATTTATGTACAAATTGACTCTTAACTAGTGCTAAGTGTAGACACCTAAAAACCTTTAGAAAATAAAGTATTAGAAACTAATAGAAACCAAATTTAAATAAAGCTTCTACAAACTAAACAAAATTCATAAACTTCAAGATAGACTAAGATAAGCTCTCAATTGAGAATATGAGCCATTAATGGGCTCTCTCAATGAGAAGTTCTCTTGTTGAGTGGCTTTGTCTAAATAGATAGGATGTATGCTCAAGCTTATGCTTCAAAAAGAGCTTCAAATGGAGTTGGAATTTGGGTGTGAGTGTATGGTTTTGATGCAAAATGGCTTATTAAAATGACATTATGACTTTACTTCATGGATTGTGTTGTTTTGCAAAGGGGAAGGATCCAATTTATAGGCAAGAGGCTTGAGGATTTGAGGGCTAAGATGCAAGGATGGGGAAAAGCTCATGGAGGGCTCAGATTGCATGAGAGGAGAGCACATGGATTGTGCTTCCTTACAACCAATCAAGGAGTGACACATGTCATAGAGTGAGAGGATGGAGGAAAGATGAAGGATGAGTCAACAAAGGAGGCTCAAGGGATAAAATCTTCATAAAGGCCCTCATAATGGCTTGTAAGAGCAATAAAAGTGCTTGGAAGAGTCATTTATGGCCTAGTGGGCTTCATAAAGTTCTATGGTTGGGATATTTTGAAGGAGATGAGAGAAATTTCGACTTGGGCTTGATTAGGAAGGTTTTAAGCTTGCTTAGGATTGTGCAAATGATTAGAGGATGGATTAGGATGGTTTAGGATTAGCTTAGGGATAGGCAAGTGGATGACATTTAATGAGGGTGGGTGAAGGAGGAGATATTTGTTAACTTTGGCTTGGGTTAGTAAGTCTTAACCCATTTTTAGGGAATGTGACAAGGTTAGGAGGGGATTAGGATTAGGTTTAAAGACATCTTCTAGAAGAGTCTAGACTTTGGATGAGGATAAAGACTTTCTAGAATAGTCTAGAATTTTCTAGGATGAGGATGAAGACTTTCTAGAAGAGTCTAGAACTTCTTAGGATGAGGATAAATTAGATTTTTAGGAAATAAATAAAGTTTTATTTATTTCAAGGGTTTGGGTTGAGGAGATATTTATTAAAACTTTTTTAATAAACATAAGGATTAATATTTAATCTTAATTAAATATTTTGAGTTGGGATTAGGGGTAGGAAATGATGGGATTAGCCTTTAATCAAAATTAAAGAAGGGTTAGAAGATTTTGGAAGAGGTTAGTGGTCTTAAGAAAATTGGCCAAGTTTTGGGCAAAAAATAAATTTTTTATTTATTTTAGATTTTTTGGTCAATTTATTAATTAAATAATTAATAAATAAGAAAATAATGTTTAAATAAGATTTAAACATTTTTGGGAAGGATTCCTTAATTAAATATTTTTAATTAAGATAAAGGGATTTAATGGCATAAAAATAAATAAATAAATAAAATAATTAATTAATTAATTAATGATGATGTCATCAGAAATTTTTCAAAAAATAAAAAATACTTTATTTTCTAAAGGTTTTTAGGTGTCTACATTTTGCCCCTCTTTGATGTGATGCCGCAAGTGGCATGGCATCAAAGATAAGAAAATAAGATGCCCAAGGCTAGAGCAGAAGAGGAGAGAATGGATTGCAAGATGCCCCCTCAAGAAGGCGACGGGGAGAGAAAGAGAGGCTCGACGACTTCTTGAAAAGTATAAGAATCTGAGATGAGCAAGAAGACTCAGATTGGCAAAGAGAAGGGTCTAAATTAGCTCAAACTCTCACTATGGGAGAATGATAAAGGAGAATCAGATGCACAAGAGGAAGCAAGCTTAAGACTTTAGGGAAGGTGGAGGATGAAGAAGCGGAGCGCTATAAAAAGGAATCTAGGATAGGGAGATGGATGAGGGGATTATAAAAGCTGATGCAATAGGATTTCAAAGAGTCAGATTGGCGGAAGATGGGTTTTGAAGATCCCTAGGACTAGGATTGTGGATCTCAAAAGATGAGGCTTGGTGGATTGATTTGGATTGGTGGATCCCTAAGACTAGGATTGTGGATCCCTAAAACTAAAGGTGAGGAGTGATTCAAAGAGATACTAATGCATAAGCTGGGGTAGGAGAGACGGATGTTGGATATGGATGGGGGATATGGAGATGAAGGAAAACCATTGAAGCTTTTTGAGCGGGGGGATACTTCACAGAGAAGTACCACCATGTAGTTGAGCACTAGATTTGCTATAGGACTGTTGGTTAATTGCCAAGGTTACCAAGAATATCAAGGCCTTTTCACCAACTGTCTAGAGGACTAACGAACTGACTCAAAACAAACATGCAAGGATTGCCCCAGTATCACACATGGATCTCAGAGGAAGCAGTGTAGAAACAACACTAGGTAACCCACAAGCAGAAAAGAAAACAAGCAAAAGACATGATCAAGACCTTATGCTCTAATTGCCCCATTCGCAGTATATCATGATATGGAAGATCGTGGCAACATTGAGGAGGGAACAAGGAGATTTCTTGGAAAAGATATTTCAAGACCCAACAGGGAAGAGTCCAAATCAAAAGAAAGAGAAAATCCAAAAGAGAACTGTTTGCCAACGAGATGGGTAGGACGAGGTACTAACGGACCAAGATCAGACATGAGAAAAGCTAATCCTACAAGGACCTATCAGAGAGCACCTAAGCTGGTGCATTTGGATGAGTGATGCGTCTGGCAAGTTGAATTAAGAAAGATAACACTTTGGTGATAGGAAATCTAGCTAAAGGATGCATTGGAATAGCTAACCAAGATGTGCAATGTGTGCAAGATGCTGATCAAGGAGGAACTGACATGAAAGCTAGATAGATACAATGGTACTAAGCTAAAGAGAATGTACAAGCTGATGGACCAAGATATTAACAAGTTGAAGCTGACCAAGATAGTTACAAGCAGGCAAAAGCTCAGGATGATAGGATAGCGGGATGGTTCGATGTTGTGCAAGATGCGAAAGCTAAGGGTGGGGTGATAGTGAAAGATATGGATTTGGCAGGATGCATCCAATGATGATGAGAGATTTTGTGACCAAGGATAGCTAGAGGAGCAAGATGACATAGCTGGATAGGATGGTAGATAGCTAGGATTATGATGGATATAAAGAGATGACATTAGGTTTGCATGAGGATAGCCTAGAGCTAGATACCAATGACAAGGGAGGATGGACAAGACAAGATCTCCAAGGAATATAGTGCTCCCAATCAGGAGATAACATATGGAAGGAGGTCTTATGATGGATGTGATGGGATTGACGCTAGGATGGAAAAAAGCTGAAGGGGCTAGGGAGATGGATGATAGCTGGGATGGTTGGCTGAAGCTGCAGGAGATAAGTGGATGGTGTGAGATGGAAGATGGAGGGTGGAGGATAGGTGGATAGATTGGAAGATGGAGTTGGATGTCAAGAGATGACCAAAAGCATGAGGGTGATAGGCTAAGCTGGGGATGACAGGATTACACATGATGCTTGTTTGCCAAGTTTTCATCATGGTACTTGTCCAAGGCGCTTGAATTGCCAAGTTTTCACCAGTGGACGCTTTATTTTTCTTTATTTTTTTTGACTTTTTGACTTTGGACATAGCTGGAATGATTTTGGCTTTCTTCAGCTATTTTCCCTTTTTTGGGACTTCTCACTGGCTATTGGAATGTTCAATTTTGTTGCTAGCTATTGGTACATCGAATGTGTGATTTATGCAATAGATTGGATTAGATGGGATTGATGGTAGGAGATGGAGGGATGAAAAGGTTGGAAAGGAGCATGAGATGGGGATGCTTGCAAGAGCAACATTGGCACATGTTGGGACGGGTGTGAAAAGAGCATATGGGGGATAGATGGTAGATGCGACGTGATGGAGGATTTGTGGAAGCGTGCTTGGGGATATAGGTACCCAAGATGGAGTTAGGAGATGGGGGACATGAAACACTGGATGGAGGATTAGCAATGGTGGATGCCATTATGCATTGGGTTTCAACTTTTTTCTTTGGGATCCACATGGTTTTGAATTTTCTTTTCATAGGCTTTTGCATTATTTGCATTCTTTGATTGGATTTTTCCTTTTTGGAGTATGTCTGTTAGAATAGACATATGATTGCCTAGGATGTGGATTTTTATCTTTATGCATTTTGAAGTTGGCATCTACATTGCTATGGTAAGCTTTGGGAAGATGGTTAGCAAAAGCTTTGTGAGATGGAGAGGATATGGGAGAGCGTGTAGGGGGATGATGATGGATGATGTGCCTCGATATGTGCCTTTTCTGATCTTGCACAGGAATGGAGGGAATAGGATTTGAATGATGGCTAATAGGAGGATGGAGGATGGTAGATTTTGGGACATAGGGACCCAAAATGGATTTAGTGGATGAAGGCGGGATATGGTAGGTTGTTTTAGGTTGCAAAGATGGTGGAGTGGGGATGACATAAGATTTCTTGAAGGAGTGATGGGAGGTAGGCATGGGGGGTTTGGAGATAGGCTTGGTTTGGGGGTGTGGTGTACCAACACCTTTAGATGGTGAGCCTTTGGATACATATCCAAGACCATGAAATCCTAGATTTTTTTGTGCAATAATAGGCTTTCTGATTCCTTGTTCTTGTGGTCCTAAACCTTGACCTTGATAATGCCATCGATTGAGCATTTGAACTAGCTGAGGATACTTTTTTCTTGCAAAAAATGGTGGAAGTGCTTTATCAGATGTACTGCAATAGGGAGATACTATTCTTAATTCTTCTGCTGAGAGGAGGCCACTATGGATGAATGTAAGTGAACCAAGAGGGTATATTATAGATGGTGAAATAGCTTGGATAGGTGGTAAGATGGAAGAATGGAGTGGAGGAGACGGTAGGATAGGATCTTGATTTAGCTGATGGGATGAAAAGATATCCTGCAGTAGAGGAGGTATGGCTTGAGGTTTTGGAGATGGAGGGGATAGTGACTGCACTGTGGATGGAAGACATGGTATGATGATATCTTCATTTATGCTTTGGGGGATGTCAACATGCTTTTGGGCAGGATCTTGATAGGATTGGTTTGGAGTGGATGGTGCGATAGGAGGTGAAGGGATGAACTCTTCAAAGGCAACAGATGGATAGATGGGAGATTCAGTAGTGGAGATGGGTGAGTAGAAGATGGATGCATAAGGGTCATTATGGGAGATTTGGGAAATGCTTGGATGTGATGTGGATAGGATTTGGAGGGTTTTGACAGATGGTGGGATTTTGATGCTTGCGAGAAGTGGAAGGATTTTAAGCAATTTGATGGATGGTATGGGGATGATAGCTATGGGAGATGGAGGTGATATTATACATGGGGAAGCTTCATTACTGACTACTTCACATGGTTGGGTTAGATGACATGGCTTATCAACTGCTGGAGGCAACTTTTCTTGTATTTCCTCTAGGAGATTCCTTGGAGACTCGTGTGTCAGAGTTGGAGGTGGATTGATAGGAATAGCTAGTGTGATGGGGGTGGAAGATTGGAAGCTTGGTTGATTGGGTGATGGAGGAGAAGCTGTGATATTAGATGGCATGACTAGATAGTTTGGAAGAATGCATCTATTTTGTGGGATGCTTGGGGGAATGTTTCTAAGGCTTTCAATATACTTGTCATAGTCAACAAGATTTTCATCATCATTGGAATAGGAGGTGGCAGGAGCAAGGACAATATGACCGAACACATCATGATAGGTTTGGGATTTCATGTTTTGATGATGAGTCGGATGGGGATGGGGTCTTGCATATGGATGAACACGGAAGCTCATGGTTGGATTTGGATTAACCGTAGATTTTGGATTGGCTGATGAAGGATTTCCTAGGGAGAGTCAAAGCTGTATGACAGACCTAAGGAGGATTGGCTGGAGATTTTTGGCTTTCCTGTGGATGGAAGACTTCAAGGGTATGCTGTCAAAAAGTGAGAGTTTTGCTTTCCTATGTGCTGGATTGGTGGAGATTGTGTCAACTTAAGGATGGACTAATGATCCTATGGGCATGCCACGAGATTGACCACTTGTGGATCCCAAGCTTTAGCTCAAGGTGATGAGGGATAACAAGTGACAAAGCTAGATTACCCTAGACAAAGCTCTGTCAAAGGGATAACCTTGGCGAGGCTGGTGGATTGGTCAGATTGATTGGATAGCAAATTCTAGCAGAATGACCACAACTCTCTAAAGGCTTGGGTGTGATTTTGGATTGGGTTGCTAGCTGGCTGGGGGGGATGATTTAGAGGGACTTTAGATTTAGGATTGTTCTAAAGCAAGGAACTAGATAGATTCGGTTGCAGTGGGGGAGCTTGGATGATTTTTTGATGAGGCGGTGACTACGCTAAGTATGCCTTGAGCTGGGAGATTTTTTCTTTTTTGGGATTTTGACCAAAGTTGGCAAACATTCATTCAAAAGCTATGAACAAACAAGTAGACAAAATTTTGGAGCAAGCACATCAAACACACCAACATCCTAGGAAGCTTTCTACAAGGATGAAATTTTTTACAGCTAGGGAGTCCTCAATATACGCAAGGTATGTGAGGCCCAAATCTGTAGATGAAACCAAAAAGATGTCACATAGTCAAGAGGAGTGGTAACCCACTTCTCCTCTTTCACTTCTCAAGGGTATAAAGTTCCTTGAGGCTTAGCCCGAGTGACAAAATCTTGATTCCAAGAGAGGTGTCTTTGGATTCACCTCCCAATTTTTATACTCCGCCGGAACGTTGGAGTTGAGGTCGTCCCAAGGGGTGATGAAATCCCCAAGAAGGCCTCCTAAAAAGTGTAAAACAAGACCACATACATGATCTTGGGCTTTAAAAGACGCGTTTATTCCAATTGATGATTTAGATTTTGTAAGCTATGATTGAAGACACTTGTGATTATGGCATACAATGTTCATTCCAATTTGACAGCATTGTCAGCATAATGAAAGTCGAGAGATCGTCAACATAAGAAATGCGAGCATCATTGAAAATGCATCCAAACCATGCAATGTTCATTGATTGTTAGGCATTCAAGATTGAGTGTGAGTTTTTTTTAAGCCCAAAAAAAAGATGTGTGAAACTCGATTGCCAAGCACGCGCTCGGAGGCCCTCCATGTCAAGATTTTTCCAATTTTTATGCCCAAATGAAGTGTGAGCAAGATTAATGCGCATTCGAAGAATTTTCTAACTTAGAAAAACCACTAAAGACCCAAGTGAGTCGAGTTTGATCTTTGTGGAGCACTTAACACCCTCTTAGGTAGACCCATCCCCATAAATGGCGCTGAGATTGCAACCAATGGTTGAATTGATGGGTGATTAAAGAGGGTGAGTCCAACTACAAACTTACTCAAAGCGTCTTTATTAGTTTTTATAACTTAGAAGATTTAAAAAATGTGGATTCTTTTTATGCCCCAAAAGATGATTACTTGATCTATGGCATTCAAGATTGGATTTGTTGTTTTAATCATGCATTCATAAAAATAACAAACTTGATTTTAATCCATGGCACTCAAGAGTGATTTTAGCAACATGCATTCAAAGACAAGTGATTAAACATTCAAGTTTTTTCCTTTGAGCATTCAAGATTGAGATTTTGTGTGTTTTTTTAAGAACTTTGAAGTGCTTTGTTTTAACCTTAGATCATTCAAGATTGTTTTGGACTCAAAAATGAAAATGACTTTTTGGACTTTGGTTTTCATTCAAGATTTTGTGTTCTAATTTGCATATTTTAAGCCCAAAAATGATATTCCTAGATTATTTTGATGCATGAAAAACCTAAGAAACATTCAAGATTTTGCAAAAAGACATTTGTTTGGAACAAATAACAAAGCTTTTAGGACAATTTTTGGCAACCATTTAGGACTCTTAGTTTTCATGAGATTTTTAAAAGAATTTTAAAATATTTGCAAATGAGGTTCATTTTATCCTTGATTGATGCTTTGCGTTTGATTTAGATTTTAGTGTGCACTTAGTGTTGATTTTGAACCTTTTGAAATGGAAACTTGAAGTTCTTTTTAAATTATCAAAAATGAAGTGTTCCTAACTTTGCATGAATGCATCTAAAACTTTGATGTTGCAAGGATGCAAATGATTGGATTGGTTTAGTTTCACTTGTTAAAAGATTTTTTCTTTTTTGCAAATTTTTAGTTTTTTAATGGATTTAAGTATGATTTGGGGGTTTATTTTAAGCACTAAAAAGAAGTGTGTATGATTTTGCTTCCTTCAAAAAAAATGGCCAAGATCTCCCACAAGAAGAAGAAGAAGTAGATGGAATAAGAAAAATATAGACAAGAAGAGGAAGAAGAATTCCAAGTGCTTTGTCCACCTATAAGCTTGAAAAATCTACAAACACTATGAGATAGATTATGAGTTCCTTTGTCTTTTTCATGCTCATGTGGACCTACAAAACCAATTTATACAATCCTACCAATCAAAAAAACAAAAAAAATTAGCCAAAATTAGCAAATGACATACAAAACTTGACTTAAAAAGATAATGAAGATGACCCATGCGGGGTCCCACCGGGCATGCCAAAATGTATATGAGCAATGCTAGTATGCTAATAGAAACCAAATTTAAATAAAGCTTCTACAAACTAAACAAAATTCATAAACTTCAAGATAGACTAAGATGAGCTCTCAATTGAGAATATGAGCCATTAATGGGCTCTCTCAATGAGAAGCTCTCTTGTTGAGTGACTTTGTCTAAATAGATAGGATGTATGCTCAAGCTTATGCTTCAAAAAGGGCTTCAAATGGAGTTGAAATTTGGGTGTGAGTGTATGGTTTTGATGTAAAATGGCTTCTTAAAATGGCATTATGACTTTATTTCATGGATTGTGTTGTTTTGCAAAGGGGAATGATCCAATTTATAGGCAAGAGGCTCGAGGATTTGAGGGCTAAGATGCAAGGATGGGGAAAAGCTCATGGAGGGCTCAGATTGCATGAGAGGAGAGCACATGGATTGTGCTTCTTACGGTCAATCAGGGAGTGACACATGTCACAGGGTGAGAGGATGGAGGAAAGAGGAAGGATGAGTCAACAAAGGAGGCTCAAGGGATAAAATCTTCATAAAGACCCTCATAATGGCTTGTAAGAGCAATAAAAGTACTTGGAAGAGTCATTTATGGCCTAGTGGGCTTCATAAAATTTTATGGTTGGGATATTTTGAAGGAGATGAGAGGAATTTCGACTTGGGCTTGATTAGGAAGGTTTTAAGCTTGCTTAGGATTGTGCAAATGATTAGAGGATGGATTAGGATGGTTTAGGATTAGCTTAGGGATAGGCAAGTGGATGGCATTTAATAAGGGTGGGTGAAGGAGGAGATATTTGTTAACTTTTGCTTGGGTTAGTAAGTCTTAACCCATTTTTAGGGAATGTGACAAAGTTAGGAGGGGATTATGATTAGGTTTAAAGACATCTTCTAGAAGAGTCTAGACTTTGGATGAGGATAAAGACTTTCTAGAATAGTCTAGAATTTCCTAGAATGAGGATGAAGACTTTCTAGAAGAGTCTAGAACTTCTTAGGATGAGGATAAATTAGATTTTTAGGAAATAAATAAAGTTTTATTTATTTCAAGGGTTTGGGTTGAGGAGATATTTGTTAAAACTTTTTTAATAAACATGAGGATTAATATTTAATCTTAATTAAATATTTTGAATTGGGATTAGGGGTAGGAAATGATGGGATTAGCCTTTAATCAAAATTAAAGAAGGATTAGAAGATTTTGGAAGAGGTTAGTGGTCTTAAGGAAATTGGCCAAGTTTTGGGCAAAAAATAATTTATTTATTTATTTTAGGTTTTTTGGTCAATTTAGTAATTAAATAATTAATCAATAAGGAAATAATGTTTAAATAAGATTTAAACATTTTTGGGAGGGATTCCTTAATTAAATATTTTTAATTAAGATAAAGGGATTTAATGGCATAAAAATAAATAAATAAATAAAATAATTAATTAATTAATAAATGATGATGTCATCAAATTTTTTTCAGAAAATAAAAATACTTTATTTTCTAAAGGTTTTTAGGTGTCTACATTTTTTCCCTCTTTGATGTGATGCCACAAGTGGCATGGCATCAAAGATAAGAAAATAAGATGCCAAGGGCTAGAGCAGAAGAGGAGAGAATGGACTGCAAGAAGTTTATCTTGAAGAGAGCTCATCTTAGTCTATCTTGAAGTTTATGAATTTTGTTTAGTTTGTAGAAGCTTTATTTAAATTTGGTTTCTATTAGCATACTAACATTTCTCATATACTAAAATCTAATTTATCCTCATCCTAAGAAGTTCTAGACTCTTCTAGAAAGTCTTCATCCTCATCCTAGGAAGTTCTAGACTATTCTAGAAAGTCTTTATCCTCATCCAAAGTCTAGACTCTTCTAGAAGATGTCTTTAAACCTAATCCTAATCCCCTCCTAACCTTGTCACATTCCCTAAAAATGGGTTAAGACTTACTAACCCAAGCCAAAGTTAACAAATATCTCCTCCTTCACCCACCCTTATTAAATGCCATCCACTTGCCTATCCCTAAGCTAATCCTAAACCATTCTAATCCATCCTCTAATAATTTGCACAATCCTAAGCAAGCTTAAAACCTTCCTAATCAAGCCCAAGTAGAAATTCCTCTCATCTCCTTCAAAATATCCCAACCATAAAACTTTATGAAGCCCACTAGGCCATAAATGACTCTTCCAAGCTCTTTTATTGCTCTTACAAGCCATTATGAGGGTCTTTATGAAGATTTTATCCCTTGAGCCTCTTTTGTTGACTCATCCTTCCCCTTTCCTCCATCCTCTCAACCTGTGACATGTGTCACTCCTTGATTGGTTGTAAGGAAGCACAATCCATGTGCTCTCCTCTCATGCAATCTGAGCCCTCCATGAGCTTTTCCCCATCCTTGCATCCTAGCCCTTGATCCCTCAAGCCCTTTGCCTATTTAAGGAATCCTCTCCCAAGCCATTTTAACACAATCCATGAAGTAAAGTCATAATGCCATTTTAAGAAGCCATTTTACATCAAAACCATACATTCACACCCAAATTACAACTCCATTTGAAGCCCTTTTTGAAGCATAAGCTTGAGCATACATCCTATCTATTTAGACAAAGCCACTCAACAAGAGATCTTCTTATTGAGAGAGCCCATTAATGGCTCATATTCTCAATTGAGAGCTCATCTTAGTCTATCTTGAAGTTTATGAAATTTGTTTAGTTTGTAGCAGCTTTATTTAAATTTAGTTTCTATTAGCATACTAACATTGCTCATATACACTAAGTAGGACTCCACCCTTGTTTATTTCATTTAATGGTTGCATGAGCTTTTACATGTCTAAAAATAATGAAAGCATGAAAAAATAAGAAGAAGAAAACCATTAGATGATGTAGGAGTCTTTGGAGATGCCAAAAATAGAAGCTCAACCTTCTCTAGAGGTTTATAGGAGTTAAATTGCCATCAGAATGCATTTCAGGTGCATGGAAAGCTCTAAATTTGGAATTGATAGTTAACTATTGGTACACCTCTGACTTCTCCAAAAAATTCTAATGCACCTTTGGAGAAGTGCACTTTTGGAGAAGCATACCTTGCGCACCTTGGGAGATAGGTCCAAAAAATGCAAAATTTTCCTAAGTGTCAAAACTAAAATTCTAGCTTCTGGGTTTTGTTTCCCTTCATATGAGCGTTGTGTTTAGATGTTTGCTCTTGAATTTCTCCATGATCTGTGTCACTTGGGTTTCATCTGACAAATCTAAAGCATCATACTTACCTTTTACTACTTGCTAATAGTTGTCTATTTCTATATGAGTCTTCGCAAAATCTTTGAGCTTTAAATCCAACTCTAACAATGCCTCCTTTCTCTTAAATATTTGTCTAATGTCTTCATCAGTTGAAGCTTCTTCAAATATATTTTTAATCTAATCAAAGACTATTTGCACTAGCAAGAGTTTATCTCTTGACTCATCTTCAAAGATGTCAAGGCACACATCAGTTCTCTGCTTCCAAAATTTGTGCTTGAGTTTGATCCTTAAGCTTACAAATATCCACATGTAGTGTCTCCATTACTTTATTACTAGCTGATATCTTCTTAGTCTAATCACCTATTTTATCTAACTCATCCGTTGTATATACATCCATCAACATATGATACCTCTAACCTTTTATTGATTACAACACTCAAAGGTCATTTCCCTAGGTATGTACTTTGTCCATGAATCCAAAATCTTGGTTTAAAATAGCAATTATTTTCTCTGCATTATTCTGCATATGGTGCAATAACTTGAGGTTTTCCTGTATTATTTTCACACCCTTTTCCTCAAAACTTTCCTACCATAACTAACAAGCCTTGAAAAATGGATGCACCTTTATAATTGTGTTTTCTTAATCTTCATCTCTAAAGCTGATTCAAGAGTGGCCTCTAAATTATTTGGATCAATAGGACCAACTAACTCATGCATAAATCCCCTCATGATTTCATTTTTCTTTCTCAACTTGACCAATTCAGCCTCATCTTTATCTAAGTGATTAAAGACTTCTTTAATTCTTATGGTGACCATTAATTTAGCTGTGTCTATAGTTGGCTTTCTAAGCAAGACTTCTTTGATCTGATAATCATTTGTGATTGTATATGAGCAATGTTAGTATGCTAATAGAAACCAAATTTAAATAAAGCTTCTACAAACTAAACAAAATTCATAAACTTCAAGATAGACTAAGATGAACTCTCAATTGAGAATATGAGCCATTAATGGGCTCTCTCAATGAGAAGCTCTCTTGTTGAGTAGCTTTATCTAAATGGATAGGATGTATGCTCAATATGCTTCCAAAGGCTTCAATGGATGATTGTGGATTTTTGGTGTGGATAGATGGCTTTAGTATGGATTTGGCTCTCAAAATAGCATTATAACTTTACTTCATGGATTGTGTTATTTTGCAAAGGGGAAGGATCCAATTTATAGGCAAGAGGCTTGAGGGATTGAGGGCTAAGATGCAAGGATGGGAAAAAGCTTATGGAGGGCTCAGATTGCATGAGAGGAGAGCACATGGATTGTGCTTCCTTATAGCCAATCAAGGAGTGACACATGTCACATGGTGAGAGGATGGAGGAAAGGGCAAGGATGAGTCAACAAAGGAGGCTCAAGAGATAAAATCTTCATAAAGACCCTCATAATGACTTGTAAGAGCAATAAAAGGGCTTGTAAGAGTCATTTATGACCTAGTGGACTTCATAAAGTTTTATGGTTGAGATATTTTGAGGGTGATGAGAGAAAATTCGACTTGGACTTGATTAGGAAGGTTTTAAGCTTGCTTAGGCTTGTGCAAATGATTAGAGGATGGATTAGGATGGTTTAGGATTAGCTTAGGGATAGGCAAGTGGATGGCATTTAATGAGGGTGGGTGAAGGAGGAGATATTTGTTAACTTTGGCTTGGGTTAGTAAGTCTTAACCCATGTTTAGGGAATGTGACAAGGTTAGGAGGGGATTAGGATTAGGTTTAAAGACATCTTCTAGAAGAGTCTAGATTTTGGATGAGGATAAAGACTTTCTAGAATAGTCTAGAATTTCCTAGGATGAGGATGAAGACTTTCTAGAAGAGTCTAGAACTTCTTAGGATGAGGATAAATTAGATTTTTAGGAAATAAATAAAGTTTTATTTATTTCAAGGGTTTGGGTTGAGGAGATATTTATTAAAACTTTTTTAATAAACATGAGGATTAATATTTAATCTTAATTAAATATTTTGAGTTGGGATTAGGGGTAGGAAATGATGGGATTAGCCTTTAATCAAAATTAAAGAAGGATTAGAAGATTTTGGAAGAGGTTATTGGTCATAAGGAAATTGGCCAACTTTTGGGCAAAAAATAAATTTTTTATTTATTTTAGGATTTTTGGTCAATTTATTAATTAAATAATTAATAAATAAGGAAATAATGTTTAAATAAGATTTAAACATTTTTGGGAGGGATTCCTTAATTAAATATTTTTAATTAAGATAAAGGGATTTAATGGCATAAAAATTAATTAATTAATTAATTAATAAATGATGATGTCATCGAGAATTTTTCAGAAAATAAAAATACTTTATTTTCTAAAGGATTTTTAGGTGTCTACAGTGATTAGATCTTTAGTATCTACATGTAGAGGAGAGATAGAAATGTGAGTGAACAAGTCCTGATTTCTATCCTTCATAATGAAGGCCAACGTATGTGCATCACCCTTAGATAGTTCAGGCTTCTTGAGAGCTTCAACTATTTCTCTCATTCCCTCTTCCTCAGTATAATATAGTTGCCTTTTATGCCTAACCATCACCTCTTTTATCAACCACCTTGGAGTAGTTTCCATTAGAGACTTAGATGAAGCGGGAGGTTGTTCTGTTAGACTCTTTCCCTTATCGCTCCTCTTTGGAGTCCTTTCTTTTTGTGAGGGATCTATATCATGCATCCCTATATCTATCGAGCCCACAATCCTTACCTCTATATCTTAAGAAGTTTGCTGGGGTTCTTCATATATTTTCCCCTCCTTTCATACTTCATTGATGGGTCTTTGTTGTGGCTCTTCTTCTTGCACTAGTTGCACCTATCCTTCATTGGCTAGGGGGAGAGGATTGGTTGAACCTTTATCCACTAAAGATACATCTCGAGCTAGTGATGGTAGGGCACCTAGAGGTCCTTGTGGAGAAGATGGAAATTGACTCCAATTTTCTCCTTGTTAGTGAACAGATTGTCTTCCAAAGAAATACATACAAATTGAACCTAAAACACCCAAACAGGAAGACTCAATAAGCACTAACAGTTTGGTCAATTCACTATTGAAAGAGTGTAAGTTCCCTATGAATTTATTTGGGTACAACTCCCAGTGTAAGATTTACAATGAATTCATAGAAATACAAATATGGATGCTTTTAACCATAAAGCACAAAAGGTTTACAAACATCTATCCATAAACACGAAATAGATGTGGAAAAAATAAGTAGCGGGAGTTTGTTCTGTTAGACCCTTTCCCTTATCGCTCCTCTTTGGAGTCCTTTCTTTTTGTGAGGGATCTATATCATGCATCCCTATATCTATCGAGCCCACAATCCTTACCTCTATATCTTAAGAAGTTTGCTGGGGTTCTTCATATATTTTCCCCTCCTTTGATACTTCATTGATGGGTCTTTGTTGTGGCTCTTCTTCTTGCACTAGTTGCACCTATCCTTCATTTGCTGGGGGGAGAGGATTGGTTGAACCTTTATCCACTAAAGATACATCTCGAGCTAGTGATGGTAGGGCACCTAGAGGTCCTTGTGGAGAAGATGGAAATTGACTCCAATTTTCTCCCTGTTAGTGAACAGATTGTCTTCCAAAGAAATACATACAAATTGACCCTAAAACACCTAGACAGGAAGACTCAATAAGCACTAACAGTTTGGTCAATTCACTATTGAAAGAGTGTAAGTTCCCTCTGAATTTATTTGGGTACAACTCCTAGTGTAAGATTTGCAATGAATTCATAGAAATACAAATATGGATGGTTTTAACCATAAAGCACAAAAGGTTTACAAACGTCTATCCATAAACACGAAATAGATGTGGAAAAAATAAATATCTAAAAGGAAATAAATGACACGATGTCCATTTATTCAAGCATTACATAATGAAAATAATGCAGAGAAAAGATGAACTATTCATCCCAAATGCATGAAAAGCATAACACCAAGTCTAAAGGATAATCGTGATCACGATTAAATGCAACAGATACACATTAAGAGAAAATCAATACCACTCCAAGTTGAATATTGATAAGAAAACATACATTTAAATTCAATGTTTTAATATATTGTTGTTATCCCCTCTGTAAATATAACAAAATGACAAAGATTTTTCTATTTCTCTACAATAATCACTATTTGGAAATGAAAATTCCCTTCATTACAATAGAACAGAAAAGAACAAAAAAAAAACCCCCCTCTTAGAAGCCTAAAGTATCAGAAAAAAGGCAGTCTTCCCTAGCCAAAAACTAGAACCGCAAGATCATGTTTCTGTGGTCTATTTAATAATTAGTCACCCCCGTAACTGTTCAGTTATATAACTAATTCTTGGAGATTTTTTCTTGTGAAGTCTCATTTATCTTTGTGGTATTAGGATAAATATCCTTGCGGGTGATGTTTCATAATTTAGACTACCACCCCCTTTACATTATATTATGAGTTCTATATTTATAAATGTTATATCTATAAATAAATAAAGGAGGTTTCCATGAAATTAAGAATCACTGCATAATTGAACAGTTAGCACTTGAGTTGTGATGCTACATCACATATGTGGACTTTTACCTTTCCAAATTATATTCCTTGTGTCTATCATGAAGACATATCACTCTGTAACTTTGAATAAATTTGGATGATTCTTTGTTCTTTAGTTAATGATATTGGCTCATTTAGAACTCATAATGCAAATCAACACTTCCTTCTAAATTTATTTATCTTTCACCAATTCTGGACTCAATGAATCTTCTTACAATGATTATAATCCCATAAGTTGATTCAAGCTCATCCTTTCTCAACTGTAGCTCAAGCTGTCTGCATGAGTATTAGATAAATAATTTGCATATTTACTATATATCCAAAATCATATATGTGTTACCCAGTCTATGAGATAGTAAGTTAGCATGAATTTGATGTAAGAATATTTGAACACAAATCTGATTCCAATTTGGGATCCTAATTCTGCCTTAACAATGATATCTAAACTATCAAATTGAGATGAGCAATTTCATTTGCAACTTTGGCCTTCAATGGTTGACGTTCACATTATCAACTCAGGGGGTATGATTTTGAATATTTTCTATGATTGATTAATTTACCACTGATGAAGAGTAGGATTTTAATGGTGGCACACAACTTTCATACATTGATGTGCCTAAAGTATTATCAAGTCTCTTCCCAAAACATTTCATCAATCAATTGATGTGCACATCATTTTAGGTTGACCACATTCTTGCTGCTCTTGATAACTTTAGGTGTGTTGGTCATAGAATGGTCTTGACATTTGAGAGTTAACACATTGAAGAAATTCCACCATATATGCTAAGTACACTATGAATGTCGAGTGAGTTATAGTAGTTGTTGAGTCAGAATCTGAACATGTGCCGAGTGACTTTAGGTGCTGAGCAGTGTATAGGTGCCGAGTCACAGTTCATGCCGAGAAAGATAGAGCGTAGTATGTATCGAGTGATTCAGGAATATTCATGTGTCTAGAAACACAGAGTGTAATAGGTGCTGAGCAATCCAAAAATGTAACATGTGCCGAGCAACACAGGAACATTGATGTGCTGAGCACTAGTAATATAATATGTGTTGAGCAACACATAATCAACATATGACTTTATGCCCTCACAAACTCAGATGTAAACTATTTTTGGAACTGACATAAAGAGATTTCGAAGGAGAAAAAGGATAAGGATGAATCTTTTACATTCCCTATACAATCTACATGCAGCCAATCAAAAAAATGGAGAAGGCATGCAACCAATGAGAAAAATGCAAGGTATGAGCAGGATTTTGAGATTCAATATGGATCGTAGATCCATACCTACCCCTAAGTCTTCACAATCTTTAAAAGGAGGTCAAAAACTTGATTGCATGTATAAGAGATAATAATGTATGGGGAGACTATAGCAAAATCTCAGTGTGAAGAAGGAAAGACTTAGAGGAACAGAGCAAAAATTTCATATCCAGTTGATTAGAATAGTACAAGGGACAAGGAACACGATCAGATATCAGATCTCAAAGGATCAAGATCAGAGAGAGAAGATCAAGTGCCTGAATTCAACATTTAGAAATCACATACTGTTAGGTTTATTATTCTAATAATTTCTTACCATTGTATTAGATGATGAAAAATCTATGTTGATAGGTTAGCTTAACAGCTAGGTGGGAAAACATTTGGAGAAGGTGATGAAAATCCTATGTATTAGGTGGGTTTAACAACCTATTGTAAATCCTTTAATAGGGTGAAAATTATTGTAAAGTGTTTGCAAATCGTCTAACTAGGTCACTATTAGCACAATGTAAAGCCTTTAATAGGGAAGACCATCAGAAGTGGTTGAAGATATTGCTACAATAATTTTTGTGGGTGTCATCCCCACCCTAGTTTTACCTTCTTATTCTTGGAGGGTTTTTGGGTTACCAAATCTCTTGTGTCATGTGTTGATGCATGCTTTCATTTCATACTTGCTTATATGTTTACATGCATGTACTTTACTTTCAGTTATGTGTTAATGAGGGTTTTTAAAAAAAGAAAAAACTAGTTACTTCTGATTCAGCCCCCCTCTCAGAAGTACTCTTCCCATTCAAAAATTCCAACAATTGGTATCTAAGATATTGGTTCTCACAAGGAAGAAGCCTAATAGCTTAGAGAAAAGGTATGAAGATGGAAGTCTTCAAACTTGGGAAGATTATTGACAATCAAGTGATTGATGTACACCTCACTCTACACAAGGTAGAGGAAGCCAGAGAGGAATTGAGAAAATCCTTGAAAAGAAGAAAGGACATAGCCATAGTTGAGAATGACACACACTACAAGGAGTTTGACACCACACAAGTGTTTTCCAATGGAGATTCTTGTATATGAGAAATATGTTAGCAAGTAATACTAATCTATCCAAAAACAAAAGCATTAACTAGCATAAAAATCATAACATATATGAGAGACAAAGTGAAACCCTCAAATGAGAATATGAGCCATGGAATGGCTCTCCCAATGAGGATGGTCACTTGATTTAGGGATGAGTCTATTTGATAGGATTTGGGATGTATGCTCAGCTTCAAACTAGCTTCAATGGAGATTTTTGGGATTTTTGGTGTGGATGCATGCAAAAGTATGGATTTGGCTTCAAAATGGCATTATAACTTTACTTGATGGATTGTGATGATATTTCTTGGGAGGGGATTTAATTTATAGGCTAAGGGCTTGAGGGATGGAGGGCTAAGATGGAAGGAAAGATGAAAGCTTAAGGAGGGCTAGGATGCACTCAAAGGGGAGCACATGGATTGTGCTTGTTTAGCACCAATCAGAGAGTGACACATGTCACAAGGTGAGTGGATGGAGGAAAGGGGAAGGATGAGTCAACAAAGGAGGCTCAAAGGATAATATATTCATAAAGACCCTTCATTATGGCTTGTAAGAGCTTGTAAGAGTCTTTATGGCTTTTGTAAGAGCATTCATTGTTGGGTGGTTGGGATATTTTGGAGGGAGTTGAGATTGTTGACTTTCCTTGGCTTAGGAAAGTCTTAAGCTTGTTTAGGAAATGTGACAACA
The DNA here is from genome assembly GCA_028749045.1 of Cupressus sempervirens. Taxonomy (NCBI): domain Eukaryota; kingdom Viridiplantae; phylum Streptophyta; class Pinopsida; order Cupressales; family Cupressaceae; genus Cupressus; species Cupressus sempervirens. The sequence goes on from CM053790.1 coordinate 850,511,117, forward strand.
TTAGGGGGTGGATTAGGCTTGGGTTTAGGATTAGATTAGGGATGTCAGAGATTTGCAAGTGGATGGCATTCATGAGGGTGGGTGAGTTAGTGGCTAAGCTTGGTTAGTATGGGTGGATGGGGTGGATTAGGCTAAAAAAGGGGATTTAGGAATAGTTTAGGGGTTATTAGATTTGAGGGTTTTATTTATCAAATATATTTATTTGATAAATGGGGATTTTGGAATTAGATAGAAGAATATGATTTAATTGATAAATAATAGGTTATTTGATTTATCAATTAGGACTATAGATGATTAATTAAATTAATCAGCTAGGGGATGGCAAAGGATTAATTAAATAGGAATTTAATTAATGATACCTTTAAAGATAACTAAATAGGATTACCAAAGTGGTGTAATCAAATTTAGGTGTCTACAATTCTAAGGAGTTTGGTGTAGCAATAGTAGAATTAATGGAGAAAAGCAGAGCTCAAGCAGAAGATATAAGATCTCTTAAAATGGAACAAGAATCACAAGCCATGATGCTATGTGAAATAATTGAACAAAGAAGAGAGCAATTAAGGATAGAGCCATGCTTGAGGATGACAAAAGAAACCTTGTAAACAAACTTGAGGAGAAGTCCACATAACTCACAAAGATCTCCAACATGCAATTGGATACACTTAGTCAGATGATGAATGCTCTTCATGAGCTAACCATGAAGGATATTGAGATCTCTACCCTGAAAATGTAGAATGAACAATTTAAAAATGAGTTGAAAAGAGAAAAAGAGATAAAAAAGAGCTTTAAAAAGTCAAGTGAAGTCATCAAGCACTTTGAGCAGTTACTAAAATCACCAATATCAAGCAATGAAACTTCAAGACTAGGATTCACTAGTACTGAAGAAGGTGAATCATCAAAGAGTGCTAAGCAAAGGAGTGACAAAGGTAAGAACTATAAACCCACTTGTCATTTCTATAATAAAAAGGGGCACAATGCTAATGTTTGTAGGAGTAGAAAGACCAATCAATAGGGTACATCCAAAAATAAAGGTTATTATCACAAATGTAACATGTGAGGACACTCAACACAAGATTGCAGAACCAAGACCATGAGGACATCAAGATTTGATGGTCACTACTACAATTGCAAAAAGTATGGACATAGAGCTTTTGAGTGCAGATCAAATCCTATGTGGACACCTAATTAGCCTGCAAGGATAAACAACTATGCACACCACTACAATTGGGATTACAATACCAGGCAAAGTTGTCACTCCTGTTAGGAATATGGTCATGTTCCTTGGAACTTCATAAGAACATACTTCAAAGGAAATTTCAGCAGGTGGTTAAGCCAAACCACATGTTTTAGTTGCTTGAAGATAGGACATGTCAACAGGTATTGCCCAACAAAGGCCAAGGCACCCAAGTTAGAAGTCAACAAGGGAAAAAAAAAAAGTTGATGTGGAACACATCAGGGTAGAAATGAAAAAGACATGGCAAAGAAGAGATGGTTCAAGTACATCCAATGGAGAGATCACTTCACCCAAGAGGTCAAGTGATCACACTTCATCCAATTAAGCACAAGACAGGTACATGGGGCTAATATATATAAAGATGTATCAGACATTAGCCCAAAAGAATAAAGAAGAGTTGCCAAGAAGAAATCTGCATGAGAAAAGATGTCAAGTTAAAAATTGAAAATTTTGTAGAAGATGCCGAGCTACTCTTGGATGCCGAGTGAAACTCCAATACATGTCAAGCTAAAAAGTCTAGTTGATGCCAAATGAGATATGTTAGTGGCTGCCAAGAAAATAGGAAATAGTGGATGTTGAGTGTATAGCTATAAGCACTATGTAATAAATGCTAGGTTTTGAGCCTAATAAAGTTGAAAATCATTCATTTTCAAGCCACTCAAGCACAGAGAAAAAAGAGAAGAGCGAAGAGGAAATCAAACAATGATTTAGTAGCGATTTGCACCGATCTCAACAATAATTCATCTCGAACTCTTTGATTCAAAGATATTTCATCAAGTGTCAAGCTACACAGTATTTGAAAGTTTATTTAAATATTAAACCCTAGTTTGGTCAAGATGGCATCAAGGTCTAAAACCAAAAAGGGAAAGGATAGTCATGAAGTCCAACTTGTTAGTAATGAGGTTAAGCAAACAGAATTTAAACCCATTCCCAAGATCACGTATAAAAATGACTTAGCTGGTGCTTTATCAGTCATTCCAGACAAAGTAGTAATGGTCCAAGACATCAAGAAATGTTATAACTATAAGATTGGAGCCATGGGTGACCTAGAAATTTTCAATGCCTTTGAAAAGTTGTCTGACAAAGGTATATTGAAGGATGAGTTCTTAGTAGTTGAGAAGAAGGATTTAACTAATGCCCTAGTTTTCCCCATTTTATTTAAGATTGAATAGATTCATATAGTGTTGAGCCAAATTCATGATGGATCATTTTGGTTAGAAATAGGGCTAGTAAAGATCACAAAGAAAATTGTTCATAGGGTTACTGGATTCCCAACTCTAGATTAGCCTAAGACCCTGAGAAATGACAAAAGGGAGGCCATAGAGAAAAATACTGGTGCCAAATGGAACAACAGGGGAATGACCATTGAAACCATCACTAAACCCCTACTTGATTTCACCGTCAGAGTCATATCTTACGAATTCTATCAATCAAGCAGATTGAACAGCGTGACACGTATAGCAGTAGATGTTGCATACAAATGTGTGAAGAAGGACCACACTTATGATCTAGCAGAGCCCATGCTACAACAAATCAATGAAAATTTGGGAGCCATAAGGAAATCTAAAGGAGCTCAATGCAAATTTGGATCAGTTTTGGTTTGCATATTTTTCTATGTCATGAAAGAATTTTCATTATTTGGAAAGGTAAATTGGGATCCTAACAAGACAATTGTCACACAAGTCAATGAGTTTATTGAGCAAATGAGAGACAATTTTGATGCTCAGATGACAAGCTACTTTGAGGACTTCAAGAAGTCCATGAAACAAAGGATGAGGATACCAGTATCACTGGTTGAGAAACATGTAAATGACATTTGTTTCTTGGTTGACATAGATTACACCTACATCCAAGCCATGGTACCTAGAGTAAGATGGCTTAGGCCACTTGGATATGAGCTTGATGTAGACCAAGCTTCAGCTGCAATCAGTGTTTTACTTGTAGAGGAGATAAACAAGGCTGCAAAACCCTTTGGGACTTATGATATTGTCAAATCCAGGGTGGTAACAGATTTGAAGAAAACCTCTACAATGAAGAAGAAGGACAAAATGATAAGAAAGCTCAAGAAAAGATTTGGAGCTGATATAGAAGTAGTAGGCACTGTAACAAAAGAAGAAGAAGAAGAAGATGAAGACGAGAGTGAACAAGAAGAAGATGAACCAAGGCAAGGGCCATTAGAATTGACATAGGGCCTAGGAGAAGACAAAGAAGAAGGTGTTGAGGAAGAAGAAGCCGAGGAAGCACCCATTAAAGCCAAAGCCACCAAAAGGAAAGCCAAAACTCAGCTTGCATCCTAGCCAAGGGCAAAGAAGGGGACAAAGCCCATTGTAGTCAAAACAAAGAAGCCTACTGTAAGGGCTACCACTAGGGCTACAACTCAAAAGGAAAAAGATGAAAACAAAGAGAAGAATAAAGCCACAAAGTAGACTAGTGAAGAACCAAGGAAGAGAAGGAAATATGTTGCCCAACCAGACTCAGATGAAGAAAGAACAAAGGCAGATGAAAACAACCAATTTAGAGTGGTAAGTCATCCCTCCAAGTCTTCCATTGACAAGTTATGTGTAAATATTAGAAAAGAAATCTTGAATGGTTTAAAGACTATAGACTTTAATTAGCTCAATAAAGAAGAGAAAAATAAAATAGAGGCATCAGTGTATGCAATGATGGCCAAATACAAACACACGTCTAGAATTAGATAGTACAATGCCCAAGGAGCTATACAAGATAGTTGAAGATAAGTGGCATTTTTGTTTACAAATGGAAAAGGAGATAAGAGAATCAACCTTAGTTAGAGTGCTGCCAGACTTGACTAAAGGTCAAATAGCTAAGGAAAATAAAAGGCACAGTATCAAATTTTCTCCTAAATATAGAGCATTTTGCATCCTCCAAAATAAGATAGAGGATGTTGAAATAAATCCACAAAATTGTGGAAGTCAATATACAAGAAAATTGATGATGTATTTGACGAGGAATATAAGGTAGAGGCCAACTCAAAGAGAAAAGAAGAAAAAGAGACAATAGAGAAAGTGAAAGAGAAGATAGATGAAGACGAGAAGAAAGGTGACGAAGGAAGAGTAGACGAGGAAGTAAATAAGGAGGAAGAATAAGAGAATACAACTAAAGGAGAGGAAAAGGCATTAGATGAACATGAAGAACAAAGTGTGCAAGACACACAAATGCCACCTCCTAGCCCCCTCATGCCACCATCACACCTGCATAGACCATAAAAATAAAGGATGTTATTGACACTTCATGTCAAAACATCAATCCTTTAACTACAGAGGATCTCTCAAAGATCCTTGATCAATCTACACAAAAAGTTCACCTATGTACAAACCCAATGTTGCTCAGTGTTGATGAGTTAAACAAGGCAGTAATAGATCCAAAAGATGTCAAGGTGCAAACACAAGAACCACCTTCAACCTTTAATGCTACTAAACTCCTACTACTTCCACCACCATCTCCACCAAAAGTAGTAAGTCATGCACTTCAGATGCGAAGTGCAACAACAAGGGAAGATATAGGAAAACAAGAATAGTCAATAGGTCCACCCCCAAAAATTGTCAGTGATAAAGGGAAATCAGAAGAAAATAAGGAAGAAAAACTAGATGAGGAGCAAGTTGCAATACAAACATTGTTTATGTTACCAAAAAATGGTGCTCCCACTTAGACTCCTCAAAAGCTAAGCACTGATATGACATTAATACAAGTTCAAACACTAGGCTCAAGCTCTAGAAAGGTAGCCAAGATACTTCACTATGGAGATCCTAAACTTGATGAAGAGATCCTTATTCCCTCCTATGAATCCAACACCCTCACCATAGAAAAGATAAATGAAATACAAGGTACACTGGATAGGAGAAAGAGACAAGAAGTATTGAGAAGAGAATACAAGTATAGGCAAGCATTAAATGATATAAAGGACATCTTCATGGATGCCTTCAGCTTGCAGTCACTAGATGAAACAAAGTCTATAATAGAACAACTATCATACATAGTTGACCAGGTGACTAATGTAAACCATGACACAAATGTAAAATTAATGGAATGGTGAAAAAGAAAATTCTAGGGCAAAGTAAATGAGAAAATATCAAATGATATAGCATTAGCACAAGTTGAATTGGTTAAGAAACTAGAAAGAGTGAAAATTGTACTTGGGAACACTTTCTCATTGTACAAAAAACTATGTGATTTTTTCAGCTTCACACAAGAGACTAGCCGAAGAATAATGAGCTTGGAAAGAAATCTCAAGATTTCTAGCATGCAACTTCCAAAAAATCCAACTTAGAGTGAGAAGCATTTTGCATAGATGCTTTACACACAAAGGGAATTAGCTGTATTAACAACAAAGGAGGCAAACATAAAGGCAAAAGTGATGCAAATCCAATCCTCCATAACCCCACACTTAGAGGTCCTCCACAAGAAGCAAGCATACACAGAAATAGTCCTAAAGAAAGATCCAAATCTTTCTACCCTAGATGGACTTGTACACCTTGCTTCAGAGACCCCCATCCAACACAAGTCACTAGACATTGCATTGGAGAATTGGGATGCAGCTTTGAAGATACTCCTAGAGGTAAATAGTACATTTTTGGCTAAGTATGGTATTACTCCTTAGAACCCTTTGACATTAGTGTCAAAAAGGGGGATATATATACATTAGGGGGAGATATGTATATATGGAGACATATAAAGATATATGGAGAATACCAAATTTTGATAATTTTGATTACATTCTTTCATTCATTTTTAGAATAAAGTGGAAAGTCTGAAGATAGCCAAAAAAGGGGGAGACAAGAAATAAGACAAAGTGAGGGGGAGATGCAAAATTTTGACAAGCATGTGGAAAATAGATTTGAAACAAGAAACTCATATAGATTAGATGCAATATATAGGCATGGGGAATAGGAACAAGACAAAGGATAGAGAGAATCAGGCACATTAGCTCAAGATTTTAGTTTTAAGAATGGACTAGACATAATCAACTCAGGGGGAGTCATAAGGTATATTGTTTCTCACAAAATTTTGAATTTTTTTTGAAATTTTGCATGTATGCCGAGCAAGAATAAAGAATGTACTCAATCAGATCAGTTCATTGATGCATAGTTAAGTGTTTTTGACACTCATGTCAAAGTGGGAGATTTTTGGTCGTAGAATGGTCTTGACATTCGAGTGTCAGTACACTTAACCAATTCCACCATATATGTCGAGTACACTATGAATGTCAAGTGAGTTATAGTAGTTGCCAAGTTAAAATCTTAATAGGTGCTAAGTGACTTCAGGTACCAAGCAAGTAATAGATGCCAAGCAATATACAGGTGCTGAGTCATAGTTCATGCTGAGCAAGATAGAGCATAGTATGTGCCAAGTGATTTAGGAATATTCATGTGTCAAGCAACACAGAGTGTAATAGGTGCTGAGCAATCCAAAAATGTAACATGTATCGAGCAATATAGGAACATTCATGTGTCGAGTACTAGTAATATAAGATGTGTCAAGTAACATAGAATCAACATATGAGTTTGTGCCCTCACAAACTTAGATGTAAACCATTTTTGGAATCGACATAGAGAGATTTAAAAGGAGAAAAAGGATAAGGATGAATCTTTTACATTCTCTATATGATCTACATGTAACCAATCAGAAAAATGGAGAAGTCATGCAACCAATGAGAAAAATGCAAGGTATGAATAGGAATTTGTGATTCAATATGGATCGTAGATCCATACCTAACCCTAAGTCTTCACAATCTTTAAAAGGAGGTCGAAAACTCCATTGCATGTGTGAGAGAGAATAGTGTATGGGAAGACTATAGAAAAATTTCAGTGTGAAGAAGGAAAGACTTAGAGGAACAAAGCAACAATTTAATATCTAGTTGATCAGAACAATACAAGGGACAAGGAACATGATCAAATATCAAATCTCAGAGGATCAAGATCAGAGAGAGCAGATCAAGTGCCCGAATTCAGAAATTAGAGATTGCATACTATCAAATTTATTATTCTAATACTTTCTTACCACTACATTAGATGATGAAAATACTATGTTGATAGGTTAGGTTAACAGCTAGGTGGGAAAACCTTTGGATAAGGTGATGAAAATCCTATGTATTAAGTGGGTTTAACAACCTATTCTAAATCCTTTAACAAGGTGACACTTCTTGTAAAGTGTTTGAAAATCCTCTAACCAGGTCACTATTGACATAGTGTAAAGCCTTTAACAAGGCATGCCTTTAATAGGGAAAACCATCAGAAGTGGTTGAACATATTGCTGCAATAATTTTTGTGGGTATCATCCCCACCCCAATTTTACCTTCTTATTCCTAGAGGGTTTTTGGGTTACCAAATCTCATGTCATGTGTTGATGCATGATTTCATTTCATGTTTGCTAATATGTTTACATGCATGTACTTTAATTTTAGTTATGTGTTAATAAGGATTTAAAAAGAAGAAGAAAAAACTAGTTACTTTTGATTCACCCCCCTCTCAGAAGTACTCTTCCCATTTGAATATTCCAATAGGGTGATCTTTGCATCCATGCCTTTCACCAATTCTATGGTGAGATCCTTGAATCTCCTTTGGAAAAAATTGATAATTGACTCTTCATTGAGCATCATTATTCTCCCCTTATGGAATTTGAGATTCCATTTTTCTGATACAACCACTGTCATTAAATAGACAAAACATGTAAACTCTCAGTCTTTTCCATAGACTTGAGGCTAAGAATTTGCTTCCATGAAACATGCTATCAATAGTCAACCTTATATTATATATCACCTTTGGGCTCCTTGATGATAAAACTATAGGTGATGGGAAGGTGATTTGTCAAATAACTCATTGTCGATGACTTTCAAGTCATTGTTTAGATGGAGGAGATCAAGATCCCTTGTTTGATTTTTGAAATTCTACCCAAACTGACCACTCTCCTTGGCTAAGGGAATCTGATTAACAAGTCCTTCCTCTCTACCATAAATCAACTTTCAATATGGTAGTTTATCTTCAGGGTGAAGGAGATTAAGTTTTCTCAAAGTCTCACTCACATTTTCATATCAAGTCTTCGATGTTGTGCCTCATTAATCCCCTATTCTTACCATATGAAAATTGATATGATGCATTTGCATCATTGTGTACCCATTAAAGTGGAGTGTTAATGGCATCAACTCACCACATTCACCTTTGCATTTTGAGTTGTTGGATCTGAGCCTTTAAATCGAGAATGGGCTCATTGTGGTCTAGGTTGCTTGAGCTACATATTGTGAACAAAATGCCACTTTTGGTATCTTTTAGACAATGATTTATGTTCCTTTCCTAAAATGAAAACTTTAGAATCAAAATTATGAATCAAATAACAATGTGTAACTAACTTTATTCAACATTTAGCTTGGACCTATCTATTAAAACTATACTTTTTATGGTGATTATTTCAAATATAGTTGTGGCAAGTATCTTCTTATCTAACAAATTTGGTGTTTTAAATATGTGTGAAGAATCATGAACTCCTATCCATTAAAGGGTGTTTGCCTATATTGTGTTGAGCCTTTTGAAATTTCCATCAAAATCATTTCTTGATCTTTTGAGGTTGAACTTACAGATTGCAATCTCCATAATCTTGTGGCATTGAAACTAAATTGGCAACTTTGAACATTGAATTTGAGCCTTTTGGACTCATACTAAAATTAGAAGTTGAACTTCAATCCTAACAACCACTAAACCTTTAAGATGAACCATCAAACCATCAAACCAAATTAAACTACTTTGAACCTTAGTTGAAAGAGGTTCAAAGTTTCCACATAGTGAAAATTTTAATCATTGGGCTTATATTGGGTACCAACACTCCCAAAGGCTGATTTGTTGGTGTATCCCTTATCTTGTCACCTATTTTTTTAGTACATATAGGCATGAAGTAGAAATTTTACATTTTAAAGACATCAGCCCCTTGGTCCTCTTGTTCATTAATTCATTGTTGTATCTCATCCTCCGAAGTTGTAACTTAAATAGGTTGTGTAGGAATAGATGACAACATTATAGTGGAACTCCTTCTTAGTTCTACCTTAGTAGCCCTAGTTAGGTGAGTCCTCTAACTCAAGGGAAGGTTATCCTATTCATCTTCTTCATCCTCTTCAGCTCCTTTAGGAATAGTTTACAGGACTAAAGGAATAGGAATAACCTTACTTTGCAATCTTTATCTTGTAGTCCTTTTAATTGGAGTCTTAGCCTTTTTCTTCTTAAGAGTTGACAAAGAGGCTTCTTCTTCTTGAACTTGTGGGGATACCTCTTTTTCTTTCTCTTGAAACTCCTATCCCTATTCTAGTGGTGGTACTTGTGGATTATTTTGAGCTTGAGTGGCTTCTTGGGCTTGAGTCCCTTCAACCTCAAGCTCAACTCACTGTGGAGAAACTCTTTTCCTTTTATTCTTTCCCTTCTATGCCTTTAAATACCCAACATCCCTATCATAGTAATACCTTGTCTCTAGCCTAATTGGAGATTGGGCTGTGAATGTTGGTACTATAACCTTCACTCCTCTATCTTTCAGTGGGTGGACTGTAGCTTGGAAAACTACTACTTGTGGAACCAAATCTGGCTTGAATGGTCTCTCAATCTATTCCTTGGTCAATTGGATAATATGCCTCACCCTATGATTGATATCTGCATTTTCTTCTCTATCAATCTCTGCATTAATGATGGGCCAATCACATATCTTATCTTGATTATCTAGAGGATCCAAAACATCTAAAGTGTCTTGTTGAACAACCTTCAATTGGACCTATATTTTGAAGGCACTTCTTGCCAAATAAAGAGTCATCCTACAATAATCCCTTATCCAGATATTGTAGTCATCTACTACATTCATCCAATGATCTTCTATAGCATCTTCATGTTTACATTTTTTTCCTACCAAGAATTGGACTCTGCCAATTTTATCAAACCATGGAAGAGGGGAGTTATAATCCTCCAAGGATACTAATCTCATTCTGAGTCAAAATTTGTGATATCCTACTTCTGCTTGACACTGAGTGGACCTATGGTGATGGGTCATACCCAAGTCTTCTTATGATGTTTCCTTACTCTATTATATGTAGACAAGAGTTGTCATAAAATCTCTAGCAAAATGAGTCTATCACATGGATACCTAGCTAGCTTCTTAGGATTTATAGTTGTACCCGCTACCCTTAAGTACGTGAATGTCTTGAATTGAATGTAGTGGGTGCCTATTTCTAAAGTTTTTCTATTGCCTCTTTTGACATCCTTTCTGCATAGTCTCCCTCAATAAACTATATGATTGAAAAAATGAAAGCATCATTCACTATTTTGTATTCTTTGCTATGATTCAAGAGATTTTTCTTTACCAGTTGAGGGTATACCACATAAGGCCACACATCAATATCTTGCAAGTTGCCCCTCTTAAACAACCCTAGGTAATCTGTAGTCCATGCTGCTAACATATACACCAAATAAGATGTCATATAAAACCTTAGATCATTTTTGTTTGCCACCAATTGTTCATCTAAATTCTCATTGAGAATTTTGGCCCAATCAATTGGCATCTTTTCCATTCCAATGGTTTCAATAAAGTGTACCATCCATATGTTTAAGTGTCTTGTTGCTAGTAATCCCATGATTCTTCTTAGAAGCACTATGGAATGTCTGATATCTTCCTTCATGTAACCTCTATTCATATCTACTTTCCCCACTTTTCTCCCAAGACATGTTCTATTAATGAGATATAAAGATTGAATAATTTCTATAGCTTCTTGTTGACGATATCTATACCACCTTTCTATTTGATGGTATGACAATTTATATACTAATCTGTGCTTAGAAGATGAAATACTTTCTCTATATTCTTGGGTCTTAGATTGAGAATGATCTCTCCAGTTATGCTTTGACCACCCTTTCTTCTGAAACATAATTCTTTACCAGAGCTATGATCAACTTAGAAGATTGTACTGAAACTGGGTGTGAAGCTACATTTACTAACCTCGATCTTATAAGTTTAGACACCATTGAGGGCCTCTCATTTTTTTTTGCATAGGACCAAGAATGCATTCTAGTCAATGTGACCCATTTCTGTATCTTAGATCTCTAAATGCACATCTTGGAAGCATGATTTTGTTTGGACAACTTGAAACTTAAAAACCACTAGATTAGGAGCAATCTTTGAAGCAAGGGAGGATGAAGAAGAAGCCATTAAATCTATAAAAAAAAAAGCCTATTTGTTTGGAAGGTAGGAAAACCAATTTTAAACAAACCCTTTTACTAAGAAAACTGACCCAAAAGCCCTAAACCTAATAAAACACCTAAAAATCCTATTTCTAGCTCTAGAAGACAGTTTTTTGGTGCACCTTGCACACATTGTGGGTGCACTAGGTGTGCCCTTCATATTTAAACATGCCTTGGAAACCATAGGGTGTGCACCTTGCACACCTTTGGGGGGCACAATGTGCACACCCTTACATATCAAAGGGCCTTGAGCATATGGTGTGAAACAAGATGTGCACCCTAATCTCTTAAAGGTTTGGCCTTTTAAAATAAAAAAAGATGGTGCATAGTTGTGCACCATTCTTATTATGTCTTTGCCTTTGGTTTTGTAAGGTGTGCATATGCACTTACATAAGTTTATTTTTTAAAGATTCCTTTTAGTTTATTTGCAAAAAAAGGTGTGCACCTTATTATTTTCTAAATTTAGTGTGTGCATGTGTAGGTTTGAACATATTAGAGATGGCACACCTTTGGGGATGCGAAGTTGCACTATTGGATGTTCTAAATGAAAGAATGAGTGTTATAAGAGGGGTGAGGCCCGAGTCTTTTAAAGGCCTGGGGAGGAGCGCACCCTTTGAGGGTGTGTACCTACACATGTGCATAGGTGTGCACTTCCAAAGGGAAGTGCTCCATGCTAGTGCATCTAGTGCACTTAGTGCATTTTAAGGGGTGCGCTAGGTGTGCTAGTGTGCTCCTCTTCATCTAAAAAATTCACATTTTACATTCAAAATCTCCAATTTCTGATAACTAGGCTTCTTAGGAAGAGGGCTTGGGTTGACTCAAACACTAGATAGAGCCCTAAATAGACTCAGACCCTAGACTAGGATCTAGAAAAGAAAAAAATTAAACTGGGGGGCATGCATTATGAAAAGCACAACAGATGTTTTTCATCTATGTTGCCATCATTTCCAAAGGAGGAGATTATTGAAAGCATGAATGCTAATGATACTTCTATGGGGAGTATTGTAGAAACATGATTAGATCATTATCATGATGATATGTTTGTGTTTGTCTTGATGTCAACATAGCAGTTTTCTATGGTATCTGATAGAAGAACAACAGAAAGATCAAGTTGGTATGAATAGATAGTTCAAAATTTTAACTAAGAGAGTTTAAAGGGAGATACTACTAAGTGTCTAGTATATGCAGCTAACCTCATAAGATATTAATTATGGAAGAAGTTATGCAAGTTTCGGTGAAGGTTGTTCTGAGATAGAGTTTATAGAAGCATGTTCTGGTAAACTTGTTATATCTCTTAGTAGAGTTGTTATTCTAAGAAGCCAAAGTTAAATATGTGAAGAAGACATTCAAGAGATGGAATAGCTAATCTCACTCATAATAATTTTATAGGTATGGAAAGTTATTCAAGTTACAAGGTGAAAGATTAATGCTATCACTAGGTGCAACATGTTCTTAATGAGGTGCTATAATAATTAATTTGGAAGGTGTAATAGCTAACTTAGGGAATTGTTTTATGGATTCAATATAAAGGAAGGACATTTTCCTTTATTATGAAGGATTTTATATGGAATGGATTAATGATTACAAGAAGCATAAAGAGTGGAATGCAAAAATAAGCAGAGCAGAGCGAAGGTGAAGGAAATTTCTTTGCCGAGGTTTTATTGTGTGATCCGAAGTTTGATATTTGGATTTGAGGTTTGTGACCTAGTCTACAAGGTCTGACAGTAATTGGTCCAGTTGATAGGACAGAGGAAAGAAGTTCAAGAATAATACAAACAATTATTTTTCATGGAATAGTTGTGAGATCAGTTGGAGAGTGAGCTCAATGGTCTTTTCCCAGAAGCTATTTGGACAATGGGTCCTTCTGTCTTTCACAACTTCTAACAGGGTTAGCAGAACTCCTAACAGGGTTTCAAAGTCTCCTAATAGGGACTCATATGTACTAAATGTTGTAATAGACTCCTAATTGGGTCCATCCTCTAATAAGGAATATTTATATTAGTACATCATCTTGTGGGCATCATTCCACCGGGGTTTTCCCTTTGATCAAGGGTTTCCTTAGTTAACATATCTAGTGTAATTGTGTATGTGCATCTTGTTATGGTTCTTTTTTACTTTGGTTGAATGGTTAAGATTATTTAAGGTTGATAAATGTTTTAATTATTGGATAACTGATTCACCTTGCCTCCCCTCTCAGTTATTTTAGTGGACTATTGTTTCTAACAATGACCTCATCTAAAATTGATGTGTTGCAATCTTCCTTGTTCTTCCATATATTGTTCATCTGCACTTTGACCTTCTCAACATTGACCTTTTGTTTGCCTTTATTATTTCCATTACTTGGTGTTGGTGATCTAGTTGGACAGTTTCTGCTAATATGACCAGTCTTCAAACAACTAAAGCATGTAGTCTCACTCAACCATCTATTGTAGTTGCCTCTAAAATGTATTCTAATGTAATTCTTAGGAACATGTCCATATTCTTGACAACAATGATAACTGTACCTTGTGTTGTAATCCCAATTGTAGGATTCTCATTTTATTGTACATTTGTCTTCTTGTTTGATTTCCACTTGACATTAGATCTACATTCATATGCTTTATGTCCATACTTCTAAAAATTGTGGAAATATCCTTCAAATATCTATGCGCTTAAGGGCTTGGTCCTACATTCATGTGCCTGCTGTCCTTTCTTGTTGCACTTATGACAATAATTCTTGAATTTTTGCTTAGGGTTTTGATTTGCATTATTACTCCTATAAACATTTGTTGTATGACCTAACTTTCCATAATTATTACAAGTGAGTTTTTAGTTATTATCTTTGTTGTTTCTTTTTTCACCACTTTTAGATGATTCCCCTTCCTTAGTATTGGTGTATCCCAATCGAGCAGTATCATTGTTGCATCTAGGAGATCTCATCACTTTCTCAAAGTATTTGATGGCTTCGCTAAGTTTGTTGAAACTTTTAGCAAGTTCCTTTTATTTTTTAGTTGTTCATTATGTAACTTTGGGGTTGTGATCTCAATTTCCTTTCCATTTAATTCATGGTTTGAAATCATGAATTGATTCATAGTATCTAGTTGCATGTTAGCAATTTTTTGCACATCCGATGTCTTTTTTTCTAGTTTTTTTGTTAGTGTTGTTTTGCACATCATGAATTTGTATTTGTTAGCTTTCTTTTTCTACTCGGTCACCTCACATGAAAATATTGATTGGAATTCTTGTTTTATCTTAAGATTTCTAACCTCTTCAGTTAAGGTATCATTCTTTTCCATTAGATCTATAACAAATGAATTAAAATCACTTGAGTTTCCATTCTCAAACAATTTATTCGTGTCTTCCTCTTGGTAATAAGTGTCATTTTTCTCAAAAGCTATCACTTTCCTTCTCCTCAATTACACCGTAGTTCTTCTCTTGCTTGCATGAGTTGGTGTAGGGTAAGTTGGATTTCAATTTTTTGGTTCTCAATAGTCTTTTCCAACTTGTAGATTTCCATCTTCAAGATATTTCCTCAAAGTTGTAAAGCTTTCCTTTCCAAAGAACAAGGCTCTACTACCAATTTTTGGAAATAACAATGAGAAAGTAAACTTTGAGGCGGGGGGGCGGGAGGGAGGGGGGGGGGGGGGGTGTGAATTAATGCTTCAAAAATTTAACCATAAAACATTCATTACAAATTCATCTCACAATTTAGCATGTAAACTGAAATAGCTAACTACACATGTTCATCCATAACATGAAACAAAAAATACATAACACAATGAATTTGTTACCCAAAAACCCTCCAATGAGAAGGTAATACTGGGGTGGGGATGACACCCACAAATATTCAATACGCCAGCTATAGAGTGTAGACAATTAAGGTTACAAGAAGTTTGACCATAAACTATGATCTACCTTGTGAAAGGTCTACCCTATTAAATGCTTATAAAGATTGTTAGGTCTCACCCTGTTAAAGGATTTAAACACCCTACTAAAAGTGTGCCTTGTTAGAGGACTTAAACTTGCAATAAAACAAGCACTCAGTTAAGAGATCTACACAAGCCTATTAAGACTACTCTATTAGGATATTTGCTTTGCATCACTTGTTAGAATGATTCAACACTATGATCCTTTAGTTAAC
The DNA here is from genome assembly GCA_028749045.1 of Cupressus sempervirens. Classification (NCBI taxonomy): domain Eukaryota; kingdom Viridiplantae; phylum Streptophyta; class Pinopsida; order Cupressales; family Cupressaceae; genus Cupressus; species Cupressus sempervirens. Next base: position 850,526,691 of record CM053790.1, read on the forward strand.
ACTTTGTTGCTAGATGTTAGATCTTCTCTTTCTTGATGTGTACTCGATCCTTCTAATCAGATATGTCTCCTCTATCCTCTTACTGCTTTCCTTTGATCTCTCTAACTGATTTTGCAATTCATAACACTATCACAACCTCCATAGCCACCATGAATGCTCTCTTTTCACTTAGCATTCATCTCTCTTGCATCACCTTTTCTTCCTTGACGCATACAAACTATTTAGGGTTTTTCTTCTTAAGTAAACACAAGTGGGCTAGGGTTAGGTTAGAATCAAAAGTTGACGTTGATCCATTTTTCTACTTGGAAAATCCCTCAATTTGATTGGTTGCATGTACTACATAGGGATTCATAATATACATCTATATACATCTTCTATAATCATAAAAAAATCACCAAGTCAGCCAAAAAATGGTTTACATAGAAGGTTGTGTCATTACAAACAACTGTCCAAAAATTGTTCACTTGGCAATTAAAGTCTGTAATTCTCGACATCCACTATATCTTCAATGTTGTAATTCAGTTCTTGAATGACTTGGCATACTCTATTTACTTGGCTCATGAGTAACTCAACACTAACTATCTCCTTGGCACATACTAGTGCTCGACATTGACTAAGTATATTACTCGACATGTATTGTCTGACACCTTATGCTCAACATGCCTTGATCACTCGAATCATACTAATTGCTTGAATTTCTCTAATCACTCAGGTTTCACTATAATATTGATAGAATAATGACTAAGTGTTTTGTCACTGACTTTTCAAAACCAATATGAGATTAACATTACTATCCCTATCACTCACTATGTTTAGTGGCAAGCCATGGATTCTAATTATGTCTTTGAAGAAAAGTCCTGCAATGTGTGAAGCATCATCAATTTTTATACAAGGAATGAAGTGTGTCATCATAATAAATATGTCCACCACTACAAACACATTGTCATGTCCTCTTGGTGTCTTCGGTAGTCCCAAAAAAATCCATGCTTCGGCACCCCCAAGGTCTCTATGGTATTGATAGAGGATGGTACAATCCAGTGTTGCTACTGTTAGAATATTGGAGAAATTATTGGAATATTAGTTGGAAGCATGAATGCTAATGATATGTTACATTCATGAGTGAATTTTTTATTGATGTCAACATAGCATGTTTGATGTCTTCTATGGTATCTGATAGAAGAACATCAGAAAGATCAAGTTGCTATGGACAGATAGTTCAGCATGATAACCACCTAAGGTTATGGGAGATACTTATGAGTACCTAATATATGAACTTAACATCAAAAGTAGAAAGGATAATTCTAGAAGAAGTTATGTAAGTTTTGGTGATGTATGTTCTAAGATAGAGTTACATAGGCATGTTTCAGTAAACTTGTTATATCTTCTAGAAAAGTTGATATCTTAAGGATCAAGGTTGAGGATGTGAAGAAGACATGTTGATGATCATGTGGCTAAGCTTGCTCATCAAAATATTGTGTGTATGGAAAGTTATTCAAGTTGCAAGGTAGAAGATTAAGGTTATTGCTAAGTGTGACATGTTCTTAATGTGGTCCTATAATAATTAATTGAGAAGGACTAACAACAGACTCAGGGAATTGTTTTATGGATTTGGTATAAAGGAAAGACATTTTCCTTTATCATGATGTTTGAATATATGATTGAATGATTGATGATAAGTAGTAGAGAGTGTGAAATGCGTAGTTGAGTAGAGCAGTGCAGAAGTGAAGGAAACTTCATTATCAAGGTTTTGCTAAGTGATCCAAGGTTTGGTATTTGGATCTGAGGTTCATAACCTAGTCTACAAGGTGTAAAATGATTGGTCCAGTTGATAGGATAGAGGAAAGATCAAAGGAAAGGAGAAGATAACTATAAATTACTTGTTTGAGCAGTGAACTCTTCTTGTAGTTGAAATTGCATGTTTGGGCAGTGGGCTCTTCTTGCATACATTATATTACAACTCCTAACAGGGTTCAAATCTCCTAACATGGATTTAAAGTCTCTTAATATGGACTCATTACAAGGAATATTTATATTAGTACATCATCTTGTGGGCATCATTCCCACCAAAGTTTTCCCTTTGATCAAGGGTTTCCATAGTCAACATATCTGGTGTAATTGTCTATGCGCATCTTTGTATGGTTGCTTCTTACTTTGGTTGAATGGTTAAGTTTTTTTTAATGAAGATAAATGTTTTAATTGTTGGATAATTGATTCACCCCCCCTCTCAATTATCTTAGTGGACTATTGTTTCAAAAAATTGGTATCAGAGTACATTGAAGTATATCAATGGGAGAGTATGATTGATAAAGAGTATTTGAGGACTGATAGTCTTTTGTTGGTATTCTTGGAACTAGATGTTTTTGATCTATCTTGACATAAATTCCAAAAGGGGAGATTGTTGGAAGATTGGTTGGAAGCATGAATGTTGATGATATGTTACATTCATGACTGAGTTTTTCATTTATGTCAACATAGCATGTTTGATGTCTTTTGTGGTATCTAATAGAAGAACAACAGAAAGATCAAGTTGGTATAGATGACTAGTTGAGCATGATAACCACCCGAGGCTATGGGAGATACTTCTAAGTATCTAGTATATGTAGTTAATGTCGAAATAAAAAATTAAAGTTTAGAAGAAGTTATGAAAGTTTTGGTGATGTCTATTTTGAGCTAGAGTTTACAGAGGCATGTTCTAGTAAAATTTTTATATCTCCTAGCAGAGTTGATATCTTGATGATGGTACAATCCAATGTTGCTAGTATGTCCCTTGACTCTTTGGTATATCTAGGAATGCTCCACAAATTTACTTACATCTAACTATAATTTAGGCCAATAATAATGCATATTCACTTGCTCAATTGTCTTGTTCACTCCAAAGTGGCCTCCCAAATTGCCTTGGTGTTTCTTCTTGATTATGTTCTCCCTCAAGGAGCTTTAGGGTATACACACAAAGTGTTCCTTGAACAATAGTCCTTCCTACAACATATAATCTATAAACTCCACTCTAAATCGCTGTTTAAACTTCTCGCATGCTTTATAGACATCTTTGAAATCTTTGTCTTCCTTGTTGAGGTCTTTAAGGTCATTCATTCCCACACTTTGTAACTATACTTCTTGAATAGCTAACACTCTTTTTCTTAGAGCATCTAAAACATTTTTGCTAATGCCTTTCTTGTATTTTATGACAAAGGTATATTCTTGTAAGTATTATACCCATTTTAGGTATCTTTGGTTCAACTTTTCTTGTTCATTCAAGAAGCTAAGGGCATGATTATTTGTGTAGACTATAAATTCCCTTGTTAGGAGATAATGTCTCCACTCTTTGAGTGTTTGTACCATCGCAGACAATTCCAAATCATAGGTGAAGTAATTTTTCTTGGCTTCATTCAACTTCTCTAAGAAGAATGCCATATGATGTCCCTCTTGACTCAACACTACTCCACTGGCTAGCTTACTAGCATCACACTCCATCACAAATAACTAATTGAAGTTAGGATACCTAAGAATAAGTAGTTCTGCTATCATTTTCTTCAACATTTCAAATCTTTTACCTATTTCTTCTATCCACTTGAATTGACATTTAATTACTCCTTTAATGGTGTTTAGGATTGGTGCACACACATGACTAAAATTTCTTAAACTTCATATAGTAAGAAGCCAATCCATGAAAAATCCTAAAATATCCTATGGATCTAGGTGGTGGCCAATCTAATATAGTCTTGACCTTATTAGGATCCATATTTATGCATCTATTAGAAACAACAAATCTAAGATAGACTAATTCATTTTTCAAAAAATCACATTTGTCTTGGTTGATCATCAACTTTTCTTGGTGTAGCCTTCTCAAGACCATCTCCAAATGCTTCATGTGCTCCTCCTTGGACCTACTAAAAATCAAAATGGCATCAAGATAAATAATTACAAATTTACATATGAAGTCTACTAGCACTTCATTCATGAGCCTCACGAATGTGCTAGGTGCATTTTTTAAGCCAAATGACATTACAAGCCACTCATACAACCCTTCATTTGTTTTGAAGGTTGTCTTTCATTCATCACCAAGCCTAACTCTGATTTGATGGTACCCTAATTTTAGATCCACCTTGGAGAAATAATAGGAACCTCCCAAATTGTCTAACAAGTCCTTAATCCATGGTATGTGAAATCTGTACATGATTGTTATCTTTTTAATAGCCCTGGAGTTAGTGCACATCCTTCATTTTCCATCCTTCTTAGGTGCAAGGACAATGGGTACTGTAGACACCTAAATTTGATTACACTGCTTTGGTAATCCTATTTAGTTATCTCTAAAGGTGTCATTAATTAAATTCCTATTTAATTAATCCTTCGCCATCCCCTAGCTGATTAATTTAATTAATAATCTATAGTCCTAATTGATAAATCAAATAACTTATTATTTATCAATTAATCCTATTCTTCTATCTAATTCCAAAATCTTCATTTATTAAATAAATCTATTTGATAAATAAAGCCCTCAAATCTAATAACCCCTAAACTATTCTAAACCCCCTTTTTAGCCTAACCCACCCCATCCACCCATACTAACCAAGCTTAGCCACTAACTCACCCACCCTCATTGAATGCCATCCACTTGCATATCTCTAACATCCTTAATCTAATCTTAAAACCAAGCCTGATCCCCCCCCCACAAACCTTGTCACATTCCCTAAGTAAGCTTAAGACTTTCCTAAGCCAAGCAAAGTCAACAATCTCAACTCCCTCCAAAATATCCCAACCACCAAGCCTTGAATGCTCTTACAAAGGCCATAAAGACTCTTACAAGCCCATTCATTGCTCTTACAAGCCATTAAGAAGGGTCTTTATGAAGATATTATCTCTTGAGCCTCCTTTGTTGACTCATCCTTGCCTTTTTTTCAATCCATTCACCCTGTGACATGTGTCACTCCCTGGTTGGTGCTAAACAAGCACAATCCATGTGCTCCCCTTTGAGTGCATCCTAGCCCTCCTTAAGCTTTCATCACTCCTTGCCTCTTAACCCTCCATCCCTCAAGCCCTTTGCCTATAAATTGAATCCCCTCACAAGCCATTTCATCACAACCTTTAATCCAAAGTTATAATGCTAGTTTGAGAAACCAAAGCCCTTAACCATACCCTTATAATGCCAAATTGAGAGCTCACAAAGCTACCCATTTGCCATTTTCCATCTCCATTGAAGCTAGTTTTGAGAACCTTGAGCATACATACCAAATCTAAGCAAATAGACTCATCCCTAAATCAAGTGACCATCCTCATTGGGAGAGCCATTCTATGGCTCATATTCTCATTTGAGGGTTTCACTTTGTCTCTCATATATGTTATGATTTTTATGCTAGTTAATGCTTTGTTCTCTTAATAGATTAGTATTTCTTGCTAACATATTTCTCATATACATTTTGGAATGTCTGGTGGGACCCCACTATGGGTCATTTAATCATCCATTTCTATCTATATGTTGTTTTTTCTAATAATCTAATATTTCTTGTTGTTTGAGTGAGTTGTAAGGTGTTTCACTTGTTTTTGCAGGTTGAAAGGCACACTTGGGAAGAAGACATACCCTCTAATATACAAAAATAATAAAAAAATTAAATTTTTTTGGAAAAAATATGCGCATTTCAATTTTTTTTGCGCAGTGTCACCTCCACAGATTGGCGTCTATACCTGCAAACTGTCATCTCCGCTAGCTACTCTATCGTCTCCACAACCAAATTGTCATCTCCGCAGTTTGGCATCTTCGCCTGGTCTTCTGCTGTCGGCGCTGCCACTAGACTATCGTCTCCACATCCTTGACTGTCGTCTCTGCCAGCTACTCTGTCATTTTTGCAACTTAAACCGTCGTCTCCGCCGTCGCCAACTTAAACTGTCATCTCCATTGCCACCAACTTAAACTGTCATCTTCGCAGATCAACATCTCCGCAATTCAGCATCTGCGCCCAATTTCTTGTTTTATGTGCCGCCTGTAGACACCTAAAAATCCTTTAGAAAATAAAGTATTTTTATTTTCTAAAAAATTCCTGATGACATCATCATTTATTAATTAATTAATTAATTAATTTTTATGCCATTAAATCCTTTTATCTTAATTAAAAATATTTAATTAAGGAATCCCTCCCAAAAATGTTTAAATCTTATTTAAACATTATTTCCTTATTTATTAATTATTTAATTAATAAATTGACCAAAAATCCTAAAATAAATAAAAAATTTATTTTTTTTCCAAAAGTTGGCCAATTTCCTTATGACCAATAACCTCTTCCAAAATCTTCTAATCCTTCTTTAATTTTGATTAAAGGCTAATCCCATCATTTCCTACCCCTAATCCCAACTCAAAATATTTAATTAAAGTTAAATATTAATCTTCATGTTTATTAAAAAAGTTTTAATAAATATCTCCTCAACCCAAACCCTTGAAATAAATAAAACTTTATTTATTTCCTAAAAATCTAATTTATCCTCATCCTAAGAAGTTCTAGACTCTTCTAGAAAGTCTTTATCCTCATCCTAGGAAATTCTAGACTATTCTAGAAAGTCTTTATCCTCATCCAAAGTCTAGACTCTTCTAGAAGATGTCTTTAAACCTAATCCTAATCCCTTCCTAACCTTGTCACATTTCTTAAACATGGGTTAAGACTTACTAACCCAAGCCAAAGTTAACAAATATCTCCTCCTTCACCCACCCTCATTAAATGCCATCCACTTGCCTATCCCTAAGCTAATCCTAAACCATCCTAATCCATCCTCTAATCATTTGCACAAGCCTAAGCAATCTTAAAACCTTCCTAATCAAGTCCAAGTCGAATTTTCTCTCATCACCCTCAAAATATCTCAACCATAAAACTTTATGAAGTCCACTAGGTCATAAATGACTCTTACAAGCCCTTTTATTGCTCTTACAAGTCATTATGAGGGTCTTTATGAAGATTTTATCTCTTGAGCCTCCTTTGTTGACTCATCCTTCCCCTTTCCTCCATCCTCTCACCATGTGACATGTGTCACTCCTTGATTGGCTATAAGGAAGCACAATCCATGTGCTCTCTTCTCATGCAATCTGAGCCCTCCATGAGCTTTTTCTCATCCTTGCATCTTAGCCCTCAATCCCTCAAGCCTCTTGCCTATAAATTGGATCCTTCCCCTTTGCAAAATAACACAATCCATGAAGTAAAGTTATAATGCTATTTTGAGAGCCAAATCCATACTAAAGCCATCTATCCACACCAAAAATCCACAATCATCCATTGAAGCCTTTGGAAGCATATTGAGCATACATCCTATCCATTTAGATAAAGCTACTCAACAAGAGAGCTTCTTATTGAGAGAGTCCATTAAATGGCTCATATTCTCAATTGAGAGCTCATCTTAGTCTATCTTGAAGTTTATGAATTTTGTTTAGTTTGTAGAAGCTTTATTTAAATTTGGTTTCTATTAGCATACTAACATTGCTCATATACATTTTGGCACGCCCGGTGGGACCCCGCATGGGTCATCTTCATTAGCTTTTTTAGTCAAGTTTTGTATGTCATTTGCTGATTTTGGCTAATTTTTTTTGTTTTTGTGATTGGTAGGATTGTATAAATTGGTTTTGTAGGTCCACATGAGCATGAAGAAGACAAAGGAACTCATAATCTATCTCATAGTGTTTGCAGATTTTTCAAGCTTATAGGTGGACAAAGAACTTGAAATTCTTCTTTTTCTTCTTGTCTATATTCTTCTTATTCCATCTACTTCTTCTTCTTCTTCTTGTGGGAGATCTTGGCCATTTTTTTTTTAAGGAAGCAAAATCATACACACTTCTTTTTAGTGCTTAAAATGAACCCCCAAATCATACTTAAATCCATTGAAAAATTAAAAATTTGCAAAAAAGAAAAAATCTTTTAACAAGTGAAACTAAACCAATCTAATCATTTGCATCCTTGCAACATCAAGGTTTTAGATACATTCATGCAAAATTAGGAACACTTCATTTTTGGGAATTTAAAAAGAACTTCAAGTTTCCATTTCAAAAGGTTCAAAATCAACACTAAGTGCACACTAAAGTTCTTTTAAAAAATCTCATGAAAACTAAGAGTCCTAAATGGTTGCCAAAAATTGTCCTAAAAGCTTTGTTATTTGTTCCAAACAAATGTCTTATTGCAAAATCTTGAATGTTTCTTAGGATTTTCATGCATCAAAACAATCTAGGAATATCATTTTTGGGCTTAAAATATGCAAACTAGAACACAAAATCTTGAATGAAAACCAAACTCCAAAGAGTCATTTTCACTTTTGAGTCCAAAACAATCTTGAATGATCTAAGGTTAAAACAAAGCACTTCAAAGTTCTTAAAATAACACACAAAATCTCAATCTTGAATGCTCAAAAGAAAACACTTGAATGTTTAACCACTTTTCTTTGAATGCATGTTGCTAAAATCACTCTTGAATGCCATAGATTAAAATCAAATTTTCCTTGAATGCATGGTTAAAACAACAAATCCAATCTTGAATTCTAAGGATCAATTAACTATTGCAATATCAAACACTTCATTTGGAGCTTCTAAAAATTGAACAAAACAAATCTCTTTTCCACATGCAATCTAGGTAAAGTTTGATTTTTGGATATTTAAGAAACCTTGTTAAGTTAAAATACAAATTTGCAAAAATCAATTTGAGTAGTTCCTTGGACTCACCTCTTTTCTAATCACCCATCAAATATTAACCATTGGTTGCAATCTCAGTGCCATTTATGGGGATGGGTCTACTTGAAAAAGGTGTTAAATGTTCCACAATCTAACTCACTCACTTGGTCTTTGAATTTTTGCTTTAACTTTATCAAAATTCTTAAATAATCAAAACTCTAGATTAAATCAATCACACTTCAAGTTTGGGCACTAAAATTGAACAACAACTGACGTGGAGAGCCTCTGGGCGCGCGCTTGAAATCGAATCTCACACACTTTTGTTTTGGACTTAAAACAAACTCACACTCAATCTTGAATGCCTTAAAGAAAATTAATCGATACTTGACGTGGAGGGCCTCTGGGCGCGCGAGTTTGCTTTTTTTGACCCTAACTCTTATTATTGTTTGCATTCTTCGATCGATTTACTTTTGTTGGTGCTTCAAGTTGGAATAAACATTGTATCTTAAACATGAGTGCTTGCAAAGTCTAGATCAGAAAACTTAAACGTCAGTTGGTAAAAGAACAAGCGTGTTTTTTAGCCCAAGGTCATCCAAGTCTTCTCTCCCCTTGTCATCTTTCGAGGCCATCTTGGGTGCATAAGATTAGGATCCAAAACCTTGTTTCTTTTTAGGAGGCCTGCTTGGGGATTTCATCACCCCTTGGACGACCTCAACTCCAGCGTTCTGGCAGAGTATAAGAATCGGAAGGTGAATCGAAAGACACCTCTCTTGGGATCAAGATTTTGTCACTTAGGCTAAGCCTCAAAGAACTTTATACCCTTGAGAAGTGAAAGAGGAGAAGTGGGTTACTGCTCCTCTCGGCTGTGCGACATCTTTTTGGTCTCATCTACGGATTTGGGCCTCACGTACCTTGGGTATATCGAGGACTCCTTAGCTAAACCAACTGTCAGCCTTGTAGACAACCATCTAGGATGTTAATGTGTTTGAGGTGACTGATGGAAACATTTGTAGAAAATACACACTCCTTGGCGCAAGTATCACTTTCTGAGAATCAAAAACTTCTATCTGGTTGTTTCTATCTATTGCTTGATCTTTTATTTGTTGAATGAATGTTTGCCAAACTTGGTCAATCCTAGCTTAGGGCATACTTAGCGTAGTCACTGCCTATTCCAGAAGTTGAACGAGTTGAAGCAAAACAACCAAGATCTCTCAAAGCCAAGCAGATTCCAAAATTGATGTCAGAGCAACCCAAACCCAAACAGAAGTTCCACAAAGTTAAACTCAAACCATCTCTAGCATACCAAGAACTTTCAGCCAAGAGAAAAGAAATAACACCAAGCCCACGAATTTCCAAACTCCATAAAGTAGAGGACAAAGCTACCGACAAAGCACTTCAAGAGGCCTAGTTAGAGCGCACCATCAAATTTAGCCAACATCCAGGAGTTAATCCTGCTTATGCCTTACCAACTAGGCATGATTTCTATGATTAGACACCCTTGTTTCTCCACATCTTCTTGGATAAGCTTCACTTTAGAGTCATTTTTGTAGAAAAGCCAGCCATCTTAGGTTATCCCCTTAAGCATTATTAGCTCATCCATCTCATTTAGAATCAAACCATCTAGCCAACAATCAAAACCTCACATCCAAGCCTTAAAAATTGTTGTCACTTTTGCCAAAAGTTTGCCACTCCTAAAATCTTCCAAATCCATCAATCTCACCAAGGTTATCCCTTTGACAGAGCTTTGTCTAGGGTGATCTAGCTTTGTCACTTGTTATCCCTCATCACCTTGAGCTAAAGGTTGGGATCCACAAGTGGTCAATCTCGTGTTCTTCCTAAAGGATCATTAGTCTATCCTTAAGTTGACACAATCACCACCAAGCTTACACATAGGAAAGCATACCTTTCGTGCTTTGGCAACATATCTTTGAAGTTAGAATCTCCAACCCAATCCTCCTTAGGTTTTGTCGTATAGCTTTGCCTTAACCTAGGAAATCATTTGCATAGAGAAGCCTTCCCCCTTTTGCATCCATCAGCATTATTGCATCTCATCCCTAGGAGCATTTTTCATGCCACCCGTCACTCGCTTAGCCAAGAAGAAAGAAACAATGGAGCCCTATCATTTGGATCGAACAGCCTCACCCCCCTTGAGCACTCAGCCATCCTTCAGCCCAGAGAAAGCTATGCCATCATGTACTGACATTGAAGCTTTCATGAACCAACCAGGAAATGCAGTGTTGGTAAATGCCATTATAGACAAGAACAAAGAGACAATCATGGCTAATTTTCGAAGGGAAAATGTAGGAACCTTTGACTTTGGAAGACCCCCTCCATTATCAGATCCATCTCACCCATTGTTTGGGCAGCTACCACCACCCATAGGCTCTTATGATCCCAATTATCCTCAATATATGCCAAAAGAAGAGCCTCCAGCCAATCCATATGATCCAACAGACCCAAACATACCATCATCCACCCAAGTTGAAATCTCCATGCCGCAAGCCAACCCAGCCACCACCACTCCATCCTTGGTTCATACCTCTCTGCTCCAAACCCCCTTTACCCAAAATAGCTCACCGTTCACCCCCTTCACTATTGCTGCTGCTGCTCCCCAACCCAGCCTTCCAAATCCACCCATCTCCCAAATCAGTGCTAGCATCTTTGGCCAACCTCAGAAATATACAACAAGGATGCCACCCATGGGGCCAAGTAATCAACCTTTCATCACCCCCAGCTTGTTCACTGCAGCCCAACACACAATCCCATCATTTCCATTAGGTCTTGGGAGCTCAATACCATTAGCCACAAATCTACAAGCTACTACCCTCACTCCACAAAGCTATCAAATCCCACAAGCTACTACCAATTTTCTACCAAGCTCTCAAGTGACCCCAGCCCCTGCCACCACTCTACCAAGCTTCCAAATCCAACCACAAAGCTATCAAACCCCATTAGTTCCATTCCCAAGCTTTCAATTCCCACCACCTCCGCCACCAACTAATCCATTACCTCCAATTACCAACTACTTTTCAATGCCACTTCTAGGAGGTAATCCACCACCCCAGCCAACCACCAATTATTTGCAGATACCATCCCAAATGGGGGCACAACCCACATATATTGGTCAAACCCCACAAGCCCCCTGATCCTTTCCCCAAGCCTCTCAACCATCTTATACCTTACCTCCACAAAGCAATCCATTTATTCCACAGCCAGCTTATGTTCCTCAATCCCAACCTCAAATCCCATATCAACAGCAAGCCTCGCAGCACATGCAGCAATATGCGCCACCTCCCCCTCAGCAACCTATCATCCACCATGCAGCTGCCCAAACAATGTACAATCCCTATCAGCAAATCCCTCATAGCCATCCATATTCAGTGGCCCCATCCAGCACATACCTACCTCAAGGCACTCCTACATTGGGGGCACCCCAGCCATCACCTATCAATTCAGAATGGGAGCAAATGAAGATAGCTCTGAAAGCCATCCAAGAAGGGAATGATCCGAAGACATTCAAGTTTGAGAATGTGTGTCCTTACCCATTTGACAGAGCCATTACCATGACACCATTTCCCAAACACTTTGAGGTACCCAAATTTGACAAATTCAGAGGAAAAGGAGACCCTGTCACACATATCAAAAAATTTTACATGCACTGCCAGGACGTAGCATACAATGATGTCTTCCTCTTGCGCCTTTTTCCCAAAAGCTTAGCTGGACCAGCTCTTGAATGGTTTTATAGAATCCCCTATGGCACAATTAAAAACTTTGCTGAATTATCTGAGGCATTTGTAGCCCAATATGCCCATCTTGTTGAAACAGAGCTATCAATAGTTGATCTTGTCCACACCAAGCAAAAAGGTGGAGAAAGCCTTGCCGAATACTTGCAAAGATGGCAAACCCTTACCACCCGCATATCCTGCACCTTGCCAGAACGCCATGTGGTGAAAATGTTTATTGATAATGCCCATCCTAGCTTGGCTCACCACATGACCATGAACTGTTTGCAAACCTACAAAGATATCAAAGAGAAAGGAATGATCCTTGAGCAAGGACTCATTAAAGATGGTGTGGTCAAGCTTTACAAGGAAGCCAACCAAAATCAATCACATTCCAATGACAAGTCTAGGTATTGGAACAAAAACAAGCACGTTGCAACAGATGGCGTCACTGACACCAGACATGTGAATATTGTTGGTCCTTCTCACAACCAGTCCAACCCACCATATCAACCAAAAAATCAACAAGCTATCAACTACCAACAACAGAATAACCAAAGCTATCAAAACCACAATCCAAGACCCAACTTCCAAGGGTCTAGCAATCAAGCTAATGCCATCAATGTAGCTGCAGGACAAAAGCCTAGATTCCAACCTACACCTAGAAACTATACACCCCTTGGTGAACCATTGGATGTCATTTTTGAGAAATTAGTCAAAGAAAACCTCATCAAATTTCCTCCTACCTAGCAAATTGACCCAAGCCAATCCAAAGCTGCATGGTACAAAGATAATGAGTACTGCAAATTTCATAGGGTAAAAGGTCACACTACCCTCAGATGCATGAAACTAAAAGACTATGTGCAGGACCTCATTGATCGGAAGGAAATCACTGTTGGTGCCCAAACCTCTCCCAATGCAGGCTTACAGATCTATCAAAATGCTTTTCCTCCACACCACAACCAAAATCCTGGAAAAGCACCTATCCAAACCAACAACAACAACACCAACAACCGTCAGCCAAACCAACAGCATGGGAAGAACAATGACCACACTTCATCCTATATAGACTATGGTAGCCTTATAGGTTGTATATCCAAGAAAGAGCCTTCCATCAATGTTATCAATATCCAAGGACCAAACAATGAGTGTGCAGTCACCACTCGAAGAGCGCAATTTAACATCGCAGGCCCACCTGTTACACCAACACCATCAGCTCCATCAAAAAGCCAGTACAATATCTTGGAACACCTTGGGAACATGCCAGCCCAAATCTCCATTTTAGACCTTCTTCGCACTAGTCCTGTGTACAAGAGCATCCTTGACAGTGCTCTCATAGAATCTCGTGTCCCTTCTAATATCAATGCTACTGATTTTCGTAATCTTGTTGGACACCTCTCATCCTCATGTGCCCTATCATTCAAATCCACCGACATACCCGTGGTCGACCCAGATCACACCCTTCCGCTTCACATAGCCATCATGGTATCCAACTTTGCTGTAAAAAGAGTAATGATAGATAATGGATCAGCCTTGAATATTTGCACCCTAAAATTCATAAAACAAGCTGGGTATACTGAGGCAGATATCATCAGTGAGGTTATCACCATCAAAGCTTATGACAACTTGGAAAGAACCACAGAAGGAACTATTTTGCTGCCAATCAAGGTTGGGCCAGTCATCCAAGAGACACTCTGCCATGTTATTGATCTAAACCTACCATTTAACATCCTCCTCGTTCGCCCATGGATTCATGCCATGAAAGCCGTTCCATCCACTTACCATCAGTGCATCAAATTTCCGCATCAAGGCACTGAGGTAACCATCCATGCCGATCCAGAACCCTTTGCTTACTGCAATGCGGTTGAAGCTTCATATACAAACCATTGCCTTGGAATTGATATCGGCACATCCATCGCCAGCTCATCCCACACTTATAATGACCCAGAAACCATCCTTGCCTCTACCCTGTCTACCATGAAGATCAATAACAAAGGTTTTGGAGAGTATAGTCTGTCAGATGCATTTTCTGTCGGGGCACTCCCACTTGATCCACATGCCCATGGACGACCGACATATCACAAAGCTAAGGAAATTCCACCTCCTTGATACAAATAGTTTGGCCCAACAACCTTTGTATCCTCGAAAATCCCTCTTCATGAGGAGCTCACTCCAGATATCAACAAATGGTTACATAAGGATGCACCTCAAAGAAATCAAGCACGCCTTGATCACTTTAGCCAAAAGTATCCCCAAGAACATAAGCTCATCACTGACAAATGGAACTATCAAGGTGGTGGTTTAGGACCAGAAGAAAGAGGCATGCAGTGCCCCATCGATGCACACAAGTGGGAATCAAAGTCAAGTCTTGGCTTTGGCATACCCACAACTGGGGACACCAATGAGAACGGTCACGCTTTTTTGAACATTCACTGCAACCTTGTCAAAATCGAAGACATTCCTGAGGAAGTTGAAAAGAGAGCCTACGACGATATCCTAGACCAAATCTCCCTCGGAGACTCTGTTCTCCAAGAACTATCCATCCACCTCATTGACCTACCACTCGCCCATCCACAACTCATAGATTGGGACCAACCAAGTGTCATACACATCGATGAGTTCACATCAGAGGAGGCACTTCTAAGATTCATGGGAGCTGAAACTCCTCACAAGAAAACAAAGCCAGATTCTGCCTATATCTACAAGCTAGATCCCAAGGGGTATTTTGGAGAAAATCCCCAACCTAGTTCCGATACACCCAAAACTGGAACTAAGGTGAATCTGAGACTAGCTAAGGCAACAAAGAGAACCCCTCAACAAGAAAATCTAGAGCCACAAGAAGAACATGAGGATTTAGCATTGCCTCCTCAAGATAATCGACCAGAGGTGTCTTCTATTCTAATTGAGGATACTCGAGAAGTCAACATTGGTTCTTCAGAGATCCCCATACTTGTTCACATTGCTGCATCCCTATCACAAGACCAAGCTGACCTCCTCTTTGAGGTCTTAAGAGAGAACATTGGCCGATTTGCATGGTCATATCAAGACATGCCAAGACTTGATCCAAAGCTTGTAGTTCATCATCTTGCAGTTGATCCAAAGATCAAGCCCGTCAGACAAAAGCTTAGAAAAATGCACCCCAAGGTGGCATTATTGGTCAAAGCTGAATTAGAAAGAATGTTAGCTGCTAAGGTTATCCGACCTATCGACTACTCAGAGTGGATCTCCAACATGGTCCCTGTCACTAAACCTTCCGGTGACATCAGAATCTGCATTGATTTTAGAGATCTTAACAAAGCTTGTCCAAAAGATGATTTTCCCTTGCCCAACATAGATATGATTGTAGATCTTACAGCTGGACATGAAATTTTGTCCCTCATGGATGGATTTTCTGGGTATAATCAAATCAAGATTGCAGAAGAGGATCAGCATAAGACAGCATTCACTACCCCTTGGGGAACCTTTTGCTACAACATGATGCCTTTTGGCCTAAAGAATGCTGGGGCTACCTATCAAAGAGCTATGACAGCCATTTTTCATGATCTCATCCATAGCATTTTGGAGGATTATGTGGATGATATCTTGGTCAAGTCTCATACCTTCATGGATCATCTTGCTGACTTGGAGAAAGTCTTTGATAGGTTAGCCAAATATCGTCTCATGTTGAATCCCAAGAAATGTGTCTTTGGGGTCACATCTGGCAAGCTTCTAGGCTTCATAGTTTCTAAACGAGGTATAGAGATCGACCCCAAGAAGGTCAAGGCTATCTTAGACATGCCTCCTCCCCAGACACTGCGACAACTTCGCTCTCTTCAAAGAAAGCTCCAATCTGTTCGGCGCTTCATCTCCCAGCTTGCAGATAAGTGTACACCATTTTCACATTTACTAAAGAAGGATGAGAACTTCAAGTGGGATCCTTTATGTCAGCGTAGCTTCGACCATCTCAAGCAGTATCTCATCAATCCCCCTATCTTGGTTCCACCAATTCCTGGTCGTCCCCTAATTTTGTACATATCAGCAACACCTACTGCTCTAGGGGCACTTCTAGCACAACTTGATGACTACAAAAGAGAAAGAGCCATCTACTACATCAGTAGAACCCTAGTTGGTTATGAACTCAATTACACTCCTATGGAAAAAGCTTGTTTGGCAGTTGTCTTCTCAACTCAAAAGATTCGCCATTACATGCTAAGTCATACCATCCAACTAGTCTCCAAGATTGACCCTCTCAAGTATATGCTCTCTAGAACAGCACTTACAGGTCGTTTGGCCAAATGGGTTATGCTCCTTAGTGAATTTGACATCCAGTATGTGGATAGAAAGGCAATCAAAGGGCAAGCTATAGCAGATCACCTAGCTGATGCACCTCTAATAGATGCTTATCCGTTGATCACAGAATTTCCAGATGAGCATATCTGTCTAATTGAAGAACAACCCCCATGGAAACTTTACTTTGATGGCTCATACACATCTCATGGATCAGGGGCAGGAATATTGTTGGTCACACCTCAAGGAGATTACATTCCAAAAGCCTTCAAGCTACAATTCCCTAACACCAACAATATAGCTGAATATGAGGCCCTCATAGCAGGATTAAAGATAGTTATAGAATGGAACATTGTTGAGCTACAAATCTTTGGCGATTCTCAGCTCATCATCAAGCAAGCCCTAAATGAATATCAAACCAAAGATGAAAAGCTATTACCCTACAAAGAGCTAGTTGATCAGCTAACCCAACATTTTACAAAGCTTCAGTTTACACAAGTGCCTCGAATACAGAACAAAGCAGCAGATGCTATGGCTACTATAGGCTCGCTCTTGGAAATTCCCCAAGCAGCTACACAGTATGAGTTTTTAGTGGAGCAGCTCCTCACACCCGCCTATGTGAATGAGGATTCAAACCGTGTTTGTATCTTGGTTGGTCCCCAATCCCCTTGGTACCATGAGATTCACGCTTACCTTAACGATGGTATCATATCCCCTCACCTCACACGTACCCAACGCCAGAACCTCATCCAAAAATCATCCCGCTATGTTATCATAGCCAATACCCTATATCGTCGGGGTTATCACGATACTCTCTCTCGATGTTTAGACCAAAATGAGGCCGCGATGGTGTTAAAGGAAGTACACTCTGGACTTTGCGGTGCCCACATGAGTGGTATTTTCCTAGCGCGACAAATTCTTAGAGCAGGCTACTATTGGCCTACCATTGAAGAAGACTCCTGTGACTTTGTCAGAAAGTGTCTCCCATGTCAGCAGCATGCAAATCTTGTGCACGCTCCAGCACAGGATCTACAGCCTATTGCACCACCTTGGCCTTTCGCTTGTTGGGGCCTTGATCTAGTTGGAACTATCACACCCCTCTCATCTGATGGACATAAATGGATAATAATAGCTACAGACTATTTCACTAAATGGGTGGAAGCAGTCCCCCTAGTCTCAGCTACAGGAGTTCAAGTCTCCAAGTTCATCTTGTACCACATTGTTTGCCGCTTCGGCATCCCATCCACCATCTTCACTGACCACGGAGGTAACTTTGAAAATCTCAACATGGAAGAATTATGCACTTCCCTCCGCATCCATCACCGCTTTTCTAGCCCATATTTCCCACAAGGTAACGGCCAGGCAGAGGCAACTAACAAAACCCTCCTCAAAATTCTAAAGAAAGTTGTTAATGATTCCGGCCGTGATTGGCACCTACAAATAAATCCAGCCCTATGGGCCTATCGAACTTCCTTTCGTACATCCACAGGCACAACTCCATACTCCCTAGTCTATGGTGCTGAAGCAGTACTACCTATAGAGGTTGAACTTCCCTCCTTGCGCATATCTTTGCAAGGGAAAATATCAGATGAACAATATAGAGTAGCTCGGCTCACCCAGCTAGATCTCTTAGACGAGAAGCGACAACAAGCCTATGATCATCTCACAGTCTATCAAACTCGTCTCAAAAGGAATTTCAACAAGAAGGTGCTTCCACGACACTTTCAGCCAGGTGACATGGTCCTTAAAGAAAACATGAAAGTCCAAGCAGATCGAGAAAAGAAAGGCAAGTTTGAACCTACATGGCTTGGTCCTTATGTTGTCACTACTTCCTTTGGCTCTGGAGCTTATCAGCTATCTACACCAGAAGGAGAACTCTTGAATGATCCTAACAACATCATTCATCTCAAGAAGTTCTATGCTTGAAGATCCTTGGTATACCCAGCTTTTGAAAAATACAAAAAAAAAATAGTAAAGAGAAATAAGCGTCCAATGGTGAAAACTTGGCAATTCAAGCGCCTTGGATAGGTACCTTGGTGAAAACCTGGTAATTCAGGCACCTTGTGTACTAAAGACTAATCCATTATCTATCACTATCCTATCCCTCATCCATTCACCCACCATCCCATTAGACACACTTGCTTGTTCCCTTGATGTTCCAACCAAATATCCAAAATCTGATGAAGCTTGTAAATACCTCCTGTACAGCTTGTAAAATCTTGTATTATACCTTGTAAATCTCGTACCATACCTTGTATATCCAAATCTTGTATCCTATCACATGCACCCAAAGAATTCCATTTTCCTTAAGCTTTTCGCAAACCATCTACCTATCCATCTATCAACAATTATAGACATCCCATCCTTCACAAACATTTCCATCTCACAAAAAACCAAAACATGAACAAACTTGTACATTTGTAACATATCTTGGTCGGTCAACCTGTACATCCTATTTAACTTAGTACCATGGTATCTATCCAGCTTTCGTGTCATTTCATCCTTGATCAGCATCTTGTACACACCACACAGCTTGTTTAGCTATTTCAATGCATCCTTTAGCTAGATCTCCTGTCACCAAAGTGTTATCCTTCTTAGTTCAGCTTGCCAGACGCACCACTCATCCCGATCCACCAACTTAGGTGCTCTCCGATAGGTCCTTGCAGGATATAGCTTTCCTCAAGTCTAATCTTGGTCCGTTAGTACCTCGTCCTACCCATCTCGTTGGCAAATGGCTCTCTTTTGGATTTTCACTTTCTTTTGATTTGGAATCTCCCCTTTTGGGTCTTGAAGTATCTTTTCCAAGCAATCTCCTTGTTCCCTCCTCAAGGTTGCCATGATCTTCCATATCATGGTATGCTGTGAATGGGGCAATTAGAGTGTAAGGTCTTGATCAAGTCTTTCTTTTGTTTTTCTTTTCTGCTTGTGGGTTACCTAGTGTCGGTTCCGCACTGCTTCCTTTGGGATTCATGTGTGATGCTCAGGCAACCCTTGCGTGTTTGTTTCGAGTCAGTTTGTCATTCCTCTGGACAGTTGGTGAACAGGCCTTGATGTTCTTGGTAACCTTGGCAATTAACCAATAGTCCTATAGCAAATCTAGTGCTCAACTACATAGTGGTACTTCTCTTTGAAGTATCCCCCCGCTCAAAAAGCTTCAATGGTTTTCCTTCATCTCCATTATCCCCCATCCATATCCAGCATCCGTCTCTCCTACCCCAGCTGATGCATCAGTATCTCTTTGAATCACTCATCACTCTTAGCTTTAGGGATCCACAATCCTAGTCTTAGGGATCCACCAATCCAAATCAACCCACCAAGCCTCATCTTTCGAGATCCACAATCCTAGTCCTAGGGATCTCCGAAACCCATCTTCCGCCAATCTAACTCTTTGAAATCCTGTTGCATCAGCTTTATAATCCCCTTATCCATCTCCCTATCCTAGATTCTTTTTTATAGCGCTCCGCTCCTTCATCCTCTGCAATCCCTGAGATCTTAAGCTTGCTTCCTCTTGTGCCTCTGATTCTCCCTTTATCATTCTCCCATAGTAAGAGTTTGAGCTAATTCAGCCCCTTCTCTTTGCCAATCTGAGTTTCCTTGTTCATCCGAGGTTATTATACTTTTTAAGAAGCCATCAAGCCTCGCTTTCTCTCCCCGCCGCCTTCTTGAGGGGGCAACTCGCAGTCCATTCTCTCCTCTTCTGCTCTAGCCTTGGGCATCTTATTTTCTTATCTTTGATGTCATGCCACTTGCGGCATCACATCAAAGAGGGGCAAAATGTAGACACCTAAAAATCCTTTAGAAAATAAAGTATTTTTATTTTCTGAAAAATTCCTGATGACATCATCATTAATTAATTAATTAATTAATTAATTAATTAATTAATTAATTTTTATGCCATTAAATCCTTTTATATTAATTAAAAATATTTAATTAAGGAATCCCTCCCAAAAATGTTTAAATCTTATTTAAACATTATTTCCTTATTTATTAATTATTTAATTAATAAATTGACCAAAAATCCTAAAATAAATAAAAAATTTATTTTTTTCCCAAAAGTTGGCCAATTTCCTTATGACCAATAACCTCTTCCGAAATCTTCTAATCCTTCTTTAATTTTGATTAAAGGCTAATCCCATCATTTCCTACCCCTAATCCCAACTCAAAATATTTAATTAAAGTTAAATATTAATCTTCATGTTTATTAAAAAAGTTTTAATAAATATCTCCTCAACCCAAACCCTTGAAATAAATAAAACTTTATTTATTTCCTAAAAATCTAATTTATCCTCATCCTAAGAAGTTCTAGACTCTTCTAGAAAGTCTTTATCCTCATCCTAGGAAATTCTAGACTATTCTAGAAAGTCTTTATCCTCATCCAAAGTCTAGACTCTTCTAGAAGATGTCTTTAAACCTAATCCTAATCCCTTCCTAACCTTGTCACATTCCCTAAACATGGGTTAAGACTTACTAACCCAAGCCAAAGTTAACAAATATCTCCTCCTTCACCCACCCTCATTAAATGCCATCCACTTGCCTATCCCTAAGCTAATCCTAAACCATTCTAATCCATCCTCTAATCATTTGCACAAGCCTAAGCAAGCTTAAAACCTTCCTAATCAAGTCCAAGTCGAATTTGCTCTCATCACCCTCAAAATATCTCAACCATAAAACTTTATGAAGTCCACTAGGTCATAAATGACTCTTACAAGCCCTTTTATTGCTCTTACAAGTCATTATGAGGGTCTTTATGAAGATTTTATCTCTTGAGCCTCCTTTGTTGACTCATCCTTCCCCTTTCCTCCATCCTCTCACCATGTGACATGTGTCACTCCTTGATTGGCTATAAGGAAGCACAATCCATGTGCTCTCTTCTCATGCAATCTGAGCCCTCCATGAGCTTTTTCCCATCCTTGCATCTCAGCCCTCAATCCCTCAAGCCTCTTGCCTATAAATTGGATCCTTCCCCTTTGCAAAATAACACAATCCATGAAGTAAAGTTATAATGCTATTTTGAGAGCCAAATCCATACTAAAGCCATCTATCCACACCAAAAATCCACAATCATCCATTGAAGCCTTTGGAAGCATATTGAGCATACATCCTATCCATTTAGATAAAGCTACTCAACAAGAGAGCTTCTTATTGAGAGAGTCCATTAAATGGCTCATATTCTCAATTGAGAGCTCATCTTAGTCTATCTTGAAGTTTATGAATTTTGTTTAGTTTGTAGAAGCTTTATTTAAATTTGGTTTCTATTAGCATACTAACATTGCTCATATACACCGCCAACCTAAACTGTCATCTCTGCAGTTTAGCATCTCTGCCTCTTTCTTTGTCATCTCCGCAGATTAGTGTCTCTGCAGTTTGGCATCTGCGCTTCATGAACTGTCATCTCCGCTTGTCTTTGTTGCATTTCTGTTTTAACATCTTTCTTCCATAGAGTAGAGGTTTTTTAAAGCATTTTTACGCCTAAGAAAAAGAACAAAAAAAGTTAGAATTTTTTTTTCCATAGTTAAGCTTTCATTTTGAAATATTTTGGGTGACTAATCAATTTTCTTTTTTGTCTCATTGCAGGTTGGAGCAACAAACTTAATCATATTTTTTAGGTTTTTCATGGAATGAACTTGAATGGTTAAACACATTTTTCTTTGAATGTATGTTGTTCAAAACACACTCTTGAATGCCATGGATAAAAATCAAAATTTTCTTTGGAATGCATGACTAAAACAAACAAACTCAATCTTGAATGCAAAAGGTCAACTAACCATTGCAATATCTCACACTTCAATTTTTGGTGCATTAATAAGAACAAACAAATCTCTCTTTTGCATGCAACTTAGGCAAAGTTAATTTTTGAACACTTAAAAAATTTGTTAAGTTAAAAAAAAATCAACAAAAATCAAATTTAGTAGTTTCTTCATTGGACTCACCCTCTTTAATCACCGATCAATTTAACCATTGGTTGCAATCTCAGCACCATCTATGGGGATGGGTCCACCTAAGAGGGTGTTAAGTGTTCCATAATCAAATTCTACTTAATTCACTTTTTGAGGGTTTGTCTTAAACTTATAAGATTTCTTCAATATCCAAAAATTTAGATTAAATCAATCACAGTTTAAGTTTGGATTTTAAAACTGAACAACCAATTGACGTGGAGGGCCTCTGGGCGTGCGCTTGATAATCGAGTTTCACACATCTTTATTTTGGGTTTAAAATGAACAAACACTCAATCTTGAATGCCTTAAAGAAAATTAATCGATACTTGACGTGGAGGGCCTCCGAGCACGCGGGTTTACTTTTTTGTTGACCCTAACTCTTCTTCTTGTTCACATTCTTCAATCAATTTTTCTTTGTTGGCGCATTTCAAAGTTGGAATTGAACATTGTCTCTTAAACATGAGTGCTTGCAAAGTCTAGATTAGAAAACTTAAGCATTAGTTGGAAAAGAATTCTGTCTTTTAGCCCAAGGTCATCCAAGTCTTCTCTCCCCTTGTTGTCTTTCAAGGCCATCTTGGGTGCATAAGATTAGGATCCAAAACCTTGTTTCTCTTTTTAGGAGGCCTGCTAAGGGATTTCATCACCCCTTGGGACAACCTCAACTCCAGTGTTTCGGCGGAGTATAAAAATCAGGGGATGAATCCAAAGACACCTCTCTTGGAATCAAGATTTTGTCACTTGGACTAAGCCTCAAGGAACTTTATACCTTTGAGAAGTGAAAGAGGAGAAGTGGGTTACCGCTCCTCTCAACTGTGTGACATCTTTTTGGTTTCATCTACGAATTTGGGCCTCACTTACCCTAGGTATATCGAGGACTCCCTAGCTAAACCAACTGTTAGCCTTGTAGACAACCATCTAGGATGTTAATTTGTTTGAAGTTACCGATTGAAACATTTGTAGAACATACACACTCCTCGGCGCAAGTATCACATTCTAAGAATCAAAAACTTCTATCTGGTTGTTCCTATCTATTGCTTGATTTTTTTTTTTACTTGTTGAATGAATGTTTGCCAAACTTGGACAATCCTAGCTTAGGGCATACTTACCGTAGTCACTGCCTATTCCAGAAGTTGAACAAGTTGAAGCAAAATAATCGAGATCTCTCAAAACCAAGCAGATTCGAGAATTCATGTCAAAACAACCCAAACCCAAACAGAAGTTTCACAAAGTTAAACTCAAGCCATCTCAGGCATACCAAGAACTTTCAACCAAGAGAAAGGAACTAACACCAAGCCCTCAAATTGCCAAACTCCACAAAGCATAGGACAAAGCTGCCGACGAAGCCCTTCAAGACGCTTGGTTATATCGCACTATCCAAATTAACCAACATCTAGGAGTTAACTCTGCTTATGCCTTACCAACTAGGTATGATTTCTATGATTAGACCCCCTTGTTTCTCCACATCTTCTTGCATAAGCTTCACTTTAGAGTCATCCTTGTAGGTAAGCTAGCCATCCTTAGTCATCCCCTTAAGCATTTTAGCTCATCCATCTCATTTAGAACCAAACCATCTAGCCAGAAATCCAAAAAGCTTCACATCCAAGCCTTCAATATTTTTTTCACTTTGCCAAAAGTTTGCCATTCCTAACATCTTCCAAATCCACCAATCTCACCAAGGTTATCCCTATGATAGAGCTTTGTCTAGGGTAATCTAGCTTTGCCACTTGTTATCCCTCATCACCTTGAGCTAAAGGTTGGGATCCACAAGTGGTCAATCTCGTGTTCTTCCTAAAGGATCATCAATCTATCCTTAAGTTAACACAATCACCACCAAGCTTGCACATAGAAAAGCATACCTTTCATGCTTTGGCAACATATCTTTGAAGTTAGAATCCCCAACCCAATCCTCCTTAGGTTTTTTCATATAGCTTTACCTCAACCTAAGAAATCATTTACATAGAAAAGCCTTCCCCTTTTTCATCCATCAACATTGTTGCATCTCATCCTTAGGAGCATTTTCATGCCACCTGTCACTTGCTTAGCCAAGAAGAAGGAAACAATGGAGCCCTATCATTTGGATCAAACAACATCGCTCCCCTTGAGCAGTCAATCATCCTTCAGCCTAGAGAACACCATACCATCACCTATTGACATTGAAGCTTTCATGAACCAACTAGGAAATGCAGTATTGGTGAACGCCATTACAGACAAAAACAAGGAAACAATCATGGCTAACTTTCAAAGGGACAACATTGGAGCCTTCAACTTTGGAAGACCTCCCCCTTTATCAGATCCATCTCACCCCTTGTTTGAGCAACTCCCACCACCCATAGGCTCTTATGGTTCGAATTATCCTCAATATGTGCCAAAAGAAGAGCCTCAAACTAGTCCATATGATCCAACAGACCCAAACATACCAGCGTCCACTCAAGTTGAAATCTCCCTTCCACAAGCCAATCCAGCCACCACCACTCCACCATTGGTCCATACCACTCCATCCCAAACCCCCTTCACCCAAAACACCTCACTATTCACTCCCTTCACTATTACTACTGCTGCTTTCCAACCCAGCCTTCCAAATCCACCCCTCTCCCAAATCAGTGCTAGCATCTTTGGCCAACCTCAGCAATATACAACAGGGATGCCACCTATGGGGCCAAGTAATCAACCCTTCATCACCCCCAGCCTATTTACCTCATCTCAGAACACAATTCCATCATTTCCACTAGGTCCTTGGAGCTCAGTGCCATTAGCCACAAATCCACAAGCTACTACCCTCACTCCACAAAGCTATCAAACCCCACAAGATACTACCAATGTTCTGCCAAGCTCTCAAGTGACCCAAGATCCTTCCACCACTCTACCAAGCTTTCAAATCCAGCCACCAAGCTATCAAACCCCATCAGTTCCATTCTCAAGCTTTCAATTCCCACCACCTCCACCACCAACTAATCCATTACCTCCTATCACCAACTATTTTTCTATGCCACTTCTAGGAGGAAATCCACCACCACCAACCACCAATTACTTGGCCTCCTTTTCCATCCAGATACCTTCCCAAATGGGGGCACAACCCACCTATATTGGTCAAACACATCAAATCCAAAGTCAAGTTCCATAAGCTCCCCGATCCTTCCACCAAGCTTCACAACCATCTTATACCTTACCTCCACAAAGCAATCCATTTATCCCATAGCCAGCCTATGTTCCTCAATCCCAACCTCAAATACAATATCAACAGCAAGCCTTGCAACATATGCAGCAATATGTTCCACCTCCACCTCAGCAACCCATCATCCACCATTCAGTTGCCCAAGCCATGTACAATCCCTACCAGCCCATACCTCAAAGACATCCATATTCCATTGCCCCATCTAGCACATACCTAGGTCAAGGCACTCCTACATTGGGGGCACCCCAGCCATCACCCATTAATTTAGAATGGGAAGCCATGAAAATAGCTTTGAAGAACATCCAAGAGGGAAATGATCCAAAAACCTTCAAGTTTGAGAATGTGTTTCCTTATCCATTTGACAGAGCCATTACCATGACACCATTTTCCAAGCATTTTGAGACACCCAAGTTTGACAAATTCAGAGGAAAAGGAGACCCTGTCACACATATCAAAGAATTTTACATGCACTGCCAAGAAGTGGCATACGATGATGTCTTTCTCTTGTGTCTCTTTCCCAAAAGCTTGGCCAGACCAGCTCTTGAATGGTTTTATAGAATCCCCTATGGCACAATTAAAAATTTTGCTAAATTGTCTGAGGCATTTGTAGCCCAATATTCCCATCTTGTTGAAACAAAGCTATCAGTAGTTGATCTTGTCCACACTAAGCAAAAAGGTGGAGAAAGCCTTCCCGAATATCTGCAAAGATGAAAAACCCTTACCACCCGCATATCTTGCACCTTGCCAGAGCGCCATTTGGTGAAAATGTTTATTGATAATGCCCATCCTAGCTTGGCTCACCACATGACCATGAACTGTTTGAAGACCTACAATGATATCAAAGAGAAATGAATGATCCTTGAGCAAGGACTCATTAAAGATGGTGTGGTTAAGATTTACAAGGAGGCCAACCAAAATCAATCACATTCCAATGACAAGTCTAGGTATTGGAACAAAAATAAGCATGTTGCAACAGATGGCGTCACTGACACCAAAAATGTGAATATTGTTGGTCCTTCTCAAAACCAGTCCAACCCACCATATCAACCAAACAATCAGCAAGCTATCAACTACCAACAACAGAATAACCAAAGCTATCAAAACCACAATCCAAGACCCAACTTTCAAGGGTCTAGCAATCAAGCTAATGCCATCAATGTAGTTGCAGGACAAAAGCCCATATTCCAACCTGTACCTAGAAATTATACACCCGTTGGTGAACCTCTGGATGTCATTTTTGAGAAATTAGTCAAGGAAAACCTCATCAAATTTCCTCCTACCTAGCAAATCGACCCAAGCCAATCCAAAGCTGCATGGTACAAAGACAATGAGTAATACAAATTTCATAGGGTAAAAGGTCACACTACCCTCAGATGCATGAAACTGAAAGATTATGTGCAGGACCTCATTGATCAGAAAGAAATCACCATTGGTGCCCAAACCTCTCCCAATGTAGGCTTACAGATCTATCAAAATGCTTTTCCTCCTCACAACAACCAAAATCTTGGAAAAGCACCTATCCAAGCCAACAACAATAACACCAACAACCATCAGCCAAACCAACAGCATGGGAAGAAAAATGACCATACTTCATCCTATATAGACTATGGTAGCCTCATAGGTTGTATATCCGAGAAAGAGCCTTTTGTCAATGTTATCAATATCCAAGGACCAAACAATGAGTGTCCAGTCACCACTCGAAGAGCGCAATTTAACATCGTAAGCCCACCAATTTCACCAACACAATCAGCTCCATCAAAAAGCTAGTACAATATCTTGGAACACCTTGGGAACATGCTAGCCCAAATCTCCATTTTAGACCTTCTTCACACCAGTCCTATGTACAAGAACATCCTTGACAGTGCTCTTATAGAATCCTATGTCCCTTTAGATATCAACGCTACTGATTTTCGTAATCTTGTTGGACACCTATCCTCCTCATGTGCCCTATTATTCAAACCCACCGACATACCCGTGGTCGAGCCAGATCACTGCCCTTCCTCTTCGCATAGCCATCATGGTATCCAATTTTGCCGTGGAAAGAGTAATGATAGATAATGGATCAGCCTTGAATATTTGCACCCTAAAATTCATAAAACAAGCTGGGTATACTGAGGCAGATATCATCAGTGAGGTTATCACCATCAAAGCTTATGACAACTTGGAAAGAACCACAGAAGGAACTATTTTGCTACCAATCAAGGTTGGGCCAGTCATCCAAGAGACACTCTTCCATGTTATTGATCTAAACCTACCATTTAACATCCTCCTCGATCGCCCATGGATTCATGGCATGAAAGTCATTCCATCCACTTACCATCAGTGCGTCAAATTTTCACATCAAGGCACTGAGGTAACCATCCATGCCGATCCAGAAGCCTTTGTTTACTGCAATGCGGTTGAAGCTTCATATACAAACCATTGCCCTGGAATTGATATCGGCACATCCATCGCCAACTCATCCCACACTTGTAATGACCCAGAAACCATCCTCGCTTCCACCATGTCGACCGTGAAGATCAATAACAAAGGCTATGGAGAGTATAGTCTATCAAATGCATTTGCTGTCAGGGCACTCCCACTTGATCCACATGCCCATGGATGACAGACATATCACAAAGCTAAGGAGATTCCACCTCCTCGATACAAACAGTTTGGCCCAACAACCTTTGTATCCTCGAAAATCCCTCTTCATGAGGAGCTCACTCTAGATATCAACAATTGGTTACATAAGGATGCACCTCAAAGAAATCAAGCACGCCTTGATCACTTCAGCCAGAAGTATCCCCAAGAACATAAGCTCATCACTGAAAAATGGAACTATCAAGGTGGTGGTCTAGGACCAGAAGAAAGAGGCATGCAGTGCCCCATCGACGCACACAAGTGGGAATCAAAGTCAGGTCTTTGCTTTGGCATACCCACAACTGGGGGCACCAATACAGATGGTCACGCTTTTTTTAACATTCATCGCGACCTTGTTGAAATTGAAGACATTCTTGAGGAAGTTGAAAAGAGAGCCTACGACGATATCCCAGATCAAATCTCCCTTGGAGACTCTGTTCTCCAAGAACTATCCATCCTTTTCATTGACTTACCACTTGCCCATCCACAACTCATAGATTGGGACCAACCAAGCGTCATACACATTGATGAGTTCACATCAGAGGAAGTGCTTCTAAGATTCATGGGAGTTGAAACACCTCACAAGAAAATAAAGCCAGATTCTGCCTACATCTATAAGCTAGATCCCAAGGGGTATTTTGGAGAAAATCCCCAACCTAGTTCAGATACACCCAAAACTGGAACAAAGGTGAATCCGGGACTAGCTAAGGAAACGAAGAGAACCCCTCAACAAGAAAATCCAGAGCCACAAGCAGAACATGAGGATTTAGCATTACCTCCTCAAGATTATTGACCAAAGGTGTCTTCTATTCTAATTGAGGATACTATAGAAGTCAACATCGGTTCTTTAGAGATCCCCAGACTTGTTCACATTGCTGCATCCCTATCACAAGACCAAGCTGACCTCCTCTTTGAGGTCTTAAGAGAGAACATTGGCTGATTTGCATGGTCATATCAGGACATGCAAGGACTTGATCCAAAGCTTGTAGTTCATGATCTTGCAGTCGATCCAAAGATCAAGCCCGTCAGAAAAAAGCTTAGAAAAATGCACCCCAAGGTGACATTACTGGTCAAAGCTGAATTAGAAAGAATGTTAGCTGCTAAGGTTATCTGACCTATCAACTACTCAGAGTGGATCTCCAACATGGTCCCCATCACTAAACCTTCCAGTGACATCAGAATCTGCACTGATTTCAGAGATCTTAACAAAGCTTGTCCAAAAGATGATTTTCCCTTACCCAACATAGATATGATTGTAGATCTTATAGCTGGACATGAAATTTTGTCCCTCATGGATAGATTTTCTGAGTACAATCAAATAAAGATTGCAGAAAAGGATCAACATAAGACAACATTCACTACCCCTTGGGGAACCTTTTGTTACAACATGATGCCTTTTGGCCTAAAGAATGTTGGGGCTACCTATCAAAGAGCTATGACAGTCATTTTTCATGATCTTATCCATAGCATTTTGGGGG
This sequence comes from Cupressus sempervirens, assembly GCA_028749045.1. Lineage (NCBI taxonomy): Eukaryota > Viridiplantae > Streptophyta > Pinopsida > Cupressales > Cupressaceae > Cupressus > Cupressus sempervirens. Next base: position 850,556,519 of record CM053790.1, read on the forward strand.
ATTATGTGGATGATATCTTGGTTAAATCCACACCTTCATAGATCATCTTGCTAACCTAGAGAAAGTCTTTGATAGGTTAGCCAAATATCATCTCATGCTGAATCCCAAGAAATGTGTCTTTGGGGTCACATTTGGCAAGCTTCTAGGCTTTATAGTTTCTAAACGAGGTATAGAGATCGACCCCAAGAAGGTCAAGGCTATCTTAGACATGCCTGCTCCCCAGACACTGCGACAGCTTCGCTCTCTTCAGGGAAAGCTTCAATATGTTTGGCACTTCATTTCCCAGCTTGCAGATAAGTGTACGCCATTTACACATTTACTGAAGAAGGATGAGAACTTCAAGTGGGATCCTTTATGTCATCGCAACTTCGATCAGCTCAAGCAATATCTCACCAATCCCCCTATCTTGGTTCCACCAGTTCCTGGTCGTCCCTTGATCTTATACATATCAGCAACACCTACTGCTCTAGGGGCACTTCTAGCACAACTTGATGACTATGGCAGAGAAAGAGCCATCTACTACATCAGTAGAACCCTAGTTGGTTATGAACTCAATTATACTCCTATGGAAAAAGCTTGTTTGGCAGTTGTTTTCTCAACTCAAAAGCTTCACCACTATATGCTAAGTCATACCATCTAACTAGTCTCCAAGATTGACCCTCTCAAGTATATGCTCTCCAGAACAACACTTACAGGCCGTTTGGCCAAATGGGTTATGCTCCTTAGCAAATTTGACATCCAGTATGTGGACAGAAAGGTAATCGAAGGGAAAGCTATCGCAGATCAACTAGCTGATGCACCTCTAATAGATGCATATCCTTTGATCACAAAATTTCTAGATGAGCATATCTGTCTAATTGAAGAACAGCCCCCATGGAAACTTTATTTTGATGGCTCATACACATCTCGTGGATCAGGGGCAAGAATATTCTTGGTCACACCTCAAGGAGATTACATTCCAAAAGCCTTCAAGCTAAAATTCCCTAGCACCAACAATATAGCTGAATATGAGGCCCTCATAGCAGGATTAAAGATAGCTGTAGAATGGAACATCACCGAGTTACAAATCTTTGGCGATTCTCAGCTCATCATCAAGCAAGCCCTAAATGAATATCAAACCAAAGATGAAAAGCTATTACCCTACAAAGAGCTAGTTGATTAGCTAACCTAGCATTTTACAAGGCTTTAGTTTACACAAGTACCTTGAATATAGAACAAGCAGCAGATGCTATGGTTACTATAGGCTCGCTCTTGGAAATTCCCCAAGTAGCTACATAGTATGAGTTTTTAGTCGAGCATCGCCTCACACCCGCCTATGCGAATGAGGATTCAAATCGTGTTTGTATCTTGGTTGGTCCCCAATCCCCTTGTTACCATGAGATTCATGCTTACCTTAATGATGGTATCATATCCCCTCACCTCACACGTACCCAACGCTAGAACCTCTTCCAAAAATCATCTCGCTATGTTATCATAGCCAATACCCTATATCATTGGGGTTATCACAATACTCTCTCTCGATGTTTAGATGAAAATGAGGCCGTTATGACGTTAAAAGAAGTACATTCCAGACTTTGCAGTGCCCACACAAGTGGTATTGTCCTAGCATGAAAAATCCTTAGAGTAGGCTACTATTGGCCTACCATTGAAGAAGACTCCTGTGACTTTGTTAGAAAATGTTTCCCATGTCAGCAGCATGCAAATCTTGTGCACGCTCCAGCACAAGATCTACAACCTATTGCACCACCTTGGCCTTTCACTTGTTGGGGCCTTGATCTAGTTGGAACTATCACACCCCTCTCATTTGATGGACATAAATGGATAATAATAGCTACAAACTACTTCACTAAGTGGGTGGAAGCAGTCCCCCTAGTCTCAGCTACAGGAGTTCAGGTCTCCAAGTTCATCTTGTACCACATTGTTTGCCGCTTCGGCATCCCATCCACCATCTTCACCAACCACGGAGGTAACTTTGAAAATCTCAACATGGAAGAATTATGCACTTCCCTCTACATCCATCACTGCTTTTCTAGCCCATATTTCCCACAAGGTAAAGGCCAGGCAGAGGCAACTAACAAAACCCTCCTCAAAATCCTAAAAAAAGTTGTCAATGATTCCGGCCGCGATTGGCACCTACAAATAAATCCAGCCCTATGGGCCTATCGAACCTCCTTTCATACATCCACCAGCACAACTCCATACTCCCTAGTCTATGGTGCCGAAGCGGTACTACCTATAGAGGTTGAACTTGCCTCCTTGCGCATATCTTTGCAAGGGAAAATATCAGATGAAGAATACAGAGTAGCTCAGCTCAGCCAGCTAGATCTCTTAGATGAGAAGCAACAACAAGCCTATGATCATCTCACAGTCTATCAAACTTGTCTCAAAAGGAATTTCAACAAGAAGGTTCTTCCACGACACTTTTAGCCAGGTGACATGGTCCTCAAAGAAAACATGAAAGTACAAGCAGATCGCGAAAAGAAAGGCAAGTTTGAACCTACATGGCTTGGTCCTTATGTTGTCACTACATCCTTTGGCTCCAGAGCCTATCAGCTATCTACACCAGATGGAGAACTCTTGAATGATCCTACTAACATCATTCATCTCAAGAAGTTCTATGCTTGAAGATCCTTGGTATACCCAGCTTTTGAAAAATACAAAAAAAAAACAGTAAAGAGAAATAAGCGTCCAATGGTGAAAACTTGACAATTCAAGTGCCTTGGATAGGTACTTTGGTGAAAACTTGGTAATTCAGGCGCCTTGTGTACTAAGACTAATCCATTATCTATCACTATCTTATCCCTCATCCATCCACCCACCATCCCATAAAACACCTTCTTGTTCCCTTGGTGTTCCAACCAAATATCCAAAATCTAATGAAGCTTGTAAATACCTCCTTGTACAGCTTGTAAATCTTGTACCTCAGCTTGTAAATCTTGTATCGGAGCTTGTATTATACCTTGTAAATCTTGTATCATCCCTTGTATCATAGCTTGTATATCCGAATCTTGTCCAAAGCTTGTACCATATTCCAGTTTGTAAATAAGCTTGTATCATAGTTTGTATCCTATCACATGCATACAAAGAATCCCATTTTCCTTAAGCTTTTCGCAAATCATCTACCTATCCGCCTATCAACTATTACAAACATCCCACCCTTCACCAACATTTCCATCTCACAAAACCAAAACATGAACAACCTTGTACATTTGTAACATATCTTGTTCTGTCGGCTTGTACATCCTCTTTAGCTTAGTACCATTCTATCTATCCAGCTTTTGTGTCAGTTCCTCCTTGATCAGCATCTTGCACACATTGCACAACCCTTGGTTAGCTATTCCAATGCATCCTTTAGCTAGATCTCCTGTCACCAAAGTGTTATCCTTCTTAGTTCAGCTTGCCAGACGCATCACTCATCTAGATCCATTAGCTTAGGTGCTCTCTGATAGATCCTTGCAAGATATAGCTTTCCTCATGTCTGATCTTGGTCTGTTAGTACCTTGTCCTACCCATCTCGTTGGTAAACTATTCTCTTTTGGATTTTTGCTCTCTTTTGATTTGGAATCTTCCCTTTTGGGTCTTGAAGTATCTTTTCCAAGCAATCTTTTTGTTCCCTCCTCAAGGTTTCCACGATCTTCCATATCATGGTATGCTGGGAATGGGGCAATCTGGGCGTAAGGTCTTTGATCAAGTCTTTTGTTTGTTTTTCTTTTCTGCTTGTGGGTTACTAGTGTCAGTTCCACTCTGATTCTTTTGAGATTCATGTGTGATGCTGGGGCAATCCTTGCATGTTTATTTTGGGTCAGTCTGTCAGTCCTCTAGATAGTTGGTGAAAAGGCCTTGATGTTCTTGGTAACCTTGGCAATTAACCAACAGTCCTATAGCAAATCTAGTGCTCAACTACATGGTGTTACTTCTCTTTGAAGTATCCCCCCGCTCAAAAAGCTTCAACTATCCCCCATCCATATCCAACATTTGTCTCTCCTACCCCAGCTTGTGCAACCGTATCTCTCAGAATCAATCATCACTCTTAGCTTTAGGGATCCACCAATCCAATCAATCCACCAAGCCTCATCTTTCGAGATCCACAATCCTAGTCCTAGGGATCTCCAAAACCCATCTTTCGCCAATCTGACTCTTTGAAATCTTGTTGCATCAGCTTTATAATCCCCTCATCCATCTCCCTATCCTGGATTCCTTTTTATAGTGCTCCGCTCCTTCATCCTCCCCCCAATCCTGAAAGTCTTAAGCTTATTTACTCTTGTGCCTCTGATTTTCCCCTTTATCATTCTCCCATAGTGAGAGTTTGAGCTAATTTAACCTCTTATCTTAAGCCACTCTTCGTCCTCCCATCTTGGATTCTTGTATTTTTTAAGAAGCCGTCGAGCCTCATTTTCTCTCCCCGCCACCTTCTTGAGGGGGCATCTCTACATCTAGTCTCTCCTCTTCTTATCCGAGACTGGGGCAACCTTGTTGCTAAAACATCTTCCTCGTGTCTTCTTCATTCGAACTTCTTTGAAATAGTGTTGTCTCAACACTATGTCAAAGAGGGGCAAAATGTAGACACCTAAATTTGATTACACCGCTTTGCTAATCCTATTTAGTTATCTCTAAAGGCATCATTAATTAAATTCCTATTTAATTAATCCTTTGCCATCCCCTAGCTGATTAATTTAATTAATCATCTATAGTCCTAATTGATAAATCAAATAACCTATTATTTATCAATTAATCCTATTCTTCTATTTAATTCCAAAATCCTCATTTATTAAATAAATCTATTTGATAAATAAAGCCCTCAAATCTAATAACCCCTAAACTATTCTAAACCTCCTTTTTAGCCTAATCCACCCCATCCACCCATACTAACCAAGCTTAGCCACTAACTCACCCACCCTCATTGAATGCCATCCACTTGCATATCTCTAACATCCTTAATTTAATCCTAAAACCAAGCCTGATCCCCCCTCTAACCTTGTCACATTCCCTAAGTAAGCTTAAGACTTTCCTAAGCCAAGCAAAGTCAACAATCTCAACTCCCTCCAAAATATCCCAACCACCAAGCCTTGAATGCTCTTACAAAGGCCATAAAGACTCTTACAAGCCCATTCGTTGCTCTTACAAGCCATTAAGAAGGGTCTTTATGAAGATATTATCCCTTGAGCCTCCTTTGTTGACTCATCCTTGCCCTTTCCTCCATCCACTCACCCTGTACATGTGTCACTCCCTGGTTGGTGCTAAACAAGCACAATCCATGTGCTCCCCTTTGAGTGCATCCTAGCCCTCCTTAAGCTTTCATCTCTCCTTGCATCTTAACCCTCCATCCCTCAAGCCCTTTGCCTATAAATTGAATCCCCTCCCAAGCCATTTCATCACAACCTTTAATCCAAAGTTATAATGCTAGTTTGAGAAACCAAAGCCCTTAACCATACCCTTATGATGCCAAATTGAGAGCTCACAAAGCTACCAATTTTCCATTTTCCATCTCCATTGAAGCTAGTTTTGAGAACCTTGAGAATACATACCAAATCTAAGCAAATAGACTCATCCCTAAATCAAGTGACCATCCTCATTGGGAGAGCCATTCTATGACTCATATTCTCATTTGAGGGTTTCACTTTGTCTCTCGTATATGTTATGATTTTTATGCTAGTTAATGCTTTGTTCTCTTAATAGATTAGTATTTCTTGCTAACATATTTCTCATATAAAAGTACAACACAAGGACTTAAGCTCTTCCTTATAAGTGATTTCTCTAGCAAGTCCCGCATCTATTTAGCAATTTTTGCATTTTGACTTGAAGTCATTTTGTATGCTACCTTGTTGGGTAGATTGTTAAAGTTGTAGCATTAGTCAAATTGATTCAATCTGATATACATTATTGTTATTGGTAATCATCATTTCCTATATATACTTATCCATGTTAATATTATATATTATTGTATATAATACATACATACATACATACATACATACATACATACATACATACATACATACATACATATATATATATATATATATATATATATATATATATATATATATTATAGTATATAATATAATATATATAATATATATTGTTATACATATTATTATTCATGTTAATATAATATTATTTAAATGATGATCACACCATAGAGACATGTCTCCTCCTCTCATATTTATCTGAGATCTAAATTTGCATTTGGACATGATCAATAATAATGGCTATGATTCTACATTTGCAGAAATGATCCTAGAAATTAATATTATATCAGAGAAGATTTGAAAATGTAGTTACTATTAGCAATCAATAAATGGTACACAATTCACTAGAGATGGATGACTTCTCATAAATAATTGATTATAAAAAATAAATTCTTGCATGATGGAAAGCTTCCAGGTATGGAGGCAGAATGATGGACATGACTGATATTTGTGGGACGTATGTAGAGGAATCACTTGGTCTTTGGGATAATGGGTGTACATGTCTTTATTTGGAGGAGTTCCAAGGTCATATTTTTTGTGACACAATGCTTGATCTCAATGCCAACCAAGCACTTGGTGGAAGGCTTTTGTATGTATCTTTGTGTGCCCTCGTCATGACCAGTTTCTCTACATCTTTGTTAGCTACTTAAATTCACTACAAATGATAGCATTCCTTGTAAATGATGTTGTCAACTTTTTTTCATTCATTGTATGAACAAGACATCTCGTTGGTGAAACCATTATGGAAGAACCAACATTTGTAGTACTTCATGTCAGAGGAATGAATTATTTATTAAAATAGAAAGTATACCCAATGCTAGGAGGAAGAAAAGAGGTAAAAGATAGAATTATATGTGGAAGTGAGAACCATTATTGGAAAAGACATGGAACTTGTAGAAATAATAATAAGAGGAGTAGTAAACAAGTTACATGTGGCGGTTGATATATATACAAAAAGGGGTATCCTATCAAATCAATGCCTAACAAAACATTTCACGATAGAGATAAATCTATAGACATGGTCATTGAAGAACCTCCACCTCATTGACACAAAAATTGGATGATGTGTGCTTCAAGCAATTACTGAAGGTTATAATATTGAACCCTTTAGTTTATTGGGTATGGTAGATATCGTTGAAGAAGAACTGAATAGAAAGAGCTCAACAATATTGAGAGATGAGGGATATGTGTAGTTTTGGCGAACCTGCAAATGATGTCCACATGAAGCACTATGGGATATATAAGGGTGGGAAAATGAGTAAATTTGAACGGAGAACATGTTCACATAAGAAAACCAATAAGAGAGCCACATCTAACAAAATATATTAAATGAAAATGGATATAAAACAATACTCGTCGAACATAAACAAAAATTGAATGGTCAAAAGCTACAAATAAAACACATTGTAAAGGGGACAATATATCAGTTGGATTGACCCCTTTCAATTGAAAACATTAGTAACAAATAACTTTATGTGGAAATCATCATCTTAAACCATTAACAAATAAATCCATGTGGACACTATGTAAAAAAATAGGGAATGAGAGACAAGTAAAATGCAAATACAATAGATAAAAAATTGGTAAGTCATGTTAATAGAAAAAAAGAGCTGCAGGGCAGCAAAGTTCCTACCAAGTGCTGGCAGGACCATTTTGGAAAATAGGAAAAGATGAAGAAGTTTAAAGCACAAGATCAAGCTCCGACCAAAGCCCAAATAAAGATTATATGAACAATTTGTCTCTAATAAATATTGATACTTTTAGGTTGGTTAAAAAGATGTTCAAAGCACAAGATCAAGTTCAAACCATTTGAGAGTATAGACAATGAAATTAATGTGCGAAACATTAGAGTGAATAGGTGCCAAGATTTGAAAGGGACAATATTATAATAAATAGATTTTTCCTTAATTTTTTTGGAGCAAATCAAGCTCTGATCATTTTAGAGTGTAGCTAATGAAATTAGTGTGCAAAACATCGGAGTGATAAGGTGCCAAGATTTGAAAGGGACAACATTATAATAAATGGATTTGTCCTTAAAAAATTTGGAGCAAGTATTGTATAGTTGTTGCCGTGGAGAGACTAGCAATGACTAGTTCTAGGTCACTGCCACAATGATCTCATAAGTGAGATGGACCTTGTAGGAGATGGAAGGATATTCACCATTAGGCCATAGTTGATACAAATCATTCTTAAAATTCAAGTGTGGAAAATAAGCTTATATGAGGAAATGCAAGACAAAAATTCAACTATTTGTGTGACCCCTCAATGATCTTTTGATCTTTATTTTTAGAAATAACATGTAAAATGTAGGTCACGATGATCTTAAGGAAAAGAAAGAGCCCCATTATGTGTTCAAGTTTACAAATATTTAAAATGATCCATATATTTTATTGTTGGTCTTTGCAATGTAGCCTCGAGGATGCATGAAAGCTTGTATTAAATAATTAATTCAAAATAGAAGCCTCAATCCTTAAATAATTAAGTAAAAATACAAGAGAATGTAGAAACATTTCTTTGCCTATCTAAAATTCTTATTGAATATGAAATAGAAGTAGAAATAATGTATACAAAGTTGACTTAAACTAATTTTTATCAATTGCATTTACACCAAAGCATGAAGGAAATGAGCTGTATAAACTAGGCTTGGTGAATATTTTTTTTCTACTTTCAACTATCTTTGCTACTTGGAGATGTAGAAATACATATCTAAAGTTGGATGCCATTTTGAATATTCTTTGACATTTTGCATTCTAGTTGGACGTGGGAAATGTAAGGTGTCTATACATGTGTTAGAGATCCCACTCCTCCATGTGGCACCTCGTCAAACGGTTCAAATGGCTTGCTTAGGATTCTCTACTTACACTTGCGTTCCGTCTAAGATATTTTTGATGACTGCAGATAAGATAAACAAAAAAAGACAATTAGAAGATAAAGATGTTCAAACTTTATGGAAGAAAACCTAAACCAAAGAAGAGAGGACTACATTTTTTAATAGCACATGCAAACCAAAAACCTCTCTACTGTTAGAAAAAATATCTTTGTGGGTAGGATATTCATGAAGTGGATTTTCTGAAAAGCCTTCAGAAATTGGAAAATAAGTTGGATTGACAATTATAAAATGTAATTTGACAACCTGTTTCTGTGTCCTTCAAGCTTGCATCCGACCGGAAGATTGAAATGGTTTTCTTTAAATCTCGCCACATATATTATTACTTAATAATGAAGCTCCCTATTTTAATAGTATGGAGTGGAATGGAGTAAAGTGGGGCATTTATATTGCTGATCCTGCCAGGAATGCTTTATACCGTAGGAGGGTGTGCTTTGAGCGGCTGCAAACTAACAGTGATTGCATTTCATCCCTAGAGTTGAGGGAAGGACTTGCGCGAGCACTTGTAAATCCCTGGAGCAGACTGTTAAATGCAATTACTACTGAATTCTTGCAGTATGCAAGGGAACAACCTAGATTTACTGAGCAAGATTCACAGGCATGAAGTGAAGAGTTTCTAAACTGGGCAATTGATTGAAAAATTCAAGTGACTCTAAGTACATCAAATGAAGGCAACAAACTAAAACATTTTAGAAATATCAATCTACAATACAAGAATTCCTTACCGATAAACAAGGATTGATTAAGGTAGCACAATATTGCCCACACTGAAAACCAAAAAATTAATTATCTACATCAAGCATGATAACGTGCTCATTTTCTCTTTCTATTAACACTTGTCGCAGCTGCTTTGACAACTGTCAACAACTCTATTTTTCAATTTGAAATAAAAATGAAAAGGGATAGGAGGACAAAGGGAGTGGTAGCAGGAGCGGTGGGACAGCTTGTCATGTCAGAATTTGCAGCACCTCATAATTTGTACCTATTTTGTTGGGGAAGAAATGGCCTCTATCGTTGTACCTTCTCCTACATTGAATTACTAAAATTAAGGACGTTTGGTTGCTGGCATAGGAATAGAAAATTAGAATAGAAAAATGAAATGGGAATGGAAATGGGGAATGAGAATATAAAAAAGCAATTTCAATCATGTTTGGTGCATCTGGAATTCGACTGGGAATATGTTAATCTATTGTTTGGTTGTACAAAAATGAAATAGGAATAAGATTAAGTTTTGTATTTTTAAAAACATTTTCTCTATTTTTTTAAAAAATTATTATTTTTGTGGTTAATTCATTTTCATTTTTTAAAACAAATTGATATAATTAAAAAAAATGTTACCAAAAAAAAAAATTTAACAAAAAAATTCAAAAAAAAAATTAAAAAAAATTTTAAAAAAAATTAAAAAAAAAATAATTTTTTTAAAAAAATAAAATGGAAAATCAGAATGGGAATGGAAATGGCCTATTCTAATAACAGATATTTTTTGACATAAACATATGTTCTTTTTAGGGACAAAATTGGAATATGTCTTCCTCTTCCCAATTCTGATTGAGCTTACCAAACAACGAATATAAAACATATTTTAGTTTTCTTTGCCTATTCCACTCATATTCTAGCAACCAAACGGGGCCTAAACTCTAGACCATTTGCAACCACACAAATATCCAATCATAGTATAGGAAAAAGTTAGTCGATTAATAGAATAAGTATGCTACTTAAAATTCTTACAACTTAACCTATTAAATTTTGAAAGATAAAGTAAGTTTTTTAAAGTTGAAATATTATTGGTTGTTGATGCTCAATTTAATCACTCGTTAAAGCAGACCCTAGGCAATAGCTCATTGCCATGGCAAAAACTAAAAAGCCACAATAATAGGGAAGATGATTAATGTCATCTTAGTATAACTTGTAGACTATAAGAATTTGAGAAATAGTTGTAATTTTTAATGGTATAAATCTAAGGTATTTTTCTTATTTATTAGACTTTTTAATGCTATTATAATATGACAAACATATAGAGATAACTAAGTTAAGAATCTAGTGGCGTGTCATTGAAATAATTATTATAATATGTTTATAATATGAAACACACACACATATTAGAATTATAAATTATAAAGGAGTTAAAATTATATTTGTTTTATATGAAGTCTTTCTGAGAATGAAGTTATTACAAGGAGAAAGTATTAAGAAGGGGAGAAAGAATGTCATCTTAGAACCCTTAACATAGTGAATGAAATGTGTTTGGCCTATCATAGAAGAGATTAAAAATGTCCTATGTTGAACCAACACACCAAGCACATGGGTTTCCATTAATTGAGGAAGGTACCTACACTATATTTAACTACATTATGATTTTTCTGGCCACGTGGAATGAACAAGGGTGGGTGTAAAGGAAAGGGCAATCAGACCATTTGGCAACTTGATGTCATAACTTCTTCCATCATGGAAAGGCCAATGCAAATTAAAGAAGGGGTACGGGTAGCACGACCCCACCATATCATACAAAATGACAAATTCAAAATGATATCACTTACCTTTGTTAATGATCTATAAAATTTAACATATACGATCTCCTTAAAACCAAGGAAAAACCTTATCAAAGTGGAAGGGGAGAAATATTCTACAAGAAAAATACAAGGATCATTCATAGAAGCATAACTTCATTCCTCAAGATACAAATTGCATAGAACAAAATTATCACTCATGAGAACTAAGCATCACTAAATAGATACTATCACCCAACAATATTGATGGAATGAGTGGGAAATTTACATGGAGGGGGGGAATAATAACCAATGTTTCATTCCCATTGGTTGCAAATGTTTATACATAGACATCATGTTATTTGGTACATATGGACCGTCATTGGAGAAACTTTAATGTATAAATAATTATAAATTATCCTTGAGTAATATATTTACTTGTTTATCATAGTCTCTCTTTTATTTGTAATTCTACACACACTATAAGAGTTAATTGCCTTGATCTTTTTCTTGTGCATCTGAAGTTGATCTTTAGGAAAAGAAGAATGGCACATCAAACAACTTATAATAGTAGCTTAAAAGAAGTTGTGATCAAGCTAGATAAAGTGAGGCTCTTGAAGAAAGTATCTTTGATGATTGAGATTATGAGTATCCTTCTACATTAAAAGGGAGTATGACACTTCTTTGAAGACAATGTGAGAGCTTAGAAGATTAATACTAAAATGGAGTCTAGAAATACATGTGTGTGACTACATGATTTTGATGGGCCTACTCTTGAGTGCATCACGAGGAAGTATTTATTTATCACTAGAAAGTTGGAAGATTGATATCAGATTTAGTGGGAGTTTGAAAGGCATCCTTGGGTGAAGAGAGCTTCTAATGGAATAACTAGAGGACCTAACTTCCCAAGATCATTATTGAAAGAGAGAATTTTTGAGGTACAATCCTTTGTGAATGATATATTCTCTATGAGGAGAAGTTCTAAGTAAAATCCTTTGTAATAAATTATTCTTTGTGAGAGAAAATTAAAGTGAAATCCTTTGCACCACCCTCTGATTGGGTTCATGGTGGTTACGATTTCACATATGATATGTAATGAAAGGTGACAGTCTTTCATTTAAATGTATAATAGAAGGTAATCATTGTAAGATGATGATCTTATAAGCCAATAGTGGCATGCTGTGATGGCTAAGTTGTTGAGTTGTTATCCTTGCCATCAAGGTTCAAATCTAACGGGGATGAGGTCTCCCGTTTGTGGCCTCATTGGTTCATAGCTCCAAGTCAAAGCGTTTACCCCTTAAAAAAAGAAAAAAAATGACAATCTTATAAATGGTGGACCTATTATCATGAAAGACTTCATTAAATTGTTGTCTCATAGTGTTGTAAGTCATGATAACAAACAAATAGAAGGTAACCAGTGTTAGGTGGTGATCTTATAAATGGTAGACCTATTATCATGGTTCTTTGGGCTTGATTTTTTTGAACACTATGATAACCAACTCATCATGGTTCTTTGGGCTAGATTTTGTCAGACACCATGATAAGCAACTTGTTATGGTTTTTTGGGGCAGATCTTGTTGGACACCATGACATAGTTACTATTATAGACCACACTTAAGGCAGTGTTTAAGCTTATATTAAAGTTATGGAATTTATTTCAATTTTGTGTTATAAAAGGTGAGATGATATCTCTTCATATACTTGAGAGCATAATGCATTCTATATCAATCCTCCCTAACTAAGAGGGAGTGTTAAAGTTGTACCTTTAGTTGGATTGATTTGGTCTAATATACATTATTGTTATTGGTAATCATCATTTCCTATATATACTTATCCATGTTAATAACATATATTATTATATATAATACACACACACATATATATTATTTTATATAATATCTACATATATTATTGTATATTATATATATATATATATATATATATATATATATATATATATATATATATATATATATATATATATATATATATCATTATTCATGTTAATATATAATATTATCTAAATGATGATTACACTATAGAGACATTTCTCTTCATGAGACATTTCTCCTCCTCTCATATTTATATGACATCTAAATCTACATTTGGACATGATCAATAACAATGGCTATGATCCTACATTTGCAGAAATGATCCTAGAAATTAACATAGATTAGCTCCTAGTATTAGGTCTATCTGATGACTCACATCCCTCATAGGTGGTAAAGCACTTGGCAGTCCATAATCTACTATCTCATGATACTTCTCCAACAATTGTTGCACTTCTTGAGGTATATTGACCTTCTCCTTATTCTCTTCTCTTGGATTCACAATCACTGCACGATAAAATCATTTTTCCTTCTTCATGACTTTAAGGAACTCCTTTTCACTCAAAAGCACCACAATAGACCCCACATGTTTCTCTTCATTAGGTTCTATCAAATGATCCATCTAAAACTTCTTACCTTGTTTAGTGATTACATAATTATTCTTTTCCCCATCATGAATGACCTTTACATCATATTGTCATGGACATCCTAGTAGGAGGTGACAAGCATCTATAGGGATTATATCACATAAAACTTTGTCTTTGTATTCTCCTAGTTCAAACTCCACCAAAGTTTATTCATCCACCACTATTTTCTGAACCTTTCTTAACCATGACAACTTATAGGGTGTGGTGTGAGGTATCCTTCTAAGTTTAAGTTTGTCTACCATCTCTATTGATACTATGTTCTTTGTGGAACCACAACCCACTATCACCTTGCAGATCTTCCCATGTGACATACAAGTAGTTTTGAACAAGCTCTTCCTTTGGGGTAGCTCTACAACACTAGGAACTTTCAACAGTGTCCCCCTCAACATAAGATATGCTCCATCCAACTTTGACCTTGCCTTGGATATTAGTGAAGAGAAACTTTTGGTGTCCTCTTCTTGTACTAACTAAGTTCTTTCTCCCATGGATGAGATAGAACCTTTTTCTAGAAATCTTCCCATGGCATGGCCCACTTGGTTGTAATTGTATCATCTTCCAATGAAGACTAAATTACCCTAGCCTTGTGATTGAAGCCTACCTCTAGGAGGTCCTCTTCCTCTATATCCTCCACTCTAAAATGTACCTTTACTTGGATTACCTCCTTTGTTATCCATTGACTAAGCTTCTCCTGGCCTACTTGGGCTTTGTCCTTTTCCAAAGTTACCCCTTCCTCTGAATCCCCTATTGCCTCTTCCTCTTTGTTGGGAATCATGTCTCCTTCTAGCCTTCTCCTCTGCTCTCAATGCTAATTGAAAGCATTTGTGCATGCTTTTAGGGGTCATCATGTTGATCTCATTTTGGATTCCTTGCCTCAATCCATTGAGATACCTTGCTACCCTTTCTACTTCCTCCTTTTGTCTTCTTTCCCTTAGACTCAACTTTTTGAATTCCTAAGTGTAGGCACTTACTATCAACTCCCTTTGCCTTAGGTTTTCCAACTTTTGATACATTTGTATCTCATATTCAATGGGCAAGAACATTTCCCTCCCCCTGATTTTCATCTTGTCCCAATAAGCTACTTTCTTCTTCCCCGTCGTTACTCTGTCATCTTGTATCATATTTCAAAAAACTAATGCTAACCCCTTAAGCCTTGCCTTGGCATAACTAACTTTCTTCTCCTCTAGCACTTCTTTGTAATCAAATTGATTCTCTATGGTCTCTAGCTAATCTAACAACTCTTCTCCATTCAAATTGACACTATAGTAAGGAATATGTTCCATATTGTCCTTATTGATAGACTTAAAGAAATCCAATAATGCTTTCAGGTCCTTTTCCATTTCCACTTCTTTTCCCTTGTCAAACATCTCTCATGTCTAGCTTTCATCTTCTTCCTCACCCTCATCTCCCCATTCAGTGTCTTTCCTTTTACTTTTTGCTTCAACTAGATTGGCCTTTTCCAATAGTTCTTGGACCAAGTCCACTATGGAACCCTTTCTCATTGCCTTGGGTGGCATACTATCAAACTCTTGGCTCTCCTCCTCTTCATATGTACACCAAAGTTGAGTGTAGTTCAGGCTCTGATACCACTTTGATACAGAGGGTCTAGGGTTCTGGAATTTAACTTCAAATAGTTAGGGTTTAAACCTTTGAACCATCCAATGGTTCCTTCCTTTTATGTCCTTTCCACCAACATTGGCTTCCAAGACCCTCACTTCAACTTGCCTCCTAGATATAGTTGGGTTGATGCAAGAACATAACCTTCTTATTTAGGAACTAGTCCTACTAGCCCTTGTTTATCTTGTTCCTTGCCCTAGAACTTCAAACCCTTTCTTAGGATCTTTCCCTTACAATTATTAGGCCCTTCTTGATGTTAAATTTACCTTCCATATCCTTTCTATCCCTTTCAAACACTTCTGGTTATGTTAGCAAGCACTTAGCTATCACCACCCACAAGTAGGGCTAATTAGGCCTAATTGTATTAGGTCTATTTTCACTATTTTGGTCAATTAATCCAAATTCTTCTGCACAACCCTATAGAATACCACATGATTCTGAAATATATCACCTATCACTTCAATAATCCCAAATTATGGAGCTCCAAGTCACCCACAAACCTAATTTATCTCAAGCACTAGTTTTTAGGCTATCTTTTAGGCCTCTAGACCCGTCTCAACAAAATGCTTCCTAAAAGTCTTTAAACTTCATACCAATGGTGCAGGGAACCTAACAACCCTTGTTTTGGATTTTTTTGTGTTGTTGTTTCTTTGAGGCTTGTTGTAACTCTAGTGAAGTCAATGTGGTGTGGTGGTGTGCTTGGACAAGTTAGTTTGGCTAAGCCTTGTTTAGGTGTGTGCAAGCTAATAAACACTAGGCAGTCAAAGTGGTTCAAAGTCCATAGAAGTCATTGGTAAGTGGGATATGACTCAGCTAGGCCCATATAGTGATTTTTCATCTTGTTCAAGTGTTTGGAACTCATGAAATCTGATGTTGGTTGATTAGGGACCCAAATGTCAAAAGTTGCTAAGTTGTCAAGAAGTTGCCCAAATGGGTCCGGGGGAAAAAATAGGTATATTGGTCACCAAGGAGCCAAATTGTTAGAATTGGTAATATTTCCTTGGTTGTATTTATTAAATGGGATAAACCAAGGTATCCCTTATGTTGTTTATTCTCTAATCCACATGTGAGGACAAGTCTATTTTGTAATTCCTTTATTAAGGAAAACAGTTATTTCTCCTTAAGAGGATTATGACACTTGTTATGCACACACTTATGAATGTGGTAATCATTCATATGGGAGTTAAAAATAACTCCTCTTCTCATCTCTTTATAAGAGATGCTTCTCTCTCATTCTAAAACACAAGCATGATGTAGTTCATGTAATGAGCCATGTGGCTCCTCATTATCTCCTTCTCTCTTTCTCTCTTCATTCTTAGGCATTTGCCTCATTCATATAATTCACAAGGGGTTTTCTTTGATTTCCCCTTTCAAAATTCTTGTCTCCTCCTTTTTTGTTGATCTTGGAAAGCTCTTATAAAGTATAGTAATTATGTTCATCACAAGCTCTCTTGGATTATAATATAATTCCTTATTTTTAGTTCATTTTGATTTTATTATTTCTAACATGGTATCAGAGCTACTAATCCTTGTTTGAGCTTGTTTTGATGGTTATCACATTTAGGAGACATCATTGTTGAGAGGGGAAGAGAATCTTACACATGTTTGTTGCAGTTTTTTTTATTTCACTCTATAAGTTTCTTTTTCATCAATCCTCTCTGGACGGCTTGCCACCAGAGAGCTGTAACTTGGATCTAACTAGTTTCATTTGCAGGTTTTATCTTTCATTTTCTTGTAAAAAATTTGAATCTAATATGGTTGCAAGGTCATAATACCAAATATAATGATGCATTCTATTAGTATATTTGTATGGTTTGTCTTTTCTATTTTTCTTCGTGAGACCCAATGACACTTCTTTGAGACATTTTGTCATACATATGTTAGGCGACATTTGTGGTTCCATTTTTTTTCAGCCAAATAGGTTACAAGCCTAGTCTATGGTTCTATATTTTGCATTCAGGTCTGCATTCTTGTTCTGGTGTTCAATTTTTTAAAGATCTTAGTGCTCTTGCTTCTTCTCACCCTTTGCTGCTACCCTTTTCTACTACCCTTTATTTTATTTTTTTCTCTCTACCCTCCCTCCTCCTCCCTTCTCGTGCCTTGTTTTTAAAGTTGTTCTTGCTAGAGCCTCACGTGGACATGCTGGTTTCTTAGCAGCCCTGCTCTCACCCTCGCCAACTACTACCACCCTCGTTGCTCTGTCTTTTTCCTTTCCATGCAAAAATTGGTTCAACAAAGCATATCTTTGTGATAGAGGACCTTCAAATGCTTGAATCTATGCTCTGCGGATTTATTCTTCTGTATGGGCATGTTTAATATCGAAGTGATAGTCTTGTTACTAAAGCAACTCTTAAAATAGGCTATTTATTTGGTTGATCTTATATTTAGAATAAAATGGTTGGAGTGGAAGAAGGATGCAATATTTCGTATATTGGATTAGGGATTACTGGTTAGTTTTTATCGGTTATGTCTTATACACCAACTTTGTTCAGCCTTCTGAAAAGCCTTGAGATCTTTTTCAATTGGGAAGGTCTTTTTCCCTTTTCTTAATATGGTTTATCAAGGATTTAGAAGACCAAAGTCATTTTCTGATATCAGTGAGTTAAACCTTTCTAAGAATACCACCATATCATTTCCAAATGGGAAAAATTATCTTACGAACTTTGTACACAAGGGTTTTCTTTCTTGTTGTATACTCAGATGATGTGTTTGGGAGATCTGAAACCCCATGGATTCAAACACGTGATCTTTTTCATTTTTTCATTTGGGGTATTCCTAACATTTTTTCTTTTGTTGAGTGATTTGATGTGCTTGAAAAATAGTTGCAGGAAACGTATGTTTCAAGGTGGAAAGCCCGAAACCATTTGAATGTGATAGTTAGGAAGATTACTACAAGGGTTTTGAATAGAAGGGTTTATTTTTTATTGTCTAAATTGAAGACAAAACTTAATGCTTCCTATAGGAAATCTTTATTATACGACATAGTCATTGAGGATTTGGGTATGAGGGTTATGAGTTTTTCAATCCCCTAAAATTGTCCTTCACATTAAAGCCTTGAAGCACCTGATGGAATGAGAATCATTTTAACAGGATCCTCGGTAGCAATAGAGTGACCATATAGTAGGATCCATTTTTTTCAGGGTGTTCTATTTGTGGTCACTTGTGGCCATTGTGAGCTAGCAACTTTTGTGTAGGTGTAAATCTAATTTTCTGGCAATAGAATTGAACATATTTGAATGTAAGGGTTTTAATTTAGGTGATCTCTCTAGCCTAAAATCATGTACAAACTACATAATAGTCAAAATGACTGATGCTTTAAGACCTGTGATATAATAGGAAGGTTTGAAGGATTTTGGGATCTAGAATGTCTTTTTTTTGTTGTTGGCCTCGCAGCGACTCTATACTTGGAGCAAGGCATGCCACATGAAATGCCACGCATCTTCCCTCCTCGCCAGCCATTAAAGTCGCCTGTTCCTCCACCTTATGCATCCCCACTCGGGTCACAAGCCCACGTTACCAAGCTCGACTACTCCTTCCATGCCGCTCCTTCCTGTTGTAGTTGCATGTTCTCCTCTCTTTTTTTCCTTGCAACCGCACTCCTCTCCTCTTCATGCATTTTTTGCTCTTGCATGAGACGTCTCTCTTTGCTCTCCTACCTGCGTGCTGTCCTCTTCCCTCTCCTATTTGTAGGTCTCATGATTAACTAATATTCTGTAGCATGGTAGTTTATTTATTATGGTAACACCTCCTCCCTATAATCTTTTCAATTGTAACTTTTTTTAGCACTTATTTCTTTACTACAGTGTGATCATATCCCTGCTAGATCTAATAAATCTACATAAGCATTTGAATGTTTTGCAAGGTAATCATTTTATATATTGTCTATTTTCATATGTAACATCTTTTTAAATTACCATTAGAATCTTACAAACTAATTATAAACTCTCCTCTTAAAAAATTTAATATATCTCTATTGAAAAAAAAAGGTTTGTCTTCCATTAGTCACATTAGCTCTTCCTTTAAATAAAAAATAAGTTTAAAACTTAAGATATTTAAAACGTAAGCATTACTTTAATTGTCTATTAGCTATATCTTTTGTGAAGAGCACCATCTGAGGGAAAACAATGCATTTTTTTATACATGGCACTAAATGTTAAGAAATTGAGATAGTTTATTTTGTTCTGTAGACATGGAAAAGTGTTGTTTTCCTGGCGCCTAGTCTATTCCCATGCTTTTCCTTACATTGACTTTATGTGAATGCTTCCCTCGCATGATACTAAATATTTTATGTTGTAACAAGTTCTCTTGGGTGATAGTCCAATTTCTTGAGGATTCTTACAGTCATTAGTCTGACTTGAACCTGTGATCAGTGATTACTATTGACCAAGACCCTCAAATAATGTTTTTTTTTTTTTTCAGTGAATGCTATTTTCAGTTTAGCTAGACTATAGATTCTTGGATGGGGCTCAACGCCCTTTACCACAAGGGGGTTAATTTACCATTCGGTGTGCCCTACCTTATCTGATTGCAAGAAACATTATGATCAGAACATTAAATAATTAATTTATATTTCCTTCATCTCTAGGTGATAGGGCATGCTTGAAACAAATTGAAGGATAGCGAAGGATTTGCTTTGGCACAATGATTGAGTGGTCCCATGGTAGGGGCCTACCTAAGATTTTTTTCCGGTTCATGCCAAGATATTTAATTTTATAAAAAAAATAACAATTTTTAAAGTTTCCATTTGCAATCTTTAACAATATTTTCAATATTGGAATTTTTTTAATAATAAATAGTAAGTCCATTTATTTTTTATTCTCTATGTTATTGATCAATTTTGTACTATATGATTTAAATCTAAAAATATTTTATCCGTTGATTTAAAAAAAAATTCTATATTATCTCTTTTAAAAAATTTATTAAAATTCCTCATGTCGTTTTTAAAAAAAAAACAAGCATATAAACTTCAACATGAGTTTGTGTTTCTCAATTTTTTTTTCCTTCAGAAAAGGTATCTACTTTAATTTATTTTAATTTTATTATTTTAAAATATTTTCAATGCCCATATATTAGAACTTCTAAAGAGTTTTTAAACATGTCTTCTATAGATATGATCATATTTACTATGATCTTCATAATTTTAACAAAGTAATATCAATTTATTGATTTGTTTTTTTAGGAACTGATATAATCTTTTTTTCATTTTCTTATTATATTTATAGGTGCATTTGATTTTTTTAAAATATTATCCATATTGTCTTGATATTAGACATGATTCATATAGACTTTTAGAGGATTAGTCCATATAATGTTCTTGGTTCCATGTTATGCCTTATGCTCATACAACTATTGGAATTTTAGATTTAATAGCTTATTAGTTATTAAAACTGATCCTCTTTATGTCCTTGCACTATGTTGAGTCTTCTTGTTATTATTATCCAAGGGTTTGTTATCCCTTATGTCTCGTATATAGACAATCTTCTCATAGAGATTATATTCCAAAATATTATGTATGGAGAGGCAATTATTTTTTGTACCCAAGCTATTTTAGGTATATTTATTTGATTATACATGGGGGGCCCACATATATGCCCAGATAAATATGCAATTTCTTATGACCAAGATGAATTGAAAATTGGTATATTCCTTCAAGAAATGAATTAAGTACTCATGTTTACCCTTAATGGAGTTTTCTACCTGATATTCATATATTGTCTATTTCTCATTAATCTTCTTTGGATCTCTGCATTTACCTCAATTTTGTTTGGATTATGAGCTATCTTACAAATTTGCCTTCAGCTTTACTGTGATATTTTGATGTGCACATAGTTGCACTTTTATGCTTTTATAGCATTGTTCTATGCCCATGTTGGCACTTTATGGTTTTATACCATTGATCTACATGATTTATATGATATTTGTTGAGTTGCACAGGGAGCCAATGTTTCAAGGTTAACTATGTAGGTCCCCTCAATATAACTGATACATAGTTTCTTTATCTGGCCCATGGAGTATCTCTCCATCCTATATTGGTGTGCACTCATTTTATATGGAGTTTCCCTCCATTTGATCCTATCTATTCCACTTTGATAGGATAATATCTTTATGGAGTTTCCCTCCATTTGGTTCTATTGATTCCATTTTAAAAGATTGATATTTATATGGAGTTTCACTCCATTTGATTCTATATGCTCTACTTTGAAAAGTTGATATTTATGGAGTTTCCCTCCATGTTGTTACATTTTGTTCCTCAATGAAGATGATGCTATTATTAGAGTTTTCCCTCCAAATTCAGATGATTTAATCCAATTTGAAGGCAATATGTTGTTAAATCCTCATAATCCATTACTTATTAATATCTTAAAAAAATCATGATAACACTAATTTGATCAGCATGTCTCTCCTTATACTTTATTTTCATATATTAATGTGATAATGATTTGCATACTTCATTTCTTAGATCGCGAGTCATGTAAGTTATGGTGTTGCAACCCATTAGCTTGCAGTGGGATGATTCATTAGTGGACTGTCTATATCTAGGTGATTGATGCAATGTTGATGCAAGTATCATTAGTTGACCTTGTCTGTGGTCATTAGTACATTAGTATAATTTATACTTTTCATGAGAACTCTGATCAAACTTTTTTGTGCTTATTGATAATATTTTGAGCATATACTATCTTGATATCAAGTTATCTCCATTGCTTTGTGGTAACATGTTTTATTTTCCTCATTGTTTTCTATGATAGTCTTATTATCCTTGTTCAAAAGGATTTCTAATTTGCATATAAGATGAAATACTTCTTGTGGATAGTTGTCTTGTTTTTTGTGTCTATGTTTTTTAGGTAATTCATCTGGGCACATACAAGATTTGGTGTACTTTAATGACCTATCCACTTGGCTCTACAAAGATCTACTTACACTCACAAGAGACCTTTTGCATAATTGAAGACATTCTCAAAGCTCAAGTTGCTTCTATTTAGCATATCATTGTAAAATTTGGGTTTAATACGCTTCGATGTAATTTCTCCAAGTAAAGATTAAAGGGGGGTGTTAGAATTGGTAATCTTTTCTTGGTTGTATTTATTAAATGGGACAAACCAAGGTATCCCTTATGTTGTTTGTCCTCTAGTCCACATGTGAGGACAAGTCTATTTTGTAATTCCTTTATTAAGGAAAATAGTTATTCCTCCTTAAGAGGATTATGACACTTGTTATGCACACACTTATGAATGTGACAATCATTCATATGGGAGTTAAAAATAACTCCTCTTCTCATCTCTTTATAAGAGATGCTTCTCTCTGATTCTAAAACACAAGCATGATGTAGTTCATGTAATGAGCCCTGTGGCTCCTCATTATCTCCTTCTCTCTTTCTCTCTTCATTCTTAGGCATTTTCCTCATTCATATAATTCACAAGGGGTTTTCTTTGCTTTCCCCTTTCAAAATTCTTGTCTCCTTTTTTGTTCATCTTGGAAAGCTCTTATAAAGTATAGTAATTATGTTCATCACAAGCTCTCTTGGATTATATTATAACTCCTTATTTTTAGTTCATTTTGATTTTATTATTTCTAACACAAATTAAGCCTAAAAACCTATATTGAACCTTTTTGGTTCCATCCAAGAATATTTCAAGGGTCTAGAAGACAAAAATGCAAAAATTGCAATGTTTTTAGCAACTTTTCAAAGTTGCTCGACAACATCTTTGTGCAACTTTTTAGTTATGGCACCGAAGAAAGGAAATATGTTTGGTTTAACTAAATGCATGCCTTGGGAGGTCCTATAATACCTAGAAGAAGACAAATCTATAGGTTGGATGTTGGAAGAGTTCATTTTTCACATTTGAATATAAGCATTTTGTTACATTTCCTTTAACAGTTTTTGGATTTTACAATGCAAGTTTGAGATAATAGATTGAACGTTGAAGTTTTTTTTAGGATTAAGTTCATTCACATTTTTATAGTTATTTTTTATTGAATAAACTTTCCTTTAAGCATTCATCTATTAAGGTTTTGGAAAAAAAAATTAAATCACCTTATGTACTGGTCTTGCCCAAGTAGTTCACACAAAGATGACTCTCCCATGAGTTCTCATCATGGAACCATCATGGAACTGAGGAAATAGGAGAGGAAACATTTTATATAGTGCACCATAAAGCTTGGTCCCTACAAATTGAGTTAGCTAATTTTCCAATGATGGCCTAGGCAAGTTTTGGACACTTGGCTAGGGAATCACAATGCTGATATGAAGAGTTTGGGGGTTTGAATGTAGATGATAGTTCAAACCACATTTGGAGAAGGTAAAGGGATGAGAAATGATTCTGTTTCCAAAGGAGGCCTCCCCAAGATCAAATTTGATGCCATTTTGAAGTGACCCTAGGTGATGCTACAACTTCTAGTTTGAAACCCTTGAAATTAGGCTAAAATCTTGCTTTCCATTATACAAATTCCATGTGAAACTAAAAACTTGAAAATGATTAAGGTCTTCCAAAAAGGGTACTTAGATATCAAAATTTTTTATCACCTTGTTAAGGGAATTTTTTAGATACAACTTGATTAGCCTAACTAAGAGGCCTAATTAATTAGGTTGGTTTTGACAGTTATTGAAAACTTATTAAGAATGGTATCAGGATCCTATGGGAGGTAAAACATTAGTTTTGGAAAGACCTCAACCTAGTAGGAATGAGAAACAATCCATTTGGTTGCAACTTGGTAATTGGAGGTGCCTAGGAAGAGTACCTTTGGAGAAAGAATTTGTGTCATATATTGGTGTACCTTGGTAGTAGGTTTATGGGAGGATAAATCAAAGATCCTCTAGAGGTTAGGGTTAAGTAAAGAACCCTATCAGGCTGATCATAAGCCAAAACAAGTCCTAGGAGAGATTAGACTAAAGTGAGTAACCTACCTTGCATTACATCAGATTGGTATCAGAGCCTAGTTATTTGGGAGAGTGGGTAGATGTTTCAAACTCAATAATCCATTAGAGAGTCAACCATGGTGACCAATGCAAAGCTAGCTAAATAGATGGGTGAACAGAAAGAGAGGAATATAATCCTAGAAGAAGCCTTGAAAAAGATGAAGGCAAAGTTAGAGGAAGTTTTGAGGCAGCTATGAAGAACCAAGAAGGTGAAAGTAGTACAAGTGGCAAAGGGAAGGTAGATGAAGAAGACCTTATCCTTGAACCTAATCCTCTTATCACTGAAGAACCATTTTTGAAAGCTCTTAATGTCTTGGGAGGAAAGGCCCTATAAGGTATTCCATTGTTTAGTGGGAAGATGGATCCTGAATTAGTGATGGACTAGATAGAAGGGATGGAAAACCATTTTGAATGTGAAGGCATTATTGAGGTACAAAAGGTAAAAATGGCCAAATCAAGACTAAGAGAAGCAACTCTAACATGGTGAAAATACCTCTAGCAAGAAAATCAAAATTTAGGCAAGCAACTTATAGAAAATTGGAAAGCAATGGTAACTAAAATGAAGGAACAATATTTTCCCAAGGATTATGAAATCTAGTTGCACAAGAAGAGGAAAAGTCTAAAACAAAAAATACATGGGTATAGCCACATATACTTAAGAGTTTAAGAAGTTATGTTTAAGATCAAGAGTACAATAAAATAAATCTATCAAGGTGGCTAGGTACCTAGGTTGCATTAAATGGAGCATTCAAGAAGAGATAATTTTGTGGACTTCTACAACAATCCATAAGTGCTTTCAACTTTCCTTGAAGGTAGAGGAAAATAACAAAGAGAAGGTAGATTAAAACCAAAGAGGCATAGGAAAGGGTAGAGATGGAAGAGGTAGAGGCTATGGAGGAAGAGGTTTAGAATACAAACCTAAGGGAGACACTAAAAGCATTGATCAACAAGAGGGAATTTTAGGAAGAGGAAACTCAAATAGGGGTAGAGGTTCTAACAATTGGAGAAGAAGAAGAAGAAATGAAGGAAGAGGCTCCTCCTATTTTTATACTATGAAATGATACCACTATCAAAATTTGGGGCATCCTGTATATCGGTGTCCTGAGAAGAATTAAAATTCTCAAGGAAGTACAAGAAGGGTAAACTATGTACAAGTAGAGACTAGTAGAACCAACAACCATTTTGAACTCCCTCTAGAATTAGAGGAAGGAGAGAACCTCATGATAAAGAGTACATTGATCAAAGAGTTGGTTAAGGAGGAACCTAGCCAAAGGAGAGCCCTCTTTAGGATCACATGAAAAATATTGGGGAAGGTATGTAGAGTGATCATAGATTTAGGTTCAAGTGATAATATCATTAGTGAAGAGGTAGTCAAAAAGTTAAAGTTAAAGATAATACCTCATAAAAATCCCTACAAGGTCACTTGACTCAACAAGGAACAACGTACACTTGTTGGAGAAAAAGCATGGGTGGAGTTCACTATAGGGAAGTATAAAGATAGGGTCCTATGTACCATTCTCCCCATGGATGCATGCCACCTACTACTTGGAAGGCCATGGAAATTTGATAGTCAAGTTATACATGATGCCACTAAGAACTCCTATTCATTCAAGAAAGATGGAGTGACATTCAAGATCCAATCCTTGCTAGAAGGAGAGATGAAGTATACACAAAGTGTACTCATGGTCAGAGAGAAGGAGTTTCTAAAGACTCTAGAAGAAGGAGAGGGAGTTGGATTTTCCTTAGTTTTTAAGCCCAAAGAAGAATATACTGGTAAGAAAATAGAGATACCTAGTGAGGTGCAAGAATTACTTGGAAAGTATAAAGACACGGTGAGTGATGAGAAACTAGCCTCCCTACCTCCTAAAAGACTTGTTAGCCATCAAATTGAATTTATCCCAAGGGCCACCCTACCTAATAAATATTCCTATAAGATTACCCCATAAAAAATGAAGAGATTAAAAAACAAATCAAATAACTCCTAGACTAAGGATTGATTAGGAAAAGCATTAGCGCTTGCGCAATCCCTATTATTTAGCACCTAAAAAGGGAGGAACTTGGAGACTATGCACTAATTCTAGAGCCATAAATAGAATCACCATTAGGTATAGGTTTCCAATACCTAGAATTGAAGACCTAATGGATTGTTTGGGGGGGTAAAATACTTCACCAAAATAGACCTGAAAAGTGGCTACCATCAAATAAGGATCAATGAAGGGGATGCGTGGAAAACAACATTCAAGACCATTGAAGGTCTATATGAGTGGCTTTTTATTCCATTTGTTTTGTCTAATGCTCCATCAACCTTCATGAGAGTCATGAATAAGGTCTTGGTAGATTGTATTGGTAAGTTTGTTGTTGTCTATTAAGATGACATCTTAATTTTAAGTAAAACTAAGGAGGAACTATTAAAATATATAGTCCACCAATATTACTTGGGGGGGGGGGGGGGCGCGAATCAGTTATCCAACTAATATCACAATTATCAACCTTATTAAACTTTAACCATATGATTCGTATAATTAGAAACCACAACAAGATACTCATACACAATAAACACCAGATATGTTAACTGGGGAAACCCTTGATTAGAGGGAAAATCGTAGTGGGGATGGTACCCACAAGATGATGTACTAATATAAATATTCCTTGTTAGAGGATGAACCCTGTTAGGAGTCTATAACAACATTTAGTACATATGAGTCCTTATTAAGAGAATTTGAATCCTTATTAGGTGATTCCAACCCTATTAGAAGTTGTGTCAACCCTGTTAGGAGTTGTGGAAGATAGTTGGATCCACTGCCCAAACAACTTCAAGGTTAAGATCAATGAACCCAATGTCCAAATGATCTCCATATTATTCCTTATATAATAATAGAAATTAATTGTCCTTCCTTCCTCTATATTTTTCCTATCAACTGGACTTATGCTCCTTTAGATCTTGTAACTAGATCACAAATATTGCATCCAATAATCCCTTAGATCACTTACTTGCATTCAATAAACACTCTACTCCTTTTCACACTTACGCATATGCATACCTCATAAAATCATGTTACAAACAAGGAAAACATCTTTCCTTTACACCATATCTTCAAAATAATTCCTTGAGTTAGCCTTGAGGCTTTCCGAATTAATTATAATAAGATAATTAATTCATTACCCTATCAGCTCATAACCTATGCAACTTCTCACACGTGTGATACTAGGGCTTGTGCACTCGCTGATGTCACCAGCACACTATTGTCTATCACTGGCTGATTGTGCATCTTCTCATTACATCTCAGATGAAAGATATCAAAAAAACATCATAACATTGTTCTCAAGCACTCTGTCTCAGTACTTGTCTCTGTAAATCAGGTACAACTTTTGAACATCATTGACTTACATCATGCACACTTAACCATGTCATCAAGATACAATATGGAACATATCCTTAACCATGCATCACCATACAATTAAACCATTGTTCACAAAACTAAGATCTCTATCTGTTACTCTACCATTCTTCATAAACTTACTGCTATGTTGACATCAATGACAAATACAATCATGAATGCAATATAGAAATACTATCCAATGCTTAGGATACTCCCACCATGTATTATCATTAGAATTTATGCTAAGAATCTCCCCCTTTGGCATCGATGGCAACATATATGAAAAAAATCTAAGTTCCAAGAATACCAAACTGGTACTATGTTGTTGTTGCTATCATCTTCTCAAATCCTCTTCATCAATCAAATCTAAAATCCTCTAAACACTATTTTGTTCATCATATTCTTAAGATCGGAAATAGTTTTTCATAATAAATAACTAACCATACATATCTCCCCCATAGAGATATTTCTTCTTTCTTCTCACATGAATCTTTCTAGATCTTCCTAATACATACTTAGAAGATGTTTTTCATTCATATTCTCCCCCATTGACATCATTGACAAAAGCCTCATCATGTCAATATACCAATTGTTAAAACCACTTGTTAATATACTATTCTAAGTCTTCAACCAACTCAAGTGTCCAAAGACACTATTCAATACCAAATACCAAGAGTCCTCAATGATTGAGCTCTTAATAGATACTCCCCCATACATGAAGCATCAACATTCAGTCCAATCTAACAATAGTACTTTGTACCACTAGATTGGTGCATTTACTACATCATCTACTCTAGAGTAGGTAGGGGCATAACTGCAAGCATACCTCTCAAGTACTCAAATGTATCTTTAGGTAAGGGCTTTGTAAAGATATCTATAATCTAATCTTTCATACTCACATACTCCAATCTAATTTTTTTTTTTTGTTTCCTTCTCTCTCAAGACATGATACTTAATAGATATCCTCTTAGTCTTAACATAAAAAATAGGATTCTTAGACATACTTTAGTACTTTTGATATCACAATATATGATAACAGGTTTTGTATACTCAATCCCAATATCCTTCAACATCTACTTCATCCACATAAATTGATTATAGCTATTTGATGTTGCTACATAATCTACTTCAACTGTACTCTGTGAGATACAATCTTGTTTGTTGTTCAGCCAAGAAACCAATCATCCTCCAAGAAAGAATGCTCCACCACTGGTGCTCTTTCTATCATCCATATTCCATGCCTAATCCACATCAGTATATGCACGTAAACTGAAATCACTTGACCTATCGTACCACATTCCATAATCAAATGTTCCCTTCAAATATTTTAATATCCTCTTTATTGTTACATAATGATACTCTTTAGGATCAACTTGAAATCTGGCTACAATCCCAACTGCATTTTCTATATCTGGTCTGGTGTGAGTTAGATATTGCAATCCTTTGGTCATGGATCTATATTTCTTATTCTCAACTATAGGTATCTCATCCTTGATAGATAACTTGTGACTAGTTATCATAGGTGTACCAACAAGCTTACAACTCTCCAATTCAAATCTCTTCAATAAATCTTTCAAATACTTATCTTGCGAAATAAAAATACCATCACCATTTTGGACAATCTGTACTCCTAGGAAAAAAATCATTTCTCCTATCATACTTATTTCAAAATCATTCTTCATCTCTTCAATAAAATTATCACTTTCTTCATCATTACCTCCAAATATTATGTCATCAACAAATATTACTATGATAAATAAACCATTGTCAATTTCTCTCAAGTACAAATTGCCACTTTTTGTACCTTTTAACAAATCCAAGCTTTGTCAAATACTTATCCAACCTTGCATGCTAGGTTCTAGGCAGTTACTTTAGACCATATAAAGCTTTCTTTAGTCTGCATATCGTCTCTTTGTCTTATGTTAGAGGGAATCCTTCAGGCTGCTCAATGTATACCTCTTCTTCAAGGTCACCATTCAAGAAAGTCAATTTAACATTCATTTG
Organism: Cupressus sempervirens; assembly: GCA_028749045.1. Classification (NCBI taxonomy): domain Eukaryota; kingdom Viridiplantae; phylum Streptophyta; class Pinopsida; order Cupressales; family Cupressaceae; genus Cupressus; species Cupressus sempervirens. The sequence goes on from CM053790.1 coordinate 850,586,252, forward strand.
ATATACTTTGAACTTCTTATTCACTACATAATCCAAGAACATTCTTACTACTTCCATTCTCGCTATAAAGTCCGAATAAGTCTCCTTATATTCTATGCCTTCTTATTGTGAGTAACCTTTGAACACAAGTCTAGTCTTGTTTCTCACAACTTCACCTTGTTCATTCATCTTATTCCTATATACCCATTTGGTTCCTATCACATTCTTGTCTTTAGATCTAGGAAATAACTCCCATGTCTCATTCTTCACAATCAGATCCAGTTCTTCCTTCATTGCTTGAATCCAATGACCAACCTTACATGCTTCGTTTGCACTCTTAGGTTCAACTTAAGAAATCAAACATAATTCCTTATAAACTATATTCCTTTTCATCACACATTTGTCTTTACTTCCAATTATCTTCTCTAGAGGGTGATTCTTTGTCATGTTTCCATTAGAGGTAGGTGTTTCCATCTCAACTCTTATCTCATCTCTTTTTTTAGACCTTTTTTCTCCTCTTGTCTTAGTTAGCACATCATTCTATAAATCATTGTTAGTCTCAAAGAAAACTTGAACATCCTTCCTAACAATTCTAGAGTTATCTTCTTCTTCATCAGAATTATAGTCTACCATCTTTTCCTTAGTTCCAAACTTGTCATCAATCTTTACATTTGTTCATTCAACTATAGTCTTGGTTATCTGATTAAAACATCTATATGCCTTACTTTTCAATGAATAGCCAAGAAGCATACCCTCATAACTTCTTGGATCAAACTTACCAATGTCATCATCTCTCTTTATGTAACATTTTCTTCAAATATTCTAAAATACTTAACTGATGGTGAATGACCAAACCATAATTCATAAGGGGTCTTCCTCATACCTTTTCTGATTTGTACTCTATTCATAGTGTACACTATTGTATTTAATGCTTCTCTCCAAAATGTCTTGGATACATCATTGTCAAACAACATTACTCTTGTTGCAAACTGATATGTTCCTTCTTTCTGCCATCCCATTTTTCTCAAGAGTCTTGGATGAAGATAACTGTCTTTTGATTATATTCTCTTTAGAAAACATTTTAAACTCTCTAGAGGTGAATTCTCCTCCTCTATCTAATCTCAAATACTTAATCTTAGCACCATATTCATTTTCAACTCTATTCTTAAATATCTTAAACTTCTCAAAAGTTTCAAACTTCTATTTAAGAAATAGTATCCACATCATCCTAGCGAAATCATCAACAAAAATCATGAAATACATTTCACCATAGAATTGTCTTTTTCTTGTAGGACCACTCAAATCTATGTGAACAATTTCTAGCTTCTGTGCTGTAGTAAACTTCTTGCTAGGAAAATATACTTTCTTCTGCTTAGCCAAAATACATTCTTTGTAAACAATATTAGTAGGGTTAGTTATCTTAGGAAAGTCTCTAACTACAAACGTGCTACTAACTTTCACAATATTATCAAATTTTATATGACAAAATCTCCGATTCCATAACCAACTATTATCAACTTTCAAACCAAACATGTCATTTAAATGGGATTCAACTAAAATACATTACCTCTAGGCCTAGTTCTAGTTCCAATCATCTTACCATCATTATCCTTGATAATGAAAGTATTTTCTATGAATTGCAACTAATATCCCTTGTCCACCAATTTTCCAACACTCAAAAAATTATGCTTCAATCTATCAACAAAATAAACATTGTTAATGTTATTTCTTCCATCTAAAGTAATGGATCCAATCCCTATAATATGACAGGCTACATTGTTACCAACCCTAACAATACCTCCATCATAGTTCCCGAACTTAACAAACTTATTCATATCACTAGTCATGTGATGTAAAGAACCACTGTTGATTATCTAATCTGATTTATTTTCAACTTGGGAAACTAGAGCTTTTTCCTCTCTAATTTCTCTATTAAGATCATATTCCTTAATAGCCAAAAAATCTAAATCATCATCATTTTCACTTTGATCTCTTTCATCAGATTCCTCATCTTCATTAGCATACAAATAATTTTTATCTCTCCTAGGCTTAAACTTTCCTTTATAATTTTTCTCTCTTTTAAAACATTTGGATGCACAATGATCAAAATCATTACATGTCCAACATTTAAAGATATTCTTACCATCTTTTTCTCTTCTCACAAGAACTGTTATACCTTCTTTAATCTTCTTGTCTTCATTTGATCTGGTTCTACTACTATAACAAAATCTCCATGTGAACTTGCACTTCTAGACATGCATGGCCGAATATTGAGGGAACTAAAGGTTGTCTCTACTCTTATTAATTCTCTAGTTTGTCTTAGATCTACTTTTTTTGCTTCTAATCTTCCAAGCAATGCTTCTATATTGGTGAATTCTTTAGTGCAAGGTATTAATAGCTGAATCATCTAAGCTGCTTGTTTGAATGGTGGTGTTAGAGTCTTCAAGATCTTCCATACAACCTCATCTTCTTCCTTGGTTCCACCATGTGACTTTATTCCTACAATAATCTTTAATATCCTACCGATATAGTTTCTTACATATTCATCTTCCATCATTTTATTCTCTTGAAATGCACAAATCCAATTATGTAATCATACTATATTTGTATGTGTATCACCTTCAAAAATAGATTCTAAAATTTTATGAGATGTTTGAAGTGACTTTACTTGATTGTACTCATTCTCAACAAGAGTTGAAAGTAGATATTCTTTGGTTTTTATGTTACACATGAATATATCTCTCTTTGTCTTAGTGCATTCTTCAAGATTTTCTTTTTTCACAATTATCTTGCTATCTTTTGTCAAAATCCAATAACCCAGACCCATGCACAATAGATGAGTCTTGATCTTCTCCTTCCAACTATCATAGTTGGCCCCATCAAATCTAGGACTATCCTTTCTAAAAGTATTCACCAACAATCTTCCAAAGCTATTAAGGTTATCCTTCAAGGACTTGAGGTTTTGATACCAATTGTTAGAATATACAGTCCACCAAAATAACTATGAGTTGGGGGGGGGGGGGGGGGAATGAATCAGTTATCCAATATCACAATTATGAACCTTATTAAACTTTAACCACATGAGTAATATAATAAAAAACCACAACAAGATACTCATACACAATAAACACTAGATACGTTAACTAGGGAAACCCTTGATCAGAGGGAAAACCCTGGTGGGGATGGTACCCACAAGATGATGTACTAATATAAATATTCCTTGTTAGATGATGGACCTTGTTACGAGTCTATAACAACATTCAGTACATATTAGTCCCTATTAGGAGACTTTGAATGCATGGTAGGAGATTCCAACCCTATTAGGAGTTGTGCCAATGCTTTTAGGAGTTGTAGAAGATAGATGGACCCACTGCCTAAACAACTTCAACATTAATATCAATGAATCCACTATCCAAATGATCTCCATATTATTTCTTGTAGAATAATAGAAATGAATTTTCCTTCATTCCTTTATCTTTGCCTTGTCAACTGGAATTTTTCTCCTTCAGATCTTGTAACCAAATCACAAATCTTGCATCCAATAATCCCTTGGATCACTTAATTGCATTCAGTAAACAATATGCTCCTTTACACACTTAAGCATATATATACCTAATACAATCATATTAAAAAAAAGGAAAACATTTTTCCTTTAGACCATATCTTTAAAATACTTCCTTGAGTCGACCTTGAGGCTTTCCCAATTAATTATAATAAGATAATTAATTAATTACAATTACAATAGCATTGTCTGCTCACAGTCTATGCAACTTCTCACACATGCAATACTAGGTCTTGTGCACTCTTTGACATCACCAATATATTGTCTTCTATCACTAGCTGATTGTGCATCTTCTCATTACATCTTAGATGAAAGATGTCAAAAAAAATTAGAACATTGTTCTCAAGCACTCTATCTTAGTACTACTATCTGTAAATAAGGTACAACTTTTGTACATCATCTGCACTTAACTATGTCATCAGGACACAATCTACAACATGTCCTTAGTCACACATCACTAGACAATCAAACCATTGTCTATACAACTAAGATCTATGTCTGCTACTCTACCAATCTTCATAGACTTACTAATATGTTGACATCAATGACAAATACAATTACGAATGTAACATCTCAATACTCTCCAATGCTTAGGATACTCCCCCAATGTAGTATCATCAACATTCATGCTAACAAGAACATCTAAAGTATTTGCAAATTATTTTCAAGAAATTACATGATGAAAAGTTAATGATCAATTTGGAGAAGTGTGACTTTATGAAGTAGGAGCTAGTTTACCTTGGTTTTGTTTTGTCTCAAGGAGATCTCAAGATGGATCAAAAGAAGGAAGATTCCATCCTAAGTTGGCCTACTCCATTAACTACATTAGAGGTGAGAAAATTCCATGGCTTGGCTCAATACTATAGGAAGGTCATTAGAAACTTCAGCATTATATTTGCACCTATGCTAAACAAAATCAAGGGTGGAATGAAGACCTCTGGACCCCACAAGTTGATCAAGGTTTTAAGACATTAAAGAAAAAGATAGTCGAATTAATTACATTGGTGCTCCATAACTTTAATAAATGTTTTCAAGTGGAATGTGATCCTAGAAATGTAGCTATTGGGGTTTTTCTAAGCCAAGAAGATAGACTAGTGGTCTTCCATAGTGAAAAGCTTAATGATGCTAACAAAAGTACTCCTCTTATGACTTAGAGTCATATGCTCTAGTCCAAGCCTTAAGGAAGTGGAGCCACTACTTTCTCCCTAAGGAATTTGTGGTGTGTTAAGAAATCCAAGCTCTCGGCTTTCTAAGCTCTCAAGACAAATTGAGCAACAAGCATATGAAGTGGGTGGATTTTCTACAAGCCTATACCTTCACAATGAAGAACAAGAAAGGGGTGTAGAACAACGTTGCTAATGCTTTGAGTAGGAGGCTCCTCATAGTACAAGAAATAAAACTCTAAAGAATAGGGGTTGATAGCTTCAAGGCACTTTACAATGAGGATAAGGATTTTTGTCACATCTACAAGGTATGTAAGGAGTTCACGAATAGTTTTCATGGTGAGTTTTTCAGATTATACATTACAAAATGATTTTTTTTTTAAAGGTAGTCAACTTTGTTTCCCTAGAGGGTCAATGAGGGATAATTTAATTCAAGAAAAACATAATGGGAAACTAAGTGGTCATTTGGGGTCAACAAGACTCATGTACTAGTCATTAGGTTCTATTATTAGCCTAGAATGTCTAAGGACATCAAGCAGTATGTGAAGAGTTGCATTGTGTGCCAAAAATTGAAGGGGACATCCTCTATTGTTGGACTTTATCAGCCACTCTCAATCCCTAATAGGCCATGGGAATGCCTTATTATGGATTTTGTGGTTGGTCTACTCAAGACAAGGTAGGGATATGACAACATTTACATCATTTTGGACCAATTTAGTAACATGGACAATTTTGCACCTTGCAAAAAAATTCATGATGCTTCTCAAATTGCTCATCTCTTCTTCAAGGAATTGGTTAGGATCCATAGCCTACCCCTCAGTATTTTTTCAGACTAGGATGCAAAGTTTATGAGTCATTTTTGAAAAACATTATGACACAAACTAGGAAAAAATTTATCCTTTCAATCTGCCTACCATCCACAAAATGATATCCAAATAGAGGTCATTAATAGGAGTCTTGGCAACTTGTTGAGATGCCCTTACAAAAGAGTATGGTCAAACATGGGACCAACTCATTGGACAAGCTAAATATTCTTATACTGACACAATAAACATGTATATTGGTAAGAGCCCTTTTGGGGTGGTTTATTGCTTACATCCTAGAGGTGTATGTGAATTAAGGGAAATGAAAAGTGGAGCACAAGGAAGTGGGTATGCTAAAGACTTTGCCCAATATATGAAGGAGATTCATGAGAAAGCTAGAAAGACACTACTTGACAATACTAAAATATTGAAACAAAAGGTGGATGCCTCCAAAAGAAAAGTTCAATTTCAAGTTGGAGACCTTGTGATGATGCACTTAAAAAATAAAATATTGTAGAAAGAGATACCACATCAGTTGCAAATGAGAAGGTTGGGTCCTTGCCAAATCCTTGCCAAGTATGGAAAAAATGCATATAAAATGGATCTTCCTAAAAACCTAGGATTGTCTCCTATCTTCAATATTGTAGACTTGGTCTCTTACAAAGGGCCAATTTTTAATAATATTTAGAATCTTCTTCAGAACACTCAAGAAGATATCAGACCTTCATCCCACTCCAGCTCTACCCCTACAAGAAACCAAGGTTCTAGACTCAAGGACCTACAAAAAGACTAGAAAGAAGAATTACATGGAATATTTGGTATAGTGGTTTGGAAAAGATGATGTTGAGGCTACATGGGTGAAAGAAACATAGTTCAAGAGGTTGGGAATCGATCCCACCTTACTCAACCCAAGGATGGGTTGACTTCTTTTTGGAGGGGGGAGTATGGTGTAGGGAGCCTAAGAACCCTTTTTTTGGCTTTGTTTGTGTTGTTGTTGCATTGAGGTCTTTTTTGATTCTAGCCAAGTTAGTGTGGTGTGCTTGGACCAAGTTGGTTTGGCTAAGCCTTGTTTAGGTGTGTGCAAGCTAATAAGCACTAGGTGGACACTATGTGATCAAAGGGGGTCAATGTTTGTATAATTCATTATTAAGTGAGATATTATTGAACTAGGTTCCAAATAATGATTTTGCATCTTGTTCAAGTGTTTGGAACTCATGAAATATAATGTTGGTTGATTAGGTTCCCAAATGTCAAAAGTTGCTAAGTTGTCAAGAAGTTGCACAAATGGTTCTAGAGGAAAAAATAGGTATATTGGTTACAAGGGGGCCAAATTATGCCAAAAAATCTATATTGAACCTATTTGGTTCCTTTCGAAAAGATTTTAAGGGTCTAGAAGACAAAAATGCAAAAATTGTAATGTTGTCAGCAACTTTCAAAGTTGCTCGGCAACATCTTTGTGCAACTTTTTAGTTATGGAACTGAAGAAAGGAAATATGGTTGGTTTAACCAAATACATTCCTTGGGTATCCCTATAAGACCTAGAAGAAGAAAAATCTATAGGTTGGATGTTGGAAGAGTTCATTTTTCACATTTGAATACAAGTGTTTTGTTATACTTCCTTTAATAGTTTTTGGATTTTGCAATGCAATTTTGAGATAATGGATTGAACGTTGAATTTTTTCTTGGGATTAAGTTAGTTCATGTTTGTAAAGTTCTTTTTGATTCAATAAACTTTCCTTTAAGTGTTTATTTGTTAAGGTTTTGGAAATTGTTTTGAAATCACCTTGTGTGCTAGTCCTACCTAGGCAGTCCACACAACGATGACTCTCCCATGAGTTCCCACCATGGATCAATCATGGAACTAAGGGAAATGTGAGAGGACAGATTGCATCTAGTGTACCATAAATCTTGGGCCCTACAAATAGAGTTAGCTAATTTTTCGATGATGCCCTAGGCAAGTTTTGGACACTTAGGTAAGGAATCACAATGTTGAGATGAAGGGTTTGGGTGTTTGAATGTAGATGATAGTTCAAACCAAATTTGGATAAGGTAGAGGGATGAGAAATAATTATTTTTGCCAAAGGAGGCCTCCCTAAGATCAAATTTGATGCCCTTTTGAAGTGACCCTAGGTGATGCTGTAACTCCTAGTTTGAAACCCTTAAAATTAGGCTAAAATCTTGCTTTCCATTGTACAGACACCATGATAAACTAAACCTTGAAAATCCTCAAGGTCTTCCAAAAGGCTATTCAACTATTAATGTTTTTTTTTCCACTTTGTTAAGGGAAATTCTGAGATACAACTTGATTAGCCTAACTAAGAGGCCTAATTGATTAGGTCTATTTTGATAGTTTTAACCTTGGAGGTAAAATGGTTATTGAAAACTTATTAAGAAGGTACTAGGAGCCTATAGGAGGTAAAACATTACTTGTAGAGTTACTCAACCTAGTAGGAAAGAGAAATAGCCCATTTGATTACAATTTGGTAAATGAAGGTGCCTAGGAAGAGTACATTTGGAGAAAGTATTTGAGCTATTCATTGGTGTACCTTGGTAGGAGGTTTGTGGGAGGATAGATCAAAGATCCTCTAGAGGTTAGGGTTAAGTAAAGAACCCTATCAAGATGAGCATAAGCCTAAACAATTCCTAGGAGAGATAGGACTAAAGTGAGTAACTTACCTTGTGTTACATCAACCAATCCTTGCAACCACTTGTTCCTTCAAGGAGACATTATAGGGCTTCCATATGTTGGCTTCTGAATTAGCAGACTTTTAATAACCTAGTGATAAGAACACATACACCTAGGGGAAGCTAATTCCCATGTTCAATGGACCTATTTAGACACTAGGGCCAACTATAAGGCTATTTACTCTCCTCCTTCTTTAGGCTTTGCAAGACCTAGGTAGGTGGACCTTAGATTCTTTATATGGTACTAGTATCAAAGCATATAACTAAATCTATATAATAGATAAAAACCCCTGAATCTTCTAGGTTTATGTAAACAATCATGAATATGAAATAGCTAGTATCATGACCCATGAATTTGATAAACTAAGTGAGGGGAACTCTTTTTAGCTCCTTAACAGAAAGGAAAAAGACATTTGATTAAAATTTTGAATATCAACATAACCGAGGTATGTAACAACAAGAACATGTAATCTCCAAGCTCATTAGTCCCTTTTCCATTGGGCATAAACTAAATTAGAACATACATGTGGATACCCAAAATATTCTCATATGCTCAAATATATGATCTATCTATCCACCTTGAAAATAGACATCTACCTTCAAACAAAATTCGTACTTATTAGATCCACCTATGATCCCTACAATTTTTTCAATCCTTATCAAGCAATTTACTTAGGTCGTTGACTCAACAACAAGATATACAATGGCATACAACTTCATAACCAATATACAACTGGACAATATGCACTTTGGACATATGTCACTAGAAAATTACAAACCCACATAGGGTGGACACATTTCAGAATGAAACTTCAAATAAAGCTCTATATTAAATTCTTGGAAATCAATATATCATGGTGTATGAAAAAAATTAGAGGATACACAAAAGATGATTGTATTAGCTAATTGTTCAAAAGAAAATACAACTATTGTTCATAATGGAGAAACTACTAAGAATGGTATCACAATCATGAAAGATGATTTCAACCTAACTAGAACCAATGAAGTGGTCACACAGTAGTGAAAAAATGTCCAAAATTAGAGCCCTTACAATGAGAAAAGAGGGGAGATATATAGAGAAGAGAAGCCTGGATCAAAATCTGATATTGCCAAGTGTTCACCTCAGAATCTTCCTTCTTCTATTGTAGAAACTGTCTCTTCCCTTACCAATTGTGATTCAACTCTCATCAATGTTGTTAAAGAAATATCTTCTTAGAATAATTATAAAACCCCCTTCTAAAGGAAAATTAGATACACATCATAAAGTACATGAGCCTCAATCTGATCTTGCTTGTCTTCTAATGTTCTTAGTCATGCATCTTCATCTATCTTAGCCAACAAAATTTTATCCTCTACAATTTCTTACTTAAAACATTCAATTCATCCTTAATGGTCACCAGTACATATGATCTTATCAAAATCTAATCAAAATCAAATCCCATTCCATCTGAAAACATCAAATCTGTATTATCACTGAGAATGCTTTGGAAACACAAAACTACCTGTAACTTATGCCATTGAAGACTTGTGCAAAATCTTATTGTAGAAATGAAAAATTCAGGTTTTTTTAGTTCCAACGGTGTATTATAGTCCACATTTATGATAAAAATTGTGCCCCTAGTGTTACTTTGAAAAATCAAGCCCTAGGCCATGAATTGGGCATTAAAATGAAATTTTTAAAAAACTATATAGTTGAAACTATATAATATTATCAAATTCATTTTAAATCTTTCACTTTCTGACTATGGTCATTCAAATTGGAGATTGTTTACTTTAATCTTTTCTTTTTTCTTTTAAAACCTTATCTCCCCAATCCCTTAAGCCACATGTCAATTTTCCATTTGCCACCTAATCGTAAGATCATAACTTTAGATTTCTCATCCCTTGACCATACAATTCAACTAAATTTCGTAGCTTCAGGAGTTCATTATTTCCATCCGTTGATCTCTTGATGACCCGACCATACGATATTGTAGTGGCATCTCACCTTGGAAATTTATCTCCCCTGACGACATGACAACCTGATCTTACAAAAAAAATTGTAGCATCTCAGGGGTTCATTTTACATCTTATGATCTCATGAGTTCATTTTACATCTTACGATCTCACGAGACTATTGTATTGTCTTAACTCAAAAATTGCCTTCTTAAAATCTCATGACATCAGTGGATTTTGTGGCTTCAGAACACCTTTAATTTCTCCTTCTGACCACACAACAATCACATTATCATAACCTTAAATTCCTTTTCCTTTGTGATCTTTGTAAGTCTTCAAAATCAATCTTCCAAACTTATAATGAGACTTCCAGGTTGTTCCATTTGTCACTTCTAGGTCACTCCTCTGTCTACACTTGAATGGTCAAAATCTCATTGACTTTACCACCAACTTGGCCATATTGGGCCCCTCCACACATGTTCTCAGATTCTCCTTAGAGAAAGGCTCTTAAGAAACTTCAATACATTGTGCCTATGTATATAAAAATAAAATATTTCGCCGACCATCAATGTGGAATAACCCATACTGCGCCTCACCAATTTTATGAAGTGCAGAGGGAGTGTTTAGAGGTGATTAAAAATAATTCTTGAGGCACCGTTGCTGCTACCACTTAAACGTTTCCCCTGCTATCATGGACTTCCCTTCACATATCCTCTCATGCCTCTATTAGATCAAACACATCGGAAACTTGATGTCCATTGTGCCCAAAACCTTGGCTTGGCTAGTGTAGAAGCAAACATGCTTGTTTTGAAATTGTGTATTGACCTTCATTAAAAACACACCCAATCTAGATAGCGACCTGGTAACTTGAAGACCACTAGAATTTGTATCTTAAGTCAAATCTCATTTAACAACTTGCCTTACACTTTTTAATGTGGAGAGAAATCAAAACAACTCATGTAGTCACTACCTTCTTATGCTTTTTTTTTTCCCTTTTTCAAATTGGAGCAGATTTCACTCCTTTAGTTAATTTTTATTCCCCCAAATCAGGCATTACAGTTCCTACACTCATTGTTGTTGAAACCTTTGAAAATGTTACTTCTAGATTTGCATGCAATGAAAATAAGGATTCTTAGAATAGGCCAGATATTTCACTTGCCCCTTTTTTAGTTTCCTAGCTACACATGAAGGTTAAGAGATGTTTGAAGCAAGAGATTTTTCTAGAGGTTCTCAGCCATAGCATGGGATGCATAACCTTATTGTGCACCAAGACCTCCTTCATTCACTTTCCAAATAGGAAAAAATTCTCCATTGAATGCTGAGGGAGGGGCATGGCTATGAATCATTTCTAAACTTACTTCAAAATATCCCACAAAGGCATTCATTAGGCAATAGGAATCCATTCTTCATCTTTTAAAAGTCACACGAATGTCCTGAAGGACATCTTGTAATGCATTTCTTCATTACCTATTACCCCTTTATAATAGTAACTTGACCTTGTAGTTAATGTATCCTTGGATGATGGATAACTTCGAGGTCAAAATATATTGACCATCAAAGCTACTCAGTTGAAACTACCTGCAAATAAATATGTCAGAAAACCATAAAATGCATTTGGTTTTGGCTTTGAAAATAGGGCAAACAAATACTTGGTGGCTTGAAAAATGGGGTGTTAGTTCACTGTCATGAGGAGAGTATAAATCTATGCTTTGGGCTCATGATGAATTACTAGGATAATTTGGAAAGCATGCAAACTGAGGTACTCAGAATTACAGAATTGGAAACATCAACAGGATTTTGGTTTTTACAAACAGATTGGATTTGGGAAATTTTGTAGATGGATTCATCAAGATTTGAAAAATGGCACAGTTGAATTATTTTTCAATCTAGAGCATAGTAGTAAAATATATTTGGTTAAGAATATCATGGATTCAAAGTTATGACATCCTAAACAGGGGTACTAATCAATCTACATTTCTTGACATCGGTAAAACTTCACAAATTGCATTTGGAATTGCATTTGCAAGCAAGTTAAACAGATTCCTCATAGGCTCAAAATTGAAACATCGCAAGTTCTAGATATCTAGAATACAACACAAAAGAAAATTTCTTAGTATCTTCAACTAGGTCAAAGTTATAATTGGCCAAACAAGGCTTCCCAAAATTTAGGGCAATATGCATCAGCATGACATAAATGAGTATCCAACTTTGAGAAATTCAAAACCCAGCCAAAACATATCAAAATAACTTAAACACTAAAACATAGCTTCTCTGATATGCATCTAAACACTCCCAAAGTGGCAAGTCATGAAACATAACTAGGTGTAAGATATTCAAATGCAAACTAGGCTTTCTGTCAATGTCTGACACATGCAAAAATGCAGAAATGAACACTAATCAAAATAGAACCTAAATGACTCATAATAGAAATTTATCATTATAGGATGCATGGATATATTGAATGCAAGGTGTTAGAAACATAGAACACCTCATAGACCTTAAAAGGATAGTCATGGACACAAGCATTAAAATGCACTTATAGGACTCAAAATGACTCAAAATTTTAGAATGGTACTAAAAAAAAGAATGCAATTTTGAGTCCCACCACCATCCATGCCATAGGATTGGCCACATTAGATCATGGGTGTGCTCTTCAAATACATCTTCTCATTGTCATGGGTCAATTAATCCAAGCAGTCTTCTTAGGGAATCACTCCACAACTAGGAGATCAGTTGCAAAAATAAAAATTAAAACAAAAAAACTATGTACAAATCCTTACCTATCATTCCACAAGGTTTCATGCATTTTCAACTCTGGATGATAGGTTGAGGCCATTTTAGTTCTTGCAACTTTGTAAATGGAGATTATAGTCTAGTCACCTAAAACATAATATAACTTTTCAACCCTACAACTTGAAATAAAACTTGGATATGAAAAATAAAGCTAAGACAAAACTCTATGTTTCCATGAAGTCATATCATGCAGCCCAATCCATACACAATAGTACAAGAGTGCAAAAACTCTCTAAATGTAAGGAAAAGCTTAGAAAATGTTACTACAAGTTGTTCACACATGTGGTCTACAACTAAAATTCATTCTAACCTCAAAATTTATTCATCTCATTCTTAAATACCTAAGCATGGGTGGTTACAACTGCCCATTTCTCCATTTGCAAATTTCTTGCAAAAATTGCAAAAGTTGCTTGAACAACTTTTGAGTAATTTTGTTTTTTCGAGTGTTTTGAGCAAGTGGGTTCTCCTAGACCTATCCTAGGAGCTTAGTTATGATCCTTAGGATCCTATAGGAGACTAAGTACCCTATTTTCTGAATTTTAGAAACATTTGATCCACTTGACAATATTTGACAACTTTTTGACCTTATGAGCAACTTTTTCCCTTACAAACAAATTGGGACAAGTTTGGGTCCAAAGACCATTGGATCTTATTAAACTCACACAAATAATCTTACCTAAACCTAAAAAACACCTAAACCAACCAAAAAATCAAAAAGGGAGGTGCTTTGCACCAAATTCAAACTAACCAAATGCCCATTGTAGCTTCCTTTTCATAACTCAACCTTTCCTCTAGGTGCTTTTGTTATGAGAAATCTCTCAAATAATCTTCATCAATCAAAGAGACACGACTTTAGATAAGATAGAAACATGTCTTGTTTGCATATTTGACATCAATGACAATTCAATAATTGTTTCAATTTTAGCTTCAACAATCTTCCTCTTTGGCATTGATGATAACAACTTAAAATATCTCAAGTATATCAATATAGTATCCCTCTTTGTTACAATGCAATCTAAAATATTTCACTTTCATGAGTGGATGATATCCTAATTTTCATTTTTAATCTCATCCATACAATTTCATAAACTCAATTTGTATAATATTCTAATTAGCACATTTGATGCTATACACCATTTCTTCTTAAGTTTATTTTCTTAGGGGAATCACCCCTAATTTACCTCTAAGATATTGATGAGCATCTTTAGGTAAGGCTTTAGTGAATATGTCAACAATTTGTTCTTTAGTGTGTACATATTCTAACTTCCCTTCTTTATCTTGAACTGGTTCTCTCAAGTAGTGACACTTGATATAAATTTTCTTTGTTTTAGTGTCCATCATTGGATTCTTTGATATGTTGATAAAACTTATTTTATCAAAATAGATAACCTTTGGATTTGTAATTTCTTGATCTACATAATTTTTGAACAACTCACTATAGCAGCCACATACTCAACTTTAGATGTTGCTTAGAAAATATAATTATGTTTGTTTCTTTTCCATGACACCAATTTCTTTCCTAGAAAGAATGCACCTCCACTAGTGCTTTTTCTATCATCAATATTTCTTCCCCAATTAGAGTTGGTGAATACCTTCAGTTCAAATCTATCACTCCTTTTATAGTCCATAATCTTCTGTACCTTTTAGATATCTCAAATCCTTTTCACTACCATCATATGATTCTCCTTTGGATTTTTTGAAAATATAGAAACTATCCCAACTGCTAATGCAATATCGGGTCTACTATGAACAACATATTGAAATTTTCCAATCATTGATCTATATAATGTTTTGTTCACATCGACAAATTCATCATTTTTAGATAAATTATGTCCTATAGAGATAGGTGTGCTCACTAGTCTTGACTCTTTCATTCCAAAAATAAAAAGCATCTCCTTGATATATTAGGACTAAGTAATGAAAATACCAAACTTCATTTGATATACTTGCAATCCAACAAAGAATTTGATTTCACCAAACATTGACATTTCAAACTCCTTCATTTCATTAGCAAATGATTTTCATAATACTTCCTTTCCTCCAAATATAATGTCATAAAAATAAATTCATATAGCAATACTTCATTGTTCTTAATAGTCTTCAAGTGTAGATTATTGTTATCATTTGTTCTTTCAAAACCAATCTTCACTAGGTAATTATGAAGTCTTTGATACCATACCCTTGGGGCTTGTTTCAATCCATATAGATCTTTGTGTAGTTTACATACCATATTCTTCTTTTTTGGATCCAAAAATCCTTTAGGTTGTCCAATGTACATTTCTTCCTCAAGTATACCATTTAAAAATGTAGATTTGACATCCATCTGATATACCTTGAAAAACTTGTAGGATGAATATGCAAGCAAAGTTCTTACTCCTTCTAGTCTTGCAATAGAAGAAATTTTTTCTCCATAGTCAACTCCTTCCACTCGAGTGTATCCTTTTCATGCTAGTCTACCTTTGTTCCTTGTAACTTCACCTTTACCATTCATCTTATTCCTAAAAACCAACTTTGTTCTAATAACATTTTAATCCTTTGGTCGAGGTACTAGGTCCAAATGTTGTTCTTCTCAATCTGTTCAATTTCATCATTCATTTCAAGAGTCCAATCTTAAATTTCTAGGGCATCTTTTATGGATTTTGGATCAAATTCACAAAGTAAGAATGTATCATCTCTAAGTCTTTTTCTTTTCATAACACTTGATTCAACTTCACTAACTATTTTTTTAGGTTTGTGATGTCTTCTTACATACTTGGCTAGCATAGGGAGTCTCCTTCTTTGTTTTTCAATAGGTTCATCTTGAAAGATAATGTCAAGCTCATTAACTCTTTCTTGTTTAGGTTTTGTATGTTTGGCATTGTCTACCTGATGGTTGACATCTTCTATTTGTTTCTCAACACCCACTTTTGTTGCTTCCAGAACCTTGTGATTACATCTTGGTATTCCTATCTACTAGGGAACTGCAACTTTATCTTCTTGTTCAGTAGGAGTTCTTGGAGCATCATCATCCACAAATATGAATTTATTATAATCTTTAGGTTCCATTTTACTTTCAACATCATTTCTTTCTACAAATTCATCAACTTTCACATTTGCACTTTCCACAACTTTTTTAGTGTTAGAGTTCAAACACTTACAAGCTTTACTTTTGGTGGAATATCCTATCAATTTACCTTCATCACTCTTTGCATCAAGTTTTTCATTCTTATTATCTTTAAATATATAACATTGCTTCCAAATATTTTGAAATATTTCACATTAGTAGCATATCCATACCATAGATCAAAAGGTTTAATACTTGTACCTTTCTATACTTGCACTCTATTTAAGGTATAGACAACAATACTGACAACTTCTCTCCAATATTTATGTCATATATTCTTCTCCATCATCAACATTCTAGCACAATCCATTACAGATTTGTTTCTTCTTTTAACTATCCCATTATGAGGAAGGGTCCTTGGTGCTCACATGTTTGTTTTAATTCCTTTGTCATTGAATAATATGTTGAACTCATTAGAAATGAATACACCACCTCTCTCAAATATAAAACACTTTAGACTCTTCCCTATTTCTTTTTCAACTATGGCCAAATACCACTTAAATAACTTAAAGACATTAGATTCAGCTTTGAGAAACATCATAGTCATCATCCTAGAGTAATCACCAACAAAAAAAAATGAAATACATATCTCCACAATAGCTTTGAACATCAATAGGTCCACATAGGTTAGTATGAACCAACTCCAAAATATCATTAGATATGTATGTTTTGTTCTTGAAAATATACTTAAGAATTCTGATTCTGATTCTGATCTAACCTCTAGCCCCATAAATTTGAGGATCTCTGATCTATCGATCTTCACCCTACAATTCTATAGACTGCTTATGATGGTATTAGTTTTATATAGATTCTTGTAGTTGCCTGTGCCCCCCCTCTATCAGGTAGGCAAGCTTGACACGTCAGCTGGAAGGCAAGGACAGGTAGGCATGCTTGTCTGCTCAGGTAGGTATGAGAGCCTGACAAAACATTTTTCCCAATTGACATTGTTTACACATAGCATTGTTAGTCTTCTTCAGTTTTGGAAACCCTCTTACTTTTTTCATTTTACTAATATTCACCAAATCATCAAATTTTACATGACATAACTTTTGTTCCATAGCCAAACATCTTCTTGTTGTGCAATCAAACATGTCTCATTAAATAAATCTAAATAGAACAAGTTATCTTTTGTCTGATCACCACTTCCAATCAGCTTCCCATCAACATTATATATCTTGGCCTTTCTATGATGGAATTAAAATATGTATCCTGATTTGTTTAGCCATGAAACATTTAAGAAATTATAGTTAAGTCCTTCCACTCGGTAAACATTGTCACACTTGATTCTATTTGTTAATTGAATAGTTCCTTTGCCTTTCACAACACATAGAATATCATTACCAAACTTAACATAGCCACCCTTGTATGGTCCAATGTCTTCAACTTTTTTATTATCACTAGTCATATAATTAGAGAAACCACTCTCAGTTATCAATCCATCACTTTTGTTCATATATGAAATTAAAGAAGTTTTCTCATTTTCATTAGAATCTTCTTTCATAGCAACATACACAACTTCATCATCATTACTTTTAGATTCAGTGTCAGTTTCTTCTTCAAAAATATAACATGATTTCTTACCCTTTTCATCCTTGTTCTTTTTGTAATCTTGGTCATCTCTCCTTCCTTTGTACTTTCTTTCCTTTCTTTCATCCTTATCTTCCATGTTAGGATATCTTGTAGCAATATTACCAACCTTGTTGCATGAAAAAAAGAAGGTAATTTATTTTTGTATTTACCACTACCTCTTCCAAATCTTTTTGCAATAAGTGTTGTAAGTTTATCAAGCTCATCATCAGAAGTGTCACTATCACTTTTCACATGTTTTCCTTTCTTTTTCTAAGAACCAAATGTGACTTTAAAGCAAATTCAATAGTAGCAGGTGTATAGTTATCAAAGTTAGAAATCTAAAAAATAGTAAGTCTACCAATCACACCTTCCAAATTCAAATTGTTACCTAGAGTGCATCTCAACTCTTGTATTGCAAAAAATCTAATGACATATATGGGAAGTAGATTTCTTAATACCTTTCTTATCATGGTTTCATCTTCAAGTGTTCTACTTTCATCTTGAAATAATATTGACAACTTCCTTGATTCTTGTATAGTATTGTGAAATTTTCTCATCTTCCATCATTCTCATTTCATCAAATTTACCTCTTAGGCTTTCTAATTTGGCTCTTAGGAAATTGTCATATCATCCTTATATGGTCTTTATTTTATCCCACATCTATTTTTCACCATCACATTCTTTTATATTATCAAAATCAACATAGCTTAGGGTTGAAGCAATATCCAACATTGCTTGATTATGCTCTTGTTTTTCTTTCAGTTGTTGGGTAGTCAATGGAATAATAGTTATCTTCACATATTCATTCTCCACAAAGTTTATAGAAGCATCACTAATACTAGATATATGCAACCTCATCAATGTTTTACATGCAAGAAATTTTTCCTTGTTCAGATTTGGTACCTCCCTTTCTTGAGTCATGATCTTTAACTTTAAGTAGCTTCAAACTTTTCTTTATAATAACTAGGCTTATATACCAATTGTTAGAATGTTTGGAATAAATTGGGGGTGTGTGAATTAGTTACTGCAGTCTCATAAATACTATTCACTATAAAATTGGGCTTGAATTGTGATGATCATTGGTGCCCAAGTGACAGAACCACGAATTAGCTCCCGTTGAACTTTTTTTATCATAAATTATGACAAGAAGGGCGTGCATTGCAATTGTGATAGATAAAACTATCATAACTTGGAAGAATGAAGGGGCAAGAGTTCATGTTGAAATTATTGCAATTGTGATACTAGTTCATTGTAATTATGATGTCTTAAGCTTTGAGTCTGCCATTGCAATTGCGACATCCGTGTGACAACTACATTATGGAAGTGACATTGATCTATAAGAACTAGTCATCATATTTGTGATAGTTTTGCCACAATTTTGTTGTGCAAGTTACAGCTATCCATCAGATCATGTCATTAAAATTATGATCTCTAGCTAAATTATTAAAAAAAAATGTTTCTTTTAACACCTAATTTTGAATTTTCTTGTTTAATGTTTAATTTTGCCAAATATTGTGTATTAGATATACTTCCCTTGAAGGTCACATTCCACTTGAATTGAGAATGCAACATCTCTTGGCTTTCTTTCCTCTAATTGAAAACTTCTTTATAGACCCTATTCCCTCCTTAATCTTGAATAGTTTAGGCTTAGTAGAATTGGCCCTTTATAGAAATAGCTTGACTAGTACAATCCCACCAGAATTGGACAAGCTCTCTAGCCTTGAGTTTCTATATCTATAGGGAAATCAGCTGAAAGGTACCATCCCAACCACTATTGCCAATTATCCCAAACTAAGTAGACTTGATTTTTCTTTCAATCATCGCAGTGGAGTAGTACCATTGAAGTTCATGAAGATTTCAATTCTTCAAATGCTAATCCCTTCATCTAATCAACTCATCAGTGAGAGCATTCTCACAATATCAAATCTTATAGCCATCCAAAATTTATCTTATAATCTTGCTATAGACCACATCCCATCCTCTCTAAGAAACCTTGAATAAGTTTAAAAGACTCTTGCTGGATAAAAACTAGCTAGAAGGAAACATACCCATGAGATTAGAGAAATAAAAAATCCTTAGAAAGCTATCTATGAGTCATAATTTTCTTTCTAGAGAGATCCTTTAGACAATTGGTTTCCTTCAATAGTTAACACATCTTTTACACAACCAAAACCAATTATTCAAGAACATCCTTGCAAGTTAGGGGAAATGCGACAAATTGAAATTGTTGGACCTCTCCAACAATAAGTTCAGTGGATGTTGGCCGATTAGATTAATACCATAGTAACAAAGGATTGGACATCCTTTCACAGTGACTCCATGATTAGATAGAATCATGTGTTTTCCTAAGAATAACATACTGACTTCATTTTATTTTTCCAACCTACGAGCATAAGCTTGAGAGGTTGGCTACAAAGTATATGCTCTGATTCCTCTTTAAGTCATTTCATCTAAAATAGAAATAGAATGTTGAAGGAGGCCTACGCTTGGAACTAAAAAAAATCTTATCCTAGAGCTTAGAGTAATTCTATAAATAATAAATCTATATATGCACCTATGTTTCAGGAACAATTCAATGATTCTATTATCAATGGCTGTAGGAAAAACACAATTCTACTTTGCAAAGAAATAAACAAGGAAGTGAAATCCATTTTAATAGAGTAGTTCACTCACCAAGTGGGCCCCCTTGGATGAGTGAACATAAAAGACAATCAAGATAGAAGATGTGGACTTGAACTTTGTATTATATTCATTCATAGTAAAAGATTACATGTGATTAAAAACAAGATTACACACTACTGTTATGACAATAAATCTATTCTACCTTTCTCTTGATAAAGACTTATTTCAAAGCTACAATGACCATTATTTAAAAGAAAACTGCAACAACCTCCTACTTCTACGATCACTCCATTAATGAGGATCAATTACAGATTCATAAAGTTTACAACAAAAATATCATTATCGTGATTTAACTCCTCCAAGAATATAGAAAGGTGAGGGAGATATATTCATGCACTACCATAATAGAAATCACACAATAATCTGCTCATTGCGGTGATTTAGTAATCTGGTCAGCTTTGACTTAGCACTAAAGTATTGACTTTGAATACATGTGACAAGTACCTACAAAACATTGAATGCATACAACTTCCACATACATATATTCATTTCATCATCAATGTTAGAAAAGGTATAATGTTCAAACTATCACTCTTTGTAAATCCTATGGCTACAAGAAGGAATCTACCCAATCACAACATGGATGAGGAAAGATTTATCAACATGTAATATTCCTCCATTATACCATAGAAGTCCATAGATTCAAGAAAACATAGCATATTTGAACTATCTATACTTCAATCTTCATGTCTTAATATATAAATAACATATCCATAAAAACATAAGTTCATTCACTTAAAACTATAGATTCATAAAAGTTTCTACAGGATAAATGTCTTAAAACAAGATAAAATAGAATCTCAAAATAATGGCCTTCTAAAGGCTTATCATTCCCCCCAACTAATCTATTGCTGGTCCCCAACAATCATGAAGTTCCTGATCTAGGCTTGCACTCTCCAGTCACTAGGTGTCCTTTCTCCTAGCTCATTCTTCACATAGTCGAAGTATCCATAATTCACCTTAAGCCTTTTCTAACATCATACTTCAGTTGTCATATCATGATCTTTTGCATTGTCATTTGCTGCTAGTAGTGGCTGCAGGAGAATTGGGGGTTGATACCTTAATGGAAACCAATGTTTACACTGATTTCTCCCCAAGTCAATATACCATGGAATCCTAATTATAGAAAGAGTCAAGTTTTGTGGAGAGTGGGGTTCTCTTATTTTTAGATCATGTGGCATCACAATCTATTGCTGTCTTGAGGAAACAATTGTTGTCTCAACATCTTGAGATGAGTATTATTCCTAGTCTATAAAGGCCCATTCTCTGACTAAAGACACCTTACTAGATCTTGCAAGATTTCCCAAAATAGAAATCTAATCCAAATATGTCTATCTAGAATGTTGAATCTTTGGTCTCATGAGAAATGATGCTGTCATTTCACTTTCCTTGTATGGTGCAACTTGAATTTCTTTGCTTATCTTATTTTGTATCCATGACATTACTACCCTCAATTGTACATCACCTACATATAGGAATGATTTCCATTTTGTGTCATTACGTACTATCAGATTATGGAGATACAACTCACACAGTAAATTTTTCAAAGCCATGGGAATAGATTAAAATGCATCATAAAACTCATGTGGTGTAGAAACAAGGGGATTAAGGCCTTCCACAATTCTAGTCAATTTAAAAATTTCAAATTACACTTTAAGAAACAAGGCATATACTGGCGATGGTGACCTACATTCAATTAATTCAGGAATCAATCCTATGTTCTATTAAATTCTTCTTTTCAACACTTCATTCTAATTTGAACTCTATTTTGACTGGTAGCTCTACTCATTAATAACATGAATTAATTTTTATTTCTCCAATTTCCATTGATCTCTCTCTCTCTCTCTCTCTTCACCATAACGACTATTGAAACAAATTAGTACCTACAAACAAAGGTGTAGACAAATTGGGTGGTGGCATTAGTTCTTGATTAAAGAGATCTATCCACTCAGGTGCCAAATGGATAGCTTTGTTAACACTTTGTGGTGTGGAGCATTCTCCTTTTCTTATGACAACTATTGTCACCATATTTTCTTCCCTATTGGATTTAGTAGCTATTGTGGCTAATGTGTCTAACCCATCTTGATCTAGTTTTTCCATCACTTCCTTAACAATTTCAAGTCTAAATTTTGGATAATCCTCTGAAGGGAACTTTGCAGAATATTCATCAATATATTCCATATTAGGTTTTTTCTCAAACTCCTCAAATACTTCAAGCTTAGTAGACTCCTTATCACTATCAATAAGCACATAATCAACACTACAATCAACTTTAGGTTTCAGATTCTAGAATTTGTATTCTTTTTCATTGGCTTCATTTTGCTGCAATTTTTCCTTGGGAGAGGACTCCTTTTTATATTTACAAAAATTAGGGGTAACTCTAGAATAGAGGTTTCAGGAACCCTACCCTCATAAAATTGCGCACTTTGCCTCGTGGGTGGCATTGCTTTTTTTTTTTCATCTTTCTTATAGGTATTTCCACCATAGGTGCTTTAGGAGATTTTTCTAAATTTTCCCCCTCTTGAGAGTGTAGGGTTTCATTAATGTTACTCTCCACCTTAGGTTCCAAAGTTTTATCTTTACCTTTCTCAAGGGTAGACCTATTCTTAGTAGATGATAGGGTTTTAGGGATACTAGAAAATTCTACATTTTTGCTTCTCTTTTTGCTAGAAATAAAGGGTTCAACTTTGTAAATCCTCATCTTAGTTGGTCTAGAACTGGAGGGAGAGGCTTCAGGAACATTTTCAGCTCTAGGAATAACTTCATAGAAACTAGTAGATGTTCTTTCCCTATGTCCAACAGCCTAGCCTCTAGGGCTGACCAACCTAGGCTCCACCTCTTTTAACGATAAGAATTCCTCCCATGACCCAATTGCTTGCTTATTCAATTCCCTTTCTATGATTAGTTTTATTAAGTAATTGTGAAAGACAGATTGATCCTTTCCTGATTGCACTAAAGAAGCTTACTTCTTAACAATTTTAAATAGGAAATGTTGAAGGTTTACATATATGCATTCATGTTGTAGGTGAGCCAAAATCTTGAAATGTAGGGCATGAAAGTATGTATAACATCCTTCACACATGAAGTATTGGATGATAAACACTACTAGCTGAATAAACTTCATTAGGAAGGATAGTCTAGAAGTACCTTATTTCTTATCAATGTCCAATGGAGGGTACTCATGAACATTGAATTGGGCCCTAGCTATCTGTAGTTCAAACTCTTTTTCCCAATTTTCACCTTCCTAAGGTAACCCAGTGACCTCGACTACCACTTCTTCTGTGAACTCAATTCTTAGGCCCTTAAGTATTGTAATGCTACTCATGAATTGAAGAGAGACCTCTTCATCAAATCCTTTTAAACTAAAACAATAATCCAACCATCCCCTTCTTCTAAACATTTCAGAACTAACTGCATCACCTAGAAGAACTTGGTGATCAACTAGCTCATTCCTCTGGAGTCCTCCACGCATCATTGGTTTTAGTAGAATTGTGGCAAAAATTGTGATGTTTTAGAGCTTTGTGAATCAAAGTTTGCAATATTATGACACTGGTTAATTCATAAAAATGATGTGTACTTGGAGAATTTAATGCACAATATCTCATAATATCCCTCTTACATCAAGTTTCATAATTTTTTTTTGTGTATGGGTATGTCACCCAAATGTGTTGCAAATTATCATTAAAAGTTAAGTAACTAATTTTAATGTCCTTAATTTTATAATGACACAATCACAAAAGGACAAGTCATCAACATGTGACATTAAGCATGCAATTATTTCTAGTCATCTCAATGAACTTTTAAAGTTACATGTGATTTGAAATTAATTTTTAAAAAAAATTAAATATTTCCCTCCCCCCAACTATGAAAAGGCACGAGTCCCACCAAGCCAAGATATGCAAGAGAGAATAATTATAAACAATACCAATTCCTAACAAAGCATGAATAAAATAGAATAAAATGCATGTAAAGTTATGCGACATGTACCTAGCAACTATTGTAGGAAAGATGTTTTGGAAAAGATCATCAGGTTTGATAGAGTGAAGGGATGGAATGGTAAAATGGAAGAGAGAGAAGGTGAAGTGGAGTGGATGTTCAAGAACATACTTTAAAAAAGGAAGTGTTTATTATGAATCCCTTGAATGGAGTTAAGAAGTATTAGGAGTTAGGGTAGAAGACCCAGACTCTTCGGCTACAGGAACAAGAATATCCTCATTATGTTGGAATTTCTACAAGAAATCCTCATGACTAACTAGTTTATTTTAAATGTTGAGGTGATGCCCATTGACACGTTACTTGAAGTGGATAGGATGAATGGTAGAAAATTGAACTGCCCCATTTAGAAATATGACAATAATCTCATAGGGTCTTAACTAGTGTGTTTGAAATTGTCCTAGATTATGCTGGTACTTGGAGTCATAAAGGAGTGCGCAATCTCCTAAAAGAAACATTTTCTATTTGATAAATCTATCATGCCACTATTTTTCATGGTGCTGAATGAGTTCAATATTGTTCAATGCAGATTTTGTCCATTCATCAAGACCATTTAAACTCATGATTCAGTCTTGTTGTGCAATAGTGAGTTCCATCCTGAGCTCCAAGGGAGTCCTCAATGTTTTATATTCAAATTCTATAGGGATTACTGCTGACTTACCATAGACAAACTCAAATGGAGTAAAACCAATGGTGGATTTCTAGGTGGTTCTATAAGCCTAGATAGGTTCAAGAAGGCATGTGACCCAAGCCTTCCTATGGAGTGCTATTCTCTTGGTGAGAATGGATTTCATCTCCCTATTGGTAATGTCTACTTGACCACTAGCGTGGGGATGATAAGGTGATGGTATACCATGCCTGATAGTATACTCCTTCATAAGAGTAGTTATCAAAATTGATGTAAAATGAGTCCCTTGATCAGATCCCAATTCCCTAGGGACTCTAAACCATGTAAAGATGGATTCATACAAGAAATTTTCCATGTTGATATCCCTTGGGTGCTTCATGGGTTTATCCTTGACCCATTTAGTTACATAGTCAGTACAAACCAGAATGTATGATTTGCCTTGTGAAGAAGGTTCAATAGTTCTAACAAAGTCAATCCCCCATTTGTCAAAGGGTATAACAACCAATTGAGGCTGTAGGGGCATTTCATCTCATTTAGTGGGTCTTCCCATTCATTGACACTTGTCACATTTCCTCATATATCTGGCTGCATCCTTGTGCAAGCTTGGCCAATAATACCCAGTTGTCAAGACTTTGAAAGTGATTCTTTAGCTATAAATTGACCTCCATAGGGTTCATCATGACATGCCTTTAAGACATCATATATTTCATCCTCTCTTAGACACTGATGCATGACTTGATTAGGTCTAGTATAGAGCATAAATCCAACAATCCATGAATACTTAAAACTCTTCTCTACTACTAGTTTTCTTACTTTGATAGAGAAGTGAAGTGGCATTTTACCTATGGTGAGATAGTTAGTGATGTTTGCATACCATGGATCTTGTGCTAACAATAGAAAAAGGTGCTCATCTAGAAAACTATCATCAATGGCTATAGGATCATCAAGGACATGTAGCTGAGAAAGAAAGTCATCTACCACATTAGCCTTGCTAGGTTTATCAAATATAGTGATATCAAATTCTTGCATGAGTAACAACCAGTGAGCCAATTGTCCTGACATTGTAGGCTTGTTCACCAAATTTTTTATAGAAAAATGGTTAGTGTGAACAAATATTTCATAACCAGTAATATAGTGCCTAAACTTATTAAGGGCATAGATGAATGCAAGTAATTCCTTTTTAGTGCCTTTGTAATTAAATTCTGCACTTTGCGAATTCTTACTAATGAAATAAATGACATGTTCAACTGAGGCTAGTTTTTTTCTTAGCACAACACCAATAGCATAGTCTAAGGCATCTATATGGATTTGAAAAGGAAGTCCCCAATTGGGTCCTCTTAGAATAGGTGCTATGCTAAGAACTTCCTTAAGCTACAAGAAAGATGTAGCATAATTAGAATC
Organism: Cupressus sempervirens; assembly: GCA_028749045.1. NCBI lineage: Eukaryota > Viridiplantae > Streptophyta > Pinopsida > Cupressales > Cupressaceae > Cupressus > Cupressus sempervirens. The sequence goes on from CM053790.1 coordinate 850,612,548, forward strand.
CCAAGTAAGTTTAGAATCCTTTTTGAGTAGGTTGTAGAGGGGTGTTGTAAGTTGACTAAAGTTTTTAATGAATCTTCTATAGTATCCATCATGTCCCAAAAAACTACGTACATCCTTCTACTTCTCTAGTGTAGGAAAGGTACTAATGACTTCAATCTTTGTTGGATCTACTTAGATACCCTTAGATGAGATGAAATGGCCTAGAATTATCCCTTCCTCCATCATCATAAAATATTTCTCACTATTTAAGGAAAGGTTATAGTCTTGACATCTTTTGAGTATTGTTTCTAAATTTTATTTTGCTTCCTCAAAAGTAGCACCATCAATAGTAAAATCATCCATGTTGATCTCCATATAGTCAGCATAAATATCTAAAAAGATACTGATGATAGCTCATTGAAATGTGGCTGGGCATTGCACAAGCCAAAAGGAAAGACTAAGTAGGAAAACATTCACCATGGGAAGGTAAATTTTTTTTTTCTTGATCCTTTGGGGCTATTTAAATCTGATTGTAACCACTAAAACCATCCAAAAAAGAAAAATACTTTTTTCCAGCTAGGTTGTCAAGGACTTGGTCTATAAATGGAAAGGGGAAATGGTCTTTCTTAGTGGCTTAATTGAGCTCCCTATAATCTAAAAAAATTACCATTTTCCTCCCTTCCTAGGTACTATAACTAGGGGTGAGACCCATTGACTATCATAAATGGGGTATATAAAACTGACAGTTAGTAGTTTCTACAATTCATTCTTAACTATATCTTTTAGAAGAGGGTTAACTCTCTTGTGAGGCTATCAAATAGGTTTGAAGGTAGGGATGATGTAAATCTTATGAGTGCAAAGCATAGGATCTAATCCTTTCATGTCCATGTAATCCCAAGCAAATGCTTGTTGATTCTCTTGTAGTAACTGCAATATAATCTTATGTTGGGAGGGTGATAAGGTATTTTTTACATTCAATTATTTTCCTAGACCAACTTCCATCTTAATAAACTTATATGCCATGAATAATTAGGCAATATGAGAAGAATCCATCTCACGAGGTAATAATGAGGGGAGAAACTATGAAACTTCTAAATGATGTGGTGAATCCAAGGATGATAATATGATCTCTAAGATACATTTAGTTTGATGACACACTTGAGACCCTATTCCATATTCATTTAGAATAATGTATGAAATTATTTCATCTTCTTCTCAAGAAGCTATAAATGATTATCTACCTATCATCATCAACTAATGGATGGAATTGACTTCTGGATCATCATCACCCAAGTCTAGCTATATTACTTGGTCATCTAGTAACAATGGTTGAGCAATGGAATATAAAGTCAAGTTCTTGGTATGAATGCCATTGGATATTGTCATCTTTCCAGATTGACAAGCTATATAGGAATTTGTAGTGGCCAACCAGGGTCTTCCTAAAATTAAAGGATATCCTCTCATATTAGCCTTTGGGGAGAGACCAACAAAATCAACTAGATACTCGCAAGAGTTTAAGGTGACTATGCCATCTTCTATTATCCCATCTAGCTTAATGGTGGAGTTGTTAGCAAGCTAAAGTATGGTGGGTGTCTCTTTGATGCCAATAATATGTAGTCAAGACAATACCTCCTTTGTCATAAAATTTATAGATGATCCTAGGTCAACTAAAGAATTTTGAACTTGAATTCCATTGATAGTGACTGTAACTATAGGACTCCCTAGGTCAAAGTATTTAGGTACAATTACTCTTTCCAACATTAAGTTAGACAATTATCCTAGGAAATGAATGGTTTTTGGATCTTTCTTCTTCCTTCTTGGCTACTTAATGCATGCTTATTTAATAGCTTTAGTATAGGTAGGGAATTCCTTAATAGCATCCAGTAATGGTATTTTTACTGTTATTTTCTTTAGTTGATTAAATAAATCAATAACTACATGGTTCTCTATGGGTTGGCTTTGTTCTACCAACCTATGAAGAAATGGAGGTTCTTTGTCTACAAGAGAGGTCTACTAATTTGACTCATCCACATGCTCAGTTAGAGGATCTTCAACTTTAGTTATTATAGGATTTTGGGGTGCAGGAAGAGTGGTGCCTGACCTTAAGTGAATATCATTCAATGAGATGGCATAGCTTTGATGTTGAGCCTACTATTTAGTATTGTTTGGATTAGGATTAGGCTAAAATGGTAGTTGGATCTTCTTTGGAGGAGTATTCATGGCTAAAAGAGGAGGAATTAGAGCTTTCTACTAAGATGGTGGCAATAGAGTTTGCTAACTAGGTTGGGTATTTCAATTCTAAGTTTCTTGCCAACCCTACTGAGGTTGATGCCAACTGGTGCAGAAGCACCTAGGTAGGCTAGTGTGAAACCTAGGGTTTCCTTATTTTTGTCTTTTAGTGATTCTAGCCACATCACTAGTCAAATAAGAGGTCCTATTTGGTCCTTAGGTGTGTTTAGGAGAGTTGACAAGACCCAAAATGACCAAGTTGCTAGAAGTTGGGAAATGTTGTCAATTAGGGGACTTAGGTCCTAGAATGGATAAAATGGTAAAATAAGGTTCATATGGCCTTAGAAATGTTATTTGAGTTCATTTAATGCATATTACACATCCACCTAGCTTTTGCAACAAGTTTGGAGGTCTAACTCCAATTTGGGCAAAAGTTGCTGAAATGTTGTCATGTTGTCATGACAACATTTTCTTGCTTAGAGAAACTTTTTGCAAGTTCAAATTTGAAAGGCTCTAACTATTTAGAATAGTTATACAACTGATGGAACCTTTAAAATTAGGAGAACAACCTTTTCCATGGGTTGGTTAAGTTGGGAAAAACATTGTACAAATTGTGTACAGTGTTAAGGATTGCCAATTTTATGTTTTTGAAGGCATTTGAATAGAATTGGATTTGATGGTGTGAATTAGGTGTTGGAAAATATCTCTAATCTTGTTTTGTATCTGTGTGTATTTTTTTTTTGTTTATTTCAATTAGGTTGTGGTAGTTTAGAAATTTATTTTGATTTTGCTAGACTATTAGTCTTCTTGGTAGCAAGCCTTTAGAAAGTGATGCCCTAGGCAAGTGAATGCAATTTGGCTAGGGATCACAGTTCAGAAAACAAGCAATGGAGGGGATTGAGAGTATAGATACCTCAATCTAGGCATGTATCAAGTAAGAAGGAGGTCTAACCTAGCTCCATTACAAAGGAGGTGTATTGGATAAATTTCTAAGGAGGTCTTTGAAGTCAACAACCACTAAACCCTTGAAACCCTCATTTCAAGCCTAAAATAGTGCTTTGGTTGTATGGCTAGTTTGGAGGTTGGACAATCACAAAATCTCTAAGTAGACTGAAAGGGGTATTTTTAATGCTGATTTTTTTGAGGGGTTGTTAAGGATATTTTCATGATATCATAGTTTTAAGTCATTTGGAGGGCTAATCCTAGTAGCCCATTTTGTAGCATTTTGGTGATTGAACACCTATGGAAAGGAAGTGCTCATGATCTCAACATTGGTCAAGGTCTTAGGTGTTTTAAGGGATCCAAGGAGACCTTAGATGATTTTTTGACACCCTTGGGGCTCATAGGTGACTTGAGGGTTAGGTGTGGATTGGAGCAAGGCTAGTAAGAAAGATGATGGAAATTTGTTGATGTATCCCAAATAAAGGTTTTGGACCTCTTGAGCAAGGCCCTAGGAAGCATAGGGTGAGAAGAAATCCTATTTGGTCAAATAAATGACCTAAGGAAACCCTAAGAGTGCTTGGGGAAAGAGAGAAAAGTTGGGTGTTACATCAGAGTGGTAGTAGAACAAGTTAAAAATTTGGGAATAGTTGGTGGATGTTTGTAGCTACTAGAGAGTCAGTAGATGAAACTAGTATGCTGAAAAATATAAAACTAGCCAAAGAAGTTGTTGAACAAAGGGCGAAGAATAAATTTCTTGAAGAATCCCTAACAGAGGTGAAGATGAAACTGGATGCATTTGTTGAAGCAACCAGGAGAAAGGAAGAAGAAGAATTTGAAAGGGGTAAAGAGGTAGCAAAGGAAGATGTAGTCACTAAACCTGACCCTATCTTGAATGAAGAGACCTTCTTGAAGGCTATCAAATCCCTAGGGGGAAAAGTTTTGGAAGGTGTACCACTTTTTAGTGGAAATCTGGACATAGATGCAGTCATGGACTAGATAGATGGCATGGAGAACCATTTTGTGTGTGAGGGGTTATTAGAGGCAGAAAAGGTTAAGGTTTCCAAGTCAAGGCTTAGAGGCTCAGCTCTAACATGGTTGAAGTATCTATAAGATGAAAGAATTAGCATAGGTTAGACTCCTATAGCTAATTGGAAGGCTATGGTTCCTGAAGCAAAGGAGAATTTCCCACCTAAAGACTTTGAAATTTAGCTCCACAAGAGAAGGCAAGGATTGAAGAAAAAAGACCTAGATGTGACCTCCTATAATAAATAATTTTAGATGTTATGTTTGAGATCCAAGCAGCAAGAAGATGAGCCAATCAAAGTGGCAAGATATCTAGGTGGCTTGAAGTGGAATATCCAAGAGAAGCTTAGTTTGTGGGCACCTACCATAGTTCAAAGATGCCATCAGCTAGCTCTAAAGGTAGAAAAAAAGAAAAAAAGGAAAGGAGATTCCAACTTCAAGGATAGAAGCAAGGGTAGAAACCAAAGAGGAAAAAGAGGAGGCTACTAGGGTAGATGTAGTGAGCAGAAGAATCAAGGTGAAAGAAAGTTCACAAAGCAAGCTAGTGATAACTCTCCAAGAGGTGGTTTCAATAGAGGGAGAGGTAACCAAGGAGGATCAAGTAGAGGGAGAGGATCAAGAAGATCTGGTTCATACTTTGCAAGTATGAAATGTTACAATTTTGGTCACTTGGATCATCCAGCCTACAGATGCCCAAACAAGCCTTCTTCCTCAAATGAGGACAAAAGAATGGCATATATGCAATAGGATTGTAGCAAATAATATGATGTAGACCACAATGAGTCTAAAAAAGGTGAGAACCTCATGTTTAGGAGATTTCTAATAAAAAAAATAGCTCTTGATGAACTTGAACATAGGGGGCATTGTTTAGGATAAAATGCAAAATCCTAAGAAAAGTATGCAAAGTAGTGGTTGATTCCGATTCTACTGATAATTTGATATCAGAGGACACTATTACTAAGTTGAAATTGTAGAAGATACCTCATGAAAACCCGTACAAGTTTACTTGGCTCAAAAAGGGACAAAGCATCTTGGTGAATGAGCAAGCTTGGGCGGAATTCTCCATAATAGGATACAAGGACAAATTGTTCTATGATGTTTTGCCTATGGATGCTTGTCATGTTTTGCTAGGTAGGCCTTGGTAATTTGATAGGGAAGTTGTGTATGATGGTATGGAAAATGCCATAACTTTTAAGAAAGGAGGAAAGACCTTCAAAATTTAGTCCTTACTGGAAGGGGAGGAAACATAAGAAAAAGTGCTTGGTGTACTATTTTGTAGTGGGAAAGAGTTTGTTAAAGACCTCAAGGATGAGGATTGTCAAAGTTTTGTAGTAGTGCTAAAGTTTGAAGCAAAGGAGAATGTACTGAAGGAACCCTTACCAATTTAAATCCAAACATTTCTTGAAAAGTACAAGGACATAGTGAGTGATGGTACTCCAACTAATCTACCTCCTAGGAGAGTTATTAGTCATCAGATTGACTTTTTTCTAGCTACTTCCTTGCTAATAAAGAAGCATAAAAGTTGACTCCAGATCAAAATTTAGAAGTGGCAAGACGAGTCCAAGAGTTGATGGATCAAGGGTTGATACAAAAGAGCATAAGCCCATGTGTAGTTCCTATTATGTTGGCATCTAAAAAAGGAGGAAAATAGAGATTATGTATAGATTTAAGAGCCATACATAGGATTACAATCTGGTATAGGTTTCCCATACCTAGGATTGAAGACCTCATGGATTGTCTTGGAGGGGCTAAATACTTCTCTAAGTTGGAATTGATGAGTGGTTATCACCAAACAAGGATAAAGTAGGGAGATGAATGGAAAAAAACATTTAAGATTACTAATGGTCTTTATGAATAGCTTATAATGCCATTTGGTCTTTCTAATGCTCCTAGCACATTCATAAGGTTCATGAATGAAGTGATCAAGGATTTCATAGCCAAATTTGTAGTGGTGTATCTAGATGAGATACTTATCTTTAGCAAGACCAAAGAAGAGCATATCAAGCATGTTGATGTAGTTTTGAAGAGGCTTCATGAGGAGAAGCTAGCCATAAATCTTGAGAAATGTAACTTCTTCAAGGAGGAACTTGTGTACCTAGTATATGTGATGTCTCAAGGCACATTAGAGATGGACAAGGAAAAGGTTGTTGCTATACTAGATTAGTCAACACCTACCACATCTACTAAGGTAAGAAGTTTCCATGCTTTATCTCAATTCTATAGGAAATTTATTAGGAATTTCAATGGTATGTGTGCACCTTTTTTGGATACCATAAAGGGTGGGGTCAATTCTAAGTTTAAGTGGACCTTAGAAGCTAAAAAGTCATTTGAAATGTTGAAGCAACAAGTAGCTACTCAACCTATCCTACAATTTCCTAGTTTTGAAAAATTCTTCACCTTAGAATGTGATGCAAGTGGCTTAGCAATAGGGGGTGTTTTTAGTAAAGAAGGTAGACTAGTGGTTTTTTATAGTGAGAAGCTTAATGAGGCCAAAAAGAAGTACTCATCCTATGACCTAGAGATTTATGCCTTAGTTCAATATCTTAGGAAGTGGAGACATTATTTGTTTCCCAAAGAATTTTTTGTGTTTATAGATAATCAAGCTCTTAGCTACATCAATACTCAAGAGAAGCTAAGAAAAAAACACTTGAAGTGGATGGAGTATTTGCAGGTCTTTACTTTTAGAATCAAGCATAAGAAGGGACAATTGGACAAAGTGGTAGATGCACTAAGTAGTAGGATTATGATAGTCCAATAGATTCAGCTCCAAAGCATTGGAATAGAGAGTTTTTAGAATCTCTAAAAAGAAGACAAGGACTATGCTGAAGCCTACAAGGTATGCATGGATTTTGAGAATCATTTTCATAGAAAATTTTTAGAATATACCTTGCAAAATGGATTGTTATTCAAGGGTAATCAATTGTGTGTATCAAGGGGTTCCATTAGAGAGAAGCTAATATAGGAGAAGCATAATGTTAGCCTAAGTGGTCATTTCAGTATCAAAAAAACTATAGAACTAGTGCAAAGGTTCTACTATTGGCCAAAATTAGCAAGGGATGTAAACAAGTATGTGGAGCAGTGGATGGTGTACATGAAAGCCAAAGAAGGAATTGACAATGCAAGTTTATATTAGCCTTTACCAATTCCATGTAAGACAACTAATGATGCTATTCATGTTGCCCACTTATTTTTTAAGGAGGTTGTATAGATTCATGGACTCCCATTAAGCATTGTATTAGATAGGGATGTTAAATTTATGAGCCATTTTTGGAAAACCTTGTGGAAAAAGCTTGGTACAAACATGACATCTAGTTCATCTTACCATCCCCAAACTAAAGTGGTTAACAAGACCTTAGGGAACCTTTTAAGGTGCCTAACTAAAGAATATGGTCAAAGTTGGGATGTCATCATTTCACAGGTAGAATATGCCTACAATGACAACAAGAACAAGACCACTGGCAAGAGTCCTTTTGAGATAGCTTATGGAATGCATCCAAGGGGTGTGTATGAACTGAGATATATTGGAGACATGGATTTGAGAAGTGGAAAAGCTCAAGATTTTATCCAAACCATGAAGGAGATTTAGGAACAAGTCAAGAAAACTATCCAGGAAAACACTCTAAAACTCAAAGCCAAGGTGGATAGCAAAAAGAAGGATGTTCAGTTTGTTGTTGGGGACTATGCGATGGTCCATTTAAAAAAGGAAAGGCTTTAAAAAGGAATTCCTACTAAGCTATAGATGAAGAGAGTAGGGCCTTACAAGATATTGGCAAAAGATGGAGCAAATGCCTACAAGGTAGATTTACCTTCATATTTGGGCATATCCCCTATTTTTAATGTGCAAGACTTGGTGGCATACAAAGGGGACCTACCCCTAGTTAGTCTAGATGTTCATGGTGATCTTAAACCTACTACAACACCTACAAATAATAAGCTTGAAGTAGAGGAGATCTTAGACTCAAGAGTGAAGAAGTCCACCAGGTATATGGTGTATATGGAGCACCTCATCAAGTGAAAGGGAAAGCCAACTTCAGAGGCTTCTTAGGTTTCTAAGAGAGATTTCAAGAGAATTGGCATACCCTTGGACATGATAACATCAAGTTCCTCTTAGCTCATTGGAGAGGGGGAGTATGGTACAAGAACACCTAGGTAGGCTAGTGTGAAACCTATGATTTCCTTGTTTTTGTCTTTTAGTGATGCTAGCCACATCACTAGTCAAATAAGATGCCCCATTTGGTCCTTAGGTGTGTTTAGGAGAGTTGACAAGACCCAAAATGGCCATGTTGTTAGAAGTTGGGAAATGTTGTCAATTAGGGGACTTAGGTCCTATAATGGGTAAAATGGTCAAATAAGGTTCATATGGACTTAGACATGTTATTTGGGGTCATTTAATGCATATTTTGCATCCACCTAGTTTTTGGAACAAGTTAGGAGGTCTAACTCCTATTTGGGAAAAAGTTGTTGAAATGTTGTCATGTTGTCATGACAACATTTTCTTGCTCAGAGCAACTTTTTGTAAGTTTGAGTTTGAAGGGCTCTAACTATTTAGAATATTATAAAACTGATGGAGGAACCTCTAAAAGTAGGAGAACAACCTTTTCCATGGGTTGGGTAAGTTGGGAAAAGCATTGTATGAACTGTGTACAACATTAAGGATTGCTAGTTTTATGTTTTGAACGCATTTGAATAGAATTGGATTCAATAGTGTGAATTAGGTGTTGGAAAATTTCTATAATATTGTTTTTCATTTGTGTGTAGGGTTTTTTTGTTTATTTCAATTAGGTTCTAGTAGTTTAGAAATTTATTTTGATTTTGCCAGACTGGTGGTCTGAACAAGGTTGCGTTGCAAACATGGGACCTTAGGGCCACTTCCCACCATTGGTTTCCTTTGGTCTTCTAGGATTTGGAACTAAGGTCCATGTAAAATATGTACCAAGAAGTAGGGCCCTTGGAAGTGGCATAAAGCCTTTATAAAGTGATGCCCTAGGCAAGTGAATGCAACTTGGCTAGGGATCATAGTTCAGAAAATAAGCAATGGAGGGGATTGAGAGTGTAGATACCTCAATCTAGGAACATATCAAGTAAGAAGGAGGTCTAACCTAGCTCCATTACAAAGGAGGTGTATTTGAAATCTTTCTAAGGTCTTTGAAGTCAACAACCACTAAATCCTTGAAACCCTCATTTCAAGCCTAAAATAATGCTTTGGTTGTATGGATAGGTTGGAGGTTGGAGAATCACAAAATCTCTAAGTAGACTAAAAAGGGTATCTATAATGCCAATTTTTTTGAGGGGTTGTTAAGGATATTTTCATGATATCATAGTTCTAAGTCATTTGGAGGGCTAATCCTAGTAGCCCATTTTGCAACATTTTGGTGTTTGAACACTTGTGGAAAGGAAATGCCCATGATCTCAGCATTGGTTAGTGTCTTAGGAGTTTTAAGGGATCCAAGGAGACCTTAGATGATTTTTTGACACCCTTTGGGTTCATAAGTGGACTTGAGGGTTAGGTGTGGATTGGAGCAAGGCTAGTAAGCAAGATGATAGAAATTTGTTGATGTATCCCAAATTAAGGTTTTGGACCTCTTGAGCAAGGTCCTAGGAAACATAGGGTGAGAAGAAGCCCTTTTTGGTTAGAAAAATGACCTAAGGAGACCCTAAGAGTACTTGGGGAAAGAGAGAAAAATTGGGTGCTATATCATCAACCTTGTTGAGGTTGTTGCCAACTATTATTTCCACTAAAACTAGTATTCTGAATTTTTTTCCATTGATTATTATTATAAATTTGAAGAAGATCTTGTGGGATAACTTGTCTTTGATCCCATGACCTTCATTGAGTGACATAAATCACCTCTAAATTTTAATTAATGGCTTTGAACTCAATAGGCATTGGTTGTGTCTCCACACTTGCAACAAACTTACATCTACAATGCCTTTTCTTTTCCCTACAATGTGGACAATATTTAGTCAACATGGCATTGGCTTCATTTTTCCTTTTTTTGGTTTGCATGGTATCTAGGTAAGTGTTTACATCATTAATGATGTCTTATTTGAAATCTAACAACAAATTGGATACTCCTAAACCGCTATTAGACTTATGTGGTAAATCTCTAAGTCTCTTACCTTTCTCCACAGTGGCTCTAGAATAATTTAGGCATATATTTTGTATATGAATCTAAGTCCTTTGAGTGATATCTCCTCATACCATAAGATCTAGAGCTTTAATGCTTCCATCATTTACACCTCTTAGAAAAATATGTTTCTTTGATTCCTCATTCAATTAATGTTGTGTATTATGCTGTAGGTTAAACATGAATTGGGAAACATAATCTTCAAATGTTTCATCATCATTTTGGGACATTTTGAAAATGTCACCCCCTTTCAAATCTTGACCCTTGTAGTATTCCTTATACTTTATGATAAATAAGTTTCTCATTGCAGGCCAATCTACTACAACATTGGCACCCAACCCCATGAACCATCTTAGAGCAACTTCTTTTACAGTAGAAGGAAACAACTTTAGTTTGTGGGCATTAGTTGTATAGTTATAACTTATAAAAAGTATGTCAAACTCAAAGAGAAATGTTTCAAGGTCTTTAGTGATTAGATCATAAAACTTGGGAAGTGCAACAGCATGTATGTTCTTCTAATTTTGGTTACCCTACTAAGGAGGGATAGGAAAAGGAAATGCTAGTTGAGGCTGAGCCATTCCTAGAGGAGGTACTAGCAGTGGTGGTTGATAGATAACAAGAGCAAGTGGATTATCTTGGTATTCAAGTTCAATAAAGAGATCATTCAAATGCAAAGATTCATTAGAGGATGAGGGTATTCATTCTTGAGCAACAACAAATGGATTTTCAAAAGGTTCTTCTTCATTCTCATTGTGAGGTTCTTCAGGTTCAAGATTAAAAATGTCTTCCTAAATATTACGGGGAAGAAATCTCTCAAGGAGGTCTCTTCTTCTATGCATGCAAAATGATGCAAAATCTAATACCTCAATAAAAAAGGATTGGATATCCTTTCATAGTGACTCCATGATTAGACAAAATCATGTGTTCCTAAGAATAACATAATGACTTCATTTTATTTTGAGGTTTTTAATTTTTGGATTTGATGATAAAAAAACTCTACAGAAACAAATCTAGAAATTAAAAACCTCATTTTCATGGATTGTGGAAATCTAATAGGTCTAATTCATTTTATTTTGTCAACCAGGGAGTGTAAGCTTGAGAGAGTGGCTGCAAAGTATATGCTCTGATTCTTCTTTAAGTCATTACAAATAAAATAAAAAGGGAATGATGAAGGAGGCCTAAGCTAGTAACTAAAACAACATCTTATCTTAGATCTTAGAGTAATGTTGCAAACAATAAATCTATCTATGCACCTATATTGTAGGAATAGTTCAATGATTCTGTTATCAATGGCTATAGGAATGTCATGTCCCCTTTTCAAATAATTAAAAAAAAAGAAAATCTTTGCTAAGGCAGGCAGGCCCAAGAAAGTGAAGTTTCGGAAAAAGGGAGTTAATCTTTGGAAACCGTTGGACTAATAAATGATAATTATTATTAAAATATGTTTCATTAACCTCTCTTGGACGTGAGTTACAGTTATGCCCTTTTTAAAGAGGTTTGGAGGCATTTTGGGGGGATTCCAGACTTGATTTTCGCTCATTCTTTGTTATTCTTCAGAGGCTGCCAAACCTGTGGAGAAGGAGACCCAAGAACGGGAGTTTGCAGGTTTCCAGGGAGACCCAAGAATGGGAGTTTGCAGGTTTCTAGGAAGGCTAAGGACGGGAGTTTGAAGCCATTCCATGTGCATGCTCATACAGAGTTTGCCTTTGTGCTGAACAGTGCAGATTTGTGAGTTTCCGGGTGTATTTTTGTAAGAGTTTGGTGTTTCCAGTTGAGTATTTCATATCAGTTTTGGTTGCTGCTGTATTTTAGACTTTAAGCTATTAAAATAGATCTGAATATATATATTGGGACGTGATTAAACTTCTGAGATAGATTATTAGTGTTCTTGTGGTGTTTCCGGGCATATTTTGTGCTATTTCGGGAGCCCGATGAGCATAGTTTTGGTCCTACATTTTTGAGCTGTTGTGTAAAGGCTATACGGATCTGGAAATGTCAATTTTTAGGCTGTTATGCTGCTGAAAGTTCTGTAAAAATTTCCATTTTCAGATTTATTAGTAATTGGTGAAGCTGTGAAGCTTTTGGCACAATTTCTGGCATACCCGATTTGGGGTTTCTTGAGAAATTTGGAGGATCTTTGTGATATTAGTTGTTTGATCTTAAAGATCTGATTAAAGGTTGGAAATATCATGTAAAATCAGAAAAGGGACATTTCAGTGGTATCAGAGCCATGATCTTGCCAGCCTGAGGGTTTGTAGAAGTTGCAGGTCAGTTTTGACAACTACCCAGATCTTGCATTTCAGTTTTGAGAACTACCCAAATCTTGCATGTCATAATTTATGATTGCATGTTGCTTCTAATCAGTTGCATGTCAAAATTTATGGTTGCATGCTACTTCTAATCATTTTCATGTTAGTTCTTGGTGAATTTGGTGGTTGTAGAAGTTTGCATTTCAGTTTTGACAACTACCCAGATCTTGCATGTCATAATTTGGTGGTTGCATGTTGCTTCTAATCAGTTGCATGTCCAAATCTATGGTTGCATGCTACTTCTAATCATTTGCATGTTAGTTCTTGGTGTTTGAAGAAGTTATATCCTATTGGGGTTACACTCTACTTTATCCAGAATGGACAGGTATAGTACAGAGTCTCAGAGGGAACAATCTTGGACAATTGATAGCCAGAGTCAAAATAATAGAAAGGATGGTTATTTAGACATTCGAGATAAACTTATGAAAATAAGCCATGACATGTCTAAACAGTTGGTTGAGCACCACCGTATAAATGACATGTTATCTGACCCAGCTAAGGTGGATAAGTTGACTGGATTTCTATTTGGCAGATTTTCTCACAGGACAGATGACACAATTTCCAAGAACTTGCATGAGGAGTTTGAGAAACTAGCTGATAGCCAGGTAGAGGTCTCAGATTCTACTCTGCCACAGGAGGTGGTGGGAAAGGATATTACACAGATTGATAGTAACGGTCAACTTGATACTCAAATTGAGACAATTGTTTACAGGTTGTCAAAGGGTGATGCCACAGGTATTCAGGATGGTATAGTTACAACAGGCAGTGACAACAGTGTAGTGGGTTCAGATGATGATTATGAGGATGTTGTTGTGCAGGATGGTGAGATACCTGGTAGAGATGAGCAGACATTGAGCATTCATGACTTTGCTGAGAAAGAGTACCAGGCACAGTTAGATGCTTCATCACATGAGGTTGAGGCTGGTAGTACTTCACATGATTTGTCCAGCCAGCTGAAGGTGAACCAAGATAGTATTGTGACTTCATTATCTCATCATGACAGGTATGTGGAGTTAGTTGGTATTGGTCATATTACTCAGGTGAGGAGTTTGCTTGAGTTACCAGTTGATTCTAGTTTACGGATATGGACTCGAGATTGTTATATTGGCATTTGGGATTCAGTTGACTGGATATCTTTAACACTTTTTGGTAGCAGTGTTTGTTTGGGTGCTATCATGGATTTGATTAGCAGATTACATGGTGTTGTCTTTTCTTGTGCCAGTATCTTGTCTGATGTTGGTATTAGTTTTTATACACCAATGTTGGGCCTTGTTCATATATCCAGTCGGCCATACTTGTTGGAATGTGTTGATGATATTTCATATTTGGCAGTGTGTATAGATGAGTCCCAGGATCATATTGGCATTGATGACATCCAGAAGGATGCAATGGGCAATTTTGAAGACTTAGTTTCCTTGGGTATAGAGGAGTTGGACAGAAATGCTAATGTTTTTGATACTCTGTATGTTGATATGAGTTTTAGATTTGATTCACAGGATATGGATGGTAATACTCTAGAGACTAGTAACTTTGAGGATACTCCTTTAGACAGTGCATCAGAGGAGGTTTGTAGGAGACAGTCAAGCCAGTGCCATCATGTGTCTAATCAGTTGAGAGTTAGTGACCAAGACATTGCTATCACTTGCCAGCATTTCGATGCTGCTCGTCAGTTGTTAGCAGTTTATGGATGGGGTTCTCCTACTAGTGATGAGCAGGGAGGCAGTTATCTTTCCTTGACAGAGTTCCACTCTTTATGGGAGGCTATCCAGATTCTGAGACAGGATTATATGCAGTTGGTAGCCGACAGAGATTATCTTATGAAGTGGGGCAGTACAGCATATGATGCATTGTTGGCCAAGGAAGATGAGGTGAGTGAGATTACTGAGCAGCTTGTGGTGACTTCTGAAATTCTTGAGAGTACACAGTTGGCTTTCAAGGAGTCACAGTTTCATTTGGCTAAGGTGACCATGGAGTTAGAGCGACTACAGTCTTCACCTGATTCTATACAGTCACAAGCAGTGGTGTTTGGTGATCCGAGGATGTCCATGGCCGAGATTGTCAGAGACAGTGGAGATGGGGATGCATCCATTCTTGATACTAACATTGGAATATCAGGTTCATTCCCACTAGAGTTAGGTTCAATTGAGTTGGGTGTTGTAGCAGATTGTTGTATGCCTGACATGGTGGTGACCTCTAGTACTAATGGCACGAAGACTAGAGATGTTGTATCAAAGACCATGTGTGACATTGGTGAGCTGATAGTTGGCATGGTTCCTACTAGTAATACTACTCCCTTCGCAATGTCTTCAGAGGTAGTAGTCAGTTCCAATTTGGTTAATGATCGATTGCAGTTAGTTACATCTGGATTGCAGTCTGAGCCACTGACTGAGATTGGTGCATGCTATCGGCATTACACTGTGAGGTATGCTCATCTATCTACCTTTGATGACCATGTTGATGAGATGATGATACAGAGATGTACTTTGGTTCCTAGTGCTTATCATCAGTTATGGGACAATTTGATGCCTCAAGATGAGAGTTGTGATGGGCATGACATGGCGATAGGTTCTACAGTTGACAGCTTGATAATACATGACTTAGAGCAGGAGTTTCAGAGTGATGCTTCAGCAGGTGTTGTTATTGATTCTACTCCTTTGGCTATGACATCTCTTGACTTAGCTGGTGATCAGTCACAGTGGGTTGTATCACTTCTTCATGGTGAGCTGTTGACTGAGGTTGGTTTTTTTTATCAACATTATATTGCAGGGTATGTACATCAGTTAGCATTTGATCCTTGTGCTGAGGAGTTGATGGTAGACAAATTTGGTTTGGATTCCATTTCTTACTCTTTATCTTGTAATGTCTTTTCACCATCAGCAGTGTATGGGAGTTATGGTTATGAGATAGTGGCCGATGATTTGCAGAGTTGTGTTGACTGCAGGAGTTGTACAGTGTGTGGATTCTCCATACTTGGTACAGTTTCATTCAAGAGGGTTCACCATTGTTTCAGAGTTGGATTGTACATTCCATATAGGCCAGTGGGATGCGTTGATGGTATTTACTGTGTTGGTAGTTTGATTTGTCCACTTTACTTGGGTTCTGATGTTCTAAGAGTTTGTGCCTCATGGGTTTTTGTTTGTGGTAGTGGTGATTTCGGAGTTTGGTTGAGCTATAATTGTCAATTTGATTATGGATTCCTCTTGGTCATATTGCAAAGGATATTGCAGGAGCCTATGTTAATTGGTAGTAGTATAGTTCATGACTACATTTGGGATCCAGGTGGATTGATTGGTTTATTGTTCAGCCATTGCTTGAGGACAAGCAATGATTGGGAGGGGAGGACTTGTCATGTCCCCTTTTCAAATAATTAAAAAAAAAGAAAATCTTTGCTAAGGCAGGCAGGCCCAAGAAAGTGAAGTTTCGGAAAAAGGGAGTTAATCTTTGGAAACCGTTGGACTAATAAATGATAATTATTATTAAAATATGTTTCATTAACCTCTCTTGGACGTGAGTTACAGTTATGCCCTTTTTAAAGAGGTTTGGAGGCATTTTGGGGGGATTCCAGACTTGATTTTCGCTCATTCTTTGTTATTCTTCAGAGGCTGCCAAACCTGTGGAGAAGGAGACCCAAGAACGGGAGTTTGCAGGTTTCCAGGGAGACCCAAGAACGGGAGTTTGCAGGTTTCTAGGAAGGCTAAGGACGGGAGTTTGAAGCCATTCCATGTGCATGCTCATACAGAGTTTGCCTTTGTGCTGAACAGTGCAGATTTGTGAGTTTCCGGGTGTATTTTTGTAAGAGTTTGGTGTTTCCAGTTGAGTATTTCATATCAGTTTTGGTTGCTGCTGTATTTTAAACTTTAAGCTATTAAAATAGATCTGAATATATATATTGGGACGTGATTAAACTTCTGAGATAGATTATTAGTGTTCTTGTGGTGTTTCCGGGCATATTTTGTGCTATTTCGGGAGCCCGATGAGCATAGTTTTGGTCCTACATTTTTGAGCTGTTGTGTAAAGGCTATACGGATCTGGAAATGTCAATTTTTAGGCTGTTATGCTGCTGAAAGTTCTGTAAAAATTTCCATTTTCAGATTTATTAGTAATTGGTGAAGCTGTGAAGCTTTTGGCACAATTTCTGGCATACCCGATTTGGGGTTTCTTGAGAAATTTGGAGGATCTTTGTGATATTAGTTGTTTGATCTTAAAGATCTGATTAAAGGTTGGAAATATCATGTAAAATCAGAAAAGGGACATTTCAAGGAACAATAGAATTCTACTTTGCAGTGAAATCTATTCTAATAGAGCAGTTCACTCACCAAGTGGCACCCCCTTGGATGAGTCAACATAAAAGATAATCAAGATAGAAGATGTGGAATTGAAATTTGTATTCTATTCATTCATAATAAAATATACATCTGATTAAAAACAAGATTACACACTGTTGTTATGAAAATCAATCTACTCTATCTTTCTCTTGGCTTCTTTCAAAGCTACAATAACCATGATTTAAAGGAAAACTACAACAACCTCCTTTCTATTATCACTCCATCAATGAGGATCGATTACAAATTCATAAAGTTTACAATAGAAATATCATTAACCATGATTTAACTCCTACAAGAATATAGTAGGTTGAGAGCTATTTTCGTGCACTGCCATGATAGAAATCATACAATAATTTTCTCATTGTAGTGATTCAATAATCTAGTTGGCTTTGACTTAGTGCTAAAGTGTTGACTTTGAATATGTGTGACAAGTACCTAAAAAATATTAAATGCATACAACTTCCACATACATATATTCAGTTCATTATCAATGTTATAAAAGGTATAATTTTCAAACTATCACTCTTTGCAAATCCTATGGCTATAGGAAGGAATCTACCCAATCATAGCATGGATGAGGAAACATTTATCAACATTTAATGTTCCTTCACTATACCATAGAATTCCATAGATTCAAGAAAAAATACCATATCTAAACTATCTATACTCCAATCTTCATACACAACCGACGTTTTATGATGAAGACCTTGCAAGTCATTGCAAGAGTGCAAGGACACCAACTAGAGGAGGGTGTGAAGAAAATGGGTTATACTTTGCTAGATATTCTAGGGCTGCCAATCAGTGATGTTTAGGCTATGAATGGTCACATGATGACAATGCGGACTTCCCAAATTAGGTTTGATTATGGACTAGGTGTACAATCTGAAATCTTGGCTTCCATTATACATGGCCTGAATCTTCTCATCGAGCAAGAATTTGGATGGCATTCCCAGTTTGACAAAGCTAGAGCACTAGGTTGGGGTGAGTCTCTTGCCATAGATACTATAGATGATGCTGCTATTGGTTCGGGTTTGAGATGGGAGGCTACTCCATTGCCATGTTTGGATTTTGGGTGGGGATATTCTGTACAAACTGGTGTGGCCTTAGCTTCTATTGATGGTGTCTCATGTGAGGATATGCAGGAATGATAATTTTAAGTTCTTTCTTTTTTGTGAATTATTTTTTATCAAAAGGCATGAAGATAAATGTTTTGTATTTTTGGTTGGGTTTGGGACTTTCATGCTTGCTGGTTGAACTATTTTTGAAATTGTAAACATTTGAAAAATTTCAAATTTTGGTGGGAATATCCCCTTATTTTATAATTTAGATCATGTTCATCGATATTATATGTTGTAAATATCAATGTTTGATACTTATACATATTCTGACGATGCTGGGTTTTCTTTCTGGTTCTTTCCCAGTTGATCACTTGACCCAATTTTTATTATTAATATATATATTCAATGGTTCATCTACTTTTTCCAAAAAAAAAAAAACATATAGATAACATATTCATAAAAACATAAGTTCATTCACTTAAAACTATAGAGTCATAAAAGTTTGTAGAGGATAAATATCTTAAAACAAGATAAAAAGGATCTCCAAATAATGGCCTTCTGGAGGCTCATCAGATGCGTCCCCCATGAAGTGGCTAGTCTTTCTAATTCAAAAATATATTTCAATTTGTTAAAAAAAACTTTCCAAGGACCTCAACCTTGAGAAATTGGAAAGATGATTCATGTTCAAGCCATTGATGTTTTAGTTAACATATTAGAAGGTTTAATTACAACCATTGTAAGAAGCTATGAACAACTTGAATATCTAAAGCTTTCATCAAATGAATTGGAAGGTCCAATTCCAAATTCTCTTAGTGGTTAAAGAGTCTTGTGAGCATGGATTTTTCTTCCAAAAAATAGTTAGTTTTGATGCCACCTCTCTAAAGTTCTTGAAAATGCTTCAGTTCTTGAATTTTTATTTCAATAACTTGAGTGGAGAGATCCCCAAAGATGGAATATTTTATTTTTTTAATATCTAAATCATTTAGGGGAAATGTGGGTATGTGTGGGGAATAGATCTAGTTACCTCCATGCTCTGTGAATAGAGAAAGAGGGGAATGTTAGAAGTGATAGTTCACCAATATAACTGAGAGGTGGGGTGGGGTGAATCAATTATGTATCAATCTTTAAAAAATTTTACTTTATCAACCAAAGTAAATAAAAATCATAAAGAAATGTGCATACACAAATACACCAAATATGTTGACTAGGGAAACCCTTGATCAGAGGGAAAGCCCCGATGGGAATGATACCCACAAAATAATGTACTAATATGAATATTCCTTGTTAGAGGATAGACCCTATTAGGAGTCTGTTACAATACTTAGTACAAAGAGTCCCTGTTAGGAGACTTTGAATCCCTGTTAGGAGATTCCAACCCTATTAGGAGTTGTGCCAACCTTGTTAGGAGTTGTAGAAGGCAGTTGAACCCACTGTCCAAACAACTTCAGGATCAGATCAATGAACCCGCTGTCCAATTGAACTTAGTACTATTCCTTTCAGAATAATAGATGTGGAACAATATTTTCTCTTCCTCTATCTAGTACATCAGACTTCTTCACCTTCAAATCATTCAAATAGATCTAGAACTCATCAGTAACCCTTAAGGTCACTTACATGCATTAGCAGATTACTCTACTCTTCTACTTCACAATTCACAAGTCTTATTTGCTTCTCAATTACAATGATGATCTCTAGAACTCAAAAAACATCTCTCCTTTATACCATACTCAATTATTAATCATTTGAGTTGGCTCCATACACTTAACATTAATTTGAGTCGGCTCCATGTTTAACTAAATGAATTATACATTTAATTAAAATTGCCAGCTCATAGTTGTTTCCAAACTTCCACATGTGTGACTTCTATACCTACACACTTACTGACATCATCAGTTGTCAGTGTACTTCCTCTAGTTAACTACACAACCCTTCATTCTAAACACAATGTGCTATATTGATAATACAACAGAGACAATTTTCCCAATGCTCTGTTACCTTGTAGATCTCTGTAAATCATTGATATTTTTTGTAGGCTATTGATTTAGGTTCTGTGCACTTGATCACATGTCAAATACATGTTTTAGTATATGCTATTAACTACACATGGGTAGATACACAATATGATGTCCTTAATACATAGATCTTAGTTTGTTGCTCTGTCAGTCTTACTATGTTGTCATCAATGACAAACAAAGTCATAACATTATTTTGAAATGCTCTCTCATAGCATTAGCATTCATGCTAACAATCTCCCCCTTTGGAATTGATGGCAACATAGATGAAAAAAATCTAGTTCCAATAATACTAATGGACTTTCTTCATTAATTAAATCTTGCTTTATGTAATCCCTTCAACACTACTCCCCCATAATACAAGTTCTCTCTCTCTCTCTCTCTCTCTCTCTCTCTCTCTCTCTCTCTCTCTCTCGGCTCTCTCTCTCTCTCTCTCTCTCTCTCTCTCTCTCTCTCTCTCTCTCTCTCTCTTTAATTTATATATATAACTCTCTCTCCCATTCTAATTTTTTTCATATCACTCTCTCTCACCCATTGACATCAATGTCAAAGGTAGTACCAAAATTGAACATATAACAACTTAATACCATGACCACAAGCTAGTCAATTGTCTTGAAATCTTTGCATATAATTTTATAAACAACACAAGTATCTAAAGATACTATTTTATACTAATTAACTATTACCAAGAGTCCTTGATTGATTCTATTTATCACAGATACTCCCCCATTAAGGAAGCATCAACATTTAGTCCAGTCTAACAATGGTGATGTGTACCCTAGACTGATGCACTTCTATATCTTCTATTCTAAACTAGGTAGGGGCATAACCTTAAGCATACCTCTCAAGTATTCAAATTTATCCTTTGGTAAGGCCTTTGTGAAAATGTTTGCAATCTGTTCTTTAGTGTTGATGTATTCCAATATGATTTCTTTCTCTGCAACTTTTTCTTTTAGTACATGATATTTTATAGCAATGTGCTTAGTCTTAGAATGTAAAACAAAATTTTTAGACATGTTGAATGTACTTGTGTTATTATAGTAAATGATAACAAGTTCTATGAATGTGATTCTAATATTCTTCATCATTTTCTTCATCCATATGACTTGATTATAGTTGTTTGCTATTGCAACATACTTTGCATCTATAGTACTTTGTGAGGTACAATCTTGCTTCTTGCTAAGCAAAGAAACTAATCTCCCTCCAAGGAAAAATGCTCCTTTGCTAGTGCTTTTTCTGTCATCTCTATCTCTAGCCCAATCAACATTTATATAAGTACAGAGAGTAAAGTCATTGCTTCTGTCATACCAAATGCCATAATCTAATGTTCCTTTTAGATATTTGAATATCCTCTTTACTATTGCATAGTGATATTCTTTAGGATCAGCTTGAAATATTGCTACCATTCCAACTACATTAGCTATATCTAGTCTACTCTGAGTTAGATATTGCAATCCTCCAATCATAGATCTATATTTCTTCTATTCAACAGTAGGCATCTCATCCTTGCTAGATAACTTATAACTAGTTACTATAGGATTTCCAATAGGTTTACAATCTTCTAGACCAAATCTTTTCAGTAAATCTTTCAAATACTTGGTCTAAGAGATAAAGATACCTTCTTTGTTCTGAACAATTTGCAATCCTAAGAAGAATTTCATTTCTGCTATCATGCTCATCTCAAACTCATTCTTCATATCTTCTGAGAATTTTCTACTACCTTCATCATTTCCACCAAAAATGATGTCATCAAAAAATATAATGATTATTAGTAAAACATCTTCTCTTTTCTTTAAGTACAAGTTGCTATCTATTGTTCCTTTTGTAAATCCAAGCTTTGCTAAGTACTTGTCCAATCTTGCATACCAGGTTCTAGGTGCTTGCTTTAATCCATACAATGCTTTCTTTTAGTTTGCAAACCATGTCCTTTTCTTCTATTAAAGGAAAACCCTCTAGTTGTTCAATGTAAACTTCTTCAAGTTCTCCATTTAAGAATGTTGACTTAACATCTATCTGATATACCTTAAAGTTCTTGTTTGCTCCATATGCTAAGAACATTCTGAATGCTTCCATTCTTGATACAAGTGCATACGTCTCTTCCTAATCAATTCCTTCTTGCTAAGAGTAGCCTTTGCATACAAGTCTTGCTTTGTTTCTTATCACTTCTCCCTTTTCATTCATTTTATTTATGAATACCCATTTTTGTGGAAATCACATTTTTGTCCTTTGGTCTAGGAACTAATTCCCATGTGTCATTCTTGATTATCTACTAGATTCCTTCCTCCATTGCTTCTTTCCAATAATTATCTTTGATTGCTTCATCTGCACTTCTTGGTTCAACTTGAGATATTAGACATAGTTCTTCATTAATTATGCTCCTTGTCATTACCCATTTCTCTTTACTTCCTATTATTTGATCAACATGATAATTTATTATCATGTTTCTATTTGGAGTTGGAGTTGTTGCTTCAACTCTTATCTCAAGCACTGTGCTCTATTCTTCTCTTACATCTTCAATTTGTGCATTATTCTACAAGTCATTGTTAGTCTTGAAAAATAACTCATTATTTCTATTAACCATTCCAGAGTAATAATCTCCATCAGAGTTATAGTCCATTATCTTTTCCTTGGTACCAAAATTTTCATCAATTTTAACATTTTCACACTCTACTATAGTTTTTGTTCTATAGCTGAAACATCTCTAAGCTTTACTTTTCAATGAATAACCAAGAAACATAACTTCATCGCTCCTTGGATCAAACTTACCATTATCATCATCTCTTCTAATGTAACATTTGCTTCCAAATATCCTAAAGTACTTGACTGATGGTGAGTGACCAAACAATAATTCATAGGGCATTTTTTCCGTACTATTTTTAATTTGCACTCTGCTTAGTATTTATACTACTGTATTGATGAATTCTCTCAAAAAGGTCTTTGGTACATCATTCTCAAATAACATAGCTCTTGCTACTTCAACAATTGATTTATTTCTTCTTTTAGAAATCCCATTCTGCTTAGGTGTATGTGGTGAGGATAATTGTCTCCTAATGCCATGTTCTTCACAAAAGATATTGAATTCTCTAGAGGTGAATTATCCTCCTCTGTCTGATCTTAAGCTTTTGATTTGAAGTCCATATTCATTCTCAACATTATTCTTAAATATCTTGAATTTCTCAAATGCTTCTAATTTTTCTTTAAGAAAAGATACCCACATCATTCTAGTGAAATCATCAACAAAAATCATAAAGTACCTTTCTCCATAGAATCCTCTTGTTCTTGTAGGACCACTTAGATCTATATGTACCAATTCCAACTTTTGTGTAGTACAAAATTGCTTGCTAGGAAATGATATTCTTTTCTGATTAGCCAAAATATATTCCTTACAAGTGGTGTTAGTGGGCTTAGAGATCTTGGGAAAATCTCTCACAACAAGTGTATTACTGGCCTTCACAATGTTATCAAAGTTAATGTGAAAAAATCTTTTCTGCCATAACTAACTGTTGTCAATCTTTGCTACTAAACATGTTATTTTAGTGGAGTTTAACTAAAATACATTACCTCTAGTTTTTATACCAGTATCAAGTAGTTTCCCTTCCTTGTTCTTGATAATGCATGTATCATTACCAAACTATAGCTGATAGCCTTTGTCCTTAAGCTGTCCAACACTCAGCAAGTTATGCTTTAGTCCATCAACAAAATAAACATCATCAGTGTGTGTTTTACTATCAAGTGTTATAGATCCGATTCCTATAATATGACAAGCTGAATTATTTCCTACTCTGAAAATTCCTCCATCATGGCTTCTGAATTTGACAAACTTGCTCATATCACCAGTCATGTGATATGAACAACCACTATCAATGATCCAATCTTTCTTTTCAACTTGTGAAATTAGTGCATTTTCTTCTCTGATTTCTCTGTCAAGGACATCCTCTTTTATGGAAATAAATCCTAATTCATCTTCACTTTTTCTTTGATTAGATTCTTCTTCATCTTCTTCTTCATTAGCATATAAAAAATTTCTAGGTCTTCTAGATTTGAATCTACCCTTAAAATTCCTTTCTCTTTTAGGCACTTAGATGCATAATGACCATATTCATTACAAGTCCAACATTTAAAGATGTTCTTACCATCTTTTTCTCTTTCTACAAGAAGAGCCACTCCTTCCTGGATCTTTTCTTCAATAGATTTTCTACTACTAGCAATGTCTCCCTATGTTTTTGTGCTCCTTACTAAACTAGGTTTATGTTTAATGCATTGAATGTTGTCTCAACTTTTTCCAATTCTCCAAACTATCTTAGATCAAATTTTGCAACTTCCAATCTGCCAAGAAATGTCTCTTTGATGAAATAAGTAGTGCAAGGTATCATTAGTTGAATCATTTGTGCTATTGACTTGAAAGGTAGTGTCAGACTTTTCAAGATCTTCCATATCACTTAATCATCAGATTTCTTTCCATCAAGAGCTGTGATTCCTACAACAATCTTAGATATTCTCCCAACATAGCTTCTCATAGATTCATCTTCCATCATTCTAGCATCTTGAAATGCACAATATAAAATTTTCAATCTAAATCTTCTTGCATGTGTTTCACCTTCATAATTAGCCTCTAAAGTTTTCCAAATTTAATGAGATGTTTTAAGTAGTTTTACCTAACTGTACTCACTTTCAGGTAATACTGACAATATTGCTTCTCTTTCCCTTATGTTGCACATAAATACTTATCTTTATTATTTAGTGCAAGTTTCAAGATTGTCTTCTTCTATAATGTTTTTGGATGTCTTGATCACAAGCCAATATTCTAGACTCATGCACAAGAGATGAGTCTTCATCTTATCCTTCTAGATTTTGTATTTTTTTGCCATTGAATCTAGGACTTTCTTTTTTGAACATATTCACCATAGATCTCCCAAAGTTGTTAAACCTTTTTTCAAGGACCTAAGTGCTTTGATACCATTTGTTAGAAGTATTCTTTCACCAATATAACTAAGGGGGGGAGGTGAATCAATTGTGTATCAATCTTAAACAAATCTTACTTTATCAACCAAAGTAAATAACTATCATAAAGAAATGTGAATACACAAATACACCAAATATGTTGACTAGGGAAACCCTTGTTCAAAGAGAAAACCCTAATGGGAATGATACCCATAGAATAATGTACTAATCTGAATATTCTTTTTTAGAGGACATGCCTTGTTAGGAGTCTGTTACAATACTAAGTACAAAGAGTCACTATTAGGAGACTTTGAATCAATGTTAGGAGATTCCAACCCTATTAGAAGTTGTGCCAACCTTGTTAGGAGTTGTAGAAGGAAATTGAACCCACTGTCCAAACAAATTTAGGATTAGATCAATGAACCCATTGTCCAATTGACCTTAGTATTATTCCTTTTAGAATAATAGATGTGGAAAAATCTTTTCTCTTCCTCTGTCTAGTATGTTAGACTTCTTCACCTTTAGATCATTTAAATAGATTTGGAACTCAGCAATAACCCTTAAGGTCACTTACACACATTAGTAGATTACTCTACTCTTCTACTTCACAATTTGCAAGTCTTCTTTGCTTCTCGATCATAATGTGATCTCTAGAACTCAGAAAACATCTTTCCTTTATACCATACTCAATTATTAATCATTTGAGTTGGCTTCATACACTTAACATTAAATTGAGTTGGCTCCATGTTTAACTAAATGAATTATAGATTTAATTAATGTTGTTGGATCATAGTTGTTTCCAAACTTCCACACATATGACTTGCATACCTATGCACTTGCTAATGTCATCATTTGTTTGTGTACTTCCTCCAGTTAACTATGCAACCCTTCATTCCAAACACAATGTGGTATATTGATCATATAATAGAGATTTTTTTCCCAATGTTCTATTACCATGTTGATCTATGTATATCACTAATATCTTTCATATATATGCTATCTATTTAGGTTTTTCACACTTGATCACATGTTAAATACATGTTGTAGTATATGCTATTAACTGCACTTGGGTAGATATCCAATTTGATGTCCTCAATACATAGATCTCAATCTGTTGCTCTATTAGTCTTACGATGTTGTCATCAATGATGAATAAAGTCATAACACTCTTCTATAATGTTTTCTCATAGCATAAACATTCATGCTAATAAGGAAGGGTATAGAAGTCTAGGCTATGTGGTGGAGAAGAAAAAGGTAAAGAATTCCATATCACAAGGAGCTTCTGGAAACATGTGTCCTATGATGGCAGTACAAAAAGGAACAAAAAAATCTCTGCTACCATTGGATATCAAGGGACTTCAAGGTACATATATGTTATCTTTAACTATAAGCCTCACTAACCTTGATTTCACCTTCACTTAATTCCTAGCTTTCTAAATGTAAACATGTGTTGATAGTATGTATTTCATATTTATTTAGAGCAATATTCTTACTATCAATATTAATATCATAGAAAATACTATCATATTTTGTTACCCTCACCATGGACACAATGGACTACATAGTACTAGTTTTGCTACTATTTTTAATAAATGACATTCTAATGTTAGTGACCCACTTTGGGCACAATTCAAATAGTTGCAAGCTAGACTCATTTTCAAAGGAGTATAATATTTACAAGGCATGCCTCTCACCTATTAGACATGATTTGAAGTGTGCAGGAATGTCAGGATCAAGAAGGTGGTCAAATATATTTCTAATCTAATTTTTTGCAAAAATAAAAATAACTAGGTGAAATTTTATGTAACTATATTACTTACTAACCCACAAAATCATGCAAGAGCTAACTTTTCACATGTTTTCTAAACTGAATATTTTGGGTATCAAAGCCATGATTTCCATATTGTGGTGGTGTATATTAAAATGGTCATTAGTGTTTGGCATAAAATCATCTCTACATAAATAAAGGCCATTGTTGTACTTTTCTTGGCCTCCACTGTGACACAAACCTAAGTTTAGAGACACACCTGCATGGCTTCCTATCTGTCTAGGAGTCAAATATTCAAAGGAATACCTACCACCCATTCCAACATATTCATGGTTGTACATAAAATTAACTTTATTATCATATCCTTGAAACCTATTTTCATCCAAATCAGGTCTAAATCTCTTCATGCCTTGTTCAAAATTAATGCACCCCTATGTTTCATCAAGCAATTTTCTATCCAACCCAATGGTTGGTCCTGCATTTATAGAAGATAGGGACTAAACATTAATTCTCTATGTATCACATACATATCTACTTCTCTTGTGTCATCAACTTTATCTCCTGAATGAAACTATGAGTCTAGAGGTATGGTTAGGGTTGTACCACTACTTTCCTGACCAGTCTGCAAGGTGCTTCCACCATCATCAACTTTGGAACCTTCACATTCAGAAGAATTTTTTTTATTAGATGACACCTCTCCATCTAACATCATTTTTCCATGTTTGTTCATGTTCTTTTAATCTCCTAGTGGACTTTCATTTTTATTCCAAAAACTCATTTTATTTTCTCTTTCTGGTATCGACTTTCATGTCAAATGACTCCTTTAATTCCTGTAGCTACATATCTTCTACCATTGGCTCTCATAGCCTAACTCTGGCATTTATAAAACAATTTGAAACCTAAAACAAGTTGTGTCAATATTTTTATAGATTAATTATTTGAATTGGTATTCTTTAGCATGTTCTCTTATAAGTTTGAATAACATTAAATGCCAATAAAACTTCAGGTAGTGCCTAATAGTATACAATACCTAACAATATACAATGTATATATGTACTTGAATTCTTCAAAGACTAGTTTATCTAGCCAACATATCTTTATCAAAATCTATACAATACATCAAGTAAAGAGCACACATATTACATCGTTTAAGAGTTTTGAAAGCCTTGTTTTCATAAATTATTGACTTTAAACAATTTTGCTTGTTAGAATTCTTTAGAATAACTGATGGGGTGGAGAAAAATTTATCCAAGGTCTAGATGTACTATTAAAAAATTTTACAACTTAGTGAACCCATAAAACATTTTCATAATGCATGCATCCATAAGACTATGAAGTCTCTCATACCATGCTCTTGGTGCTTGCTTCAAACCATATAAAACTTTGTGTAATCTACATACCATGTTTTTATTGTTGACATCAACACATACTTTAGGCTATTATATATAGATTATTTCCTCTAATATGCCATTTAGAAATGTAGACTTGACATCCATTTGATAAACTTTGAAACCTTTGTATGCAAAGTAAGCAAGAAAAGTTCTTACTCCTTCCAATCTAGCAATAGGGGCAAATGTTTCTCCATAGTCAATCCCTTCTTCTTGTGCATGTCCTTTACAAAATAATCTTTCCTTGTTCCTTGTGACTTCCCCATTTTCATCTAAATTTCTTCTGTATACCCACTTGGTACTAATCACATTTTATTATTCTGGTCTAGGAAATAGAGTCCATGTTTTGTTTTTCTCAATCTATTCAATCCATTCTTCCATGGCTTTACTCTAATCCACATCTTCTAAGGCATATTTCAATATTTTGGGTTCTTTCATGCCCAAAAAACATGTATCATTTCTTAACTTGTTCTTTGTTATTGGTCTAACATCTTTATCTCCAATGATTTGTGTAGCAGGATGATGTCTCTGGACATATTTAGACAATCTTGGTTTAGCTCTAGTTTCTTCATTTGGTCTCTCACATCTCTTTCAAGTAGTTCAACATCTCTTTATGTACACTGATATCAGAATCAAAATGTACCTCAACTTCATTCTATAGCTCACCACCTTAATGTAACTTAGTTTCTGAATGGAACTTGACATTCATAGTATGTGACTCAGCAGTCACTGAAAATTGTTGTTTGTTTGTAACTTGATTTGCAACATCTTCTTCGATAGGCATACCTTCATAATAGTCTACAAATGATTTGTATTCTTCTGGTTCCTTTATAGGTTCAGCCTCATATACTTTTGTATATTCATCAAATTTCACATTTGCACTTTCCACAACTT
This sequence comes from Cupressus sempervirens, assembly GCA_028749045.1. NCBI lineage: Eukaryota > Viridiplantae > Streptophyta > Pinopsida > Cupressales > Cupressaceae > Cupressus > Cupressus sempervirens. The sequence goes on from CM053790.1 coordinate 850,641,544, forward strand.
TGTTAGTGTTAGTATTTAAACACTTATAAGCTTTACTTATTGTGGAATAACCTAGAAATATACATTCTTCACTTTTTTCATCTAGCTTACCATTCCTAAAATCTTTGAAAATATAGTATTTGCTTCCAAATACCTTAAAATATTTTACATTGGGTGACTATCCATACCATAGTTCAAAAGGTGTTGAATGAGTACCTTTCGTAATTTGCACACGATTCAAGGTATAGATAGTTGTACTTACAACTTCTCTCCAATATTTTAAAGCAACATTTTTCTCAATCATTAGTGTCCTAACACACTCCATTATAGAATTGTTCCTCATTTTATAAATTTTATTTTTTTGAGAGGTTCTAGGAGTAGATATTGTTGGAAATATGTCCAATCAATTAGATAAGGTAAGTCATGGTTGTCATTTATGGAAACATATTTGTTTTGTAGATTAGTCATGTTCACTTGTGAACAAGAATTGTCTAAGTATTAGATAGTGTTATAGTAGAAGGAAATTTTGATGATAACAAAATATTCCCTTGGAATACTCATTTGCATAGTTGACTAGAGATGCATGATGTCATAGTGATGATGTATACCAGTGCGCATGTCTATATAATCAACCGAGTTCAAGTTATGAAGGGATTAGTGATGCAGTGATGATACAACACATAATATAGCATATTAGAAGAATAAGTTAATTGATTTGAATAATTTTTTTGATTATTAATTCTTGGTGAGCTAACTCTAAGAATGATTTGTGAGATGACTAAGGAAGAATTTAATAATATGTTTGGTATAAGTAAAGAACTTCATTTGCGAAGTTGTGAGTGAAATATGATGATACTATGTGATCAGTGATTATGAAGTTGATATGATCTTGTGAAATGAGAGTAACAAGTGAATGTGACTTTGTGATATATGATGTCAAGCATTGTTATGCTAGATGTGATACAGATTAAGTTAGATTTGTGAAGTACAAAAAGTATCTCAGAACTGTATGTATACTTATTTCCTGAAGATCTCATTGTATAGTTGCATGTTAGGGTAGTGGGCTCTTCTTGCACATATTTCTATATGATCGACCAAATCCTAATAGGGTTCAAGCAAATCCTACAAGGGTTGAGGCTTCTAACAAGGCCTAGTCTCCTAACAGGGACTCGAGACAATATACATGCTTCATAGACTTCTAACAAGGTCAATATCCTTAATTGGATCTTTTATATAGTGAATCATCTAGTGGGTTTCATTCCCATCGGGGTTTTACCTTGGCCAGGGTTTCCCTAGTTAACAAAATATGGTGTTATGATCTCTCTTTGTCTATGGTTGTTTATACTATTCAGCATTATTGGTTTACTTTCTTATGTATGTGGTCAAGTAATTAATAATATTTAGTTGTGGTTAAAAGGATTGAAAATATTGATTCACCACACCCCCCCCTCTTAGTATTATCTATTTCTAACAATTGCTATCAAAGCCTTGTTATTCAGGAGAGGCTTAACAACTTGAATAAGATCCCTATGGATATGGAACAATAGAGGAAAAATCTTGAAGAAGCACTTGAATAGATTGATCTTCTTACTGATGAAAGAGATGGCCTCAAAGATAGATACAAGGATGCAAAAGCCTACATTAGTGAATTGAAGGACAAAATTGATGACCTGGAATAGAAAGTACCTACTAATTAGACTAGTGATGATGACATTAAAGATCTAAAGAAAGAAAATGAGATCCTAAAACATGAGTTAGAGATAGTTGAACTTAAGTTGAGTCTTAAGAAAAATGGAGGAAAGATTGACTCTAAAGTGAAAGCTAAAAATGTAGATTTGAGTTCCTAGTTAAGAAAAGTAACATGTACATTGCAATCTACTAAATTAGAATATGCAGAATTAGAAAAATACAACACCATTATGAAAGGTGAGTTGGTATAAACCAAGCAGCAACTTGAAAAATTATATACCAGCTGTGATAAGATTGCAGAATAAATATGTGCACGAAGACCTAGTTATGATAAGATTGGACTTGGATTCTTCCTTGGACAATTGACCAAGAAATCTATTGAGAGAAAAGAAGTTGATTCTCCTAAAAGCAATAAGGATCTAAGCAAGATAGACAATACACCCAAGGACAAAGAGAATGCATTTTGAGAAAGATAAAGAATTTGATCAAGTTGTTGTTGGAAATATTTCTAATCAATAAGATAAGGTAAGTCATGGTTGTCATTTATGGAAACATATATATTTTTTAGATTAGCAATGTTCACTTGTGAACAAAAATTGTTTAAGTATTAGATAGTGTTACAACAGAAGGATAGTTTTGATGATAACAAAATATTCCCCTAGAATACTCTTTTGCATAGTTGACCAGAGATGCATGACATCATAATGATGATGTATACTAGTGCGCGTGTTTGTACAATCAACCGAGTTCAAGTTATGAAGGGATTAGTCATGCAGTGATGATATAACACAAAACATAGCATATCAACAGAATAAGTTAATCGACTTGAATAATTTTTTTGATTATTAATTCTTGGTGAGCTAACTCTAAGAATGATTTATGAGATGACTAAGGGAAAAATTACTAATATGTTTGGTATAAGTAAAGAACTTCATTTGCAAAGTTGTTTGAGTGGAATATGATGATAATATGTGATCAATGATCGTGAAGTTGATATGATCTTGTGAAATGTAAGTAACAAGTGAATGTGACTTTGTGATATATGATGCAAAGCATTGTTATCCTAGATGTGGTGCAGATTAAGTTATGTGGAGTCTCTCTTGTGTGAAGAATTATCAATTAGAAGATTTGCAAAGTACAAAAAGTATTTCAAAATTGTATGTATACTTATTTCTTGAAGATCTCATTGTATAGTTGCATTTTAGGGTAGTGGGCTCTTCTTGCACACATTTGTATATGATCCACCAACTCCTAATAGGGTTGAAGCAACTCCTATTAGGGTTGAGGCTTCTAACAAGTCCTAGTCTCCTAACAAGGACTTGAGACAATATACATGCTTCTTTACTCGATGACCCCATTGGAGCATTTTTATGAGTTCTAGAAAATGTTCTTCATGTAGAAGATATCAGAGAATAAATTCACTATAAGATTGAAAGCATAGGTGACTCATAAGTTCATAAGGATATGAAGAAGATGTGCAAAAATGATTTGTCAATGAAACTTGAACATATATTTCTAGAACATCTTAACCTAGTTAAGCATATGTTCTACACGGATTTCAACAATAACAAATGGAAAAGAATAATTCTTAGCAGAGTACATAATGATTTTCTATGGCTTGGAAATTCTATCATTTGTATTGATAATGACCTAATTCACAAGGTCACAGGTTTGAGCAATCAAGGCAGTAATCCAATAAATATTAAGAATGTGCACAAACTTCTTGAGGCAAATCTCTACACATATTTTGATGGGATAAACATGAAAGTAAAGTCAATTCAAGATGATAGAGTGAGACTCATTTGCAAGATTTTGGGATATAAGTATAATCATGGATCTAGGATAGATTCAATCCTTGCAGTATTTCTTCATGTAGCTTACTTGGCAATAAGAGGTGAAGAAGTTAACATGTGTGATATTATCAAAACACAATTGTTGGATAACATATCGAGAATCAATAAATCAAAGAGTGTAGTTTTTAGATTTGAATCCGTGTTAACACACATATTTTTCTATGCTACTAAGAAGTCTCTTGGTATCACAGTTTGGAATGAAAATGAGTACGCAATGCAGCAAATCACTCAAGCTTATAGGTCAAAACCTGAAGTAGTCAAGGACAGTGACATTGATAGAATAATGAAGTCTTTTCAAATAGAAATGAAGAAAAGGTATAGGATACCTCTAGCACTAGTAGAAAAGTATAAGGATGAATTACATTTTATGGTTGAGACAGATTTCACATGTATGGAGGTAGTAGTTCCTCGAGTAAAATTCATTGAACCTATGGGATATGAGATGAGTGAGGAAATAATTGAAGGGTATGCACAGATAATCCTTTTTTTTGAAGTTGATTCTAATTTTCCTAGATGGGGAACATATACTAAAAAAATGAGAGAAGTTAAAACTAGTCGATTAATGAAAGACTCCAAGAAAAAGGTGGACAAAGTTATCAATTCTATCTTGAAAGAATCTGGGATAACTAGGAAAGAATTTGATGAGGTAAAGGGAATAGCTATGGTGAGATTCTAACCCCTACACCCATTATAATGGTAGGACCTACTAAAGAGGTCACAGTTGCCTAAACAATTGCATAGATTCCTATTGTGCCTTATATAGTAGTTGCACAACAACAACCTCTAAGAAAACCAGTAAAGACAAAAGAGGCATCTGCTACAAGAAAGTCTACAAGGATCATAACCCCTCCTAAAAAGAGAGTGAAGTAGACTACTAGTGGCCCAAGAAAAAGGAGAAGAGCTTTACATATTAGCTCATCTAAATTTGAGGAAGAGACTGGCGAAAAACTAGTTGAAGCAGCCAATCAAGAAGTTAAAACATCAGTAGGGTGAAAAGCATGGAAGCCTAAGGTATAAAATCTAAACATGCAAATCATTAATGATAACAATTTTGTATAGTTGAATAAATACTATGATTTGTATAATAACATGGATAGGAGGCTAGAGAATGTTATAGTTAGGAACATGATTCTAAAAGATAAGAGATTTGATAGTATAAAAGGGCAGATATTCAAAGATTTGTATAATAGATTGCTAAATAGAAAGAGTAGAGTTGTAGAAGAAGATAAACAAATAAGAATAAATATGGTGAGAAAGTTATGTTTTGTAAATAATGAGGAAGATATAAAAGAAATTTTGAAAGGTATAGTACATTATTGAGACATAAGAAGAGATCCATTCTCCTCATGGAAGGAAATTATGAGGAAGTTAACAAGGAAACTCATGAGGCTATAATTTCATTCATGTCTACTATGCCCAAAGTAAGTACATAGCCAAAAGAAGCCAACCAAACACTAGAGGAGAGTGCATAGTCAAAGAAAGATAGTACTATAGCTTGTAGTCCTCATAGTTTTGAACTAGTAGCAACACCTATCAATCGACTTGATTGTCATTGATGTTTCTATATTCAGTAGTTGATATCATCGGTAACTAGTTTGTAACAGACAGATGTTGTAGTCGACGAGTAAATAGTTTGTAGTAGACATAATGTTTGTAGCTGACAAACTCCTTTGAGAAGGTTTGACATATAGTATTTATATCCCATCTAAAATCATTGTAAATCATATCTTATCACCAGTGATGTAATTGGTTGGCATATACGAATAATCTAAAGAGTTCTACTATAAACATGTGGCACCATTTCTAGATGAACCTAGAAGGTTGGAGGAATGAAGATTAATGCCAAATCATCTTAACAAGGATCAAAATAAGGCTAAGGGAAAAGATGGAATTTGTACTACACAATAAAATTTAATTCTGGCATAGCAAGCCGAATGCTGAAGGAGATTCTAGAAGATTGCCGACGAAAATCAGAGCATGAAAGAATTATTGGAGGAAACTTGACAGTGGGTGGAATTGGTGGAACCACGGGAGGAGTTTTTAAATTTGTGTTCACCAAGGGAAGAGAATCCAGATGAAAGAGCATTGACTTGCATAGCTTGGAGTGTCGATGGAGCAAGAGTTTGGAGTGAACTCTTCGTTCGAAATACACTTCCGCAGGGGACAACTTCAAAAAACCCTTCTTCTCCAAGGTTTGAAATTGTTGAGTCCATCGATGTGGGAGTGTAGTCTGCCAATGTGGGAGAACAGTCTGCTAGTGTGGGAGTGCAGTCTGCCGGTGTGGGAGAATAGTCCACTAGTGTGTGAGTGTAGTTCATCGGTGTGGGAGACCAGTCCACTGGTGTGGGAGAACAGTCCATCAGTGTGGAAGTGTAATTCATCAGTGTGGGAGAATAGTCCATTAGTGTGGGACTGCAGACCATCGGTGTGGGAGTGAACAATGCCAGTATTGTAGGACCAAGCAATGCCTGTTTATAGAAACCAATCGTGATGGCAGGACCAAAAGAAAAACTATCAAAGTTCGATGGCAATGGTATGATTGATCCCATTCGACACTGCAAAACATGTGAAATGATTTGGAGGGAAAATGGGATAACTAATGAAGATGACTAGATGAGACAATTTTTGGTCACCCTACGAGGAGTGGCAATTGACTAGTTTACTAGTACAGATTTGCAAAAGCTAGACAATTGGAATAATATTAAAAAGGATTTTCTGGCCGAATTTAAACTGTTGCATGATGATAATGAAATTGTTGGTGAGATCTTCAATACCAAGTAGGGGAAGAATGAAACTGTCTGTGTCTATGCCATGAAATTAAAAGATTTTATTAATAAAATAGATAATAAGCTAGCAAACAGACTTTAGAAAAGATGGTTTGTGGAAGCCCTATGCTCGAAGTTGTAGAAGAAAATGAAAATAGTGCCACCGTCATCATACATGGAAGCTTATAATAGAGCATTGAACCTCAAAAGTGAGCAAAAGATAAAGAAGAAGAAGAAGACTAGCTTGTTTGATTTCGTTGACGATGAGCCTTTTAGAGAAGATAGTAGTGACGATGAAGGCAGTAGCAAGAAGGTTCACGCCCTATAGAAGGACATGATCTGCATGATGGAGTTAAAAAATATGCATAAGGATACAAAGAGCAGTGAGCTATGGTGCATAGAGTGTAAGATTGACAGTCATACTAAAGGATCCTGTCCAAAGAACCAATTTTGTGACATTTGTCAAATCATGAGCCATTCGACCAAGGAATGTCCCTTTAATATGAAGACTAGAGGATCTCCATAGGTACTTCTTACATAGGAGGCATCCCCGTCAAGTAGTAGCAAAAATACCAATAAAGCTAGTGCTACATCAGGAGGATAGAGGAATAATAGAAGAGGGAAAAACAACAACAATGCGAATAATAACAATAATAATGGTGAGAGGAGTCAAATTCAGTATGATGCAAATAGATGGCCAATTGTTCAATGTCAAACATGTAATTTGTGGGGTCATTTTTCACAAGATTGTACAATGGAAAACACATTGAAATTATTATGCAGTTGGTTCAGACCTGGTGATCATGACGATGCCAAATGTCCAAAATCTGGAGTCAACTTGATCACTATCAGGATAGCTAAAGAAGAGGTGTTGGTGATTACACAGAGGCAAGCAAGATAATACCCAGACCCCATTGAAGAAAAAAGGAAATTTGCAAAAGCACAGGCGGAGGTTGAAAAAGTATCCCAAGAAAAAACATCTTAGTTGAAGGACACCACCGACACTTCAACAAGAAACTCTACGAAACAAAACATCATACAACAAATTTTATAAATAGAAGTACATGTCAAGATGAATGATTTGCTGCTTACAATGCCCCAGCTTTGATCTACTCTCACAAATATTGCACTAGCTTCGAGGATATCAGGAGAACAACGTAGAGGGAAAGAAATTGCTGTAGGCAGAGAAGACCAAATGTTGCTAGCCCTCACATCCAGACAACATCTGATGGTCATCGAAATAGGGATCCTCAGAAATGTTCTCATAGACACAATAGTTGATAGAGGGTCTGACATAAATGTCTTATTGGAGGAGACCTAAAAAAAGTTGGGACAACCAACATTGTGGCCCCCTACATTTCAGTTGCTCATAGTGAACCAGCATGGCATCAAACCTCTAGGTGTTCTCATGGCATAGCTGATGAAAATTGGCACACAACCATTCCTGATGGACTTTGTCATGATCCTATTGAAGAGAAAAGGATACGATGCCATCCTTGGCCACAGATGGCTTATTCAAGCTAGCATTAAACATGACTGGAAGAAAAACACTTTATCACTTGAAAGCAAAGGGAGCAAATTTGTCATTAATTTGCACACCCAGATGGTGGGGGAAGAAGCTTTGTCCTCAGATTTTGAAGTAGAAGATGAAGGGAGGCAGTGTATGGAACTAGATCAGGAGGGAGTTCTATGATTGGAAGGAAGATTAACAGATGATGATATGGATTCTGTCAACAGTCTTTACCACTGGCAAATAGAAGACTACAAACTCTTTTCGAGTTGTAATATGCTAAGGGTTGATGAAGGTAAAAAAAAAGAAGAAAATGAGTGTCCAAAGGAATACAGAGAAGTGGATGAAGAAAATGAGGTTACAGCTAAAGAAGGGGAGGACATACAATACAAACCTAGAAAAAAAAAAAATTCTACCACCCGAAACATAGTGAACAGACCGCATGGAAAGAAAGGGTTGCAATGCACCATAAAATTAGTTGAAGGGTGTCGACAGTAACAAAATAATCTAGATGTGCGATGACCATAGACATAGTGGGTGATGGAGGTGACATAGAATAGACATAAGGCATGGCATGGAAAACATCTCAAACTCAATAGGTTTCAGCCGAGGTAGTTGGTTCTCAAGTACGATAGTTGGAATGAAATCAAACCAAAAGAGTTTAAGGCCAGATGGGTTGGACCATATTAGATTTGAGAGGTCAATGAAAATGGAGTGATAAAGTTCAGGATGTTGGATGGGCAAGAGGCACCTCACGCAGTGAATGGATCTAATTTGAAAATATACCATGCCAAGAAGTCTTTATTGTCGTTGCAAAAGGATCAAATGACTTCCTTGTCATCGTCGTTGTAGAATGACAACACCTAGAGGAAAAATTAAGGTGCTGTATTTTTTTTGTTTGAGAAAAAAAAAAAAACTAAAAATAAATAAATAGGCAGAGTGTGCCATGGGCAAGCTATCCATGGAAGGTGTGGGCACTTTTCCATGGGCATCTGTCCACAGAAGGTGCCTCATGAGAACCTATCTGTAGGCACTTGTTCACGGGCATCTGTCCATGAAAGGTGCCCCGTGGGCACTTGTCTGTAGGCAAGTAGTCCAAGGGCACTTGTTTGTGAGAAAGCATTTCTGTAGCCTGTGGGATTTCTTTTTATTTTCTTAGCAAGGACATTTCCTTGGCATGTGCAAACTCCCATGGATGACACCATTGAAGAAGATTGATAAACTGTTGATTATAATGATCACTCTTAGAGCTTATTTTGCTACTTGTGTATGGCTTTTTTGTGAAAGTTTTGCAATAGCTTGTTAGGAGGCAACATTGGGCTGGACCTATGCTTACTGTAAATCCTATAGATTGTTTTGTTCGCCAGAATTAAAAAAATTGCAGTTTCCCATGGACTTCTCTTCCGTGCGTAGAGCTTGTTTTTGTGCCATGGACCCCCATTTTTTTGTTGTCTTTAGTGTAGTTCTTCATTCCAACATATCTCTTCACCTTTTCACATGCATCTTTCCTTCTATGGGCATCTTCCTTCCATGGGCATCAATTATCCCTACAAATCATTCCTATCACAATCTTTCCATGGGTATCTTATTCTATGAACCTCTCACAAGGTTATAGTCTATTCTTCGAGGTGTGTTGAGTTCGGTAGAAAGAAGGTGATAGAAAGTTTTGTTATTAAAAAAAAAAGATGACAAATTCAAATTGTTTGGAATAAGTAATAGTTGATGCAAAAGGGAAAGGGAAGTATCAGTGGTTTCTAGAAAGAATGTAGAATCAACATGAAGTGATAAAAATGGCGAGGGTACTACCCCTCGACCTTGCTGGGGGTGTTACCCCCTGGACCCCTAATTGTTGCAAATATCAGTCATGGGAGTTTGACTAGTTGAGAATACATGGAGCTGCTGCAGGCATGGAGTGTTTGTGTACTAGAGGCACTTGGAGTAGGTGTTGGATGTGAAGTTGTCTTGGTGGATGCATAGAGAGCTCGAGAGGAGCTGATCATCCAGTTGGCGGCAGTGCAACAACACTTGGCTCAGGGTACCTAGGACTTGGAAGTAGAGAAAGCAACACTAATGGCTATCAAGGTCAACTTGAGGAGACAATATTGTGTTAGTAGAAGCTACAGATGCAACGGGATGAATTTGGAACTGTTGTGATAGAAGTAGCTTTATTTTTTTGTAGTCACTCTGTTAATGTATTTTGTTTGTTAATTTGTCTCAAATATTTTGTTAGTCATTAGGAGATGAATTTTTGTTTTAGGAGGAATGATGTCAGCTGACTTGATTGTCGTTGATGTTTCTATATTTTGTAGCCAACGTCATCGGTAACTAGTTTTTAGCAAATAGATGTTGTAGCCGATAGGTAAATAGTTTGTAGCAGACATAATGTTTGTGGTAGACAGACTCCTTCGGGAAGGTTCGGAAGATAGTATTTATATCCCATTTGGGATCATTGTAAATCATATCTTATCACCAATGATGTAATTGGTTGGCATATGCAAATAATCTAAAGAGTTCTGTTGTAAACAACACCAAGCTCTTCACCACACATCGCTATTGGCAGAAAATCTATGCAAATAGATAACACCAAAGTGACAGTTGACAAAATAGAGGATCCATTCAAGGATTTTGGTGCCAAAATTGTTGGTAATATTGTGGATTATAGTAGCTTTGATGAAGAAAAGGATCAGGAGCCTACTAGAGAAGATGCACAGATGATGGAAATTAGCACTGAAGTAGGTACCCGAGTGTACCTTTGACAACAATAGTAGCAATATGAATTTCCACTCCACCTACCTATGTAGCAGTAGAAAAAATTCAATCTAATGAAGAATATTGTCATGTCCCCTTTTCAAATAATTAAAAAAGAAAATCTTTGCTAAGGCAGGCAGGCCCAAAAAAGTGAAGTTTCGAAAAAAGGGGGTTAATCTTTGGAAACAGTTGGACTAATAAATGAAAATTATTATTCAAATAAGTTTCATTAACCTCTCTTGGACGTGAGTTACAGTTATGCCCTCTTTTAAGGGGGTTGGAGGCATTTTGGGCTCATTCCAGAACTTGATTTTTGCTCATTCTTTGTTATTCTTCAGAGGCTGCCAAACCTGTGGAGAAGGAGACCCAAGAATGGGAGTTTGCAGGTTTCCAGGGAGACCCAAAAATGGGAGTTTGCAGGTTTCTAGGAAGGCTAAGGATGGGAGTTTGAAGCCATTCCATGTGCATGCTCATACAGAGTATGCCTTTGTGCTGAACAGTGCAGATTTGTGAGTTTTCGGGTGTGTTTTTGTATGAGTTTGGTGTTTACAGTTGAGTATTTCATATCAGTTTGGGTTGCTGCTGTATATCAGACTTTTAAATGTTAAAATAGAGCTGAATATATATATTGGGACATGATTAAACTTCTAAGATAGATTATTAGTGTTTTGTGGTGTTTCCGGGCATATTTTGTGCTATTTCGGGAGCCCGATGAGCATAGTTTTGGTCCTACATTTTCAAGCTGTTGTGTACAGGCTATACGGATCTGGAAATGTCAATTTGTAGGCTGTTATGCTGCTGAAAGTTTTGTAAAAATTTCCATTTTCAGATTCATTAATAATTTGTGAAGTTGTGAAGCTTTTAGCACTATTTTCAGCATACCCAATTTGGGGTTTCTTGAGGAATTTGGTGGATCTTTGGGATATTAGCTGTTTGATTTTAAAGATCTGATTAGAGGTTGGAAATATCATATAAAAATAGTAAAGGAACATTTCAGTGGTATCAGAGCCATGATCTTGCCAGCCTGAGGGTTTGTAGAAGTTGCAGGTCAATTTTGACAACTACCCAGATCTTGCATTTCAGTTTTTAGAACTACCCAAATCTTGCATGCCATAATTTATGGTTGCATGTTGCTTCTAATCAGATGCATGTCAAAATTTATGGTTTCATGCTACTTCAAATCATTTTCATGTTAGTTCTTGGTGAATTTGGTGGTTGTAGAAGTTTGCATTTCAGTTTTGACAAGTACCCAAATCTTGCATATCAGTTTTGACAACTACCCAGATCTTGCATGTCATAATTTGGTGGTTGCATGTTGCTTCTAATTAGTTTCATGTCAAAATCTATGGTTTCATGCTACTTCTAATCATTTTCATGTTAGTTCTTGGTGAATTTGGTGGTTGTAGAAGTTTGCATGTCAGTTTTGACAACTACCTAGATCTTGCATGTCAGTTCTGACAACTACTCAGATCTTGCATGTCATAATTTGGTGGTTGCATGTTGCTTCTAATCAGTTGCATGTCCAAATCTATGGTTTCATGCTACTTCTAATCATTTTCATGTTAGTTCTTGGTGTTTGAAGAAGTTATATCCTATTGGGGTTACACTCGACTTTATCCAGAATGGACAGGTATAGTACAGAGTCTCAGAGGAAACGATCTTGGACAATTGATAGCTAGAGTCAAAATAGTAGAAAGGATGGTTATTTAGACATTTGAGATAAACTTATGAAAGTAAGGCATGACATGTCTAAATAGTTGGTTGAGCACCACCATATAATGAATGACATGTTATCTGACCCAGCTAAGGTGGATAAGTTGACTGAATTTCTATTTCACAAATTTTCTCACAGGACAGATGACACAATTCCCAAGAACTTGCATGAGGAGTTTGAGAAACTAGCTGATAGCCAGGTAGAGGTCTTAGATTCTACTCTGCCACAGGAGGTGGTGGGAAGGGATATTACACAAATTGATAGTAACGGTCAACTTGATACTCAAATTGAGACAATTGTTTACAGGTCATCAAAGGGTGATGCCACAGGTATTCAAGATGGTATAGTTACAACAGGCAGTGACTATAGTGTAGTGGGTTCAGATGATGATTATGAGGATGTTGTTGTGCAGGATGGTGAGATACCTGGTAGATATGAGCAAACATTGAGCATTCATGACTTTGCTGAGAAAGAGTACCAGACACAGTTAGATGCTTCATCACATGAGGTTGAGGCTGGTAGTACTTCACATGATTTGTCCAGCCAGCTGAAGGTGAACAAAGATAGTAGTGTGACTTCATTATCTCATCATGACAGGTATGTGGAGTTAGTTGGTATTGGTCATATTACTCAGGTGAGGAGTTTGCTTGAGTTACCAGTTGATTCTAGTTTACGGATATGGACTCGAGATTGTTATATTGGCATTTGGGATTCAGTTGACTGGAGATCTTTAACACTTTTTGGTAGCAGTGTTTGTTTGGGTGCTATCATGGATTTGATTAGCAGATTACATGGTGTTGTCTTTTCTTATGCCAGTATCTTGTCTGATGTTGGTATTAGTTTTTATACACCAATGTTGGGCTTTGTTCATATATCCAGTCGGCCATACTTGCTGGAATGTGTTGATGATATTTCATATTTGGCAGTGTGTATAGATGAGTCCCAGGATCATATTGGCATTGATGACATCCAGAAGGATGCAATGGGCAGTTTTGAAGACTTAGTTTCCTTGGGTATAGAGGAGTTGGACAGCAATGCTAATGTTTTTGATACTCCGTATGTTGATATGAGCTTTAGATTTGATTCACAGGATATGGATGGTAATACTCTAGAGACTAGTAACTTTGAGGACACTCCTTCAGACAGTGCATCAGAGGAGGTTTGTAGGAGACAGTCAAGCCAGTGCCATCATGTGTCTAATCAGTTGAGAGTTAGTGACCAAGACATTGCTATCACTTGCCAACATTTCGATGCTGCTCATCAGTTGTTAGCAGTTTATGGATGGGGTTCTCCTACTAGTGATGAGAAGGGAGGAAGTTATCTTTCCTTGACAGAGATCCACTCTTTATGGGAGGCTATTCGGATTTTGAGACAGAATTATATGCAGTTGGTAGCCGACAGAGATTATCTTATGGAGTGGGGCAGTACAACATATGATGCATTGTTGGCCAAGGAAGATGAGGTGAGTGATCTTACTGAGCAGCTTGAGGTGACTTTTGAGATTCTTGAGAGTACACAATTGGCTCTCAAGGAGTCACAGTTTCATTTGGCTAAGGTGACCATGGAGTTAGAGCAACTACAGTCTTTACCTGATTCTATACAGTCACAAGCTGTGGTGTTTGGTGATCCGAGGATGACCATGGACGAGATTGTTAGAGACAGTGGAGATGGGGATGCATCCATCCTTGATACTAACATTGGCATATCAGGTTCATTCCCACTAGAGTTAGGTTCAATTGAGTTGGGTGCTATAGCAGATTTTTGTGGTGTGCCTGACATGGTGGTGACCTCTAGTACTAATGGCATGAAGACTAGAGATGTTGTATCAAAGACCATGTGTGATGTTGGTGAGCTGATAGTTGGCATGGTTCGTACTAGTAATACTACTCCCTTTGCAATGTCTTCAGAGGTAGTAGTCAGTTCCAACTTGGTTAATGATCGATTGCAGTTAGTTACATCTAGATTGCAGTCTAAGCCACTGACTGAGATTGGTGCATTCTATCGGCATTACACTGTGAGGTATGCTCATCTATCTACCTTTGATGACCATGTTGATGAGATGATGATACAGAGATGTACTTTGGTTCCTAGTGCTTATCATCAGTTATGGGATAGTTTGATGCCTCGGGATGAGAGTTGTGATGGGCATGACATGGTGATAGGTCTTGAAATTGACAGGTTGATAATACATGACTTAGAGCAGGTGTTTTGGAGTGATGCTTTAGTAGGTGTTGTTATTGATTCTACTCCTTTGGCTATGACATCTCTTGACTTAGCTGGTGATCAGTCACAATGGGTTGTATCACTTCTTCATGGTGAGCTGTTGACTGAGGTTGGTTTTTTTTATCAACATTATATTGTAGGGTATGTACATCAGTTAGCATTTGATCCTTGTGCTAAGGAGTTGATGGAAGACAAATTTGGTTTGGATTCCATTTCTTACTCTTTATCTTGTAATGTCTTTTCACCATCAGCAGTGTATGGGAGTTATGGTTATGAGATAGTGGCTGATGATTTGCAGAGTTGTGTTGACTGCAGGAGTTGTACAGTGTGTGGATTCTCCATACTTGGTACAGTTTCATTCGAGAGGGTTCACCATTGTTGCAAAGTTGGATTGTACATTCCATATAGGCCAGTGAGATGCGTTGATGGTATTTACTATGTTGGTAGTTTGATTTGTCCACTTTACTTGGGTTCTGATGTTCTAAGAGTTTGTGCCTCATGGGTTTTTGATTGTGGTAGTGGTGATATCGGAGTTTGGTTGAGCTATAATTGTCAATTTGATTATGGATTCCTCTTGGTCATATTGCAGAGGATATTACAGGAGCCTGTGTTAATTGGTAGTAGTATAGTTCATGACTACATTTGGGATCCAGGTGGATTGATTGGTTTATTGTTCAGCCATTGCTTGAGGAAAAGAAATGATTGGGAGGGGAGGACTTGTCATGTCCCCTTTTCAAATAATTAAAAAAGAAAATCTTTGCTAAGGCAGGCAGGCCCAAGAAAGTGAAGTTTCGAAAAAAGGGGGTTAATCTTTGGAAACTGTTGGACTAATAAATGAAAATTATTATTAAAATAAGTTTCATTAACCTCTCTTGGACATGAGTTACAGTTATGCCCTCTTTTAAGGGGTTTGGAGGCATTTTGGGCTCATTCCAGAACTTGATTTTTGCTCATTCTTTGTTATTCTTCAGAGGCTGCCAAACCTATGGAGAAGGAGACCCAAGAACGGGAGTTTGCAGGTTTCCAGGGAGACCCAAAAATGGGAGTTTTCAGGTTTCTAGGAAGGCTAAGGATGGGAGTTTTAAGCCATTCCATGTGCATGCTCATACAAAGTATGCCTTTGTGCTGATCAGTGCAGATTTGTGAGTTTCCGGGTGTGTTTTTGTATGAGTTTGGTGTTTACAGTTGAGTATTTCATATCAGTTTGGGTTGCTGCTGTATATCAGACTTTTAAATGTTAAAATAGAGCTGAATATATATATTGGGACATGATTAAACTTCTGAGATAGATTATTAGTGTTTTTGTGGTGTTTCCGAGCATATTTTGTGCTATTTCGGGAGCCCGATGAGCGTAGTTTTGGTCCTACATTTTTGAGCTGTTGTGTAAAGGCTATACGGATCTAGAAATGTAAATTTGTAGGCTGTTATGCTGCTGAAAGTTCTGTAAAAATTTCCATTTTCAGATTCATTAATAATTTGTGAAGTTGTGAAGCTTTTAGCACTATTTTCAGCATACCCGATTTGGGGTTTCTTGAGGAATTTGGTGGATCTTTGGGATATTAGCTGTTTGATTTTAAAGATCTGATTAGAGGTTGGAAATATCATACAAAACCAGTAAAGGGACATTTCAAAGATGAAGAAAACCATCTTATATCTTCTCTGAGAAAATTTCTTGAGAAGAAGAAATTAGTTAAGTCAATTGAGAAAAATTTGACTACAATTTTGGACAAGATGGAGAAGGTAATAATCCCTATTGACACCCCAATAGATATTAAAAAGCCTACAAAAATTTTGTGCAAGGCTTTTGATGATGAGTTCACTAGACTCATGAATGTGGCTACCATTCAAGCACAGACTAGGCTTGATGGTAAACTTCTAAACATCATGTGCACTAATATGAGAAATGATATAGAAACTTTGAATATATGTACCAAAGCACTAAAGAAATGTATAGAGGAAGGAAAAAAAGCTTATGCTAAGTGAAACTTAGCATAAATTCATTTGAAAGAATTTGATGATCAGATCAAGGAGAAAGTGACTGAGCTTCAAACAATCATTGACAACCTTTTGAAGAAGAATAAGAAAGTAGACACAATTGAGCATTCAATATAGCTACTTCATGACAATATAAGGGAAATCCAAGTAGAAAAAGAGAAAACTCTTAAGAGATTCACTCTTCTAAGACAAGACTTGTTCCCATAAGTAACATTGAGCTAGAAAATCAATTGGAAGAATGCTTGTCTGCAAAATATTCATATGAAAAGTTTGTGGCTACAAACTTGAATGCAATAGAAGTGGAAGAATATTCTTTATGTGTGCTTATCACTGTATCTGATTTACTGAAGGATAGTTGGAAGAAACACTTTGAGCAATTAAAGACCAATTTTATTGATTGTTTTTCCAAGTTTTGATATGCGACCACCAAATTTTTGTTAGTTTCTTTTTGATACTTTTTTCATTGATGTCAAAGGGGGAGATATATGAAAATTATAATTGTAATTGTAAGGGGGGGCAATAAGTTTTAGTAGGAGTTGTAAGGGATGTAACTATTTCATAATATGAATATAATGTTTTTCTTTCTATATTATGGTTATTTATTTTGATTGGTATGACAACATGTTTGAGACTTAGCCAATTTTTCCAAAATGTTGCCATCAATGCCAAAGGGGGAGATTTTTGGCAATATGTCCAATCAATTAGATAAGGTTAGTCATGGTTGTCATTTATGGAAACATATTAGTTTTTCAGAATAGTTATGTTCACTTGTAAAGGAAAATTGTCTAAGTATCAGACAGTGTTATAGCAGAAGGACAATTTTGATGATAACATAATATTCCCTTGGAATACTCTTTTGTGTAGTTGAGTAGAGATGGATGATGTCATAATGATGATGTATACTAATGTGCATGTCTGTATAATCAACCAAGTTTGAATTATGAAGGGATTAGTGATGCAATGATGATGCAACGCAGAATAAAGCATATCAACAAAATAAGTTAATCAACTTGAATAATTCTTTTGATTATTTATTCTTGGTGAGCTGACTCTAAGAATGATTTTTGAGCTAACCAAGGAAGAATTTACTAATATGTTTGGTATAAGTAAAGAACCTCATTTGCAAAGTTGTGTGAGTGGAATATGATGATAATATGTGATTAGTGATTGAGAAGTTGATATGATCTTGTGAAATGAGAGTAACAAGTGAATGCAACTTTGTGGTATATAATGCAAAGAATTGTTATGCTAGATGTGATGCAAATTAAGTTGTGCTCAATCACTCTTGTGTGAAGAATTATCAATCAAAAAATTTGAAAAGTACAAGTATCTTAGAACTGCATGTATACTTATTTCCTGAAGATCTCATTGTATAGTTGCATGTTAGAGTAGTGGGCTCTTTTTGCACATATTTGTATATGATCCACCAACTACTAACAACCTTGAAACAACTCCTAATAGAGTTGAGGCTTCTAACAAGGCCTAGTCTCCTAACAAGGACTCGAGACACTATACATGCTTCATAGACTCCTAACAGGGTCAATATCCTTAACCGAATCCTTTATATAGTGAATCATCTAGTGGGTTACATACCCACCGAAGTTTTCCCTTGGCTAGGATTTCCTTAGTTAACATAATATGGTGTTATGATCTCTCTTTGTGTATGGTTGTTTATACTATTTAGCATTATTGGTTTACTTTCTTATGTATGTGGTAAAGTAATTAATAATATTTAGTTGTGGTTAAAAGGATTGAAAATATTGATTCACCCCCCCCCCCCCCCCCCCCCCCCCCCTCTCAGTATTATCTATTTCTAATAGATGTCTATCTTTTGATTCCTTTGTCATTAGAAAACATCTCAAACTCATTTGATGTAAATTCTCCTCTTTTGTTAGATCTCAAACATTTTAGACTTTTACCTATTTCCTTGTCAACTCTTGCTAAGTACCACTTAAACTTTTGGAAAGCATCAGATTTATGTTTCAGAAACATAACTATCATCATTCTAGAATAATCACCAACAAGTAGCATAATGTACTTATCTCCTTTATAGCTTTGCACTTCCATTGGTCTACACAAGTTAGTATGAAAAATCTCTAGTATTTCTTTAGAGATATGAGTTTTACTTTTAAAACTTGACTTTGTCATCTTGCCTATCTGACATTGTTTGCACATTATATTGTTAGGCTTCTTCAACTTAGGCAAACCTCTAAATTTTCTCATGTTACTGATACTAACCAAGTTATCAAAATTAACATGACATAACCTCTTGTACCATAGACACACATCATCACATTCTACAACTAAACAAGTAGCATCCTCTATATCAAGGTAGAACAGATTACTTCTAGTTTGATCACCCTTTCCAATCAGCTTTCCACTCAGTGTGATATATCTTAGCAATCTTATTTTCAAACTCAACCTTACATCTTGGATTATTTAAAATTATGACACACTCAACAAATTATGGTTAAATCCTTCAACATAGTAAGCATTGTCACATAAAATCTTTTCTGTGAGCTTGATAGAACCTTTTCCTTTTATCAAACACTGTGCATCATTACCGAATCTTACATTATTTCCATCATAACAATTCAAGGTAATGAACTTGCTTTTATCTCCAGTCATGTGATGTGAACACCCACTATCAATGATCCATCTGTCATTCTTTTTCCCAAAAGACACAAGTGTAGTTGCCTCATCTTCATTAGATTTTTCCTTCATTGCAACATACACCACTTCATCATCATGATCATCAGATTCATCTCTTATTTCCTCTTCAACAATGTATCAAGACTTCTTGCCTTTTTCTTCATAACCTTTTTTATCTTCATCTCCTCTAATTTTGTACTTGTCACCACCTCTATAGTTCTTCTCTAAACATCTAGCAGCAATATGACCAACCTCATTGAAATAGAAATAAATGATAGGTAGTTTACCTTTAAAATTGTCTTTACCTCTATGAAATCTCCTTTCCAGTAGTGCTTCAAGTTGATCTACATCTTCCTCATCTGTATCACTATCACTAGACACATATTTTGTCTTTTTCTTCTTCTTCTTCTCATCAGGTTCCTTAATGACAACTTAGCTTTGAAAAAAGATTCAATATTTTTAGGTTTTTAATTATCAAAATTAGATAGCTCAAAAGAAGTGAGCCTACCTACCAAACCTTCAAGAGTTAGATCATTCCCTGCTACACATCTTAGTTCTTGTATTGGAGAAACTCTAATATCATAGATGGGTAATAGTGTTCTCAAAACTTTTCTCAGTATAGTACCATCACCTATTTTACTAGTAGCTGCTCTTATTGCACTAAAAACATCTTTTATCCTAGAGAAATATTGAGCAATATTTTTACCTTCTTGCATTCTCATATCATCAATCTTACCTCTGAGACATTCAACTTTGGCTCTTAGGACATTCTTGTCACCTCCATAGATGGTGTGTAGAGCATCACACATTTTATTTTCACTGTCACATCCTTTGATATACTCAAAATCAGCATAGCTTAGAGAAGAGGCAATCTCCAACATTGCCTGGTTGTGTTTTTCTTCTTTTTTAGATCTTCAGTAGTTAAGACTCCTTCAGGATCAACATGCTTAATAGAAATGGTATATTGCACATGATCTTCAAGTCCTCCAAGGTGTAGCTTCATTAGAATTTTCCATGTAGGAAAGTTATCTCTATTAAGCTTGGGTACTTCTCTTTTTGACATCTTGATCTTTGTGCTTCTAGTACCTTCAAAAGAGTCCTCTTAAGCAAATGGCTTTGATACCAATTCTTGAAATTCTTTAGAATGACTTGCGGGGGGGGTGTTGGTGAATTAGTTATCCAAGGTCTAGATGTACTATTAAAACTTTTCACATCTTAGTGAACCCATAAAACATTTTCATCATGCATTCATCCATAAGATTATGCAATCACTTAAAACTTATAGGTTACTATCAAATAAATTTGTAGAAATGTAAACATGAAACATAATAGATTAAATAACACACTTGACACAATGATTTACGTGGAAAACCAATTTGTGAAAAACCACTAGTAACATGCTACTCTTTCACACTCTTTTGAAATGATGCCCTATGAAAGGCCAACCTTGTTAAAGGTTACAATAAACATTGTTAAATGTGACCCTATTAAAGTATTTCAACCACCTTGTTAGGAGTGAGCCTTGTTAGAGGACTTTAGACCATTCACTTGGAATGTCACCCAGTTAAAGGATTTACAAATGACTGTTAGGTCAACCTTAATCCAAAGAATTTACCCTAGACTAATACAATTGTTAGAGAGTAATAATAAGGCTTGATTTGATAACAACTTACAACTCTATTTGTAGATTACAGATCTCTATTTTAGTCCTCCATTCTACTTCGCTTTCACACACTTTAGCTTTGATAGCTTGTTCACCCTTCAAGCATCCATACCCTTAAGCCTTCTTTCTTTTCTTGACAATGTAGTCTCTTCTCTTAGGTCACTAAATGAAGCAATACCTTAGACTCCTTTTCTTCTTTAGGTTCTCACACATGACAACCTTTGGTTCTGACTAGCTACCTTTATAAATAGAGAGTTAAGATATTTTTCCATTTATCCTCCATCATCCAATTTAGGGTTAGGACAGAGTAGGTAGGATTCAATGAATCCACCCCTTATAGAAACTTCTCCTTAAATCCTCTTTAAATTTTCCTAAAAATGGTTTACCATGCATTCTGTGCCACCCACTCATCAATCTTATCTTCCATACAATTCACATAATCCAAGAAATCAACTTTCACAACTCAGATCCATCGAATTCATGATCTTTCTAATAATAATGACACTTGGCATTAACTACCTTCTGATGCTTAGCACATACTGTGTTTCTCAACATCTACTGTAAAATCACTCGACACGAACTAAATTTTACTAGTGCTCAAAATTAACTATGCTTAGCTCCAACTGATCTTCTGCTGAGCTTGCACTAACTTTTCTCGACACATACTATCCACTCGGTCAAGCTTGGTAGACTAAATTCATTTAACTTGTTCTTCTAAACTTACTTAGTGTAACCAACCTTTGTAACCATAAGTAGATTACTAATGCACTATGATATCACTATCTTAACTGATTCTTGGACTCCTTTTTTATATCATAACTCAACCTTTCCTCTAGGTACTATTGTTACATCATTTGATCGAATCCTCTTCATCAATCAAACAAGTGATAGTACTTAAATCATATAAAAAATTGTCTTACTAGCAAATAGTAGGTTTGGCATCAATGCCAAAACAATTATTGAAACACATTTATCATACTTGTATCAATATGTTTTCAACAAGGCTATGTTAACATTAATAAACTACTAATGTACCTTAAAAAATTAGCAAGAGCCTTCTTACCTAACGAATTGTACTATATATTACTAAAAATAAAAATCCTTGTAGAAGATTAAAATTACTTCTCTTTTTCTAATCAGTAAATCAAATTAAATAGACTTATCTATTTCCAGTAAGTAAATCAGGGAATATCTATATGTTTAGATGCACCTATCCAATGAACTGGGTTAGAATATATATATATATATATATATATATATATATATATACATACATACATACATATACATACATACATATAAGCACATGATTACAATTAATTACAAATTTGAGATTGAATTTTTGGGACATGGTACACATATTCTAATTGCACCTAGATTGAGGTCCATGGACAAATCTGATAATTGGAGCTGGATATATACCACAATAACATGATAAGAAGCTACTATATTCTAACTATTGTAGTTCACAAATTTTGAGATTGTGGGAAAATGTTTACCCAGTCTACTCGTAGATGGATGAAATACTTAGATTAATCTTGATAGACAAATCAAGTCATTATGGAGAAAGATGAAGGTTATTTTGAAAGTTATTATTAAAACCTATGTATGCATTTGACATTTATAAGATACCACATGTTAGTAAAAATATTGGCATTTATCTCTATATTTAATTTATTTGTCCATGGTGGGGAGTTACTCAGTGTTTATTGCCCACAAATTGGAGATGACATTTTAAAAATGTTATTACCTTTCTCCATATTGTGCATGAATTTAATAAACATTCATATGTAATAAGGATCCAATTTTTCCCCAAAACTTATGGTCTCATATTTGGGATTGATGTTTATAGGTAAACAACATCTAATCTAGTCTAGTTAGTACAAACATTGAGACTAATGACTATTCACAAATCTTATTGTTTAGAAAATATAAATAGTGAGAATTAAGAAAATATTGAAAGAAAACTTAAATTGAAGTACAATATAAGCTACTCTACCTTACTTAGGTAAAAAAAAATGAATTATATTGGTGCCATAACCCAAACACTAGATCAAAGATGTGCACATCCAAATGACTTGCGTTATTTAAATAGGCAGTTATTATGGTGTTGAATAGTAAACCAAAAATGTACAAAAGCCTGAGACTAAAAACTTACGGTTGTATAAGAAATGCTCAAATATCCATGCACAAAGCATAGGCACCAAATTCTTTGGATGTCCTCATTGTGGCTACCAAGCACATTGTTCAAGCATTGATCCCAAATGTTGTGTTGCTTATTATTGTTTAAGACTTTGATAAAAGAATCTTAATCTTGGAGTCTCTCCTCTACTTGTACCAAGTCCAGTGAATTCCTCACCTAATGCTTTTTTTGCCGCTCTAAGCTAGTTGCTAATTGTGTCTCTTAAACATCTAAAGTGTCTTGACATGGCCTTCAAAGATAATTTAGATATAATATAATATGAAAATTTATGTAATTAGTAGCTTAAACCTACTCTCAAAGATATCACATGGGTTTGGCAAGATGATGATAATACTTTAGGACTTGTGTCATTCTTAAGGAAGAAACTAAAATTATTAAGTCAAATTTGAAGAAACTAGATTGGAAAATCAAGATGTTGGGATAGATGGTTTCCACATTTGAAACCATAAAAATAAATACCCAAAATCATTAATCCTTGTGAATAATCATTTTTCTTAGCATAAAGAGTTGTAATGAGAATGTGATAATAAAATTCACATACAACAACATATGTTAAACTCATTCTCAAACCCTCTAAATAGTAATTAATTTAAATGCCTTGAAACTAGGAGAGTAGAGAATCTTGAGAACTATGAAATAAAATGATTCTCACTTATAGTTCTCAAAATGGTCAGCTGTGAAGGCACCATCAACATATAACAACTATTTAAAACATATAAACAATACATTTTAAATTCATTCTATAACCCACTAGACAATATTTTATTGAAATGCTTTGAAACAATGAGTGTATAGGATCTTGATGCAATGCTCCTCACTTTTAATTTTTGAAATAGTCAAGTTATTTCACATTTCTACTTTTGTTTTCCATTCACATCTCTTAATGGAGCATATATTTCCTAAATAAGAATCTCAATAACTTGTTTTAGGGGTCAACCAAAGTGTCCTTGAGAAGTCAACTCTATGTGAAGTCTAATTATTCTTGTATAACCCTGGCTAACATCCTTCATTAATTTGTATTCTATTGATAACATTAACATTGTGTTACAAACCCTTAAACCATTCAAATTGCCAACTAAATGTTTGATGAAAGGAATAAAATACAGGCATGGACATGACCTTGGATGAAGAAAAAATAGAAACAAAAATTTTAATCAATACCAATAATATGAAATCTTAGGCAAGGGCTTATGATGTAATGGTAAATTATAAAAAATTTAAGAGGTCTTGAGTTCAAATCTAGTCAAGCTTAATACATAATAATTATTGGTCTTGAGTTTGAGTCACTTTTCTTCTTGATCTCTCTTATAACAATGGATCCAAAACATTGAACTAATGTTCTTAACATGATCATTAATCTGAATGAATAATAAATCTAGACTTTGACCCATAAATCTGAAATCCTACCTACTAAATTATGTACCCATCAGATTAGAGTTTAGTATCTTAAATTGAAATTGAACATAATGGTTTATTGGGTAAACTTACTTCAAGTTGGGAGTGTGAGAAATGGGGAATCTACCCTATTCAATGTACATTTTGGAGTCCAATTCATGGAGCTCACTTGGATCAGTAGGGAATTTAACTCTCCAATTCTGACAAACAACCACAATAACCTAAGCAATCCGACCAAATGGATTCCATTTTCAAATTTTGTGCCCATAAAATGGAGTCCCCACTAGACCTTCAAAGAAAATATTTATGTAAAGAAGGAGACCTTCAAAGCCCTCTCTTTTGGATCAAATTCATCAAATTGATCTACTCCAATGGTGGATATATTGGGCTTTGTACCGCTAGTTGCTAGAGCAAGCACATACAATGCAAAATAAAAAAATCTCAACTTGGAATGTAGAGGCTTTCTTGCAATATTTTAAATCCTCTAGACATTCTGGTGGTCTTAGAGATGGTAATGAGATTGTCAATGTCAAAATTATCATTCTCTACATTGAATAGGGTAGTAATATTTCAATCCAAATATACTATATCAAACAAAAAAGAAAAAGAAGGAAAATATACTATAGAGTTAGCTGTAAAAAGCTTATAATTTAGAACATTTCAATCCAAATATACTTGGAAGATGGAATGCAATCACACCATTAGAAAGATACCCAATTTGGGAATAATAAGACATTTACACTCTAAACTCAAACCCTGGGATGGGTTAAAAAAAGTCTCAGAATTGTGTTTGTCCTAGTAAAATAACTTTCTTCTAATTGAAAAAGAGATGATTACAATAGAAGAAAAAAATCTTAGTAAGACTAGTTAGTCAAGGAAAATATACTTGCTAATTAAAATAATCGCACCACAATGATCTAGATATCTCATGCATGACCT
The DNA here is from genome assembly GCA_028749045.1 of Cupressus sempervirens. Classification (NCBI taxonomy): domain Eukaryota; kingdom Viridiplantae; phylum Streptophyta; class Pinopsida; order Cupressales; family Cupressaceae; genus Cupressus; species Cupressus sempervirens. The sequence goes on from CM053790.1 coordinate 850,666,872, forward strand.
GACTTAGTAGATTGAAATCTACCTAGTTCAATTATATTACAAAAAAATCATGTTCATCAGTTGAGAAATTTGGAATTTTAGGATAATAGAGCATAAAAATATCCATGAGCAAAATAATGGCAAGATCATAGACTCAAACATGATATAATCGATGACTTCTTATAGTGAAAATTACATTGTTTCTCCACATTAAAATGTTTGTATTTGCATGTTCTTGTTAAACATACATTTTGACCTTTTTGATACTAGTGCTACAAAATTGGCTATATATTTACAATTTTTTTTGTATATGTTTCTATGCTATGGTTGAAATTTTTCTTGTTGTAAATAACCCGAACTTTCCTCTTATCAATCCCAATATGTCAATACCTTGACAAAATTCCCATTCACCTCTTATATGTGGACATAGATACAAAATTTCACTTTATTTAAACTGACCTTGTACAAACTTTTTGTTTGTGTTGTTCTAAACTTACCATATTGTATATCAACTTGGACTGCAAGTGTAAAATCTAATAGACATAATTTCACACACTATGAGCTAATGAATATCACCAATAGAGATAAATTACCATATAGAGATCACATATCTATCACCAACATGATGTCATTTAGATTTTTGAACAAAGGTTAGGCTGATTTATGTGCTATATATATACCAATATATAAATACATGAAAAAATGATAAATATCCAATAGCATCCCCAATGAGCATCTACAATATATGTTCCAAGAATAAGAGTGATCCAAATTGCTCTACCCCAATTGGTTATATTCCTTGAGGAAGTTATTGTACCATCATGTAGTTTACTTGTCAAATAGATCACCAAATTTGAGGCAATCCCATAGAAAGTCATTCTTTTGAATACTTCATACACTGCAACAAATTTCACAAATCAACGAGTTTGAATTAAAAAAAGTACACATGAATTATAATAGCAATAATAATTTGACACAATTCAAAGAATATTGCCTACTTATAATGAATCTATTAATTAAAACTCTATAGAACACCTTACAATTAACTAAACTTGCTAATACAAAATTGTAGATGTGAATGACATCATACCATTGATTTGATAAACTTGTGAATGCCACTTTAATTGAGAATGCATGTGTAGTTGCATTCTATATGCATGGGAAATAGATGGAATTGAAAAAATGCATGACATTTACATTTATTTAATAGGTATATTAAGTTTTTAAAATTATAGATCATCATGAATGTTAGAGCTCTAGCTACAATGGATGAGAGAACGTTGTCAGCAAGCCAGCACATAGAAAGTCTTGATTTTCTTGCATGCTGATGAAATTACCCTTGCCTATGAGATTAAAAGTTACAATGTTCATGATGGTCTATAGCTTAAAATAATGTTCATGATGTTCTATAGCTTAAAATACCCAATTAAAGAACTCTAAACAAAATGCAAACCTATTGGGTTTTTCAGCTCCACCTAACGTTGTATGTATATGCATTGAGATTGCATATTGAGCTATGGCCTCCTTCTGCATTGCCTAAAACTAAGAGATTCACACAGTTAGTTGTCATGCAATCATAGGATAATGTTGAGCTCCACTTGATTTTGAGAATAGTTTAATATTCTTTACTAATTAGGGCCAACCACGTAAAGGTGGCAGCTCATTTGGCCCCACACCCCCCCACCCCCCAACATCTAAATTTCTTGTTGAAATCTAGAATTCATTCATTCTATTAATAAAATGTAACATTCATGAATTATCACATGATAACATTCATTAATACATAAGTTTCATTAGAACATTCACATTAACATTAAAACATATGATTCATAAGAACATTCACATGAACATTCAATATAACATAAATAAAATATCTAGACATAAATATTAGTCATTATCAAATAAGTTACATAAGTTCACATGAACCAATTTTTTGTTTTTTTGTCCTTCCCTATATAGTTGTAGAGGCATGTCCATGTCATCATATATATTTCTTCTCACGTGTGGATGTGATCTCCCTGTCCTTTGCAAAGGTGGGTCCTCTGCAATAAAAAATAAAAAGTGTTAAATTAAAAAAATTCAAGACTAAAAAGATTTTAAAGAAATTTTTAGTGCTATTTACCTTGTCCAACCACATCATCTTACCTATCAGCTTGAACCTCAACATGTTCATCTACATCCCCTGCAACTGCAATACAAGATGTTTTCTTAATCTCAACTCATATTATAGTTAAATTTGTATTACTATACCAAATTCAATTTAAATTTTTTACTTTTATTAATAATTTAGAAATCAAAAATCAAATAGAAAATATATACCTTCAATACTATGATCCACATTCGAATCGATGCCTCCATGGTGCTTAGCTGGTGTATTAGGATTGGTAGGTTGCAATCTAATGTAAATAATTTATGCATTTATCAACTATATATACATATATATACAAGAAAAAGACTGAGAAATGTTAATCATTCATTTTGATACATATAAATATATTCACTTTAAAGTTATTAATGAATATATAATCATTGTTTCCTTAAAACAAATATAACAACTTATATATTTGGAACATAATATCAAATACACTAATTTCTAAAATATTCAATTTGAAATAAAAATCAATAGACTTATTTACCTCATCAATAGAAGAAGAAGAAGAAACTTGCATAATCATTGCTCAAAGTCATTCAACCATGGTTGTATAGCCTTTTCTATAGGCCAATTTCTTGTCCTCTTCAGAAGTTGTTTTCTAAAACTCCACAACCTACATTTTTGCTTGGTATCATGATTTTTTTTTAATCAGTCTCGTCAAGACCAAATCTTTTACAATTTATAAATATTTTCATATAACTTTTCATTTTATTTTACTTACAATTCATGCAACAAGTTTTGAATATCCACTCAAGCCAAGCTTGTGTTGCCCCTTCTTTTGTTTTCTTGTTTCGGTTACCTTTGATGTGTCAAGAAACTGATGTGCAGTTTGAAATATCTTTGATCAAATAAGTATTAAGAGTAATTATTACATAATTTCATTCTTAATATTATGACATACCATATTTCCTCAGGTGGTACCATTTCTCCATCATCTCTTATTTTTTTCTTAGTGGCATCCTTTTTAAGATTCTCTCACTCAATAATAGAAATATAGGTGGGCCACTCATTAAAAGGGTTGTTTTTCATTTGGGTTGTGTATTTGTTCCTAATATAATTCAAATCTTGGCCTTCTTTCTCAAGGAGCCCAAGTCTTTGAAAGAAGTTGGGTCCAAAAATTGTTGTCATGGTATCAATGAGTTTATCCTTTAACTCTTTAGTTTGCAAATTCCACCTTAAAAAAATTGTTAGAATCATAAATGAATAGAAGCTACCTTTTAATTTACTTGAAGAAATTGATCAAAGGAAACATGATCTAGCAATGAAATTAAAATATGATGCCCTATGCATATGGTCGGCCCAAATATACAAAAACATTCATCATTAAGTTTTTCATTAAAATAGATTATTCCCTACAAAATAATATGGGATTAGTAGTTATTCCAGGGGACTACATGAGAGGTTAGTTCATTTAATTATGAGTATAATATTGTATAGTAAAAGAAAGGATCAATATTTAAAGTACCTAGAATTTGGGCTACTCTCAAGGGAAGACCATCTTTATTTCTCACAAGCAATTGATCACAATTCTTTAGTGTTATCGTACATCTAACAAGGGTACACCTAGGAATGTCCTCATTGCCTTCTACATAAAATGAATCCAATATTACAAAATTCCCCTTAAGAAATAATAGTTCAAGTGAAATAAGAGAGATAAGTGGCAATGAGAGATATTTCACAAATGGCAAAAGACATTAATCTCTATGGGGTGTACTGAATTATACTTGATGATCCATGAGACTGTGTGGGATGGTCATTAACAGGCTTTGGGTTTCTACATATGTAAACCAATTGTCTTGTGTAAGCCAAAATAATTATGATATGTATACTCAGAATTAGACCGAATATTAGCAACAAATATGCATTATAAACAATAAAATGTACATGACAAGTTAATCAAACTAATCATTGATCTATCAAGAACTCAATATAGAATAACATAGGCATTGATTACATAATTGTACATTTCATTCTTGTCATTGATAATAAAACCCCCTTCAATGTTAGCTAATCAAACCCCCTCATCATTGATATTATTATTCATCCATCTCATCATCAAGATCACTATCCTCATCAATATCATCACCACCACTATCGTGGTCATCATCATCATCATTAGTAGCAGAAACATCATCAACATTATCCTCATCAGCATTGTGATCAATAGAAGCATCCTCTTGATGATTAGTAGCAGCATCATTTGCATCAAGAGCATCATCGACTAACTCTCGATTGTGATCCACTTCTTCCTCTTCCTTGGTATCTTCTTCTTACATCACATTATACTTTATCAACCTTCCTCTTGGATCATGTCTAACAAAAAATGACCAGCCTGATTTATGTGGAACCTCTAAGTAAAATACCTTCTCACATTGGCTTGGAAGAACATAGGGCTCATCCCCAACTAGCTCAAACAACCTTGTATTAATTGGAAATCCATTCTCATGCTCAATAACAGTTCTATCAGAATCATTTTAATTGAGTCATAGTTTGTACAATTTGACGATGAAGAGAAATAATTTGAAGGAATTAAAGTTACAGTCAAGTATATCAACTAAAATTCCATAGTATTGATTTTGAGATTCTCAAGGATGTAAGTCATTTCTAGATGAAATATTGGTCACCTAGAACACTACACTTATCCCAAAATCACAAGTTCTCTCTGTGTCATCAAAATATTTGATGTGAAATTTATAATCATTGCATAACATAGCCTTGTGGTGTTTTACCTATAATAATGTCAAACATGTATAAATTATTGCACCGTGAGTTAAAAAACATAAGGTTGATTAACAAACTTATAAGTACCTAGAGATCTCTTAAACCATATGCTAAATCTATTTCCTTTTGTGTAACATTGGGATCTCCATTACAATGAGCTTTTTTAACCAATGAAGACATAGATTCCCATTTTAATCTATGACCATAATATTGACATCATTCAATCCATATTGTCATCCAATCTTCAATATTGTTTGCAATAAACAAGTGTATTGCATCCCACTCTTTAGCAATTGTACAAAACTAAATAGATGACTTACAATAGATTTATTTTGAAGATTAAGAATTAATTAACTACAATAACATCTCATAATTTATTATCTTTCACTTTCCTAAATCTATCGTTCCCCACCAAGTACTCCCCTTCAAATTTCTTAATGGAGTCGAGATCCCAAATGCAATCTATATGGGTCTTTATTGCAAGATTAGGAAGATATTGAGTAACATACACTATCATTTAGTATAACATATATCCTTCAATAATAGAACCCTCAAGACATTCTCTTTGTCAAACCAAACCCTTCAAAAATTTCAAGTGTGTCTCAACCATCCACATTGACCTAGGTTGTATAGATCCACACAATTCAATCTCCTTAACTTGGTCTATGAGGTAGTATTCTTGTGCATTGAAAAATGTTGAAGGTAAACACTTTTTCATTTCACACATTAGTACATGAATTCTTTTCTTCCAATATTTTTAATCTTCTTTATGGATTTATTTAGATGACAACCACCTACAAGGGATTCAAGACACAAAAACATATAAATATAAGACTTTACAATATATTACTTGTTTGATATATTGAAAAAATAGCATTGCTTACCTCATGTATTTTCCAAGATCATATATCACTTGTTTGATATTATTGTCAAAGTTGTTTGGGAGTGATAGGGGTAGCACATACTGCAACAATTGTCAACTAATCATTTCATTCTTTTCTAACATAATACAATAAAAATTGAATGCAATTTCACAAATATATTATAAATACAAAAGATCATGACTTACCTTGATGAAGGTATGCCAATCATGCATTTTTAGCCCTGGCCCAAATTCAATTTTCTTTGATATGAGATTTCTTATATTCACAACAAATCCTATAGGAAATCAAATTTTTTGTATGGCTTTTATTATGGCATTACTTTTCTGCTTTGTTAATAACCAATGAAGGGAACTTTCTTTAATCTAGTCTCCTTCACTATTTGATTCAATTATATTTTCCATTGCATGATTGGAATTATGAATGCCACTACAAAACTTGGCAAGTTTTACTTTGTCACACCTTCCATCCAATAGTTTCCATAGTGTCTCTGTTACATTCTTTCCAATATACATAGTATTAGAGAAATGCATAATCTGTAGCTGCTCGTAGTAGGGAAGCCTACTAAATTCTCTAGGATAACATTTTAGTTCCTTTGGGAGGTGGTTAGTGATGTCTTAACCACCTTCATGATCATTGATTAAATAATTAGCTAACAAAACACAATCAAAATATATAATTTCCAAACATAAACCATTAGGTGGAGTAATACTACCATAGATGAGGTGTCATTCTTTGTGGCTTTGATGCAATCTCTTCTTTCCTATTGAAAAGATGTTTTTCGACACTTTCATACTTATGATTTATGTGGAGGAAGTACCTATTCTCATCAAACACGTACTTTCTTAAAATTTCGGAATGACAAGATTTCATCTTTGGACCACACATTGGACTTGCAATTTTTCCCTTTGTTTGAATACCTACAAGATAATGATACAATTGGATTAAATATGTTCACTTTTGGAATTAGTATTATCATGTACAACTAGATTTTAGCATGACATACCACAGAAATGTATCAACCCTGGAGCATCATGAATTTTCCACTCAAGCATTACATGGAATTGAAATTGTTTTTGTCCAATTGGTCTAGAGATATCATACATAGTGAAACCATTCCATAACACCAACAACTCGTCAATAAGAGGAATATTATATAAATTCATATCTTTCACTTGTTACTTACCTAGTTGAATGAAAAATGTCAGATAATTGTTGTGGTCATTGCACTCCGAGACTTATAACTAAATATAGATAACAATATAATAATAAAATACTCAAAACAATCATCACCAACATAATGTGCTCTCTTTTTATTAACATCCATGGAGGAAGGTTATTGTTGATAATAAAAATAGGCCACACTGAGTAAACAAAACTCATATGTCCAAATAGATTGACATCATTAGTTGCTAGAGAAAGCTTGAGATTTTGAGGTTATTCTTTAATTTGTGGCCACTTTTCCTCTATGCCTATAAATGTTGAGCCAGCCAAAGGCATTCGAATAATGTCATCTCGACTTCTATTGGTGCATGGTAATCCATAAATTGTGCCAAGCTACTACATCGAAATCATCATTTAAGACATGGAATAATGAGGATGTAACAAAAAACCTTATGAGGCACCTTTTTTGTCACTTGATCATCTTGATATCTACTCATATGGAATTTGGAGCATTCTATTTCATTTTCATGTTCTTTATGATAAATAACACAATCTTTAGGACAAGCATCTATTGCTTGATACTCCATTCTAATATGTCTCACAGTGGTGCATAATTCTTGGTATGAGTGAGGGAGAACATTTGATGGTGGTAACAAATAGTCACCTATCAATCTACAACAAAAAATATAATTTGTTAGTATAAACAATCTTAATGGTACATATTTCACCTTTTATAGACTATAATGACATATATGACAAACCTTAGCATATGTGACATTATTATGTTGGATAAACCATTCATAACCTTCAAATTCACCAATAACAATACAATAGAGAGAAGATTTGATTGGGATCCTTCATAAAGGGACATATTTTCCTTCTCAAGTAGAGGTATATCATGGAAGGCCTCAATGTTATCCTTGTCATAATCATCACAATCATCAACATCAACAACACCAGTACCAAATGTGTCATGGGTCAATGTATTCATACCATTATCTTTGAATATGTTTTATGGTGCATGATCATCATCTTCCGTGGGATCATGATCTTCTCCTTCAATACTCACACCTCCATGTTCTTCCATATTCACACCTCTATGTTCCCCTGAGATGTGGTGTTCTATATCATGTACTACCCTGGGGAGATTGACCTATATAGAAATGATGATAATCAAACCCCTATTCTATGGTTCATATGTATATTAATTGTGAAAACAATATAACAAACAACTTACCAATGAATGATAATCAAACCCCCTTTCAATGTTACTATTATCCCTACAATGTTTCTTAGTTGTTTTGATTCTTCTTTTCTTTAAGTCATTACAGCTCTTGCAAGGACAATAACATTTTTCATCTCCTTCTCTTTGTAAGTTAGACAACAATCTAGTGTGTGTCTCCCTATTTTGATCAAATCCCCTTGTATTACTTGACATTATCCTTCTTCATGGGAATAACTTATTCTTGTACCCTTATTGAGTTGGTTGTACTTAATGTTTATATCTACACATACAGTTTTGAAAGAAAAAATGGATTAATTAATTTTTATATCTACACAAATATTGGACATGTTGTACTTACTATTTATATCTACACATATGGTTTTCAAAGAAACATTTGGTGTAATTAATGTGTATATCTACAAAAATACTAGACATGTTGTACTAAATATTTATATCTTCACATATGGTTTTGAAAGAAAAATTTGGTATAATTGATGTGTATATCTACAAAAATATTGGACATGTTGTACATAATGTTTATATTTTCACATATGATTTTGAAAGAAAAATTTAGTGTAATTAATGTGTATATCTGTAAAAATATTGGACATGTTGTAATTAATGTTTATATCTACACATGATTTTGAATTTTTTTTTGGTGTAATTAATGTGTATATCTACAAAAATATTGGACATGGTGTACTTAATGTTTATATCTACACATGGTTTTGAGAGAAAAAAATGGCATAATTAATGTGTATATCTGCAATAATATTGTACATGTACTTAATGTTTATATTTGTATATATGGTTTTGAAGATGGTAGAACTATTGAACAAGGTATTTCTTCACTGAAGTGCATTAAAATCACCATTTATTTCTTTGGTGAACTACATTAAAATGTGCTTATGGGCTATAGGGCACCTAGCATATAAATACAATTTGACCATATGGTATCATTTGAGTACTTTTTGTTGTAAATATACTTTTTTTTTTGTGAATCCCAATAAGTAAGTTGGAAAAATTCATATAAAGATGAAATATATTTTGTGTAAATGCTATATACATTATCTTTAATATACAAATGATAACTACAAAAACTATCATTTTTTATTTTTCTTCTTCTTAAGAACCCTTTCTTCCTAATTACAGAGTATGATCAAACACAAAGCACTATCTATTTTATCACTCTTTCTTCTTCACATTTCTCACCCAATGATCCCATCTTACCCCTATAAATATGCTCCATTTATATTTCCATCTACTGCATCAACACAACTTCCATTTCATATTGATTACTTATTTGAACTATCTTTCTCCCATTCATATCCCCTCACACATTTGAAAAAATAAACTATTTTATTCGTTCTTGTATTCCTAAGGAAGGTCTTATTCGATTCTATTGTTGTATGAATTGTGTGTGGAGATTTTCAATGTGTAGATCATTCATAGAATCATAAAATATTTTTGTGTTGGAAGTTCTTTGTGCAAGTGTCTTAGTGTGCTTGTGTTTCTCAATTTTAGTATGCTAAATGTAATTAACTTCCATGATTGACATAGGGCATAAGCTATGCAAAGCTTACAAATTTTCCTCCCTTGATGGGAGTATGTGAGTACTATTATGTTTAGTTATTTTTCTCTATAATTTAATCACTAATGCCACATTAATATCCACATTCGCCTCTCACCAAATCAAGTTATGCAAGTAGGTCTACTCTTGTCTAACTTTTGATCTTTGTGAAATCCATTTAAATTCTAAGGAATATTTTGGCTTTCAGTTTTAGAACTGGAAAGCTTTATAATTAAGGTAGGTTGTAGGAAGATTATGGCTGAGTCCTCAAACAAATTATTAGACATTTTATTACTCTAGATTTGTCTTAGAGAGTAGATATATGTTCTAAATGAATTCAACTAAAGTTCTTGAGCTCAACTAACATTCTCACACTGATCCTTAAACTAAACAAAACACTAGTCCTTAAACTAAACTAACTACCAGAGATGTTTATTCTTGACTAACTACAATCTGTAAACCCACATTATTACATCAATCCTAGTGACTATCCTAGTTGTTAGAGCATACAATAGCTGAGCAGGGAAGAAGAACAAGAATTAGACAATATTTTCCAATCTTAAGTCTCTTCTACCTATAAATTTCAAGGTGTGAATTTTCTAGGGTTTTATATTGAGTTGTCTAATCTCTTTGTGTTGAATTGTTTTTGGTTGGCATAGAAACTATATCTTCTATATTTATATAAGATCTCACCCTACGTACTTTTGGTATGATAGAAAAATATACATTCTCTACCATGTTGAACATTGGTTAGTTAGTGGTATAATAATTATTGCATTGTCTTTCTTTGTATTGTAGTAACACTTGCTAATTTTGACTTTTAAATATGGTATAAACATAATGATAGAAATGCTAGTAGCAACTCAATACTTGCAATTACTACAAACTATTTAAAGGAATTACACTTGTGGGTTGCTCAGCTAGAACAATAGAACCAAATTTTGTAGGCATCGATTACCAAAAATATCTTAGTTAATGACAAATAACATGAGCAGTCATTGAATTTAAAAAACACAATTATCTATTGTAGCAGTGAAGTTACTTTGGATAAGTGCAAGGATAATCCATGCTTGGTGAGCATAAAAACAACTATGCAAAGTCAGATGCTTACATACCAAACTAGTGTATTGATGAAGCAACTACAATTGTGACAATAGGAATTGGAGGTCATTTATAATTCACATACATAACCATTTCAGTTTTGTTCTAACATTCTTGTAACATCAAAGGTATGGACTTATTTGTATATGAGATATCAAAATTTTGTCCATCTCAGTTTTATCTTTTGTTGAGTACAAGAAATAGTGTTTCATTTGTTTTTCAATTTAATAAGACGTACCAATAGTAACTATGGATTCATGATATGTTTCATTTTGTATATGTGCAACAATAGGCTTGGAATGTTTACATTTGGCAAAATCTTGGTAAAAAAGATAGATAGACTCTATTACCCAAGTTATCTAATACCTAAGCTATCTAATACCCTAAATAAACCAAAAGCTAAATAATACCTAAGCTATCTAATACTTAAACCAAAACCAAAATGATAAACACAAAAAATACCTAATGCAGTAGGCAAGGGCATGGGCATGGCAAGGTAATGGTAGAGAAAGGGCACAACAAGACCTTTGTAACTCTCCAATATCAAATGATTTATGAATCGATTAAATGAATAATGATTTATGTCTTTTTTTTTTTGTTTATATAGCAAAAAGAAGCTTCCAACAGAGGTAAAATTTTCAATAGAAAAATAAAATTTCACTATTCCTTACTATTAGAAAACAAATATATTATTAATTTTACATTGATTGATTGAGTTTATTTTTTAAAATTGCCATGACAAGTAAGATTCTATGATGTAAGAGCTTTTAGTGGCTTTCTAATGCATGCTCTTTTAGTAGTCTTTAAAAATCTTTTAATGCTTTTCTTAGTTTTTAGAAAGTTGATTTTTATTAATAACCTCGAAATAATACTTCTAATTTTGAATGTTAGTTGGAAATTCATCTTATCTCAATTTTAGGAAGCTTCACAAAACAATTCAACTTTTTTTGAGTTGTTTTTAAAAAATACCAAAAATGACAAAAAATAATTTTATGAAAAAAATGCCAAAAATGGTAATTTTGGATTTGTATTTAAATTTGTATTTCCTCTCATTGTAGGAAAAAGAGAATTTGGAAGATGAATAAACTGTAATTTGGAGTTCTAATATTTATTTTTGTGTTCTTTCTCTTTTATGTTAATGTTATTATTTTAAATTTTTTGGCTTCATCATCTGGTATCAGAGCTCAGAAGGTCTGGGAAAATAATATTTTTTATATTTGTGTGGTTATCAGTTTATGTGTATGCAGGTTGAGAAGAGGAATTAGTTTCCAAATATCAAGGTAGAAAAGAGAAAAGATCCAGTTGTGGCAAAGGATGGACTCATTTGAAGAGTTAGATTTATTGATGAAGTATTTACATAAGAGGAAAGAAGAAAATAAAATAAATGAGAGAGAGGAAGAGGAAGGAGGAAGAGATGAGGCAATTAGAGTTGAAAGAAATTTTAAGAGAATTATAGGAAAGTTTTCAACAATTAAGAAAGCTAATGGAATTAGAAATGCAAAAAAGGTACCTGCCAGTCAAGAAGAAGATTACATGGCCTATTCAGAAGAAGAAAAGGAAAGAAGAGACACAAAAAATATAGGAAGATCCAAAAAATGAAATGGTGAGTATACTAGTGACTGTTTTGACATCAACAATTGAAGAAGCCAAGATAAACATAGCTGCGGAAGAGTCTTTTTGTCATTTTCAGCCTTATGTTTAGAATGAGCAAATAAAAATAGTTGTTTATAATGAGAATTCTAATGAAGATGTTTTAGATTTTTTTAATGAGGTATATGAATGTTCCCAAAGGTATTATGTTAATTGTGGCAATGGTGGATATGTTGATATATTATATGTTGAAGACATAAATAATTATGGTACAAAGGTTTATATAGAATAAATAAAATTTTGGATTTTAAAGGCTGAGAAGATATTGAGTAGAATATGGATTAAGAAAAATAAGAGGAAGAGGAATCCAGTGACATATGCAAAGATGAATGATAAAATGTCAAAAAATTGGAAGACCGGGAAGAAGGAATAAACTTGCATTCCTCTAAGTTCATAAAATCAATGTTTGATACAATGAAAGGAAAAGTTTCAAAAAAGAAACTATACACATTCAAAAACAACTTGTTGGAGCTGTGTTCTTTCAACCAAAGGAGAATGATGCATGAGCTTTTAGTGGTTTTTTGATGCATGATCTTTTAGTAGTTTTTAAAAAGTTTTTAATGCTTTTTTTAGTTTTAAGAAAGTTGATTTTTATTAATAACCTCGAAATATTACTTCTAATTTTGAATATTGGTAGTTCATCCTATCTCAATATTATGAAGCTTCACAACAAAAAAATAGCTTTTTTTGAGTTGTTTTTTTTTAAATTATCAAAAATGACAAAAAAATAGTTTTATGAAAAAACTACCAAAAATGTTAATTTCAGATTTGTATTTAAATTTGTAGGAAAAAGAGAATTGGGAAGATGAATAAAGAGTAATTTCGAGTTCCAATATTTATTTTTGTGTTCTTTCTCTCTTATGTTTATGTAAATTATTTGAGAAATTTTGGTTGCATCATCTCATCAAATAACACAAAAATTAATATTAGAAGTCCAAATTACTCTTTATTCATCTTCCCAATTCTCTTTTTCCTACAATGAGAGGAAACACAAATTTAAATACAAATCTAATATTACAATTTTGGCAGTTTTTTCATAAAACTATTTTTTTGTAATTTTTGGTAATTTTTAAAAACAACTCACAAAAAGCTAAATTTTTTTGTGAAGCTTCCTAAAACTAGGATTAGATGAACTACCAACTAACATTCGAAACTAGAATTAATATTTTGAGGTTATTAATAAAAATTGACTTTCTAAAAATTAAGAAAAGTAAGAAAAGCTTTTTAAAAACTATTAAAAGATCATTCATCAGAAAGCCACTAAAAGCTCCTACATCATCCTCTCATAGAATTCTTGAAAAATTTATGATATGAAATATCATAAATTATTTAAATTAATTTTTGTAATGGACAATACTGACATGGTAAGAGTGCTAGCTTAGCATAAATGTGCTCTAGTTCTCAGCAATTTCATACTTTAATTTTAATGGAAAAATATTCATTCTTGCTTTCAGTTCATGACCAAAATCGAAGAAGATCAAGAACATAAAACTCATAGACAAAGTCAATGTGGGAATGGTGAGGATCCAAACCTAGTTAAGAATCATTTTAACATTCCTCCCTCACAAACATCTTCAACATTTATCATTTGAGATTTGCATGTACTTGTTGAGTAGTTTAAGCTTGTAACTTATTTTATTTCATCATATCTTTGTGCATATTAATGTCATTTATATGGGTTTCATGTTCATGTTTGAATACTCTTAGTTTGTATGTTTTCTCTCTTTTATGAGATTTTCATGCAATACAACACGTTTAATATTTAATTTCATCATAATCCATTTGTAAATGTAATTTATCAAAGTAACAAATGCTTGAAAGACCTTATGCTTCAATTTATTTTCATTTTAAATTTTTTGTCAAGGTTCTATATGACAAAATGTAAACCTTCAAAATTTCTTAGAACCCTTTCAACAAAAACTTGGAAGTAACTTTGAACTTTTAGGACTCTAATGGAAAGGGGTAGTAGGTCAATGTATTTCTTCCAACTCTTTGTGATAATAATTTTTCAAATGCTTGAATTGTACATTGTTTGTGTTGTTAAGGGCTACTGAGGGCTTGAAAGATACAACTATGTAAAGACCTTCACCAAAGGTTCCCAATGACTTCTAGGGTTTCTCTCAACCCAAACATATTAGATCAGTCCACTTTTAGAGTTTTTACTAGATATTCTATTGGCAAACTCAATGTCATGCCCAAAAAATCAGGGCAAAAACACACAAACAAATTTAATTTTTTAGTTAAATAGTCTACTATGTTGATAATAGCTACATTTAATAGGTCATGGAAAGTCAAAAAACGATTAAAAGTGAGTTTCATTTGCATTTCATTAAGATGCAGAGTTGACATTCCATCCATACTTTACAGGTTCAAAACATTTAAATCAATGTGTTATAGGAACACCGAGTTTGGGTTGAATGAACCCTAATTGTTGATTAGGTCAACCTTAATTGACCACTTAGAATTTCAAAATAGTATGTTCATTAAATTTCTTAAGATAAATTAGGTTATCAAGTTATCTCATATTCATCTAGTGTGTCAGTTCTTGCTCCTAGGTGAACCAATTTCATCATTTTAGAAAATTTGTCTAATTACTTTATTACTTTATTTCTATTATTAAAATAAAATTTTAAACTAGTTAAAATTTGAAATGTTGATTATTAAATTATTCATGACATTCATTTCATCACTTGATCATATTCATCACATCAATCAGGAAATCAAACTATGATTCCTTCAATACCCCTTCATTCTTGTAACCCTCACAATATGAATTAAATAAACTTTTTAAGTGAACATATACAAACATTAAAATACAATATTTAAATTACCTTTCAAATAATATAATATAATTTCATATGTTAAATCAACATTTAATATCAATCCAACCTTTAACTCTAGTTATCTATCATAATTTTCTACTTGCAACCCTAATCCAATTTAGCCTTATTACTAACCTGAGAGACTATTGTCCCTAATTATCTTATCGATATGAAATATGTGACACAAAAAAATATTTTCTAATATCAAGTAATTACCAACTTATTATAATAACACTACCAACTAACCAATACTAATCTAAGTCTATATTATAACCACAATTTTCTAACATACTTATAAATGCCAAAACTACAATACTAAACTCAACTAAAAAAACTTACTGCCATCATTAATAAATTAATTAGAACACTTAAACTATACTAACAATCACTAAATATATCAAGTTATAATATTAACATATGATAAATTTCAAAACATATGTCATGCACATCAACTTAACTTTATTACTATCCTAATTAACCTCTTCTTACCCTAGTCTAAACTTAATCAATTAACAACTAACACCTATCTACACCTAACACTTCCATTTTAAAAAAATTAAATGTTTAAATATGAAAACATCATGCATAAGAAAGTCTTATTACTAACACCAAAAAAAATACTTTTTCTTCAAAACTCAAAATAAATACTACAACCAATACTAACTAACTAACACTAGTACATTTGGGTTCATATTTCGACCTTTATTGGTCGAATTTTTGACCCAATTTTTGACCAACTTTTGACCAACTTTGACCAGCCCATTGGTCAATATCTATTGGTCAAAATTTTGACCAATCTATTGGTCAAAAACTTGCCAAAGCCTTTGTATGGGTTCAAATAGGAATTGGTCAAAATTTTGACCAACAAAGGTAGAAATAAATTGCACATTGGTGGAAATTTTGACCAACAAAGGTAGAAAAAAAAATTGCACGTTGGTGGAAATTTTGACGAAGAAAGGTGGAAAAAAATTAGACATTGGTGGAAATTTTGACCAATGAAGGTGGAAATTTCGACCAAAAAAGGTGGGAAAAAAATTAGACGTTGGTGGAAATTTTGATCAATGAAGGTGGAAATTTTGACCAACAAAGGTAGGAAAAAAAATTGCACGTTGGTGAAAATTTCGACCAAGAAAGGTGGAAAAAAATTAGAGGTTGGTGGAAATTTTGACCAATGAAGGTGGAAATTTTGACCAACAAAGGTGGAAAAAAATAGACGTTGGTGGAAATTTCGACCAATGAAGATGGAAATTTTAACCAACAAAGGTAGAAAAAAATTTAAGCATCACCATCTCCTCCTCCCACCCTCGAGACAAGAAACTCAAGCTCACACATGAAGCACCAGTCTTTCTTCTGACCTAAGCAAACCCAACGAATAGTATAGGTTATTATTTTTGCAAGCCGCAACTAATATTGTAATGCCTGTGTCTAAGGATAAATCTACTGAGAAATGATAACATACATTTTTGAGAATGCGATCCATGGAGTAGATAGGTTGCAAGAGGTTTTGTGTATATCAGGCACTAAAGCACCACGTTAGCAAAGCAACTGCCAATAGACCAGTGGAAAGGCAAAGATCATGAATAAAAATCTACCCAAAAATTATGTTTAAAAATTACAAGAATTCACAAACAAGATGTACCCTAACCCCTCCCCGAATTGAACCTACAATTTAAGCTATTATACTTATATTTCAATGTAAATGACACAAGATTATAAATCAACTCATGAAGATATTATCATTCTACCATTCTGAACTTTGAGATTGGTTTTTCTAATAGTCATTTGGATTGCCATAGACCATAAAACAAGAGGGAAAAGCATGTGCTCTCAAATGGAATAAAATGTTGGCACATACCTGTCTTCCACATTCCAATTCCAATGTACAAAGTCACCAACACAGATATTATGTCGAGTTATTGATAATAGATTCTAATGGATACATTCAAATGGAAAATATGAAAATAAACAAGTGGAACAGCCTCAGTTATTTACCTTTGGGAACACCCAGTTTAGGGAAAACTCTAGTGCATGTTCTTGCTCTGTTTCCTACATACCTTTCTATGTAATAGTGTTCTCTCTCACATGTGGGGGCAGGGGAGACAAGGAGGCTCCTTTGTTGTCTCCTTGGCTATGCAATAGTTCTGCAACACCCTACCCCCCTCTCTCTCTATGCAATAGTTCAAAGGTATAATCCACATTTGAAATGTGGAAAGCTACCAAATTTATTCTAGTTTACTCTCTTTTGTTCTTTTTCATGTAATAGGAGACCCTGTAGTAATGGAGTTGTGTTTCCCTAGCACATGATCTAATTCATCATTCAATGCAAGACCCTGACCAAGAAGCTCCTCGTCCCTGCATTAAATTTGAAATAAAGGTGAACCAACTAGATAATGGGCTAATAAAACATGCTTTATTGCTAGTGAGAAGCATTATAAACTAGTTCACTTTGCATTTGTAACCTTGGGCAAGGTCTTAGCAACATGCTTGCATTGAACCTTTGATGTAAAGGAGAAGTACACAAGCTCACAACCCTCAGGAAGGCTTTCTTAGATAAGAAGTTTCTGAACAGACACAAATCCTCACTAATAATGTTGCTGCAATTTTCTTATTTAAATCCAAAAAAAGTTGTATTATCTTGGTCAAAGGAGACTACTGTTATTTGTGGTTAAGGATCCTTTAGGTCAGTAGAGTCACATGCAAACTAGATGTGACATTGCAGTAAGCAAACTGTAATAAGAGCTAGGAGCTTTCCTAGTGATCAAGGCTTGAGACTGGACACTGCATGAAGTATTTGTAGGAATTTGAGTCTCAAGCATCACCAGCTCAAAATCAAACTGAAAAGGAAACTTGGCAAATAAAACTAAATAAAAATAGTATTCTTGAGTAAGCATCAACATTGTATGAACAATACCATTACAATGCACTATACTTGGTACAAATATATTGTTGGCTGAGTATAAAGAACATTGGTGGTGAATTCAAGTCCAAGCTGCAAAAGCAAAGACATTTACATAAAAACTAAGCAACCTTGTCTAGCAAGAAAAGATATATAGAGATTTTCGACTAAAATTACAAATTGATGCTAAAAAACTTAAACCATAAGAATTGTTCTATAGAATAATAAAGAAGAAAGATGAAGAATCAAACACCTGAAGGATACAATGTTGATGCAGCTTTAGAAAGATCATCCAAAAAACATCATATGCTCAGGCTGAAGGAGCTTTGAGATTCATTACTACACTCAGAATGGGCTCATCTTCAATCTTCTAAAAACTGAAGATGAGCCCATTCCCAAGTGTAGTAATGAATCTCATATAATGCAACAAAGAAATAACATCAACGAGAGTAACCATGACATCTCTTAGCATTCTTAGTATTGCCATTGGCACATAAAGAACTGGGCTACACTTCACAATGCCAAAACCTTGAGCAGAATTCACTGTGGGAAGAAGCAAGTTATGTTTCCTTGGCAGCTGTTAGCTAGCAATCATTTCATATAACATCTTATAAAAGAATTCCTAAAGCTAACCACATTTTGAAATGAGATAACAACTAATACATATCATTTCAAACTCAATTTATTCCTATTTGTGCATAACAAATTTGCATAAAATGCCAAGCAACCCCACTGCTTTAATATCAACATTTTCTCGGCAAAAACCCAAAAAAGCTTACCTTTGCATTCCTTATTTATGATTCTAATAACACAAAGCAGTCTTGTTGTTGGCATATATAAACTAAAGTCTGAAGGATACAATGTTAGAGCAGCTTCAAAAAGATCGTCCAAAGGACATGATATGCTCACGCTAAAGGAGTGTTGAGGTTCATTACTATAGTCTAGAATGAGCTCATATTCAATCTTCTAAAGATTGAAGATGAGACCATTCCCAAGTGTAGTAATAAATCTATAACCTTGACACCCATCTCTTTGCAGACTTGCACATAGGCTTTAGAATACTAATGACTGAATTCATTTGTCCATATTATTGGAGCAAAAATACTACTGTAGAATCCAAAAAAGTTAGGCCAAATAGGTAGATTACAGAATCATGAAATTGTGAACCATTACACACACACAAGAAGAATAGTACCTTGAAGCACTACTAATCAAATCTTCATTAACAGGTGGGCAACTTAAAAAAATCAAGCATGTCGACTCTGAGAGGTCCTGATTTGTTTACCCCAAACTCAAATTAGATAATTGTCATCATAAAAATTGAAATATCTGTATCTTTAAAATGAAATTGAAGAAATCTAAACATAGAATACTGATGAAAATTGTACCTGGAGATAGGTTGCCATTCTCTTAATGTTCTCAATGTATTTAGGAAGTGGTACATGAGGACCTAATCCTAAGGGATGAGGATCCAAAGAATCATTTCCACCGAAATATACAATGATTAAAAAGGCCTAATGAACTACATCCTGGGTGAGCCAAAGCAATAAATATATTAGACTAAGAATATCCAACATTTGCATATAGAGTAGCTGCAACACCAATCTCATAAAACCTATAAGGCAAGCATGAATCTCATAATCATAGGTAGTGTTACTATTTACAGCCATTGAATAAATATGTTGACAACATACAATATTTATAAATATATCAAACTCCATGAAATACTATGCAATAAAAAGCAATAATAAAATAATTGTGCTAGAGGTGCACAGTTATATGACAGATCCATTTTTACTTATGAACAAAAAGAAACAAATAATAAACAACCTAACATATGTAGTTTTTCTGCAGCATGGTGTTAGTCCTTTCCCATTATCTTTTTTCCAACAGTTCCAACAAATGCGTGCAGTTGTGATTAATCCAGGCAAGACCTGCTGTAAATTGCCTAATGGAGATCACACAAATCTGATATATAATTTGATAGCTGTAACATATGATCCATGAGAGAAATTTAGCTTAAAAGATGCACTTTCTAAGACTTCTATAAACTCAAGTTTGAGGTGTTGGTTTGACTTTTTGAGTGATAGAATTCCTTTGTCTAGTTGTAGAAAAGTCAAATTTTTTCATTCAGTGGTGATTAGGGTTTTTAATAAAGTCATATGTTTGCTCCCCTTTTAAAATTTTTATGAAAACCCTACTCTTCTTTCCATTCATAAACTGTCAGGTGCGAAGTATTTAAATTTTAAATCGGGTGAATATTCTTTGTCTTTTATGTCTTCCGTGCTCCAAGCTACTTTCCCTCTCAGTTTTCCTAACCGTCCAATCTAAGTAAATCCACTAGACAAGTTGGTCCAAATAACCCAATCATAATTAGCCATGTGTACAATTCCTCTTTTAGTTGGTGCTTCCTGCTTCTTGGAAATGTAGATGTACAAGAGCAATAGATCTAAATTGAATCAATGACCTGAGTCTGTGCCATGTGTTAGGCTTGCACACTCTCGCATTTCTTATCTTGTGAGCATTAGATGAGAAAAGATCTGTGTAAGCTTATAAGGTAGGACTTGATATCACCAGGGGCACGTGTCTTCACAATGCATTCCCGCTTTCCTTAATCTCCCTACATGTTGATAAAGTGGGCCAGCGCCCTTCGTCGATCTAAAGAAGATCAACGGCTGATGAAAAATTATTCAATAACCATTGCACTATTCCTTTATCACCAAACACATGGCATTTCAAAATGGCATGACTTGGTCCATTGTGATACGTGTCCACAACCTGTTTACCCGTATTATTAAAAACATATTGTGATTCCTTAATGCGGGCAAATTCTAGCCCTTGATGCTGGCTTAAATAGGCGGTGATTCAAGATTTCTATATTTGGCAACCCACTAAAATGATCCTAACCAATGAGAAAACACCTTTTCATGCATGTGCTCTGACAAACCTGACTGCGACATTCAAAACTTTTGCACCCATGACAGCATCACCTTTTACTTGGCACATTTGGTACTTATCTTCCATGCTCGATCCCACTGTGCCACGCATCACGAGGTGGCATTTTCGTAATGTTTATTTGTTGTGCATCTTAAAAATGCGAGTATGCTTCATCCGTCAATCTCTCATAGATCGATGATGTTCATAACTTGTCCTCTTCATTCATATGAATATCCCTTGTGTCTTCACAAGGGATAGATGTCACTTAGGGCACTTGCTCACTTTGTTTAAACCATGCTCATCTTCATCTTGCTGGCAAGTGACATCTGTTGATCTACCCAAGATCAACGGTGAATCGACCTTACATATGTTACTTTACCTCATCACATTGCGCTGACAAATTGGAAGGTGCCACCTGGTCAGACATATCCACATCATAGAGAGCAGAGATAATACCTTTTAATTATTCTGGACCCACGTAATCAAATTGTGCTATATGCCCTCTTCTCGCTTCCTCGCATTTTGTAACGGCCTCGCATCTGAGAAATGTGGGAATGTAGGGTCCATCGATCTGAACAAGATCAACGATCGTCGAGACTTGCATGGTAAGTTTAAAATGAAACTCTTTTAGATTCACAACCATGTAAACCATGATTACCTTTAAACTTAAAATAGATTTAACAAAACATTATTTCATAACTGCCTAAGGTTTAAAAGGCATTCCCTAAGCAAGAATTTGAGAAGGGGCTAAAGGATTTCAAAAGATGTGGCAAATTTGCATAAAGCAATAGGTTCTTGACTGGATTCTGCATATTAATTTGGGGTAAAAAGCAAATTTAGGATTGGTTCAAAATAAGACTTTGTTAGATAACTCAGAATGATAATTTATCATCATGGAACATTTAGGCAAACTGAATGAAAGGTGTTAGAAACATTGAACACCAATTTTGCACTAACTCAACAGCGGGGTACATAGGCTTCACAAAGCAATTATAGGCCTGATTTTTTTTTTTTCTCAAAATTGACCAAGCAATTTTTAGTCCCAACAATTCTAACCCTAACTCTAACTCTAAACCTAAATCTAACCCTAACTCCAACCCTAACCCTAAATCTGACCCTAACCCCAACTCTATCTCCAACTTTAACTCTAACTTGATCCCTAACTCTAACTCTAATTCTAACCCTAACCCTAACCCTAGCCCTAGCCTCAATTCTAGCCCCAATTCTAACCCTAACACTAACACTAACACTAACACTAATTATAACCCTAACCCTAATGCTAACCCTAACTCTAACCATAACCCTTATGCTAACCATAATCCTAGCCCTAATTCTAACCCTAATTCTAACTCTAACTCTAATTGTAACTCTAATTCTACCCCTAGTCCTAACGTGAACCTATATAACCCTAACTCTAACCCTAATTCTAACCCTAACCCCAATTCTAGCTCTAACCGTAACCTAATTCTAACCCTAACTATAACTCTATTCCTAACTCTAACCCTAACCCTAACTATAACTCTAACTCTAATTCTTACCCTAACCCTAACCCTAACCCTAATTCTAACCCTAACTCTAACTCTAATGCTAATTCTAATCCTAACCCTAATTCTAACCCTGATTCTTACCCTAAATGTAACTCTAACTCTAACTCTAACCCTAACTCCAACTCTAACTTTATCTCTAATTCTAACCCTACCTCTAATTCTAACCCTAACTCTAACTCTAACTCTTTTTGTAACCCTAACCCAAATATTAACCCTAACCCTAACTTTGACTATAAACCTACCCCTAATCCTAACCCTAACACTATATATAACTCTAACTCTAACACTAACCCTAATTCTAATCCTAATCCTAGCCCTAACTATTACCCTAACCCTAAATCTAATCAAGTAACTTTAACCTTAACCCTAATCTAACCCTGATCACAACTCTATCTCTAACTTTAACTCTAACTCTAACATGAACCCTAACTCTAACTCTAATTCTCACTTTAACTCTACCATAATTAGACTCTAACCATAACCCTAACCCTAACTTTAATCTTGGCTCAAAAATTTTCCCTAACCATAACTCTAGAATCTTAACCCTTACTCAAGCCCTAACCCTAACCCTAACCCTAACCCTGGCCCTACTATAACCCTAACCCTAACCATAACCATAAGTCTAACCCTAACCTTAACCATGAGCATAACTCTAACCCTAAACTTAACCATAAACATAAATCTATCCCTAACTCTAACCCTAAATCTAACTTTACCATAATTAGACTCTAAGCCTAACCCTAATCCTTAGTTTAACCTTCACTAAAACCATAACCTAACCCTAACTCTAAGCTTAACCCTTACTCAAAACTCTAACTCTAACCTTAACCCTTACTTTAATCTAGATGAAAACCATAGCCCTAACCCTAACCCTAAGCTTAACCCCAACTCAAACCCTTACCCTAACCTTAACCCTGATGTAACTCTATATACAACCCTAGCTCTAAATATAAACCTAACCTTAATGATCACCCTAAAACTAACCCTTTCTCTACCTCTTTCTCTAACTCTAACTGTAAATCTAATTTTAACCCTAACCCTAAGCCTAATTTTAACCCTAATTATAACCCTAATTTAAACTCTAACTCTAGCCCTTATTCGAGCTCCAATTCTAACTCTACCTCTAACAAACACCCTAACTCTAATTCTAATCCTAACCCTAACTATATGTTTAACCTAAACCCTTATTCTTACCCTCGCCCTTTCCTTAACCCTAACCCTAACTCTAATTCTAACCCTAACTATATTTGTAACCCTAATTCTAACCCTAATCCTAACATTAACTCTAACTCTAATTCTAAACCTAACCCTAACTATAACCCTAACAAGATTCATAATCCTAAAAATAACCCTAGCCCTAACCCTAATGCTAATCCTGACTCTAATTGTAACTCTATTCCTAACCGTAACTCTAACCCTATCCATAACTCAAACCCTAAAAATAGCCCCAACCCTAACACTAACCCTAACCCTAACTATAACTCTACTCTTCAATATAACATTTTATGTAACAGTATGTTTAAAATAAAACTGAATTCAAGTGATGCAAATAAACACCATATATAGAATTTTTAAAAAAAATATTTAAGAATAATTTTATAGTAAATTTACACTATTACATTTTTATAGTAAGTTTATACAATTGTATTTAAAAAGAAATAAATAATTCAGCACTAATCTTTAAAAAAAAGAAATTTTTCAAAAAATACTTTTCATGTTGCGCCACGATTGCCATTAGCTTATATATACCTCTATATATATTACGTCGAGAGTAATCATTCTCGAGGCACCTATTTTCATTTTCATAAATCCCAACTGGTATTAAAATAACCTTGGGATTAAATGAAAATAGGCACCTCGAGAACGATTACTCTCGGTGTAATATATATAGAGGTATACATAAGCTAGTCTAAATAAAGTTGGAGCGAATCCAAGTTTTGGGGCCAACATTACGGAGGCAAAAGTTTAGATGATAAACCATTGCAAAAGTTGTTAAAAAATAAATAAGTATAGCCTTAAAGATATTTTTAATTTTAAATATATAATTTAAATATATAATTTAAAAATTATATTTAAGAAATATTATGTGAAAAAAATTACATTATTGTAATGCTATCACTATTATGAAACAAAATCAAATGTAAGAAATAAAATTCAGATCTAAAATAATACAAATTTCTTAAAACCTTCTTTTATATATATAACTTTATAAAATACATTGAAGATATTTTAAAATGTTAAAATATAATATTCTATAGTATTAATTTATTTAGTAATGTTTCCAATTATTTCTTTTTATAATAGTGAATTAAATTGCTTTGTTAGATCCTCTATTATAACTAATATATTAAAATTTTCTTTTAAATATTTTACTTATAAAATTTAAATTTTACAATAATAAAAATTATTTTACAACAATATAAATATGTAATTATAAAAATTCATCTATAATTTTTTTACATAACTAATTTTTTTTTTAAAATATTATTTTAATATTATACAACAATACAAATACAATATGCTATAAAATATAAATATTTTACAGCATATTGTGCTTATATTGTTGTATAATATTAAAATAATATTACTTAGATAAAATATGCTATTTTTAAATAATAAAGAATTAGGTTGATCATTCAAATTAATCTCTTTCTCACATAAAAATTCATGTATAAACATTTTACTTATCTAAAATAAAATTATTTACAACAGTCTTAATAATCTAAATAAAGTTAGAGCCAATCCAAGCTTTGTAAATATAATAATCTAAATAAAGTTAGAACTGCCCAAGATTACTGTTGTCGGGAAAGTCTGACAGTACTATCCGACCCCACCTTGCCACACGTCAAAAAAACTGCTTGCCCACATAATTTAACTCTCG
Source organism: Cupressus sempervirens (assembly GCA_028749045.1). Lineage (NCBI taxonomy): Eukaryota > Viridiplantae > Streptophyta > Pinopsida > Cupressales > Cupressaceae > Cupressus > Cupressus sempervirens. The sequence continues at coordinate 850,692,398 of CM053790.1, forward strand.
TGCATCTTGAAATTGCAGGCATGCACTAGCCTTTAATCTCTGGTAGATCAATGGTTATAAAATCAGGCAATTTGAGTACCATATTGGCTAAAGTGACAAATGATGTTCATCCACTTGTTCCAACTCATCTGACACACACCACGGAGGACATCTCACCATTATTTTTTGAGAATAGCGAGCCCATCTCGTCAGACCGTGCCACTTGTCCAACTTTCACTTTCCCGCATTATTTATCTTATGAGCATCTCCTTCTTACGGGAAAGCGCTGGCCCTTGATTCAAATGAAATCAATGGCTGAAGCTTCTTGGTGATAAAAAATATATTCTCTATTGGTAACTCAACCAATGACGCCGCAGGAAATCCAGAACGTGTATTATAAGAACTGACAAAACTGCAGAAGCTCCTGACAACTTATGACTCTTTTTACGGTTCACTGGGATTTTAGTAAAGCCAAGGCTATGTATCACCAAGTCGCATGCCTGCATAATTTAAATACCTTGCATCTTGAAATTGCAGGCATGCGATACTCGTTGATCTGAACAGGATTAACAATTAAAAAGACTTTGCGTCATCAGAGCTATTTGCTAACAGAATGATTAAGCAATTTGTACGCTAAGCACAGTCACATAAGATTAAATAAAATTATAATGACCTCATGCATATGCAAGCCCTCCCTTAGGCTACGTGTCACCAAGTCGCATGCCCGCATAATTTAAATACCTTGCATCTTGAAATTGCGAGCATTCGATACTCGTTCATCTGAACAGGATCAACAATTAAAAAGACTTTGCGTCATCAGAGCTATTTGCTAACATAATGATTAAGCAATTTGTACGCTAAGCATAGTCATGTAAGATTAAACAAAATTATAATGACCTCATTCTTATGCAAGCCCTCCCTTAGGCTACGTGTCACCAAGTCGCATGCCCGCATAATTTAAATACCTTGCATCTTGAAATTGCAGGCATGCGATACTCGTTGATCTGAACAGGATCAACAATTAAAAATACTTTGCATCATCAGAGCTATTTGCTAATAGAATGATTAAGCAATTTGTACGCTAAGCACAGTCATGTAAGATTAAACAAAATTATAATGACCTCATGCTTATGCAAGCCCTCCCTTAGGGAAAAAGATATATCATTAAAAGCATTTTTCTGAAAATATTTCATGAGGGTCTTAAAAAATAGGGTAATCTAAAGATTTGAACAATACAAGGAACAAGACCCTAATTTTAAAGATTTCAAGGCTTAAATGAAATGATTCACCCAAAAAATTAAAATTTTACTGTGATTATTATTTTTTGTTCGCTAATGTATAATTTTTTTGTGGTTTTAAAATAACACAATTTGCCCTGATTTTACACATTGTTTGAGAGACTATGAATGTTTCGCCAATGGAGATTATTATTAAGTTGGTTCCAAAATAATTTACATAGGATTTTGTGCCATTACAAACAACTATGTCAAAACTAGATAACTCAACACTAGAAGTCCTTGATGCTCAACATCAACTACAACTTCAATGCTAGAACTCAACATCCTTTGATTACTCAGCTCTTGAATCACTCAACATCATCTATCTACTTGACACTTGAGTGGATTAGCACCAACTGTTTACTCAACATACACTACGAATCTCACTTGATATGCACTATCTGACATGTTATGCTCCAAATGTATTACTTGTTCGACATGAACTAATCTTGTAAATGACTTAAGTGTATAAACACTCATATGTCAAAATCAATTTGAGATTAACAATCTCCCCCTTTGACATGAGTGGAAAAAACACTTCATCATGCATGAATATCTTTAACTTATAACTTAGATAATCACCATCTTTACTCGGTATAATACAAAATTTCAAAATTTCAAAATTTTGCAAAACTTGACTTTACTATCATACCTCAAAATCTTATAAATCCCCTTCAGTTGATTATTATATCTTGAATCTTGAATCAATACTATTGCTAAGTAAATATGCATATGCTATACTTTGTTTATGTCTTTGACTCCCCCTTTATTTTGTCTCCCCCAAAACTGTGTCTATTCATCACTTGGAGTAAATGTCACTAAAAAACTTATTATGCTCCCCCTTTCTTATTTCTCCTCCTATCTTATTACTCCCCCTTTTTGACACTTATGTCTGTAGACACCTAAAAACCTTTAGAAAATAAAGTATTTTTATTTTCTGAAAATTTTTTGATGACATCATCATTTATTAATTAATTAATTATTTAATTTATTTATTTATTTTTATGCCATTAAATCCCTTTATCTTAATTTAAAATATTTAATTAAGGAATCCCTCCCAAAAATGTTTAAATCTTATTTAAACATTATTTCCTTATTTATTAATTATTTAATTAATAAATTGACCAAAAAACTTAAAATAAATAAAAAATTTATTTTTTGCCCAAAACTTGGCCAATTTCCTTAAGACCACTAACCTCTTCCAAAATCTTCTAATCCTTCTTTAATTTTGATTAAAGGCTAATCCCATCATTTCCTACCCCTAATCTCAACTCAAAATATTTAATTAAGATTAAATATTAATCCTAATGTTTATTAAAAAAGTTTTAATAAATATCTCCTCAACCCAAACCCTTGAAATAAATAAAACTTTATTTATTTCCTAAAAATCTAATTTATCCTCATCCTAAGAAGTTCTAGACTCTTCTAGAAAGTCTTCATCCTCATCCTAGGAAATTCTAGACTATTCTAGAAAGTCTTTATCCTCATCCAAAGTCTAGACTCTTCTAGAAGATGTCTTTAAACCTAATCTTAATCCCCTCCTAACCTTGTCACATTCCCTAAACATGGGTTAAGACTTACTAACCCAAGCCAAAGTTAACAAATATCTCCTCCTTCACCCACCCTCATTAAATGCCATCCACTTGCCTATCCCTAAGCTAATCCTAAACCATCCTAATCCATCGTCTAATCATTTGCACAATCCTAAGCAAGCTTAAAAACCTTCCTAATCAAGCCCAAGTCGAAATTCCTCTCATCTCCTTCAAAATATCCCAACCATAAAACTTTATGAATCCCACTAGGCCATAAATGACTCTTCCAAGCCCTTTTATTGCTCTTACAAGCCATTATGAGGGTCTTTATGAAGATTTTATCCCTTGATCCTCCTTTGTTGACTCATCCTTCCCCTTTCCTCCATCCTCTCACCCTGTGACATGTGTCACTCCCTGATTGGCTGTAAGGAAGCACAATCCATGTGCTCTCCTCTCATTCAATCTAAACATTCCATAAGTTTTCTCTCATCCTTTCATCCTAGCCCTTGATCCCTCAAGCCCTTTGCCTATTTAAGGAATCCTCTTCCAAGCCATTTTAACACAATCCATGAAGTAAAGTCATAATGCCATTTTAAGAAGCCATTTTACATCAAAACCATACACTCACACCCAAATTACAACTCCATTTGAAGCCCTTTTTGAAGCATAAGCTTGAGCATACATCCTATCTATTTAGACAAAGCCACTCAACAAGAGAGCTTCTTATTGAGAGAGCCCATTAATGGCTCATATTCTCAATTGAGAGCTCATCTTAGTCTATCTTGAAGTTTATGAATTTTGTTTAGTTTGGAGAAGCTTTATTTAAATTTGGTTTCTATTAGCATACTAACATTGCTCATATACAATGTCAAAGGCTTATACATGAATAGTGTGTTTATCCAAAAAAAGATTTATGGATCTCAAGTATTAGCTTGAAAGCTACATCCTAATTATCACAACCTACCTCCAATGATTTAATTTGGATGGCCAAATTGGCAATAAGATAAACTAAGTCTTCTAGTATAGATGTAGACATCTAAAAATCCTTTAGAAAATAATATTTTTATTTTTTGAAAAATTCCTGATGACATCATCATTTATTAATTAATTAATTAATTTATTTTTATGTCATTAAATCCCTTTATCTTAATTAAAAATATTTAATTAAGGAATCCCTCCCAAAAATGTTTAAATCTTATTTAAACATTATTTCCTTATTTATTAATTATTTAATTAATAAATTGACCAAAAAACCCAAAATAAATAAAAAATTTATTTTTTGCCCAAAACTTGGCCAATTTCTTTAAGACCACTAACCTCTTCCAAAATCTTCCAATCCTTCTTTAATTTTTATTAAAGGCTAATCCCATCATTTCCTACCCCTAATCCCAACTCAAAATATTTAATTAAGATTAAATATTAATCCTCATGTTTATTAAAAAAGTTTTAATAAATATCTCCTCAACCCAAACCCTTGAAATAAATAAAATTTTATTTATTTCCTAAAAATCTAATTTATCCTCATCCTAAAAAGTTCTAGACTCTTCTAGAAAGTCTTCATCCTCATCCTAGGAAATTCTAGACTATTCTAGAAAGTCTTTATCCTCATCCAAAGTCTAGACTCTTCTAGAAGATGCCTTTAAACCTAATCCTAATCCCCTCCTAACCTTGTCACATTCCCTAAACATGGGTTAAAACTTACTAACCCAAGCCAAAGTTAACAAATATCTCCTCCTTCACCCACCCTCATTAAATGCCATCCACTTGCTTATCCCTAAGCTAATCCTAAACCATCCTAATCCATCCTCTAATCATTTGCACAAGCCTAAGCAAGCTTAAAAACCTCCTAATCAAGCCCAAGTCAAAATTGCTCTCATCTCCCTCAAAATATCTCAACCATAAAACTTTATGAAGTCCACTAGGCCATAAATGACTCTTCCAAGCCCTTTTATTGCTCTTACAAGCCATTATGAGGGTCTTTATGAAGATTTTATCCCTTGAGCCTCCTTTGTTGACTCATCCTTCCCCTTTCCTCCATCCTCTCACCCTGTGACATGTGTCACTCTCTGATTGGCTGTAAGCAAGCACAATCCATGTGCTCTCTTCTCATGCAATCTGAGCCCTCCATGAGCTTTTTCCCATCCTTGCATCTTAGCCCTCAATCCCTCAAGCCTCTTTCCTATAAATTGGATCCTTCCCCTTTGCAAAATAACACAATCCATGAAGTAAAGTCATAATGTCATTTTAAGAAGCCATTTTACATCAAAACCATACACTCACACCCAAATTCCAACTCCATTTGAAGCCCTTTTTGAAGCATAAAGCTTGAGCATACATCCTATCTATTTAGACAAAGCTACTCAACAAGAGAGCTTCTTATTGAGAGAGCCCATTAATGGCTCATATTTTCAATTGAGAGCTCATCTTAGTCTATCTTGAAGTTTATGAATTTTGTTTAGTTTGTAGAAGCTTTATTTAAATTTGGTTTCTATTAGCATACTAACATTGCACCATATACAATAGAAAGATGGGGATCTTTTTGCATTAGTGTCTCTACAAAGGCTAGCTCCTTCTGAAGTATTTCCATGTGTGGGGTGAACATGGATTGGATGCTAATCAGTGTGGCCCAAATATTTTCTTCTTGAGCATGTAGTTCAACCAATTGACCTTGGGAATTCATCAAATTCTTGAAGTGCTTCTAACTCAGAGCTCGAGAATTGGGTAGAGTAATACCTGTTAGCTTAAAATATTGAGTAATCCTTTGAAGTGCTTTGACTTGGAAGAGTAGTAGTTACTGGTAAGGTAACCAGTGTTTTTATTGACAATTTCTCCTCGGGCTTTAAAATATTTTAACCAATTGACCTTTGAAGTGCTTGACTTGGAAGAGTAGTAGTTGCTGGTAAGGTAACCAGTGTTTTAATTGACAATTTCTCCTCAGGCTTACTAGAAACAATAGTCCACCAAGATAACTGAGGGGGGCGGGGGGGGGGAGGTGTGAATTAGTTATCCAATAATTAAAACACTTATCTTCTTTAAACAAACTTAACCATTCAACCAAAGTAAATAGCAACAATAGAAAGATTCACATAAACAAATACACTAGATATGTTGACTAGGGAAACCCTTGATCAGAGGGAAAACCCCAGTGGGAATGATGCCTGCAAGATGATGTACTAATATAAATATTCCTTATTAGAGTATAGACCCTGTTAGGAGTCTGTTACAACATTTAGTGAAATTAGTCCCTGTTAGGAGACTTTGAATCCTTGTTAGGAGATTCCAACCTTGTTAGGAGTTGTGCTAACCCTATTAGGAGTTGTGGTACAATGTATGCAAGAAGATCCCATTGCCAAAACATGCAATTTCAACTACAAGAAGAGCTCATTGTTCAAACAAGTAATTTACTGTTATTTATCTTCCTTGCTTATTCTTTCCTCTATCATATCAACAAGACCAATTACTATTAGACCTTGTAGACCTGGTCATAAACCTCAAATCCAAATACCAAACCTTGGATCACTCAGAAAAACCATGGCAATGAAGTTTCATTTACTTCAGCACTGCTTTGCTCAACTTCATATTCCATACTCTCTGCTACTTTCCAAACATTCATAATTCACATATATCCATGCCATGATAAAGGAAAATATCCTTCCTTTATACCAAGTCCATTAAAAAATTCCTTGAGTTGGTTGTTAATCCTTCTCAATTAATTATTATAGGACCATATTAAGAGCATGTTACACTTAGCGATAACACAAATCTCACACCTTGCAACTTGAATAACTTTTTGTACACATAATATTATTACAAGTGACCTTAGCCATGCCATCCTTAACATGTCTTCTCCAATTTCTCAACTTTGATCCTCAATATATCAAATCTGCTAAGAGATATAACAAGTTTACCCAAACATGCCTCTATAAACTCTATCTTAGAACAAACATTACCAAAACTTACATAACTTCTTCTAGACTTAGCCTTTCTACTTTCGATGTTAACTGAATATGCTAGATACTCAAATTTATCTCTCATAACCATGAGTGGTTGTTATGTTCAACTAGTCAAGCATATCAAATTGATCTTTCCATTGTTCTTCTGTCAGATACCACATAAGACATCAAACATGCTATATTGACATCAATGAAAAACTCAGTCATGAGTGTTACATATTATCATCAAACCAATATTCCAAAAATCTCTCCAATCTTCCAACAAGTCTATGCAGTCAAATTTGAATCTTCCATCTTTCCTCTTCTTTCTTTTCAATTTCAATTGCATCTTGAACTTGTGTTGTAGGTAGATGAGTATCTACTTGTCTTGTTTGAACTTGTGTTCCATCCCGTGCTTGAGTAGAAACTTTTGGTACTAACAAATTTTGCACCAATTTGTTGATGTTAGCCATGGTGGTTGTTTCTTTCCTTTGATACACTACAATGGGTAATGTAGGTTGCATCATAGTAAATTAAGGGGTTTTTGATGTCTCGAGTTTCCACCTCTATAAATGTCTTCTCTACCTCCTTAAGTTCATCTACACTCACCAATATAGGGTGACAACATAAGTTTTCCTTGGTGGTGGTGTCTAGTAGTATCTTCTTCATGTCCTCCTCTATTAGTGAATTAATGTATTGAGTCATAGTGTCAGAAACATCCTTGATCTATATGATTTTAGTGTCTACTTTTGTCACGTGTAGTGGATTGGCACTCAACATTTGTATATCTGGTATACTCTATTCTAGTTGCTACTCATCTTCAGTTATTGCCTATTTTTGTTCCCATTCTTCAGTGCCTTCCATATGTTCATCCTTCTCAATATCAACTTTAGTAACCTCAATTAATTCTTTCTCATCTTTATCTTCACCTACCTTAATAGGTTTCTCCTCAATAACATTAGATGTTGTCAGCCCATAAATTACCTTCCAGATTTGGGTACTTTTATAAACATCTTCAATTTTAGTTTGGAGAATATTAAATGCATGATACTTAGGAGAAAATCTCCCTGCATACTTCTTTATGACATTAGTCATCTTAGCTTTACCTAAATCTGGCATCACTCTTACAAGTGTAGTCTCTCTAATATTCCTTTCTATTGTAAGACTATATTTCCATCTTTTCTCAACTCTATCATATAAAGTATTTGGTAGAGAGTTCAAAATATCAATTAGAGTAATCTTAAATGTTACCATCATGGCATATACTAACTCTTCTACTTTATCCATTTCTAGCTTTCCAAGTCTATCAAATCCAATATGTGAAAATCCACTCAAATCTACATTATTCTTTATATTTTTACATAGATAATCTAAATCAGAAGGACTATGACTTACCACTTTAAATTGGCTATTATCATCAAATTCTATCCTCTCTTCATATGATTTAGTTGGAGCAATGTACTTTCTCCTTTGTCTCTTCTCAGACACATCAACTTGTATAGCTTTGCTAGCTTTGTTTTGTTGTTTCTTGGCTACTTCTTGAGCTTTCTTAGTAGTAGGTCTTGTTGGGACTAAAAATTGCTTGGTCAATTTTGAGAACCATTAAAAAAAATTAGGCCTATAATAGCTTTGTGAAGCCTATGTACCCCGTTGTTGAGTTAGTGCAAAATTGGTGTTCAATGTTTTTGACACCTTTCATTCAGTTTGCCTAAACGTTCCATGATGATAAATTATCATTCTGAGTTATCTGACAAAGTCTTATTTTGAACCAATCATAAATATTCTTTTTACCCCAAATTAATATGCAGAATCCAGTCAAGAACCTATTGCTTTATGTAAATTTTCCACATCTTTTAAAATCCTTTAGGCCCTTCTCAAATTCTTGCTTAGGGCATGCCTTTTAAACCTTAGGCAGTTATGAAATAATGTTTTGTTAAATCTGTTTTAAGTTTAAAGGTAATCATGGTTTACGTGGTTTTGAATCTAAAAGAGTTTCATTTTAAACTTACCATTCAAGTCTCAGTGATCGTTGATCTTGTTCAGATTGACGGACCTTGCATTCTCGCATTTCTCAGATGCGAGGCAGTTACAAAATGTGGAGAAGCGAGAAGAGGGCACATAGCACAATTTGATTACGTGGGTCTGAAATAATTAAAAGGTATTATCTCTGCTCTCTACGATGTGGATATGCCTGACCAGGTGGCACCTTCCAATTTGTCGGCGCAATGTGATGAAGTAAAGTAACATATGCACGGTTGATTCACCGTTGATCTTGGGTAGATCAATGGATGCTGCTTTCCTACAAGATGAAGATGAGCATGGTTTAAACAAAGTGGGAAAGCGCCCTAAGTGACATCTATCCGTTGTGAAGACACAAGGGATATTTGTACGAATGAAGAGGACAAGTTATGAACATCATCGATTTGTGAGAGATCGACGGATGAAGCATACCCGTATTTTTAAAATTTGTAATAGATAAACATTGCAAGAATGCCACCTCGCGATGCATGGCACAGTGGGACCGAGCATGGAAGATAAGTACCAAATGTGCCAAGTAAAAGGTGATGTTGTCATGGGCACAAAAGTTTTGAATGACACAGTCAGGTTTGTCAGAGCACATGCATGAAAAGGTGTTTTCTCATTGGTCAGGATCATTTTAGTGGGCCGCCAAAATAGAAATCTTGAATCACCATCAATTTAAGCCAGCATCAAGGGCTAGCATTTGCCCACATTAAGGAATCGCAATATGTTTTTAATAATGTAGGTAAATAGGTTGTGGACACGTATCACAATGGACCAAGTCATGCCATTTTGAAATGCCACATGTTTTGTGATAAAGGAATAGTGCAATGGTTATTGAAGAATTTTCCATCAGCTGTTGATCTTCTTTAGATTGATGAAGGGCATTGGCCCGCTTTATCAACATGCAGTGAGATTAAGGAAAGTGGGAATGTGTCATGAAGGCATGTGTCCCCAGTGATATCAAGTCCTACCTTATGAGCTTACACAGATCTTTTCTCAGTTGTTGATCTGATTGCATTTTTGCTTTATGAAGATGCTCACAAAATAAGAAATGCGGGAGTGCGCAAGCCTAACACATGGCACAGACTCAAGTCATTGATTCAATTCAAATCTACTGATCTACCATTGATTTGGAAAAGATCAAAGGATAGCACATCCTCGCAATAAGAAGTTGCATGAATTTTAAGTAATGCGGGCATGTGCCCTTTTGACACGTGGCTGGGCACTTGATTTTTCAAAAAGAGAATTTTATTTTTAAAACAAAGTCATCTGATCCTAGAGACTCTAGAGAGAACGACGGGTCAGATTCAAAATTGAGAAATAACACAAAACTAACGGGTGTGAGAATTAAATTGATTCAAATTTTCCTTCGTGTGACCTCAATGCACTGGTATAACATGAAGATCACCATTATTAAAGCATACAATTGCAGATTTTCCCAGAACAAAAAGGATTTCCAGAGCTAGCACACAGGATTTCTCAAGGGTTTCAATGAATTTATAGAAAAAGTTGCAAAGAAAGAAGGGAAAGTTTAGTAGGTAAGTAATCTGTAACTTGTACAAATCAAAAATTTGCTATCGTAAAAGTGTGAATTTTTTAAAATGCCTCCACGAAAGGAATTTTTTGGGCAAGTTGATTATTTAAAAAGGGTTGTGCATGATGATTTCTTAGAAGAATTCCCCTTATCAGTAAATGAAATAACTAAAGGGAGGGGACTCATCCCTAAGAACCCTAGGGTAGTTATGGCTAAGGGTTTTTATGATAGGGAAAACTGGGAAAGAGACGCCCAAGCCTCCATTGGGGGTTTGCAATTGTTCAAAAAATGGTTTTCAGAATGAAATTGGATACTCCCATAAGCAATGTCTAGGAATTTGACATTGGAAAATTAACAACTCCTTTAGTTTTCTTCCATAGTGATCTGTTGAATGACCTAGCAAAGAAATATGATCCTATTACAGGATGGGTGAAAAATCATTCTGGAGTCAATCTTTTTAGGGTTTTCCCTGAGCTGTTCAGTGAAGTTTTCAACCTTAACCCTAACCACGTTGTGCATGAAATCATTGATATGGATGATTTACAAGCCATATATTATGCACAAAGAATATACTTGAGGACAAGACCATTGTAGGAGCATGCTGCTAGAGTTAGAACTTTGTCTGTGATTACTGCTAGCACACTCGAGCCATTATTGAAAAGACATTTTAACCCTAGGGCTCAGGCATTGTATACTTCTCTTTGTAAAATCCTTGGGATGGATGAAGCTGAGGAGATCCCAGGCTCAATTGTTCTTATAATGGCTCAAACTCTTCAATTTGGAATGAGTACCATTCTAGACTTTTCCACTTTTATAGCAAAAGAGATTCACAATGGTTTGGTTGGAATAGCAAGGGGAAAAGTGAACAAACCATTCTATTGGTATTCATTGCTGATGCATGTGTGCTTGTACAAGGGATACACCTTCTTCTCCAAGGGTATGAAGTTGTAAACAACCAAGGATGGAGAGAGCAATCCAGTGCAGTTGTGGAGTGTGGATATGACTTCAAAAGCCACAGATGCTAGTTATGTAAGATTTGACAAATATTTTGCATCTAGGTTGAGATTGCTTTTGAGAGGAGATAGCCCTAGAATCCCTCAAACATTGTTAGAATTGGTCAGACCCAAAGACCATGCAAAAGGATTACTGGTAAGTCATAATTGGGGGGACATCATTCCCTATAATGTTTCAATAGTAATAAGAGTATATGGCTTCCTGGGAAAGCCTCGTGTGCTGCCATTTCATGTGCCTTTGAAGATAGGGATAGCTAAACTCCTATGGTAGATAGGCACTATAGATGAGAGGGATTTGTCTAAGAAGGGCACATTTTTTCCAATTGTTACTATAGTACATGATTTTTTTTTGTCAGAAAAGGGTGGAAACACCTCAATTTGTTCCTAGATAGATATAACATGGCAGAATCTCATGCCAAGTTTAATGACCTTGAAGGATTCTATGACTTTTTAAGGGAGAGAATAAAAGCTTCCCGCATGGTACACCAAGTATACTACCCGAAGGATGTGATTAGAAATTTTACTCTGCAAGAGCAGGAATTGAGAAAGGAGAAATGGGTGGTATGTAGCAAAACCCTAGAATTCATTAATGCATTTGACACCCATTATGATCCATTGAAAGAAAATAAATATTGGGGAGCTAAGATGAAGACACTAATGAATAATTTTGCTGAGATAATACAAGACATGAATGAGAAGAAAGATGCATATGTCAAGGCTTATCCAGACAAAGCTGTAGAGGTACAAAAGAGAATACATAGTAGAAATGTGGTATCTCCTGGCCAGTATACATTACAAAGAAGGGCAAGTTATGTCATGGTTCAAAGTGTGCAATAGGCACCCCTGTATCAGAGGCCAATATCAGGAAGTCCATCCACAGCCAACTCTCCAAAAAGAAGAAATTTAGAATAGGGGTCTTCTTCCCAAGTGGAGCAATATTCTCCAAGCCAATCTCCAATCAGAATTGATGATGAAACATCTCTGAGAGAACAACTTAAAAATTTTGGTGAAGAGGGAAGAGTAATTGTTACCCCCATAGATTTAGGGATTGGAGAGCCTCAGGAGCCACCCACACCTTCGTTGGATTTAACTGTTGTTGATTACCAAGGTAAGGAGATTGACGCTATAGTTGCCCAAGCCTCTGAGAGGTTTGTCAATGATGAAAATTTTGTGAAGTCTAGAGCATTTGCACAATTTTTATGGAGGCTAAATATAGGAAATTTTGAAAAAACTGTGAAAAAATAAAGGCAGAACAACTTGATAAGTCAGATTCTGCTATTAAGGAGGAGGTCAAATCTAAATTTTTGAATGATTTTTACCAATTTATCCCTGAGGCTGGGAGGCAGATAATTAAATAGTCAGGAGTCATTATTTTGCCAGAATGGGATATAGTGGATGCCCTGGTTTTCGATTCAATCAGGAAGCAAAAGGATGTCTAGTTTGAAACTAAAGAAGAGGTATTACAAGCTCAGAGAGGAGTCAAATTTAGTGATGACCACCAAGCCCTTGTTATTTGGTCAATTGAAAAAAGAGATAAGACCAAAATGTAGGAAATTTCTACTACTGAGCATACTGGTGCATTGATAATTTATAGGGCTGGTGAGGTAGGCAGTCAGTAGATAATGGGAATGGCCTTAGAAATGCTAAAATTTGGTGGTGTTGTATCTGGCCAGGAAAAAGATAGATTTACTCAACTCAATGCTAGGTTTTAAAAAGTTTTGAAAGCATATGAGAAAAGGGGTATACAGATACAGTCACTAGAAAACAAAGTATCTCAAACAGAGAAGGTACTAGGGAAAATAAAAATGGGAGAGACTAGCAAACCCAGGATTGCATACCCCCCAAGGCCACCTATTGAGCCCTTCAAGTCTACTCCAATTATTGAGATCCTTGATACTCTAGAGAGACCTTAGTTCTATACTATAGATGATTTTGAAGAAGAGAAGAATAAGTTGTATGCCATGCATGTAAAGCTTAATAATCAACATGAGGAAAAATTGAGGTACAGTATTATGTATCTAATAGACAGGATAGAATGGCCAGCATTTTTTGATCAATTATCAAAGATTTCAGCAATTAGAGATGAATTAAAGCAAAATGAAGATATTTTCAGATCCATTGTACAGAAGTGGATAGAGAGAAGCTCAGATATCACTGCTATGTGTATCAGTATAACTATATTTGTTATTCATCCAACATATCATTAGATAGAAGGAATTTTTGATTTACTAAATAAGTTGCAAGATTTTGATGGTAAACAAGATTCTTTCTATAGAAGATTGACCAATTGTCTTTCCAAGTATTTTTCAGAAAAAAATGATTTATTCCCTTGTGCTCTAAAGTCAGTTCATAAATGAAAAGAAAAGGAAGAATGGAAGAGGGAGCTAGATGAAGCTTTTTGTGAGAGAATAAATAGGGTTATAAATGAAGCTGGCCATCTGTTGTGGGCAATAAGAAATGAGGAGTTGGTTAAAGTGAAAATATTTTATAACTCTATCCGAAAAGAATTGGTTAATATGGAGGCAATTGCAAATTCCCTGATAACTGTACAAAAAGAACTTTTAAATTTTGATTGGCTAGATGACATTGTTTATAATAAGTGGAAGGATACATTCATGTCTACAGAGCAGATGTTAGAAGATGACGAGGCAGAAGATCATGCAAATGTAGCTTTTGCTTTAACAGTCGATGATAAAGACAAAGAAAATCCCCAAGTGAAAGTAAACTTGCAGGTAATTGAAGGACACATGTCACTTTCAAGCCTCATGGTCACTTATTCTGAGGAATCAGATGGATAAAAGAATCAAATTATTGTGTTATGCCAATTCCAGAGGATGTAATAGAAAGGGCCCACAAAAGGAATGTTTGATGTAAAACTTTTTCTGTTAATCACATTTTTGTCATTTTTATCAAGTTATCAAGAATTGTGTATGTATTCTTTTGTTAGACATCAACTATGTGAATGCTTTCTACATTACTTTCAGTTGACTAAATATATATAATAAAATATGTAGGTTTCTATGCCAAACTAACTCCAATGTGGACAAATATATAATAATTGGGATTTAAACTAAGCAAGAACTATATGTTCAAGGAACCAAAAGATGACTGCAATGAGACTATTCTAAGAGAAAAAACTTCAGTCTCGTTAAAGAGAATTGGGATGTGTGTTTGAAGACTTAACAAATTTGAGCTTCACTTGGTTTCAAGAATACTATAATATTCTCTACTTAACAAGGCCAACCACGTGAAGGTGGAAGCTCATCTAGCCTCACCCCTCTCCCCCTAACACCAATCTAAAGTACCCATTATCATTTAATTACATACTTCATTCATTCATTCATCCATTTATGAACTATAACATTCAATCAATACAATCACATAACATTCATTAATATGATATAAAATTCATTAATACACAATACTAATCAAAAATTCATTAACACATAACAATATTCATTAACATAAACTAAAAATCGCAATTAATACGCATCATTCATACAAAATTACTTTAAAAAAATTTCTTTCATTATCCAACAAGGTTTATCAAAGAAGATTTTTAAAACATCATTTCTTTTTTTTGTTTTTCTGAGCTCTCTTAAGAAAAGTGCTCATAGGAGCATCCATATCTGCTTCATTCTCCTCCTCTTCTAGCACGTGTAATGTCAAATTACGATGGCTTCTTCTTTTTGGAGGAGCAGGAGGTTGCTGCACTAAAGGGGGCTCTGTTGCAAGAACAAGTGAATGAGATAAATTGGCATACTCTTTTTCTTTTTCTAATTGTTACAAGTTTGTAATTAAGTACAAGTACAACATAAAATGCATTTTTCTTACCTGACAATGCTACATCATCTACATTAACATTTTGATCTACCACCGCGTCAACATGTTGAACACTTGGAACATGGTCCACTTCTTTAGCATGATGTTCAACATGCTCTGAAATATTCAAAAAAAGGATACACGTCAAATTCCAATTGAACATGTTAAATTGTATTCATAATTGCATAATTAATTTCCAATAGCAAATTAATACCTCCACCACTATAATGCACATCATGGCCCTCGTTAGGAGCAGGTTCTATGGTAGGATATGAAGGTTGCAGTAAAATGTTATGCACATTGTTATGTAGTCAATTTACGTTTAAAACTAATACCAAAAAAGAATCTTCTCAACTATTTAATTTCATTTACTTTTCATCTGACCAATTTACCTATGAGATATCATTTAGTGCACTGGATTTTTGAGCAAGGCTTATAGATTCTTCATATAGGCATGCAACCACAACTTTATAGCCTTCCTTCAAGGCAATTTTTCTATCTTCATCTGTAACCTTCACATTGAAATCTGTGCCCTGTGCTTTTTGCTTGATAACGTTAGTTTTCCATGTATGGTTTCATTAAACAAAACTGTTTGCAACATTATATTAACAAAAAAATACAAAATTCATTGCTCTACTTACAACTCGAAACTGCAGATTCATATAGCCACCAGAGCCAAGTTTGTGTTGGCCAACCTTTTCTATTCTCACTTTTGTAGCCACAGATGTGTCTTGCAATCTATGAACAATTTCAAACATCTTAGATTATATATTTACAACTATCAATAATTAGTGCATGATTACAATGTACTTAATACTATAATGACATACCATTTTTTTCCCTGTGCTGCTTCATTATCTCTATTTCCACATAGCCCTTTCTCCTTTGCATCTTCTATTATTTCATTCCACTCCATCGGTGGAATCATAGGAGGACAGTCGTACTTTTGGTTATCCTTAAGAGCCCTTCTATATTGATCCCTCACAGTCTTTATATGCTTTGCTACTCTTTTCAGAAGTAGGCCAGTGTCAAAAATATTTTTCCCAAATTTCTCCTCAATGGATGCAATCAGCTGATTTTTTATTCCACAGCTTGTAAATTCCACCTTTTTAAAAACAAATAGATTGTTAGATTAATAACTTTAATATATTACAATAAATAAAAGAAAACAAAAATTATGTAGCAATGATATGAAACTACGTACCTTTTACGTATGGTGGGTCCAAATAGTCTCAATGTCATATGAAAAAGATGTTCAAAGAAAGAATTATTACCTACAAAAACATAAAGGATTTATCAGTCCAAAATGAGTAATGTAAAAGTAAACTAAATTTACACTTTAAATAATATCAATTTTAAAGCACCTAGAAGCTTTCGTTCTCTTAATGGAAACATAGTTTTCTTATTCAGCAACAATGTCCCTCCATACAAACTAGTACTAATCACACGAACTGCTCCAGGAAATGGATCAGCTTCAGTAGTACTGCTCTCTATTGCTCTATCAACTGAAACATCATACAATTAAATGACAATTTTAGTACTGCTCTCTATTGGTCTACCTCCCTACCTATGTCCATGCCTCTCTATGTGTGGCTATATATATATGTATGTATGTATGTATGCGTGGTGTGTGTATGCATGTGTTTGTGTGTATGCAAGCTTCTGTAGACATCATTTAAGCACTAATATGCTACTTCGTTGTTCATCAACTTGTAGAAAGACATTACAAAATATAGAAAAACAAGGTTTTACCAGTTCTATTGGGCATAGACAATAATTTTTGCATGCTCCTTGTTGCCGACAATGCAGCAGACAATAGTGGACCGCCAACTGAAGGAGGAGTCCGCACTTCATCATGAGTTGAAGAATAAAATATTGTTAGCAAAGACATTTGCAATGGATAAATATCAAATGGGATACTAGCGAGAAACATCCACAAAAAAAAAGGTAAGTGTTATAATGTTGATCAAAATAAACAAAGTGTTACTTACACGAAGGTACTGCGCAACAATCCTGACCATGTTCACCATGTGACCTCGCAACTGGCACATATGTCTATACAAGAACACATAAAATTAGAGATCATGATCCATAAGATACTATAAAAGATTAATATCTATTAAACTTCTATTACTGCTTACTTTCAAAGATTGGATTCTGCGGTCCAATTCTATTCTCAGTGCCTGTTTCTCCTTACTTCTGTCACCCTTGATGATAATTCTAACAAGCTCATCAATGTATCTTTGCATAATTTGTTGGGTGATGAATACAGGGTCAGTACTAAGCCCAATGTCATGTAGATATGATGCCCGTATTTTAGATTGCATTTGATCAGCGATCATTGTAGCTTTTTCCTATCATTTGTGACATCAAATATTCATATACTTTCATCAAAATAACTCCAAAGCTATAAAAAAAAGAACATAATAATAGGACATTTGTTTCTATATTAACATTAAAATTTACAATAATTAATGTTTACCTCTATTGAAGGTGTTTGAGATGGTGTATCCATATTGCCCTGTGAAAAAATTGGTAAGTTTTAGAAATCAGCAGCAAAATTAAAGTAATAGACTTACCAAAACAAATATTAATAATAAAGTAGATTGTATATGTAAATCATTTGTCTTAAGTTAAAAATTTAGCGTAACTAATGTTTATATCTAAAAAAATATTTGACATGTTCTACTTAAAGTTTATATGTGCACATATGGTTTGGAAAGAAATATTTGGTCATACAAGACCCTATCATAGTTGACATTGATCATATCTGAAGATTTCATTGATCATCATGATCTTCATCCATGTCATCATCATCATCATCATCATCAAACTTGTCACTTTGATCGTCATCGTCACCACCACCATCTTCATCACCATCATCATCCTCTTGATCACTATCATCATCATGACCATCATTGCCATGATCATCACCATCTTCATCACCATGATCATGATCATCATCAGCATCAGCATCATCATCATCATTATCACCATTATCATTAGCATGACCAAAATCATCACCATCTTCTTCTTCTTCATCACTGGGTAATTTTTGTTCCTGATAATCATTTACTTCCTCTTGTGCTTCTTCAATATTTTCTTCTTCAATCACATTATACTTTATTGGCCTTCCTCTTAGGTCATGTCTCACAACAAATGACCAACCTAGTTTGTCTGGAACACCAAAGTAAAACACTTGCTTGCATTGACTTGGAAGAACATAGGGCTCATCTCTGACTGGCTCAAATGACCTTGTATTAATCATATTAAATCCATTGTCGTGTTCAATAACAATCCTATTGGGATAATTTTGATTCAGTCGTAACCTAAACCATTTGACAACAAATAGAACTATTTTGAATGAATCAAAGTCACACTCAAGTATATCATCCAAAATGCCATAGTATCAATTTTTAGATTGTTGAGGATGTATGTCAGTTCTAGATGAAATATTGGTGACTGCAAAGATAGCACTTATCCCGAAATCACACATTTTCTTCGTTTCATCTAACTTTTTTGTGTGGAATTTATAGCCATGGTAGTACATAGCTTTGTGGTGTTTGACTTGAAATTATTCAAACATGTCAAGAATCTTCTCATTGATCTGTGAGTTAATATTAAACTTATGTCTCATGATTAGTAATCTTATGCATACCTTTGTATCTCTTAAGCCATATGTTAGATCAAGTACCATTGGCATAACATTGGGATCTCAATTACGACGAGCTTCTTTAACCAACAATGCAACACCATCCCATCTTAATGAGTGACCATTTTCTTGAGACTATTCAATCCACACTGTCATCCAATCAAGATTGTTTGCAATGTACAAATGTAGTGCATCCCACTCACGACCAACTATAAAGAAGACAATTACACCAGTTAGAAACAACTTATATATATTGATGATGGATAAGAATTGTTAAATTACAAAAAAAAACTTATAATTACCTATCACCCTCCTCAATCTACCTTTTCCCATCAGGTACTCCCCTTTGAATTTGTCATTACAGTTGGGATCCCAAATGCGATCTACATGGAGACCTGCTACAAACTTTGGAAGATATTTACTGATATACACCATGGTCTAGTATATCATATATCCCTCTATCATAGAACCCTCAGGACATGCTCTTTATCGAACCAAGCCCTTCATAAATTTCAAGTTCCTCTTAACCATCCACATTGATCTAGCTTGTACAGGTCCACACAATTCAATCTCCTCAACTTGATGTATGAGGTAGTGTTCTTGAGCATTGAAAAACGTTGGAGGTAAACACTTTTTCTTTTCACACATAAGCTGTGGAATTTTTCTCTTACAATATTTTATATCTTTTTTATCAATTTCTTTAGATGATAACCACCTAAAAGAGATTCAACACACAAAAACACATAGAGGAGATTTTAAATAAAATTATACAATAAATTTCAAATAAAAAGCTACAAATCTAAGAAAAAACACTCTTCTAACCTCATGTATTTTCCAAGATCATATATAATTTGTTTAATACTATTGTAAAATTTTTGTGGAAGGGATAGAGGTAGGATGAACTACAATCATTAAAAAATGATCATTTCAATATATTATTAAATAATGCAACGGGTACTACATTCAATCTTAAAAATATACTGTAAATAGAAAACATGACTTACCTTGAGGAAGGTATGCCAATCATGTGTCTTCAACCCTAGCCCAAAATCACCTTTCTTAGATAGAAGAGTGCTTATATTTGCAACAAATCCTGTTGGAAATTTTGTTTTTTTTATGACTTCTTTTAATGCATCACTTTGTTGCTCCGTTGATAACCAAGGAAGGGCACTTGTATTTATGCAGTCTCCATTCCTATTTGATTCAATGAAAACTTTTAGTGCATGATTAGATTCATGAATGTCAGTACAAATTTTAGCAATTTATTCTCTATCACACCTTCCATCCAACATTTTCCATAGTGTCTCTATTACATTCTTTCCAATATGCATAGCATCAAACAAATGCGCGATTGGGAGATCCTTGTAGTATGGTAACTTACTAAATTGAGTAGGATAACTTTTCATTCCTCTAGGAAGTTGGTCATTTATGCCTTGACAACCTTCACGAGCATCAGTTACAACATTAGTAAATATAAGACAATATTGAAATACAAATTGTAAAATTCGGACGACCAATTGGACATTACATCGATGATTTAGTCGATTGTATTCCAACTTTCATAAATGAGGTGTCATTCTTCGTGGCCTTGATGATGTCTCTTCTTTCCCATTGAAAAGATGTTTTTCAGAAATTTGATACTTATGATTATGGTGGAGAAAGTGTCTAAACTCATCAAACACCTGCTTTCCTAAACTTCTCAAATGACGACATTTCATCTTCAAACCACAAAATGGACATGCAAATTTTCCTTTTGCATAAAGACCTAAAAGATCATGTATAATTGGATCATGTACAATGATCACACACAACTTAAGCATTCGATAGTAATGTGTAACCACTATAACATACCAAAAATATGTAATCTTAACAATATAACATATCGCAAAAATGAGTTAGCCCAGGGGCATCATGTATTGTCCATACAAACATTGCATGGAATTGAAATTGTCAATGTCCTATCGATCTAGAGATCTCATACATAGTGATGCCATTCCATAACTTCAACAACTCATCAATTAGGGGCTCAATATACACGTTCATATCTTTAACTTGGTATTTACCTAGCAATTGAATGAACATAAACATTACGTAATTATTATAACCATTTTCATGTACTATTTATAAATTAATTTAGATAACTATAAAATAAAAAAATACCTAGCACAATCATTGACAACATTATGTGCTCCCTCTTTATGGACATCCAAGGAGGAATGTTATTGTTAATAACAAAAATAGGCCATACTGAGTAAACAGATCTCATATCTCCATATGGATTGATACCGTCCGCCACCAATGAAAGTTTCAAATTATGAGGTTCTTCTTTAAAGTGTGACCATGTTTCTTCTATCTCTTTAAATGCAGAACCATTAGCAAGCATTCACATAATGTCATCCTGACTTCTATTGCGTGCATGGTAATCCATAAATTGTGCCAAGCTAGTGCACCCGAATAATCGTTCAAGACATGGAATAATGGGAATGTACTGAAGAACCTTGTGAGGCACTTTTTTTGTTATTTGATCTGACCGATATCTACTAACATGACAATAAGGGCATTCTATTGCAAATTCATGTTGTTTATGATATAGAATGTGATCATTGGGACATGCATGTATTGTCTGATACTTCATTCCAATTTGATCCATAATGTTAGATAATTTTTGGTACGAACGAGGCAAAATGTTTGATGGTGGTAACAAAAACTCACTAATCAACCTACAACAACAAATATGCATTGTTAATATAATGAATAGTAATTGTATGCTAACATTGAAGATGACAAAAATGACATACCTTAGCATACATGACATTGCTACATTGGATATACTATTCATAACCTTTAAGTTCACCAACAACACTATAGCCGACAGTAGAGTTGTTTGGGAGCCTTCGTATAAGGGCTCGTGTGCCTTCTCAAGTAAAGGTATATCAAGACCATCTTCATCATTATTATCAGATTCACTAGTACTATCATTGTGAGCCTCTTCATCACTTGCCTCAATACCATCTTCTTCAATCATGTCCTCTGGCACATTATCATCTTCTTCCATGGGAGTGTTATCCTCAGCTTGGATATTCACACCTCCATGTTCCTCCAGTAGGAAATCCACATTCAGCAATGGACGAAAATCATGGCCCCCTTCAACATGACCATATTGCCTACAATGACTCTGGGCTATTGTGATTAGAATTCTTTGATTCTTTAAGCCCTTACACTTTTTGCAAGGACAATAACATTTATTAGGTTTTCTTTGGAATTGAGCCCACAATGCAACCATTGTCTCATTATTTTGTTCTGGGTTCATATTGTTAGGCATGGTCTTTCTTCACAGGAAAATATACCTACAAATAAATTGGACATGTTGTGATTAGTGTTTATATCTGCACATATGGTTTTTGTTGATTAATGTTTTCAAATGTAACTAAAATGATTACAAACATATCAAAAAGGACTTTCATAGGGTCTTATTACATCAACTGTTTTAACATAGTCATGTTGGTTATCTTGAGACCTTAATGTCTTCTCATGCCTTCAACTTTGACCTTGATGCTCCTACATCATTCTCCCAAGGATCAAGGAAAGTTGGATCATCATGGAATTGAGTAGGCAGACCTTCTAGGAAGTTGCAATACTTCAACCTTGTAAGTGTCATGTCAATGCAATGGGTACTAAACAAATAATTTAAGTTGATGAGAAATAGTTGTTATGAATTCAAATTGTAAGTTTCACCTCAATGCATTGGGTATTAAACAAACAATTCAAGCTAATGAGTATGGGTTTCTATGAACCACAACTCATGAAATATGCATTAAGTCCATACCTGTTGTTTACAATGAGTATGGGTTTTTTTTCTAAGAACATACCTGTTGTTTACAATCAGTAAGTTTCTATATCCTCTGAGAAATTTATTATGTCAAATCAACGTACCCAACATCTAGTAGATAAATGTGCAATACAATTTGTGTGTTATTCACATTAAATTGTACAAAAATGATCCCTCAATTGAGGACAAAGTATCTTTTAATGAGTAGATCGGATATGTTGGTTTGATTTTTGTGAATCAAATTTTCTTAGGATCATAAAAAAAATCAGATGAGAAGTTTCTGATAAGTCATAGGGCTTTAGGTTTTGGCATAGTATATTTCGATACCTTTGAAAAATCTGTGAAAAGCCTTAGGTTTGTCCTTTTAAGTTTTTCCTAGTGCAAATTTTTTTTTTAAAAAAGAAAAAACAAACAACAAGGAGCAAATATTCTTTTTTTGCCTACTTCATCGCCGTTGTTAAGTCTTTTGAAAAAGGGGTTTTAATCTTGTTGTCTAATCTGATTTGAATCTACGGTTGTCGCATGTTCGCTATGGCAAGATGCTCATATGTTACACATAGCAAGGTAGCAACCATCGGAGAATTATGTGTGATACTGAAAAGTGGAGTCCGGTGTGATGAAATGTGTTGGCAGGAAGATCTATTGACCATGTACTATGTCCTAGACTAGTCAATTTCAAGAAGAAAGGCACATGGAAATATTTGCAAGTGGTGTCATCGAAGTTTAATTTTATCTGGCAATTTGCCAAGTCACTAACTAAAAACACTTGTGACTTGCTGGTGGTGATATAGCGAATGCCCAAATTTTCCAAAGACAACGTCTTTCTGAGATCAAAAGTAATTTTGAGGATCCTAAGGAAGATATGCTACACATTTCACTTTTTTCCCTTTGCAAGTTATTGTCTTTTGTAGTTTCTTTTTTCGGGCGTTGTTTTTAAAGTGCTTACCAAAACTCGCCATATCTCTAGCCGAATTTGTGGTTTTTATGCCAGTAGCGATGTAGTGATTGCTCAAAAAATGGTAATGTAACTAAAATATCATCAAAGGTGGGCCCCGAATGAGTGACGTGATAAGGCTGAGCTGTGCAGATTAAATTACATGGTGGCGTCCTGTTGAAATATCTTTGAGCCCAAAAACTTTGATTCATCAGAGCTCGCCATGTCGCTAGCCGGATTGTTTTTTTTTTGCCAGTAGCGACATAGCGACCCACCTAGAAGTCATAAACACGGTGAGGCCCAAGAAATGTGATGTCATCAAGAGATTTAAAAATATATATATGTGCCAGTGTGTTGAGCTAGCTCAGTGACAACGGTATCATGGACCCACTTCCCATGTATAAAGTACAAAGATTTCTGATCATGAGATCAAGCCAAGATCAAAGGCCATCATTAGCTCGCTATGAAGAAGTGCTTGGAAGTTATGTATAGCAAGTTGGCGTGTGGTGGCCCACCACTATTACAGTAAATTGCTGACTGCAAGATCAAATCTAGATTGATGATGCTCGTTAACTTGCTATGAGGAGATGTGCAATAAATAAGTATAGCGAGTTAATGAGCAAGGGACCCACCATTGCGTTCTTAAAGGTTGTTTCAATTATTTTCCACACAATTAAAGTAAACAAGAATTAAATTAGATCTCCCACCAATAGTCAATTTATTTCCCAATGGATAAGGCACTAGTCCTGTAAAACAAAAGTAAACAAGGATGAATTCTACTGCTGCATATCAAGTCATCTTATAAAATCAAAATTATTTCAATCTTGTTCAAGAATTATAAATGTTGGTCTCAACTCATTTATATCTAATTCCTGAGTCTTAGGTATCTGTTATTTCTAGGAATATTTGTAAATTTTACAAGAATTATGACCAGATCTACTGATTAGGGATGTGTATAAGTTTGAGAGCATTGAAGAATTGAAGTGAGTTGTGTATGTATGTGAAGGTAACAGATGAGAATCATAATGAAACTAAGATAATTTCATACATAGTTGCATTAGAATTATCCCTAGGTATACCTGCCTTGGTTTAGCAGAGCCAGAAGAGTAGGAAACCATCGTTTGGTTTTGTTGAAGTTGGGTTATAGTGATTCATTCATATAGCTAATATTGGGAATTGGCTAATCCCTAGATTGTGTGAGTCATTTCACTATGATATTAAGCATTTTGTTGCTTGATAGTTTCAATAGTTTGAAACACCAACAATATACACACTACTCCTACTCATTCAAAGCACAAGCATGAGGGAAAAAATGAATAATTATTTATAGCAAGACTATCTATGAGAGAATATAACACAGCTTCAAGAGTATGAGCTACCTCTTTAGCCAAAGATGATAAAGCAAATTGCTTCTTTTCTTCTTCTTTTTTCTCCCACACAAGCATACCCATCTGCACGTCATCTACTAGAATCACCACATTACATTTTCTATTTTGGAGAAATAGTTCGTTAAAATGGTACTTCTAGATTGCACTAGGAAAGCTTGTATAACTTATAACAATGCATCTCGTATAGTTTCCTCATAGTATTTACATTGCTTGGGCTCCAAACTCTACAATGAAGTTCTTTTGAAAACTTGCAAGCTAAGCTTCCTTTCTTCTTTAAATAAAGTAGTGAAAAAGACTTTTGACTCAACAAGGTCATGTTGTGGATGCAAGCCATACAGAAAGATGAAAATAAACTACTGGAATGAAGAGGAAAGGAATGCAGATACAGATGTTCTACAATATATCAATCCTCCCAAAGATTGAGTTCTTGTTTAATGTCTTGCAAACCAATCTACAGTAAAATGGCCACAAACTTGTGCGAATGGGTCTGGATCAAATTTTGTCAGAGGTAATGCTGCTAATTTGAGTGAAAAAGCAAATGGGAGCAACTATGGCATATTACATTCTTTTTTTTTGATCCAGAGTTTTCCAATACCAAGACATCTTGAGATTCCCTGTATGCAAAAGAAATACAAAAAATGAATAGTGCATTATATCAGAAATATAAATTTTCCATAGCTTTATCCTTGCACTTAAATATATGCTAACCCTGAACCTAAACATCATCTGTAAAACAACTTTGTGACCTGAAAGAATTAACAAATTAATAGTGGCTCTATTTTTTAAATTGTGATGAGTAGAAGAGAAAGCTAAAATGTAAAAGCATTGGATAGCTTTGGAATCTGCCTTTGCAACTTTTTGATAGATAACAAACTTGGAATGATATCTAATGACTAGATTCTTACCTCCTTTCTCCTCTCCTGTTGACCCTGCACCAAACTCGCGCCCATTGCAGTCATGGTGTGCCCCAAAACAAAATTAACACTGTTGTGACCTTTTTTCTTATGTTCTGAAGGTCAAAATTTCAACAATTTTACCATAGTCAAAATTTGGTCAAAATTTTGACCATATCGGGCCCATTTTTTCAAAAAAAATGAATTTAACAACCCAAATAGGCCTTCGGTCAAAAATTTTGGTCAAAAATGGGGGCCTAGTGTACTAGTGTAACCTACTAACTAATCCCCATTTCCCAAGCAACACATGACAAGTGGCCAACTTGTCATGAACTCTTTCCAAAGTACCTCATGTACTGCCCAAGAGGGGACACACTCTTCCCAAGGGCTGCCAAGTGTACATTTAGGAGAGGAATGTGGAGATTCTAGCAAGGTCAAAAAATGTGGAGATGTGCATGAATTTTCAAAAGTAGCGACCAAAGGATGAGAGGGGAAGTTTGCATTCAATCCCCATGTAGTCTCCAAGAACCAATGAAAACCTCAGTGCTTCCTCCCATGCAATTTACTATTGCAAAAAGGATAAGGGAGAATACAAGGGTGATGTCACCCAATGAATGTGTTTTTTGACTTTGGTTTAAAACTTTCTCCTTCCCTTCCTAAAGCGATGGCACCAAGGAAAGGAGGTAGTTAATGCAAAAACATTAATTTGGTAGGAATGGATATTAGTTTAGCTAGGATACTTGTGATGATATAACTTATTTGCATTTTGTAAATTTAGTGGTTGAATTTTTTTTTATAAACAAATGATTTTTTTTTAAACACATCTCAGAGGAATATTCCCTATTGCACCAAAGGATTTAAAGTCTTTCCCCATATAAAATCCAGAGAGTATTTTGCTCTTGGGGGGAATTTATTTTTCAAGTCCTTATTTTTCTAAGTATAGATTTTCAAATTGACTTATTAGCCAAGGGGATTATAATTTTTTTTAAAAGTTAGATTAATCATAGAGTTTAATGGTTCGCTATCATAATAAAGCAAGAGAAAAAATTTCTCCTAATAAGCACGAAGCCTAAACAAGTTCCCAACATAACAAAAAAAATTTCTTAACATTTTTGAAAGGTGAATTTTTTCATAATTGAACATCATCATTTATCTCATTTTGATATTCATTCCTATAACTGAAAGGAAAATACGAAAATCTCATGAGAAGTGATATTACTCAATCACTATTTTATTGAAAACTTGATTCAAAGGCTCTGCCAGGAAAGAACAAGGAAGAAAACCCAACGTCATTGCCATTACAAAAAAGGTTTTAAATACAATTTACAGAGGATTTCAATCTCAAAATATCAACAATCAAATTGAATTTCCTTCATGGCCCTTAACAAGGGACCCATTTCATTTTCTGTAATACATTACTGAGGTCATGGAGGGAACAAAAATTGACCAGGTGACAAACAAACATAAGAAGGAGACAAAATCAGACATTCATATCCATACTAGGTTTTCACAACAAGATTCAACATTGAATGAAAACTAGAGAAAGGTGGATTTTTCCAACAGGAGATGTTAGACAAAAAACCAAAATAGGTGCCCAATCAGGGCTATAACTCAAGAACTTCCGTTCTTCCATTCTTACATGCCAAAACTCATACATGGTTTGTGCTAATAGGTAGGGGCCCATAACACCCCACCCTCTCTCCCTCTTCTCATCCTGAGAAGAGACTCTACACTGTTGGAGTCCAACAAAATACCTTTCCCAAAATTGGCCACTTCTTCCCTATCCAAGGGTGAGTAATGACATAACACCCATACAAGAAAACTTTGAAATTCAAGCAAAACATGAAGGAAAAGCATTCAAGGAAAAAACATGTTTTCAATCCTCCCCAAGCATACCCGACATACATGCAAGCATGCCAATGAACAACACAATAACATAAGCATGAACCAAGCATGAACAACATGAACAATGGAGATGAAGAACTCCTACCTTCACAAAGAGGTTATCGTAAAATGAACAAATTGAGAAGAGCTTTTCCTTCCTTGCCTTCAATCTTCCAAGACTTCTCTCTAAAAGTAGAGATTGGGTAACAACCAAAACTTCTCAAAAAGGCCTCTAAATAATAGCCAAACTCAACCACCTCAAAAGGAAATAACTTCCCCCACTTGCCTAAAAATCTAGAGGTTTCTAACCCAACCAAACCTAAGGTTAACCTCTAAGTGGAGTTGAGGTTATTCAACCCATGGTAACAACTTTCAATTTTCGCACTAAAGTAAAAATATACTTTTTGAGTGACCTCAAAAGTCAACAAAAGGGGCTAGGGGGGTGGAAAATGCCCCCAACCCAAACCCATACCCCTTGGGTATTAAGATTTCATAATTTTTAAGACTTAGGGATTAATTTGGGACCAAACAAATGCTAAGAATTTTTTAAGACTATCTAAAAATTCTAAAAAGAATATTAAGCACTAATCTAGATTAGGGGTAACTAAACTTTATTAAAAATAGATTAGCAAAAAGGGCACTAACTTAGCCAACTTAGGTCCATAGGTTACATAGAAAACCCTAACTAGCATGATGGAAAGCCTAAACAATTCACGAGTGTCAAGCGACACTATAAAAAAATACTATTACAAAAGATTAACAATTACTAAAATGCAAAATGATACATTCATGCATCTCATAGTATAATAAGATCCGAACAACATGGTTTCCACGAATGGCACATAGGGATCAGTTCCATCCTTTTATCAGGTTTCTCAGCTAAAATATCTTGCACACATCAGTAGCCCCATAAAATCAAATGCACATATGTATATATACATATAAGGAAAATCACATAAATTAAAACATACATCTTTCAAATAAATCAAGGTTTCTCTCGTCCTACTCATATTCTTAATCATTACAATTTCATAATCAAAGTGTTAATCCTACATTTACTTACTTTATCAACATACATGTTCATAAAGCATTAAATGACAAACTCAAATATTTGAAAGTAAACATCACACAACATGAAATAATATAATATGTTTAAAGCATTAGATAGTGTCTCGACATCTCGAGTCGTGAGTATCAAAATAATATTGTATCACTATGCTATGATAGGTCGGGGCGAGGCCTCACATCCTCCCTCACTAGTCATGAACTTCCTCCTAGAGTTCATAAAAAAGATAAGGGTACTGAGATCACATCTGTGTTGCATCCTCCCATGAAGCTGTGACCTCATTATAACAATCCCACTGGACCCTAACCTAGTCCAACTCTGTGCCTCAAAGTGCTAGGGTCCATCGAGCAATAATACAGATAGGCTCCAGTGCTAGCTATTCATCCAACTCCACCTGCAAAGCATCCCAATATATAATATGAGACTCATCATAAATGTATCCTCTAAGTACTGAAATGTGAAACACATTGTGGATGCATGATAGGCTAGGTTGAAAAGCTAAATGGTAAGCAATAGGTCCTATCCTCTCTAGGATCTTGAATGGTCCAAAAAATTAGGGTGCCAACTTAGAGCCCTTTCTGAATCGAATTGGACTCTTGTACGATCGCACCCTCAAGAGCACTCTATCACCAACCTGATACTCTCGATCTATCCTCTTAACATTAGCATAATTCTTTTGCCTATCCTATGCCTCTCTCAAGTGCTGTCTAAATAGGGTCACCTATTGCTCCATCTCCTTTACTAACTGAGGATCGATAGATACTTGATCTTCAATCCTATCCCAACTCAAGGGTGTTTTGCATGGTCTTCCATATAAGGCCTCATAAGGTAGCATACCTATTGAGGAATGGTGCCCATTTTTTAGGAAAACTCGACAAGATGTAGGTATTCCTCCCATTTGACCTAATGGTCCATCACATACATATGTAGCATGTCCTCCAAAACCTAATTCACTCACTCAGATTGACCATCGATTTGAGGATGGTATGTTGTACTAAGATTGAGCCTAGTGCCCAAAGTTTCCTACAACTCTCTCCAGAATGATGAAGTGAACAATGAGTCTCTATTATAGATGATCATACAGGGAACTCCATGAAGTTTGACAATGTCCTGCAAGAACACTTGGGCTATGTTCATGCTATGTATGTAGTGTGCATGGGTGAGAAATAAGAAACCTTGGTCAATGTGTCAACTATCACCAAAATAGCATCATGGCAGTGAGATGACATGGGGAGACCAACAATGAAATCCATAGATATAGCAATCCACTTCCACTCTGCAATCTCATGCATATGAAGAAGCCCACCAAGATGACGTTGCTCTGCCTTCACCCTCTGACACTCGAGGCATCTCACAACTATGCTAACAATTTTCACTCTTATACCTGGCCAGTGATACAACTACCTCAAATTTGCATGCAACTTCTTAACACTGGGGTGCACTGCATAAGGTGCTCTATGAGCCTCAAGTACAATGAGCTCACACAAACCCCCAATGGAAGGTACATACATACATCCCCTATAATGCAAAATTATGTCAGACTCCAAGGAATACTCTGAATACTTTCCTTCCAAGGGTCTCCGAGAATGTACTATTTGACTCACTTATACATAAAGCTTGTTTGTGTGTAAGTGCTATAAGATTCACTCTCTCAATTCAGTACAAGTAGTCATAGATTAAAGCTCATGGTGCCTTCAACTTAAGGCATCTACAATCACATTATCTTTTCCCTTGATGTAATGAACATCAAAATTGTACTCACAAAGAAACTCCATCCACCTTCTTTGCCTAACATTAAGGTTCTTTGGTGGTCAGAATGAAGTTCAAATCTATGACCTAGAAGAAAGTGTTGCCATCTCTCTAAAGCATGAACCACTAATGCAAGCTCTAGGTCTTGAGTAGGATAATTGAGTTCATGAGTCTTCAACTTCCTAGACTTAAAGGAAATAGCTTGTCCATCCTGCATAAGGACTACCCCTATACCATCTAAAGATGCATCGGTGCACACCACAAAATCTGTAGAGGGATTTGGTACTGCAAGAATTGGTGCACTCATGAGGGCACTCTTGAGCTCTTGAAAAGATCTATCACACTTCTTTGTCCACTCATACATCTTCCCTTTTTTTTTAAAGAGATGTGATAGGGTGTGCCAATTTAGAAAATCCTACAATGAAACGTCAGTAATATCCTGCTAGACCTATAAAGTTCCTCACTTTAGTGACACATGTGGGTGCTGACCAATTCATGATGGCCCTAATCTTTGATGGGTCTACTAAGACACCGTTACTTGATTGACATGACCCAAATAATGTATCTCAGGTCTGTAGAAGGCACACTTTAACAAGCTACCAAACAACTGATTCTCTCTCAACTCCTGCAATACCTACCTCAGGTGCTCTTCATGCTCTTTCTTATCATGAGAATATATTAGAATTTCATCAAGGAAAACAACCATAACCTTATCCAAAAAGGTACAAAATACTCCATTCATGAGGCTTATGAATATAGCTAGATCATTCGTAAGGCCAAATGGTACCACAGTGAACTTGTAGTGACCATACCTAGTACGAAAAGTAATCTTAGGGATATCACTATCCACAATCCTCAATTGATGATAACCTAACTTCAGATCAATCTTTGAAAATACTCGAGCAACCTGCAACTAGTCAAAGAGATCATTGATTCTGGGAAGGGGATATCAGTTCTTGATGGTCACTTTTTTCAATTGTTGATAATCAATACACAACCTAAGTGACCCATCCTTCTTCTTTACAAAGATCACTGGTGCACCCCAAGGTGACACACTAGGTCAAATATGCCCCTTCTCTAAGAGTTCCTCCAACTGAGCCTTTAGTTCACTAAGCTCATGAGTGGTCATCCTATATGGTGCTCTTGAAATTGGCTCAGCTCCTGGCACAAGATGTATATGAAAATCTACTACTCTACGTGGTGGCATACCAGGGAGCTCTAAAGGAAACACATTTGCAAACTCTTGCAAGATTGGAAAATCATTGAGGGATGGCTCCCCCTCTGAATCTTCCTCTCTATCACTAATGGTGATAGTGAAAAACTGACAACCCTTTCTCATGCATCGTCTAAGTTGCATAGTGGAAATCATATGAAGGGATACATGTCTCTTCACTCTGAAAATCTCCCTAGAGATACCATCATCATCTACACATTCCACCCTCTTTTGTTGACAATCCATCATGGCACTGTGGGCATAAAGCCAATCCATGCCAAGGACCACAACATAAAACCTAGAGGGGTAATGCATATATTAGACATCATGGACATGTCTCTAATCCGCATCTAGAAATTATGCATCATGGAACTAACTAACACTCTAGCTCCTAAGGCTAACTCTACTTCCCAACTGACATCCTATCTAACTGCCACTAGCCCACAATGCTCCAACACATATGGAGATATAAAAGAGTCAGTAGCTCTGGAATCAAATAAAACTACAACTATATGGCCTGTATAATACATGTAGCCTCTATAACTATGGCTTGATACTCACCCTAGTAGTTGTCAACC
Organism: Cupressus sempervirens; assembly: GCA_028749045.1. NCBI lineage: Eukaryota > Viridiplantae > Streptophyta > Pinopsida > Cupressales > Cupressaceae > Cupressus > Cupressus sempervirens. The sequence continues at coordinate 850,724,695 of CM053790.1, forward strand.
ATTGCAAAGACTCTATGGGATCTACCCATGTCACCAACTGTCGGCTCTGAAAAAGCCTTTCTCTAACCACCAGATGCCTGTCCCTATGAACATTCCTTAGCTACATAACCCATGCCACCACAAGTGTAGCATGGTCCTTGGTTACAAGATTGTGCGCCTTGTGATCCAGACTGCTTTGGGCCTCCTAACCTACTAGATCCACCCTTAGAAGACTGTTGAGTCTTCACTAACTGTGACTGTGGGGCCTATACTTTCTGATCTTGTTTGGGAGCTTGTGACTGCCACTGCTTGGGCTTGGAGCCTTAATAACCCTGAGAAGGTTTCTGCTACTATTGCTGCTGTGGTTTCTGCTATTGAGTCTATTGGCCATTAGAGGACCCTGCTGTATAGTTCTAATTCCCTTTCCAAGGGGGTTTTTGCTGGGTGGAGTTTCGATTCTTAGACCGATCCCATGACTCGTATCTACCTAGAGTATCCTCAACAACTAGTTCTATCTCCACTACCTATCTAAAGGTGGTAGGGAAGGCTATACGAACTGGACCCTAAAGAGAAAAATTTAGTCCCGTGATAAAGCAATGCACTCATAGTTTCTCATCCTTCATGTATTCAACATAAGGAAGGAGCTCGAGAAACCTGCTCTCATACTGAGCTACTGTAACACCCCTTTGATATAGAGAATGAAACTCCTCTATCTACTTCTATTTGAAATGCTCTAAAAGGTACCTCTCTCAAAATGTCTCTAAGAACAAATCCCATGTGAGGGTATCCATCCTCACTCCTCCTATATTCTCCTCCTGATGCCACCAATTGGAGACATCTCCTCTCAATTGATGGACTCTTATTTGTGCCTTTAGATTACTCCCATAAGGACGTAATCCAAACCATTGTTGTAGGCTCTGTAACCATGCCTCTGCTACTATCCCCTCAGTGGAATCGATAAATAATGATGGTTTGAGCTGTATCAACTCCTTGATATCATCTCCTATATGCCTAGGAGGTCTGTCAAGCGAGGGTCCTCTTTGGTTTATTGACTCACCCTCGTGCTTACCCCATCCCTCTATCTACCTTGGTGGGGGACTCCTATTCCTCTCTCTACCTCTAGGTCCACCTCCTCCGAGTCCCTTTGCTTCCACTATGGGAATCTTCTATCTAGGCTAAACTACAAGTACTACCCTCTATTGAACTACACCAATCAATGTTTGAAGGGCATTTATAATGTATTGGTTTGGGTTAGGTGGTGGTGGAGGTGGTGATGGAGGTGGTGGTGGTCCATCCTACTATCCCGTTCTACCACCCCTTGCCCTACAACCTCTGACTCGCTGGTTGCTTCGAGTAATAGGAGGCATCTACACAATTAAATGTTTGAGTTAGGTTTTAGAAGCACAATGGTTTAAGGTTCCTTGTGTTGAAACACAGGCTCTGATACTAAAATGTCATGCCAAAAATACAAGGGAAAAAACACACAATTTTTTTTTTAATTTAATAATAATAAGGTTCACTAGGGTTTAAGAGTTGATTCACAAGTGCAAGAATGGATTTACCACATACACCTTAAGTTTATAATCATGAAAATAAATACATTGATAAAGTTAAATTCTCATTATTAAATTGGTATCAACATTTGGTTTGTTATTACATTAAGATTTCAATGATATATTGAAATTATTTGAGCAACAATATAAATTGATCTTAAAATTTAACTAGGCAAAACAAATTACATTATCTTATTAGTCTAGCATAAACTTGTTTTAACATAACAAAATCATTGGTTAGAAACTTTATTTAATTTAAATCTAAATTTAACAATTGCAATCAAACTACTCGGTTAGTGTTATCTTAATAAACAAGATAATAACTAACACCAAATATACTTGAAACTTTGAAAATACTAATTAAATTGTTATTTAATTAAAAACTAATTTTCTAGATTAATCTAAAATCTAAACATTTCTAATTTGAGCTACAATATCTCTTAAACTAAGATAACTCTAATTCTAAACTAACATTTACAAACTAAACCAAAACTATACTAAAAAGAAACAATAAAAAAAAAGACTAACAAAAATAACTTAACTAATCTAACTACCTAACAATCTAAACTAACCAACATGATCAAAAGAACATTAAAACTAAACTTTCTTAACAACAAAACAAATAAAACTTAAACACTAAACCATTCCTAAATTAACTTAAACCCACACTAAACTAAAAACTAATCCTAACATTAATACTATCCTAACCTTAACACTAACCCCCACTCTCCTTAACTCCCACCACACCCAACTTGCATTTAAAACTAAGGATTGGGGTGCACTACCCAAGCGCTGATTATGGACACGTGTGCCCCACTTGAAGATGTGCATGAATTTTCAAACGTGGCCTCCAAAGGATGAGAGGGGAAGTTTGCATTCAATCCCCATGCAATCTCCAAGAACCAATGAAAACCTCAACACTTCCTCCCATGCAATTTACTACTACAAAAAGGATAAGAGGGAGTACAGGGATGATGTCACCCAATGAATGTGTTTTTTGACTTTGGTTTAAAACTTTCTCATGCCCTTCCTAAAGAGCTAGCACCAAGGAAAGGAGGTAGTTAATGAAAAAAAGTTAATTTGGTAGGAATAGATATTAGTTTAGCTAGGATATTTGTGATGATATAACTTATTTAAATTTTGTAAATTTAGTGGTATTTTGCTCTTGGGTGGAAAAGAAATTTTCAAGTCCTTATTTTTCTAAGTAAAGATTTTCAAATTGACTTATTAGCCAAGGGGATTATAATTTTTTTAAGTTAGATTAATCATAGAGTTTAATGGTTTGCTATCATAATAAAGCAAGAGCAAATTTTTCTCCTAATAATCACGAAGCCTAAACAAGTTCCCAACATAACAAAAAATTTGTCTTAACATTTTTGAAAGGTGAATTTTTGCATAATTGAACATCATCATTTATCTCATTTTGATATTCATTCCTATAACTGAAAGGAAAATATGAAAATCTCATGAGAAGCGATATTACTCAATCACTATTTTATTGACAACCTGATTCAAAGGCTCCACCGAGAAAGAACCAGGAAGAAAATCCGACATCATTGCCATTACAATAAAGGTTTTAAATACAATTTACATAGGATTTCAATCCCAAAATTTCAGAAATTAGTTTAAATTTCTTTCATGGCCCTTAACAAGGGACCCATTTCATTTTCTGTAATACATTGCTAAGGTCATGGAGGGAACAAAAACTGACCAGGTGACAAACAAACATAACAAGGAGACAAAATTAGACATTCATATCCATACTAGGTTTTCACAATAGGATTCAACATTGAATCAAAACTAGGGAAAGGTGGATTTTTCCAATAGGAGATGTCAAACACAACACCAAAATAGGTGCCCAATCGGGGCTATAACTCAAGAACTTTCATTCTTCCATTCTTACATGCCAAAACTCACACGTGGTTTGTGCTGATAGGTAGGGGCCCATAAAACCCTACCCTCTCTCCCTCTTCTCATCCTAAGAAGAGACTCTACACTATTGGAGTCCAACTGAATACCTTTCTCGAAATTGGCCACTTCTGCCCTATCTAAGTGTGAGTAATGCCAAAATACCCATACAAGAAAACTTTAAAATTCAAGCAAAACATGAAGGAAAAGCATTAAAAAAAAAACATGTTTTCAATCCTCCCCAAGCATACCAATGAACAACGCAATAACATAAGCATGACCAAGCATGAACAACATGAACAAAGGAGATGAAAAACTCCTACCTTCACAAAGAGGTTATGGTAAAATGAACAAATTGGGAAGAGCTTTTCCTTCCTTGCTTTCAATCTTCCAAGACTTCTCTCTAAAAGTAAAGATTGGGTAACAACCAAAACTTCTCAAAAAGGCCTCTAAATAACATCCAAACTCAACCACCTCAAAAGGAAATAACTTCACCCACTTGCCTAAAAATCTAGAGGTTTCTAACCCAACCAAACCTAAGGTTAACCTCTAAGTGGAGTTGAGGTTATTCAACCCATGGTAACAACTTTCAATTTTCGCACTAAGGTAAAAATAGACTTTTTGAGTGACCTCAAAAGTCAACAAAAGGGGCTAGGGGGTGGAAAATGCCCCCAACCCATACCAATACCCCTTGGGTATTAAGATTTCATGATTTTAAAGCCTTAGGGATTAATTTGGGACCAAAAAAATGCTACGAATTTTTTTAGACTATCTAAAAACTCCAAAAAGAAAATTAAGCACTAATCCAGATTAGGTGTAACTAAACTCAATTAAAAATAGATTAGCAAAAAGGGCACTAACTTAGCTAACTTAGGTCCATAGGTTACACAGAAAACCCTAACTAGCATGATGGAAAGCCTAAACAATTCACAAGTGTCAAGCGACTCTATAAAAAAATACTATTACGAAACATTAACAATTAGTAAAATGTAAAATGATACATTCATGCATCTCACAGTACAATAAGATACAAACAACATGATTTCCACAAATGGCACATAGGGATCAGTTTCATTCCTCTGTTGAGTTTCTTGGCTAAAATATCCTACACACTCATTGCACACATCAGTAGCCTATAAAATCACATGCACATATGTATATATATGTATCAAGAAAATCACATAAATTAAAACATACATCTTTCAAATAAATCAGGGTTTCTCTCGTTCTAATCATATTCTTAATCATTATGATTTCATAATCAAAGTGTTAATCCTGCATTTACTTACTTCATCAACATACATGTTCATAAAGCATTAAATGAAAAACTCAAATATCTAAAAGTAAACATCACACAACATGAAATAATATAATATGTTCAAAGCATCAGATAGTGTCTCGACATCTTGAGTCACGAGTATCAAAATAATAATGTATCACTATGCTACGATGGGTCGGGGTGAGGCCTCACATAAATGTAGAGAATGAGTGAACACCTTTCAACTCTCAAAATGGCCACTAAATAAGCTTCTAAACTCACCCGACTAAAATGGCAATAACTCCAAACTTGACTTAAGCATTCTAGGGTCTTCCCACTTGTTCCTACCATCAAGACAACCTATTAGGAGAATTGTAAACTTGACTAACCTCATGGAGATGTTCAATTTTGGCACTAAATGGAAAATGAGATATTTAAGGGGTCATAAAAGTCAACAAAAGGGTCTAGAAGGGTGAAAAATGTCTCCAACCCATACACATACCCCTTAGGCACTTGTAGAGCATTAATTTTGGCCTCTAGAATCATTTTAGGACATATTACTAACTTAATCAATCTTTGGGTAATGGGTTACTCTACTAACCCTAATTAATATGCTGATACACATATGTATTACGAGTGTCAAGTGACACCATAAGATTCACTATTACATAACATTCAATGCCTTACAAAATAAAAAATGATACACACATTCATATTACAATACAAATAAAATGCAAAACAATGAGGTTTGTGTCTTTTCATTAGACTCAACCTTTGTTTCACAGATTGAACATAGGGTCAATTATCAATTCTTTGATAAATTCCTTGGTTAATAATCTTGCACACTCAAATCACACATCATTAGTTTGATAACATTATATTCATATATTTAAACCAAATTGCATAATCACATTGATCAAAACATCAAACTTTCATTTAAATAATCCTTTCTCATTTCTGCACACATGCAATCATTAGTAATTGCATAATCAATATAACATACCCTATTCATCAATTCAAATTAAAATACTAGAATAGCCATCATTAGGCATGCATATACCTAAGCATCAAAAAATCATCAATAGGGCATATTGAACTATCTGAATGTATATAACCGAATCATCAAGGTACCATAATTAATATCGTCATCATAAAGTGAAACACTTCATATGATGGTTAGTACAAATTACTATTTAAATAGTCGAATTAATGTAGTAAGTCTTAAATCATAGAGCACCAAAACATAAATGTGTCAACTAATCTCAATTTCCATAACCATAGAAATGTTAATTCATACCCATACAATTCTCCTATAAAGGATTTACTAGAGAAATCCATATTTAATTAAGTACATACAAGGAGGGGTCTTACACTCAAAATGTAGATACATTAGGCCTAATTAGAAATTATCCCTCTAGTGACTAAAAATAATTCTTTTCTCCAACTTTTTCTAAAGTACCTCTAAAAATGACCTTTTTGACACCCATTTGGCCCTCTACTCCAACATGCCAAAAGGGATCTACCAAGTGTTTTGGACTTCCATTTGAGAATTAACTAGTAAGATATATTTGATAATGTTTCTACCAGCATCTATTCTCTATACTAAACAAGTTGATACAGTTAGGCTGATGGTATTGGTATACAAAAGCTTATAATTTTTTTTGAGAGCATCAACTTCAATACTATGCCTGTCATTAGTAAAGTTAAGATCAAATACCAGGTCCATTCTTGGATTCATAGAAAAACACCATCATCATGATGTGATGTCAAATTACAAGATATGGTTTACGTAATAGACATCAATCTAAGTCCATACTAAGTTTTATGGATCATACTAAATCAGGTTTTAAGAAAACTATGATCTCCTACATAGTACAGAAATTATTTATCAATGACATTTATGAACATTAACAAGGTTCTGATTCAAACCAAAGACAATCTATAATTCCACAATTCAATTATTATAGTGTACCAATTTTTTAATGGAACCGTCACTTCCAGCTATCAATTTTTAGAGGGATTAATCGATACTAAGACACATCTTCTCCTAGCCATAATGGGGTCACAATCTCTTGGTTTAAAAGAGAAAAACTATTTAAGAATTCTTCAACTCACAAGCTTTGAATCCCTAACATATGTCAACATTGGAGATTACTCATATGGTTTGAAAGAAAGTCCACTGATAAGATAAGATAATGAATTGCGAAGGTGTGGATTTGATTCCTATGAACACAGTTCTCTTTGAGACAAAATCTTGCAACCCAAACTAAACTAAGAATAAGAAAGTCACAGTTTAGAAATAGGGTGTCTCATTAACTATGTTACATAAGGCAAATGATATTGGAATTATTTAGAATAATTGAGAGGGGGGTGAATTGGTTATCCAAGGTCTAGATGTAGAAAATTAAAACTTTTCAAATCTTAGTGAACCCATATCCATAAAACATTTTCGTCATGCATGCATCCATTAGATCATATAATCACTTAAACTTGTAGGTTACTATCAAATCAACTTTGCAAAAATATAAGCACGAACCACAACAGACTCAATAACACATTTGACACAATGATTTAATGTGGAAACCCAATTTGGGAAAAACCACCAGTAACATGGTACTCATTCTTACTCTTTGGAAGTGATGCCTTGTGAAAGGCCAACCCTATTAAAGGTTATAATGCAAACTATTAAATGTGACCTGGTTAAAGGATTTCAACTGCCCTGTTGGGAGTGAGACTTATTAGAGGACTTTAGATCATTCACTTGGAATGTCACCTGGCTAAAGGATTTACAAATGACTATTAGGTCAAACTTAATCCAAAGGATTTACCCTAGACTAGTACAATGATTAGAAAGTAACAATAAGGCTTGATATGATAACAATTTACTACACACTTGCAAATTAAAAATCTCTATTTTAGTCCTCTATTCTACTTGGCCTTCACACACTTCAACTTTGGTAGCTTGTTCACCCTTCAAGCATCCATGCCCTTAAGCCTTCTTTCTTTTCTTGCCAATGCATTCTCTTCTCTTAGGTCACTGAATGAAGCAATACCCTAGACTCATTGTCTTCCTTAGGTTCTCGCACATGACAAACTTTGCTTCTAACCAACCATCTCTATAAATAGATAATTAAGATCTTTTTTTGTGCATTCTCCTTCATCCATTTTAGGGTTAGGTTAGATTAGGTAGGATTCAATGAATCTACCCATCATTTCATTTCATCTCCTTCTAGAAACTTCTCCTTCAATCTTCTTTGAATTCACCTCAAAATTGTTCACAATGAATTATGTGTCACCAACTCATCAAGCTTATCTTCCACATGGTTTGCACAATCCAAGAAATCAAACTTGTTGGCCCAGATTCATCAAATACTTGATCTTTTTCATAATGCTAGCACTTGGCATTAGCTTGTTTCTGATGCTTGGCACATACTGCACTGCTTGGCATCAACTAAAAAAACACTTGGCATGAACTAAAGTTTATTGGTGCTCGACATATACTAAAATTTACTCGGCTTACATTGCATCACTTGGCTTAAACTGAGATTGACTTTTCTTGGCTACAACTGATTTTCTTCTTAGCTTACACTAACTTTTCTTGGCACCTACTATACAAAATGTTAAGCTTGATAGCCATACCTTGTTTAACTTGTTCTTCTAAAGTTAATTAGTGTATCCATCCTTTGCAACCTTAAGTAGATTATCATTGCACTATAATATCATTCTCTTAACTAATCCTTGTACTCCTTTTCCATATCATAACTGAACCTTTCCTCTAGGTGCTATTGTTACCTCATTTGATCAAATCCTCTTCATAAATCAAACAAATGATAATACTCAAATCATATAAGCAATTGTCTTACTAGCAAGTAGTAGGTTTGACATCAATGACAAAACAATGATTGAAACACAATTATCATACTTGTATCAATCTATTTTCAACAAATTGATGTTGAACTTCCAAACAAAGATACATGGAAAAAATGTTTTCCTTTTTCTTATCAGTTAAAAATGCAGAGGCAATCCATTATGAGAAGGGTGACTTTTTTGAAGTCTACAACACCTAGAAAGAAAAAACTAAATTCAACCCTAAGCATTTCCAATACACCCATTTCCTTACTTGTAGACACAAAAGACAATGTTACTGCTATTGTAAAACAAGCAAGTATAAGGCATCACAAATCTTTGAAATATTTCGTTTCATAATTCATTCTACGCTATGGAAGTGGTGCAAGAGCACACCTAAGAAACCTACATTTCCCCCTTGTACTTGACTCTAGACAAGTCAAGACCTTAGGTTAGGTTTTTTTTAGACCTTAGAAGGTCTCTTGCAATGTTGGCTATGTGAGTTAGTCATTAGGACTAAGGTCACATTAATAGCCTTTGTTAGTTGCTTTTACATTCCTTAATGTTAGGAGTTAGGAAGTTTGAGTTTTTAAGGTGTCTTAGTTTTAGAGTTGTAAAATGCTGAGGAAATTATATTATCAACTTAAAAGGCTTAGTATCCTCAAGACATGGAGGTTTGAGGCCCTAGAAATAAGGTTAGAGGCATAAATGTAAAGATGCCAACTGTTGTTGAAGAGTTGTCATGACAATATTTGCAATTATTGCAAATGTTGCATGCAACATGGAAACTTTGGATTCCCTAAGTGATGGGAGGTTATATTTGGTTAAAAATCCCTATAATAGTGGAGATGGAATATATGGAGGCCAAGACTTGAATCTAAGGTAGTAGAGAATACATTTTGTAAAGTTTGGAGTTTGGAATAGAAGATTGTGACTGTGATTAATAGTGTATATCAAGCATTTTCGCTTTGTGTGAAGTTATATTGATAGAAAGAGTAAAAGTTGAATAGGATTCATGTAAGAGGATTAGATCTAAGAATTTTTCATTGTTTGAGTTTAGAGAGTAAGGTTAGTTTGGTTGCTCTATGAAATTGTTTTGTAGATAGCCAATTTGTTAGTTCTGTGCTGACTAATTTGTGAAGAAATGGCTCCCCCATGAAATCTAACCATGGGAAACTCCTAAGGGTAGATGGAAATATTAGGGAAGTCATTAATGTACATATTTCTAGGACTAGGAGTCATGGAAATATGGGAAACTATTTTTTATGTCAATCCTTAGGTAAGCTAGGAAGGTCTGGCTAAGGGATTTATATAGCTAATTTAGTGATTTCATGGAGGGGATAGAAGTACTGTATAGAAAAAGCATAGTTTGAGAAAGGGGATAGTCATACCTTGACATATTCTAGAGATTTAAGCCTTACCAATCCATATAGACAAGTTCTTAAACAAGTTTGTGGTCTAGTCCTAGGAAATAGGTCTTTTAGTCCTATTTTCCCTACATAATAAGAAGTACCTGTATAGATAGATTAGGGTTTTGAGACTGAAAAAATATCTTATATAATCCAAAAATGTTTCCTAATATGGATTTTATTTGATAGGGTGTGTGGGAATTTTTTTCAAGAAAGAGAAATTAGTGGATTTCAAGGGTTAATTAAATTCAATGATTACTTTAGCGACGAATCTTTGCCTTTTGGCGGTCTCGTCTGATGGTCCACTCGTCATTTGGTGAATATTTATCATATTTGGGTTCAACTGCATCACCGGATATTTATCATATTTGGGTCCAATGCCCGATGAATTCACCCATTAGTTATCACATGCTTGGTCAAAAATGTCAGTGCAATCACCAATGCAATATACAGTTTGGATACATTTATTTTAAACATAATGCCAGCCTTTGCATGTTGTTTCTTATTGGTTGATGTTATTTCGCCATTACTACAACCATATAAATTTTCCCTTGGGTTGGGTGTCACCAACCATTTTACCAACATGTGTCAATCACCCACCCCATTTAGCCAACTGTTTCCTATTATGGGCTTGCATAGGAAGGTGCATTTCACCTGCATTTGACATTCCTACTTGTTAATCCCGCCTAATTTGCCAACCTAGATTGGACTATAAGAAATTATTATTCTACACAATTCACTATTTTCTAGTCTAGAGATTGGCATTTCTTATTACTGCTAAACTTTTAGAATGCTAAGTGCATTGGCCACTAACTCGTGGACCCTAGTTTTTGTAAAAGGCAAGTGATTTTTAAATTATTTTGTAAGTGGTACTGGTTTTTTTTTAGTTTCACTATCCAGTGTCCACTGGTGACTGGACATCTCACATGTTAAGATAGCCTATAGGTATTAGGTTTGAAAATTATATTGGGTATTACTATAGACTATAGTAGTAGTACCCTTTTTTTGAGAATGAATCATATTATTGTTATTATATGTAGTCTAAGTAGTTAAGTCTTTTGTTCAACAATTAAGTTGATATTTTTTTGAAACCTTTATCGGTTTGCCATGTTAAACAAGAGGGGTACCATCCCTGAAATCACAGAGATGCCACCATTACCAAAATGCAGAACCATGGAAGCATATTTTGATGGTGGAAATGTTGGCAACCTAAAAGATTCACAAGTTAGATCTCCAGTGGTTACTAAAAAAGGAGATTCATCACAAGTTTGACCCTCAGACAGTATTGAAGTTCAAGTTGGTGAACTTGATATCTCAAACAAGGACAAACTTGAACAAGATCTAGAGGAACTTCCCCTAAGTAGGGAGTCACAAACTGAGATTATAGAGTTGGAGTCAGTCCTAGACCAGTCAATTGAGAAAACCAAAACTGATTCCATAAATCAGGTTCATGCATAAAAGGGAAAAAGAAAATTGGAATCAAAGAAAGATCGATCTCGTTGGGATCTATCCAAAAGGAATTTATCATTAGAATGGGTGGAAAAGTACTAGTTCATTGAACCAATTCCCAATCCAAATGATGATGAGCCTCCTATAGAATGTAGATGTAAGATTTGCACAAAGATAACAAAGAAGGAGAAGAGGCTACAGCTTAAAATTGATACCATAGAAAAGCATGTCGATAAAGTTTACAAGAAGGAAATTATAGATGGAGTTGAAAAATATGTGTTAACTTTGAAAACAAAGGAGAACTGTCTGCATATTAGGAATGCTGAAATATACGAGTTACATCGGCAAATATGGGAGAAGCATTCTGCAGTAAAAGGTTCCATTGAAGATTTCATTGGGAAAGCAACAGAAGTGCAAAATATGGAAAAAGTAGTTCAATTAGGTGTGGTCTTTTATATATTGAGAAGAGAACGCCCTATGACAGACTACCCTTCAATGACTGCATTACTGCATTTTTTGAAAACTTGAAACTATCCTAACATTCACTGGTCAGTAAACAACAGGTGGGAATGGGCTAAATGTCTTGCACAAGTTGAAATAGTAGATATGAAGGAATCTTTAAAAAACTCAAATTTCATTGCATTGTCTCTAGATGAAGTTACAACAATTGATAATACTTCTTGGGTGTGCATGCATGTTTATACTGTAAACAATCTTTGTCTTCAACCATTTCTACTATCTATTGCTAAATTGAATTATAGTGGGACATCTGAAAACTTATATGAATTATTAAAGACTACTCTAATTGAATATGGAGGTTTGGATAGCATGGAGATTGCCAAAAAGTTGGTGTGTGTTGGAGCGGATGGTGCTTTGGTTATGCAAGGTCATAAAGGCGATCTTTGCAAAAATATCAAGAATGATTTGGCACCCTACGCTATTCCCATTCATTGTATGGCCCATCGAATGAATATAGCTTTTGGAATTGTCAGCAATTTTGGTTCTGTAAATGGAATCTTTAATCAAAGAGATTTACCAATACTTCTATCGAAGTCCAAAACGAGTCCGAGAATTTCAACAGTTTGCTACAAGACATACTGATGGGAGGAAGCTTCTTAAAGAAAATGATACCAAATGGATCTCTTTGGATGGACTAGCACATCGAGTAATATTTGAATAACCATCATTGCTTGGACTAATCCACTTTATGGAAGACAGATTTCCTTGGCTATATTCAAGCCTAACTAATCTATTCTCCCCATGCTATAGGACATGAGAAATATTATAAAAAAGGTTCAACAAAGAGCTATGTACATTGCAGAATATAATAAGCTGCGTAAAATGACATGTAGTAGCCTGGATACTCTATACTGATTATTACCATTAGATGAAACAAAGTTTTTAAAGTGGTTGAAAATCTTAGATTTGAAAAATCCTCAGAACTTTTTACATATTGGTGCAAATGATGAGGTATATGCTAGGGTACATGGAGTTGACATACCAATGCAGTACTATGCCCATGTCAACCCCAACTCCAACCCCAACGAAGAAAGAAGGAAAATTAAATTAGAACCAGAGAAGGTACTTTCATATGTTACAAGGGAAGCCTTCAAGAAGATCAAATACTTTGTGCTTGACTCTATCAAGCGAGTTTGCTACAATCTATCATCAGAAATTAGATTTAGATTCCCTCCAGAGGAATTTTTGGAAGCAATGTCAATTATTTTTCCACAATATTGGTCTCTAAATAGTCCAACTAATTTTCAAAGAAGAATGATGACTCTGATTCAAAATTTTTGCACACCTAAAGTAATCAATGGAGTCACCATAAATGAAATTTTAGATGAAACTCGACTAAGAGATCAATCATACTCTTTTGCAAACATAATAAGGGAACAATATGGTGTTATGGAGAACCCAAATGAAGAGGGAGTGGTAACAAAGCTTTGGAAAAAACTTGGTGAAAGAAATCAGTTGAGAGAGGAAATATTAAAATATTTCAAGCTTACCAATTTATGTTTGACAATGATATTGGGTTCAGTGGAGGATGAGAGAGTTTTCAATACTTTGGGCTTCCTTAAGTCAAAGGTTAGAAACAAATTAGACAAAAAATTGGATAATTGTCTAAGGCTCTATAATTTTAGGTATGAGGTAGAAAGTTTCCCTTATGATAGGGTTGTCAGCATTTGGAGAAAGCGATGTCAAAGAAGAGGGATTGGCAACATTTCAAACACAAGTGGAAGTGGTAGTGGCGGTGGCAATTCTTTGAACCTATTGTCTGCTACTTTCTCCTTCACCTTCACATTATCAAGGTTTTCTTGTAACTTTTCTATTTGATTTGTAAGCCTTTTTTTTTCCCTCTCCACTTTCAGAAGTGTAGAGTAGACCATTTTGTTGCTCTCTTTTGATATATTGATTTTGTTAATATTTTTCACTTTTGACAAATCCATTTGAAGACTAGTAACTTGTATATCGTTACAATTTATTAAATTTTGCAATGGATTATTATCTCTACCCAAGGGCATAAAAGCCATGAAGTTCATCATTTCATTGTTTGGATCATATGTTAGAAATATTCTATTAGTAGATACTTGACATTCGACAACTGCATCACTTTTCAAAGTCTTCATAATTTGCCTATTTCTTTCGCTTATCTGTTCAAACTTTGATGTAAACTTGTTCAAACTAAAATTTGGGTTTTCTGACACAATTGAGTGTTTGAAAGGTGAATTATCAACTATATCCTTGAATTTTGATGCTCCTCCATATTCAGTTAAACTTACTCCACCTACAATTGTATTTTGAGGATTGCCAACATATTGAAGATGGCCCATTCCAAATCCTGGCATTTTAGGACTATTTTGGGTTTTGTACAGAAGCCACTGGTGCATACATTTCTGAAGTAACTACTGACATTTCTTGTGGTGTAAGTATCATAAGTTTTTACTTTTTTGCACAAGGTTCATCCATGCTAGTGCCAGTGTCAATGCCAGTGCTAGTGGGATCAACTACAATTGGATTTGAATATTTAACAAATAATATGTTGGGATGACCTTCGGAAGTAGAAGTATAATATTTTTTTCCCTTTTTAGATGAATCATCTTCAATCTCATAGTTTCCAATGATTGGTTTACTTCCTCTTTTGGATGGATCTAGTACTGGAACTAGATTCCAAATCCCATCACCACTTGCACCAATGGGCCTTATACCTGCAAAACCCATTTTCTGTATCACGGTTTCTCCTTTACCATACGTTTGTTTAGTAGAACCACTCATTTGAAGTTTAATAATATCGCTACCCCTGGTTGACCTAGAATCCTCAATACCTTGAATGTCAGCATCAGACTAGAGGTCCTTCTGTCTTTGAATATCATTGTCACTACAACTGCTAAGTTGATATGGTATAGTTGGATGCGCTTTATCCCAATAAGTGCTAAAAAGGTCATCCTCATAAATTTCCTCAAAATCTACTAATGTCTTTGGTTCACCCAAATTTTGCCTCATTTTTCAAAATTTAGTTATCTTAGTTTGACACCACATTTCAGATATGCATGCATCTTTAATTGCTTTCGGCATAGACTTAGAAGGTTCATATGCTTTCTCGTAGAAATTTAAGTATGTCAGAGGCCATAATTTGTGTGACTCTAATATGTGAAATGTTGTAATTTGGGATGACAATTGTTGTATTGAAATATTATTCTCTACTACATGTTTCTCCATCTCTTTCTTAATCTCATCCCATCCCACGAATCATTGTTTTTTAACTTTTCTATCAATGGCATCTCTTGGTGTTGATATTTGCTCGCAAAGTTCCCATTGGCAATAAGTTTTGTTTTTATTATGTTTAGTGGATGATATTTCTAGTGACTAATAAAATGAAAGCCAAAAAAAGTTACCAATTCATTTTCCACTTTGAAACACTTTCTCTCAAATGTGAGGCCTCCAATTGCGAAAGGCAAGGAAGGAAATATCATTTTCTTTTGTTGTCCACTAAAAAGTTCATCTACGCTCTCCATTTGCCTTACATATTCCAGTGCAAAAACCCTTTTTGTAACATGCATTGAAATTTTGCAGGGTTCAACCACTAAACAGTAAAACCTTAAGGCAGTGTACTCTTCCATGAAGAACCAATCAACCAATTGAATCTGACTTCCTAGTTGAATGCAATCTTTACAAGACACAGACAATCTAGACATTGTAATGCCTATGGTTTTTTGGTAAATAGGTGCCAAAAAGAAGTCTACAAAATGGTTGTAGTTTTTTTTGTTAGTAGTCATCCTCATCTTATGCGTCCACTCATATACTAGACTTGGTGTCTCTGATTTTTTCTAAGTTTTCTCATCAAACTTATATACCTCAATATCAAGCTTGTTGTTCTCTGTCTCAAACATTGGGCGATGCTTTGCTAAAAGAAGGCAGTACAAGTAACTTGTGAACTTAAATGTCTTCATCTTACTTGTAGTTGTACTTTGTCATTAGTAATTGTTGTTGCATAGATTCAATAATGTACCAAAAAAATCATATCTTACTGCTACATTGTCAACTGATTGACCTCAAAAATGGATATTATAAATCATTTCAAGAACACTGGCCTCCACTTCCTTGTTACTGTCCAATCCTAGGAAAAATGATAACAAAGAAATAGTATTCTGAACCCATGGCACAAAAATATCATACTGATAAGGAGGCTTATGGTCTTTGTCTAGTGTAACACTAGTAGTGGACTCTGAGGGTATTAAACCCTTAATATATGAATCTTGAAAACTTCTTTTCAACTTGTCATAAGCCTAAGCTAGTTTATCCAAGTCAATGTGCTCCTTAGAGCTTTTTGTTCTAAACCCTAACCCTAGGTCTAACAGAGAAAAATTCACTCTCAGTTATTGATAAAATTTCCTCTTGAGTGTTTTGGTTTACAATTGCCTTTCTATTTTCATCATAATTCTAAGCACATAACATTACAATTTCAGGGCAAGAGAATACTTCGAGTATAGTGAGGTTTGCTAATCCACTAACCAGAGTAGCTAGTTATTTGTATATGCACCAATACTGCTGCTATATTTGTCATAAATTCTCCCATTCTAGGGATCTTTCCACTTACTAAACAATGAATGTCTAATTGCCATGATTCCAGAATCTCCATGGATAATAGGATAAAAAATATCATGACATTCATTAGTGAAACCTAGGGTTTGTAGCACTTGTCTGAGTTCTATAATGGTGTTCTTTTCCTTTATGGGTGCACTCGTTTGGGAGGTTTTTTACTTTGTTTTGCCCATGCCTAGTTGCTACTGGTTATTAGACTTCAGGCCCTATTCAAAATAATTGTAAAGTGTAAACCTAAGACAATTAAAATCAAGATTTCTATTGCTGCAAATTGCAATGGAATTTTTTTGAAAAAAATTAAATACCTAGAATTGAGATTGGATATTTAGTGTTGTCGTTTGATACCCAAGTTTCACACTTTCAATCTTCAGAAATCAGAACACAAAATATAATTCTGCTAGTCTTTGAAAATTTGAAATTTGAAAACCCTATGGCTATCATATAGGACTCTCATGTTATAGTTCCAAAACTCTCAACTTCATACTCTAAAAAGGTAATACTTGAAGTTTAATAGTTAAAAAAAAAGTAATAAATAATTAATGGTTTTAACTTTTATGTACAATGTACATCTAACCGTAATAAATTGTCAAGACTCAATATTAAATAATGTAGTGATGTACATAAGTTACACGTGTCACAATTCCAGATGAATCTTAGCAGATGGGAAAGCATTCCCCAAATCAGCTTGAAATTCATCTTAGGTCATTGATCTATAGGCTATCAAATGGTTATTAAATTTATTATTATTATTATATTATATTATTTAATATAAATAATATCATACAAATAATATTAAATAATATAATAATATAATAATAATAATAATGACCATCTCAATTTGATAGATCGATGGCCCGGGATGAAATTCGGGCCGATTTGGAGAATCTTTTTTTATTTGCCTAGATTGATCCAATCTGGGCATATCGAAAAATATTCCCCAAATCGGCCCAAAATTCATCCCAGGCCATCAATGACTTGATGGTCATTATTATTATTATTATTATTATTATTATTATTATATAAATATTATATGGTTATAATTATATTATACTATATGGTTATAATTATGATTATATGATATGGTTGTAATTATATTATATTATAGTATAGTATAAATAATTATATCATATGTTCTATTATTTTTAGTTAAATTATTATTGTTGTTAAATATTTTTAATTTTTTTAATGTAAGTGCATTGGTTTATATTTTATATTTTAATAATGTATTTTTTTATAAATTATAATATTTTTTTGGCATTCAATTAAAAATAATATTACTTATATTATGTAATCATTTAAGATTTATTATTATTGTAAAAATAATATTATTTTTATTTATAATTATTTATTATATAATAGAACATATAATATAATTATTTATACTATAATATAATATAATATAATTATAGCCATATGATATAATCATAACCATATAATAAAATATAAATATAACCATGTAATATAATATAATATAATATAATAATAATAATAAATTTAATTCCCCAAATGTGTTTGCCCTACCCAAACTGGTTTTGTGAAGGGTAGATATATATTAGAGAATCTTATTACTAGTTGGGAAGCTCTTAATTGGGCTAAGCATACTAAGCAAAATGTTTCTATGTTTTTGTTGGATTTTGAAAAGGCTTATGACAGAATTGAATGGAATTTTATTAACATGATGCTCGAGGCTTTTGGTTTTCCGTCTTTCTTTTGTGGTATTGTTAAAACTCTTCTCAAGGATGCTTATGCTCAAGTTGATGTCAACAGATCCCTATCTACCCCTTTCCTATTGGGAAGATCGATTCGGAAAGGGTGCCCTCTTGCTCCTGCTCTTTTTGTTATTACCTCTGAAGCTCTTTTTTATATTCTTAGGGACAACACTTTATCCCCCGCTGTTAAAGGAATCATCATTCCTAATAATAAGGAGATTATAAACTATCAGTTTGTTGATGATACTTCTCTATTTCATGAAGCCTCTGAAGAGAATTTTGTTGCCATGATCAATAAACTTGACTTCTTCTGTAAAATTTCTA
Organism: Cupressus sempervirens; assembly: GCA_028749045.1. Taxonomy (NCBI): domain Eukaryota; kingdom Viridiplantae; phylum Streptophyta; class Pinopsida; order Cupressales; family Cupressaceae; genus Cupressus; species Cupressus sempervirens. The sequence goes on from CM053790.1 coordinate 850,743,233, forward strand.
GAGCTAAATTATCTCATGCCAAATCTATTTGTCTTGGTTGGAATGATCAATCTCCTAATTGGTTTAGTAAATTTGATTTCCAATAGGGTGGTCCCTCTAAAATTGTTAGATACTTGGGTATCCCTTTCTCTGTTGATCCCTCTTTAAAAGAGATGTGGGGTTGGGTCAAGGATAAGATCCATAATAAGCTGAACAAGTGGCACAATAGGTCTCTATCTCTTGCTGGAAGAATCCAAGTTTGCCAAAAGATTTTGTCTTCTTACAATAAATATTATGCCTCTACTTGGATGTTTAATGACTACCAAGTTTTGGAAATCCAAAAATCTATTAGAAATTATCTTTGGTCTGATGGGAAGGGAAATAAAAAGTTGCATTCTGTCAATTGGAATTGGTGTCATGTTGATAAGCTCCTTGGGGGCCTTGGGTTGAAAGATCTAAGACTTTGTGGTCTTTCTTTAGCCTCCAAATGGATCTTTCATGCCTTAGAGGGAGGTGATCCTTGAAAAGTTTTGATTCATAATAATATTGAGAGGGGATATCCTAAAAATGCTAAATTATGGAAAAATCTTCCTCTCACTGATCTCATTTGTGGTGAATTTCATATTATAGTTCAAGGCTCGACAATTTTTAAATCCATCTGGAAAGCTTGGAACCATGTTAGGCAATTCATCACCAACAAAGACTTCTATGATAATAAAACCCTCCATGGTGAAAGATCCATTTGGTGGAACCTTATGCTTGGTAATAAACCCCTTGCTCTTACCCAAGGCTACTCAACTAAGTATTGGGCTAACCTTGGAATCAAGCAATTCATTGATATCTTTGAAATGGACGGAATTATCCCTTGGGATGCTTTAAAGAATAAATTTAAACTTCCTGAATCTCATAAAAAGACTTAGAGTATGATTGTTAAAGCTAGTAATGATATCCCTACCCTTTGTCATGTGGACTCTAATAGTTATTTGAAGATAAAATGGCCTGATGGTATCATCATCTCCAAACTTAAAGCGAAGAATATTTATTCTATTTTAAATTATAATGTTGACATAATCAATCATATTAACAATATTTGGATTACCGATTTGGATATTTCTTCTTGGATGAAGGTTTTTTATTATCTTTGGAAAAGTTCTATTGATCCTAAAATTAAAAGTTTTAAATGGTTACTTATTCTTAATAAATTGCCTATTAGGAACTCCTTCTCTAATATTAACTATTGCAGCATTTGTAGAACCCCAGAAATGGGAAAGCATATTTTCTTTGAGTGCACTTTTGCCAAAGAGGTTTGGTTAATGTTTGGTATTTCTATCCCTTCTAATTTTAGTATTTTTGAAGTTATTACTGGCTTTATCCTTAATGCTAGAAAAGATGTTAATATGTTTTGGGATATTACCTCATCTTACATTTTATGGAAAATTTGAAAGTGCAGAAATGAAGAAAAGTTTCAAAATATCCCCAGAATGCTTACTGAGGTTTTCCGAAGTCTCACTTATTTTAAATTTTTTTTGCAAATTCAGATGACCATGAAAATCAACAAGGCTAAATTCAAAAGGCTGCTCAAGGATGATCATGCTACCTTTTTTGCGAATGAGGTTAATCATGGATACTTTTGGAGGCTGCACTTGGATAACATACATGTTTTCAATCAAACCTTTAGTAGGTTTAGCAATGAGATTAAAAGAAGACCTCACAATGCTTCTAGTGAGATGGTTTACATGCAGAATCAAATTCAAGATCCGAAAAGCATGGTGTGGATGGATGGCCCCTTGGGCTGGGTAGCTTGGGTGGATACCTAGGCTATTGTGCTTTACTTGGTGTCATGGTCTATGATTTTGTTCTATTGTTTTTTTGTATATACTTCATTTTGATGGTGTGAGGCTTGGCCTCTGAACTTTGATACTCTGTGATCTCCTTATTTCTAATTATAAAAAAATAATAAATTTAATAAAATATATAATGACCATCTCAATCTGATAGATCGACAACCTGGGATGAATTTCAGGCCGATTTGGGGAATCTTTTTCCATCTGCCCAGATTCATCCAGATGAATCTGGGCAGATGGAAAAAGATTCTCCAAATCGACCCAAAATTCTCCCAGGCCGTTGATGACTCGATGTTCATTCTTATTATTATTATTATTATTATATTATTATATAAATATTATATGGTTATAATTATATTATATTAAATGGTTATGCTTATATCATATGTTCTATTATTTTTAATTAAATTATTAAATTATTATTGTTGTTAAATATTTTTAATTTTTTTTAATGTAAGTGCATTGGTTTATATTTTATATTTTAATAATGTATTTTTTTATAAATTACAATATGTTTTTTGGCATTCAATTAAAAATAATATTATTTATATTATGTAATCATTTAAGATTATTATTATAATAAAAATAATATTATTTTTATTTATAATTATTTATTATATAATAGAACATATAATATAATTATTTATACTATAATATAATATTATATAATTATAGCCATATGATATAATCATAGCCATATAATAAAATATAAATATAACCATGTAATATAATATAATATAATAATAATAATAAATTTAATAAAATATATAATGAGCATCTCAATCCGATAGATTGACAGCCCGGGATGAATTTTGGGCCAATTTCGGAAATCTTTTCCCATTTGCGCAGATTCATCCGGAATCTTGATGGATGAATCTGCGCAAATGGGAAAAGATTCCCCAAATCGTCCCAAAATTCATCCTGGGCCGTCAATCTATCAGATTGAGATGGTCATTATTATTATTATATTATATAAATATTATATGGTTATAAATTATTATTATATTATATTATATTATATGGTTATGATTATTATTATATCATATCGTTATTAATATAATATAATTATATTATATTATGGTATAAATAATTATATTATATGTATATGATATGATTATAATTACAATTTAAAAATATAATTGCAAATGCTTTATTTTTATTCATATTTATTATTTAGTTTCAAAATTAAAATATAATATAGTTATAATATCTATAAATTATTAAAATTTAGCATATATTAAAAATTGTGATAATTGTTTATAAACTATTCTTCATCATTTAAAAGATTTCATAATGAAAAAAAAGTTAGGAATAGGTGACAAGATAGGTATGAAATAAAAATTTGACACATAAATTATCAAAATTATATTTAACTTTGTTAAGGTTATAATCTATTAATCTTTAGTTTTCCTTGAAGCTCCATTTGTTAATTTTTAACCAATCAGATTAAAGGAAAATAGTTAATTATTAACAGTTCACTATTTTTAACTAAGTCGCAGAGTAACAATAACATTTCAATAGTGCATAATTTGAGAAACAAGATGCCAAAAACAAACTTACAAAGTCGTAAACTAAGAAGAACAATGATTTGAGAAGCCAAAAACTATTGTTTACATTAATAATATTTTAGACTGTACAATGTACATAATACTAATTCATAGCTTAATATTCAAAATAGCTGATTAAATCACTAATCAGCCTGGTTTTACTATTTCATAATTTACAAAAAAGGGTAGGGCCCAATCTAAAGAAAAATATAGATATCTTGAAAACATTTTTTTTGGCAAACTTTTTCCCTAATCAAAACATTTTTTTTCCCTAAAGGGCCAAGGGAATAGGGAACACTAAACAGGGAACCATGGAATCGGGGAGGTTGGAAGCATGATTGGGTTGAGGGGTTGAGGGATTGAAGCCTTTAATTAGAAAGGTCTTCAATTCCATCCGTGGGTAATCTACTGGAGAAGATGTTTTCACTGAACTCATCTAGCCATGTGAAGTCTATCTCACTGATGTCATCATCCAATAATAACCATTTCTACAGAAAATCCCTTCTAAGCCATGCCCACTTTCGATGATGAGTCAGTTGTTGTTCATTCATGTCGACCAAGAAAGGATGCTTATGTATAATGCACCCTATGCCTTCCTCCCAGCATGTGTCTACTACATCTGCAAAATGGATGCCAATACGTGGCCCCAATACCTACTCGGCCAATACAATAATTTTGACATCATCTTCTAAAAATATTTCCTTAAAAACATTACGCGGAAGCATTGACATGTCTATTTGCATACCTCCAAGGTCAAGAAGAGATGCGAGGAAGCAGGAGGTAATATCTATGGACACACGGTACCTCTTATCATTTCTCAAGAATTCATGGCCAAGTACAATGCATATAGCATGATGGATAAAAGGACTTTGGCCATCTACCTTGCAAACCATGGCAAGGACATCATTAGGAATTTTTCCCAAAAAGGGCTTTTGCAAAGCCATATTAGTGCATTTCAGGTGAATTGGCATATCCATGACTACGATTCAAGAAACTAAAAACTCTGCAAAGTGCAACCACAAACCAAATTTAGATTGAAGAAATTAGAATATGAGAAATGATATTGAAAGAGGAATTGATCAGCCTATTTAATGGCAAACTGCAGTTGTATCTAATTCTTTGGCATTTGCGATCTTCCATATCTTATTTTTTTGTATTCCTATTAATTTTCAAGTGTGTGAAATGCTGAAATGTGCTGACATTAATGTCAGATAGTTAGTAGTGCCTAACATGATTAATGATTTCTATGCAAACTTTTCCACGTGTCTCCATTCCAAAAAATTATGTGCAACTCCAAGTCTTTTCAAGAAAGTGGCCCTGAGATGCATCTACTATCATTGATCTCTAACTAATCAACAGTCAATAAAACTATCGTATTTACTATTAACGTAACAAAAGTGACAATAGTCAACTTGGTAATTATGAAACTGATGTAATGATATAATGACATTATTAATAACACACCTAAGATAGTACACAAGTTGAAACTTGAAAGTGACTACTTAGCAGTTAGTACAATCACAAGTCAATACATGTGCAAATTTCACTTTTAGATTAAACAATTTTTTAGTTTACCACTGTAGATTAGCCAAGACCATTATTATTCATTTTCCTACAAAACAAGTAATTTTCCTCTAACATTATTAATTCATTTTTGGCAAGGGAAAAAATAGCCATCATTTATATATCTATAAATGAAAAAAAACATTAATTCGCCACATTTAAAATGATTTTTTCTAGGTCAAGAAAAAAACACCAACATATAATATTTTATTTCCCCATATGGAACAAAAAAATCACCCTCGATATTAAAATTTTTCTACCCCCAAGATGTTGGATTCGCCAGCATTTTAGGCTTTTTTTTTGGGAGGGGTTTCTTAAAGTTATCCCTGATTGAATTAGGCCTAATTAGGCATCTTGAAGGAAAAATATTGAAATTGGTAAGGAAGAGATCTAAAGATCTATCCAAATGGCCACAAATGGGAACAAAGGGAGTTATCTCAACATGATGGATGGCCTTTCATTAATGGAAGAAGTTTGAGAGCATTTTACACTTAGGTCATTCCAGGTGAGTGGGGGAAAGAGTACTTAAACAAGGTGTTAGTCTTTTGAGGGTAATCACAAACAATCAAACTATTGGAGAGGAGTTTGGATTGGTTTGATTAATCATCTAAAATTAATCAGGGACCTAGGTTGATAGGTGCCTAGTAGAGAAAAGTTGTCTCTTGAGGAGTAGTGCAAGCAACCCTTGGAACACATACATCATATTGGTATCAGAGTCCAATTTGATTAGGCTTGTGGTTCATGTTTCATCCTAAAGAATCAATGGGAGATAATAAATCAATTGGAATAGTACAAGACACAACCATGGTGACTAACATTAAGTTAGCCAAGAAGGTTGAAGAACAAGAAGAGGACAATAAGTCACTAAGGGAGAGAATAGTGCAAATGGAGCAACTCTTGGGTGAAGTCCAAGACAAAGTTGATAGGGTCAAAAAGAAAATTAACCTAAAGGAAGAAAAATAAGCAAGGGAAAAGGAATTAGAGTTGGAAGAAGAAACACCAACCCCTAACCCTATTCTTCCTAAAGAGCCATTCTTGAAGGCATTAAAAGCATTGAGTGGCAAAGCTCTAGAAGGAGTACCACTATTTAGTGGACAAATGGATCCAAACTTAGTTGTGGACTAGATTAATAGCATTGAGAACTATTTTGAATGTGATGGTATCTCTGAGGCACAAAAAGTTTTGGTGGTCAACTCTAGATTAAGAGGTTCAGCTCTTACTTGGTGGAAGTTTCTACAAACTAAAAGAGAAGGATGGAAAAGGTCCTATTGTTACATGGAAGGGTATAGTAAACAAAGTGAAGCTGACCTATCTTCCTAAAGACTATGAAGTTTGGCTTCATAGGAGAAGACAAAATCATAGACAAAAATATTTGAATGTCCAAGCATACATTGATGAATTTCAAAAGCGATGTTTGAGATCCAAAGTGATTGAAAAGAAAAGTATTAGGCTTGCAAGGTACTTGAATGACCTTAAATGGAAAATTCAAGAAGAGATGAGTCTAGTGAACTTCAAAACCATTAGGCAATGCTATCAAATGGCCTTAAAGATAGAAGAGAAAAGTAAGAGAAAGCAAGAAAGTTAAAGCTAAAATCAAGGATAATAGAGGTCAAAGAGGTGGATATGGAGGGAAAGGTTCATATATAAGGACTCAAGGTGAGGTAAAATTTAATGGACAAAAAGAAGGAAGCTCGGGCAAAGGTGGCAGAGGAAGAAACTCTAGTTCTAGAGGAAGGAGGAAGAGGCAACTACTTTGCCAAAATTAAATGCTACCATTACAACTAAATAAGGCATCCAACTTATAGGTGTCCAGAGAAAAGTGGTTCATCACAAGGAGGTGATAAGAGGACTAGCTTCATCCAAGAAGAGTCTAATATAATAGACACGCATGCTGAAGTACCACCAAATTTAGAAGAAGGAGAGAACCTCATGATGAGAAGAACTTTGATCAATAAGCTAGTGAAGCAGGAGCCAAGCCAAAGAAGATATTTATTTGGGATAAAGTGAAAGATGGTGGGAGAAGTGTGTAGAGTCATTATTGATTTAGGGTCTACTGACAACATTGTGTTAGAGGAAGAAGTCAACAAGCTAAAACTGACAAGGATACCTTATACCAATCCTTATAAGGTCACATGGCTAAATGAGGGCCACCATGTGTTAGTGAATGAGAAAGCATGGGTGGAGTTCTCAATTGGAAGGTACAAAGACAAGGTTTTATGTGATGTGTTGCCTATGGATGCATGTCATTTTCTCCTAGGTAGACCATGGAAATTTGATTGCCAAACCATACATGATGGAGGAAAGAACTATTCTTTGAAGAAAGACAATGTAACCTTCAAAATTCACTCATTGTTGGAGGATACTGAAACAAAAAAAACTAGTCTAAATGTTCTCATGGTGAGTGAAAAAGAGTTCTTACAAACCATGGAAGAAATTGAAGGTGTAGGTTTTGCATTGGTGTTGAGGGAAAAGAAGGGAAATGAAGTTAAGGAGTCTAAGAAAGCAGAGTTACCTAACAAAATTCAAGGGATGTTGCAATCTTACCAAGGTATTGTAAGTGATGGACAACCATCAACCTTACCCCCTAAAAGAGCTATAAGCCATAGGATAGACCTAATCCCAGGAGCTACCCTACCTAACAAGGTAGCGTACAAGATGACCTCTCAACAAAATGAGGAAATAACAAGACAAATACAATAACTCCTAGACCAAGTTATAATTAGGAAGAGTATTAGTCCATGTGTTGTACCTACTATACTTACCCCAAAGAAAGGAGGAATTTGGAGAATTTGTACAGATTCAAGAGCCATAAATAGGATAACCATTAGGTATAGGTTCCCTATTCCTAAGATTGAAGACCTAATGGACTATTTAAGTAAAGCCATGTACTATAGCAAGATAGACTTGAAGAATGGATATCACCAAATAAGGATACATGAAGGAGATGAATGGAAAACAACAATCAAAACCAATGAAGGGTTGTATGAATGGCTTGTCATGCCATTTGGATTGTCAAATGCCCCCTCCACATTCATGAGACTTATGAGTCAAGTTCTCAAGGACTACATAGGAAAGTTTGTATTAGTGTATCTATATGATATAATCATGTATAGAAAAACAAGGATTGAACACCCAGAACAACTTGACACTATTTTCAAGAAGCTTCATGAGGAGAAGTTGATGATCAACTTAGAGAAGTGTGAGTTCATCAAAATAGAGCTAGTGTACCTTGAGTTTGTGCCAGTACATGGTCAAATGAAAATGGATACAAGCAAGGTTGAAGCTATCATGAATTGGCCTACTCCAAATTCAGCAATAGAGGTAAGAAGTTTTCATGGTCTTGCACAATACTATAGGAAATTCATAAGATAATTTAGTGCAATTTGTGCTCCTATGTTAGATACTATCAAAGGAGGAATGAAAACCAAATTTGTGTGGAATGATGATCCTAAAAAGAGTTTTGAGTTACTCAAGGAAAAGATAGCTACTCAACCTATTTTAGTGTTGCCAAGCTTCAAAAGGTTGTTCATTATTGAGTGTTATGCTAGTAATGTAGCAATTGGGGCTGTTCTAGGGTAAGATGGAAAATTAGTAGCTTTTCATTCTGAAAAAGTTAAGTGAGGCAAGAAGGAAGTACTCCTCATATGATTTATAAATGTATTCATTGGTCCAATCACTAAGGAAGTGGAGGCATTATTTACTTCCCAACAAGTTCATTGTGTATTTAGATAACCAAGCACTTAGTTTTCTAAATTCACAAGAGAAGTTAAGTAACAAGCACATGAATTGGGTTGAATACCTACAAGCATATACCTTCAATATCAAGCACAAGGTGGTAGATGCATTATCTAGAAGGGTACTCACACTCCAAGAAATTTAGTTAAAGAGCATGGGAATAGATCATTTCAAGGATCTATATGTAGATGATGAGGATTTTGCTGACATATATAAGGTACATATTGAATATAAGAATCATTTTCATAGTAATTATGTTCAGTATAATTTGAGCAGTGATATTTTGTTCAAGGGGAATCAATTGTGTGTTCCTAGAGGCTCTATTAGAGATAATTTGATACAAGAAAAGCATAATGGATATTTGAGTGGTCATTTTGCAATCATTAAGACCCAAGATCTTGTTTCAAGGTTTTACTATTAGCCTTGAATAAATCTTGATGTTAGGAGGTATGTGGAAAGTTGTGTCATATGTCAAAAAGCCAAGGGCACTTCTACAAATATTGGTCTTTGCAAACCACTACCAATCCCTAGTAGGGAATTAGAATGTCTAAGCATGGATTTTTTAGTTGGGTTACCCAAGACACTAGGAGGGATGTATAGTGTGCATGTGGTTATAGATAGGTTTAGCAAAATGGCTCATTTTGTGCCATGAAAGACCACTAGAGATGCCACACACATAGCTTCCCTATTCTTCAAAGAAATTGTGAGAATCCGTGGGTTACAAATCAACATTGTGTCAGATAGGGACACTAAGTGTATGAGTCATTTTTGGAAAACTCTTTGGAAAAGGTTGGGCACCAACTAGTTTGGGTCAAATTGAGGTTGTAAATAGGAGCCTTGGAAATCTTCTAAGATGTTTAACAAAGGAGTATAGACAATAGTGGGATCTATTGATTGGACAAGCTTAATATGCCTATAATGACACCATGAATAGATCCATAGGGATGAGTCCATTTTAAATAGTTAATGGACTACATCCTAGGGGTGTCTATGAATTGAGAGATTTGAAAGATGGAGTGAAGATGAGTGGGTATGCTAATGATTTTGCATATGACATGAAATAAGTTCATAAGAAAGTGAGGAAGACATTGCCATTGAATATTATGAAACACAAAGCTAAAGTGGATGAAATTAGAAGGGTAGTTTTTTTCAATGTTGGTGATCTAGTCATGGTGCATCTTTAAAAATCTAGACTAAAGAAAGGAGTCCCTCACAAGTTCTAGATGAAGAGGATAGGACCCTGTCCTATATTGGCTAGGTATGATGATAATGCATTCAAAGTTGAGCTGCCTAAAGATAGTGGACTATCACCAATCTTCAATATTGTAGACCTAGTACATTATAAGGTACCACAAAAATATATTGACTAGACCATACATGAGGTGATCAAGGATGTTGAAGACCTACAACTACCTACTACTGCAGGTACCAGATTAGACAACATCTTAGACACAAGAGTCTACAAGAAGACTAGAACAAAGAAATGCAAAGAGCACTTGATAAAGAAGCATGGAAAGAGTGATGTTGATGTAGTATGGATCAAAGAATAAAAATTTAAAAATATGGGGGTAGACCCAAGTATCCTCAATCCAAGGATGGATTGATCTTTTCATTTTGGGGAGGATGGTGTAGGAGCACACCTAGGAAACCTACATTTTTGGCTTGTACTTGACTCTAGCCAAGCCAAGAGCTTAGGTTAGGTTGTTTTTAGACATTAGAAGGTCTCTTTTAATTTTGGCTAGATGAGTTAGTCATTAGGACTAAGGTCACATTAATAGCCTTTGTTAGTTGTTTTTACATTCCTCAATGTTAGAAGTTAGGAAGTTTGAGTTTTTAAGGTGTCTTAGTTTTAGAGTTGTAAAATGCTGAGGAAATTATATTATCAACTTAAAAGGCTTAGTATCCTCAAGACATGGAGGTTTGAGGCCCTAGAAATAAGGTTAGAGGCATAAATGTAAAGATGCCAACTGTTGCTGAAGAGTTGTCATGACAATATTTGCAATTATTGCAAATGTTGCATGCAACATGGAAACTTTGGATTCCCTAAGTTATGGGAGGTTATGCTTGGTTAACAAGCCATATAATGTTGGAGATGGCATATATGGAGGCCAAGACTCTAATCTAAGGTAGTAGAGAATACATTTTGTAAAGTTTGGAGTGTGGAATAGAACACCATGACTGTGATTAATAGTGCAGATTGAGCATTTTCTCTTTGTGTGAAGTTATATTGATAGAAAGAGTAAAAATTCAATAAGATTCATGTAATATTATTAGTTATAAGCATTTTTCATTGTTTGAGTTTAGAGAGTAAGGTTAGTTTGGTTGCTCTAGGAAATTGTTTTGTAGATAGCCTGTTTGTTGGTTCTGTTTTGACCAGTTTGTGAAGAAATGGCTCCCCCATGAAATCTAACCATGGGAAACTCTTGAGGGTAGATGTAAAGGTTAGGGGAATTATTAATGTACATATGTTTAGGAATAGGATTCATGGAAATATGGGAAACTATTTTTAATGTTAAGCCCTAAGCAAGCTAGGAAGGTCGAGCTAAGGGATTAACAAAGCTAATTAGTGATTTCATTTAGGGGATAGAAGTAATGTACAGAAAAAGTACAATTAAGAAAGGGTATAGTCATACCTTGAAATATACTAGATATTGAATCCTTATCAATCCATCTAAGCAAGTTCTTAAACAAGTTTGTGGTCTAGTCTTAGAAAATGGGTCATTTAGTCATATTTTCCCTACATAATAGGAAGTACCTATACAGATAGATTAGGGTTTTGAGACCAAAAAAATATCTTAGATAATACAAAAGGGTGTCCTAATATGGAGTTTATTTGATAGGGTGTGTGGGAATTTTTTTCAAGAAAGAGAAATTAGTGGATTTCAAGGGCTAATTGAATTAGGCCGAATTAGGCATCTTGAAGGAAAAATATTGAAATCGGTAAGGAAGAGATCTAAAGATCTATCCAAATGGCCAAAAATGGGAACAAAGGGAGTTATCTCAGCATGATAGATGGCCTTGTATTGATGGAAGAATTTTGAGGGCATTTTACACTTAGGTCATTCTAGGTGAGTGTGGGAAAGAGTACTTAAACAAGGTGTTAGTCCTTTGAGGGTAAGCACAAAGGATCAAACTCTTGGAGAGGAGTTTGGATCAGTTTGGTTAATCATATAAAATCAATTAGGGACCTAGTTTGATAGGTGCCTACAGGAGACAAGCTAAGTCTCTTGAAGAGCAGTGCAAGCAACCCTTGGAACACATACATCAGGAAGTATGGAAGAAATTAAGTAAGCTAGATACTAGTACTAAGACAAAAAACCTAGTAAAAATTGTTCTATTTTTTTCCCCAAGGATATCCTCCCTTGCTCATTCTTCCTCTCTAACCGTCGTTGTCCTTTTTACCCCAATCTTCCTACAATTTCCAAGTTTTTTTCCCACCTCCACAACTTTTCCCCTAGCTCTTCGCACTAGCTCTGCAACTTCAAATGATCTATTATTTTTTGTTTTTTTTATAATCATTTGGGCATCATAGTAAAGAGAAAATTGTCTGTATTGTGACAATGTTGGGAACATTTACAAAAAATATATATAAATCACCCACAAATTGCACTCTGATCACAAATTGCCATCACAATTTGACCCCAAATGGTGTAGTTATTTGAACAATTAAATATCAAACAATATTTGTTCTATTGTAACACGTTCTCTACTATATACTAATAAAAAAATACTAGTAGTTCATTTTCCTAATATAATAGACATTATGAATGTAAACAATTAAAATGTAAAACACCATCAAACATTTAACACAAGTTTGACACTAGGATTTAATTTGGAAACTCAATTTGGGAAAAAATATTGGAAATACAATAGGGAAAGTAAACTCTAAGAGGGGGTGGTGAAGTAGTCCTTTCAAAAATTTAACCATAAAATTATTCACCACACATCCATCTCACAATTTTCATGTAAACTGAAATGGCTAGCTAAACATATTCATCCATAGTATGAAAGCAAATAACATTCAACACATATATGACACAAGATGTTTGGTTACATAGCAACCCTCCAATGAGAAGGTAAAACTGGGGTGGGAATGACACCCACAAATCTTCACAACTGTAGTTGTAAATTGTATCCAATGAAGGTTATAATGTTTGATCATAAACTATGATCTACCCTATGAAAGGTCTATCCTATCAAAGGCTTACAAAATTGTTAGATCTTACCTTGTTAAAGGATTTCAACACCCTATTAGAAGTGTGCCTGATTAAAGGACTTAAAACTTAAAATGAAGTAAGCACCCTATTATAGGATTTACAACAACATGTGAGGACTACTTTGTTAAGAGATTTAACTGATTCACTTGTTAGAATGTCTTAACAATGATCTTGCAGTTAGCACTCTACTGCTAGATAATAGATCACCTCTTTCTTGATGTGTACTTGATCCTCTCTAATCAGATGTGTCACTTCTATCCTCTAATTCCTTTCCTTTGTTCTCCTCTAACTGATTCTACAATATACAACTCAATTCACAACTCCTTAACCACCATGAATGCTTTTTTTGTGCATGCAAACTTCTCTTTCCACACATTACAATGTTCAATGTTTTCCTTCCTTAAGAAGACCTAGGTGACTAAGGGTTAGGAATAAATCAACAATTGTGATTCACCCATTTTGTCATTTAGTCCATCTCTTTAACTAATTGGTTGCATGTACTGCATAGGGATCCTCTATATGTATTTGTTCTTATCATTTAGAATCGCAAAAAAATCCTTAAGTCAGCTAAAAAATGGTTTAGATAGAGGTTTGTGCCATTACAAACAACTATTTCCAATTTTTTTTTACTTAGCACTTGAAGTCTCTAATGCTTGACATCCACTGTATCCTCAATGTTGTAACTCAGCCTCTGAATGACTTAGCATCTGTTGATCACTCGACATCAACTGTCTACTTAGCACTTGAGTGACTCGACACTTACTAGTTACTTGACACATTTTGTATATCTCAATCAACATATACTATCTGACAACTTATGCTTTGTATACATTACTTGTTTGGCATGAACTAAGTTCTATCTTGTAAATGACTTAAGTGTATTGTCACTCATATGTAAAAACCAATTTGAGATTAACAAAAACCACAAGAAACATGTCACCACTTTTCACTCTTCTAAAGTGAACCCTTTTAGGAGCCAACCATGTTAAAAGTTACAATACACACTATTAAATGTGACCTAGTTAGAGGATTTAATCACCCTGTTAGGAGTGGCTTTGTTAAAGGACTTTAGAACATTCCAATAGAATGTCACCTGCAAAAGGATTTACATAAGCTGTTAAGTCCTTCAATGAATTTTAGGTCAACCTTTGATTAAAAGGATTTCAATAAAAACTATTTATAATGGTTAAAAAGAAGATAGAAAGTTTTGATTTGTATGATTACAACTCACTTTGTGGTTTCAGATCTATGTTCAGTTCATGTGTTGATTCTTTAATAAGCTTTCATTATCACCTTTGTTCTTGATTTTCTTGGCAACCCTTCAAGAAATCATCCTTCACTTATCAACAAGCTTAATCCTTCTTCTTAGATTTTCTTATCAACCTTAGAATCTTTGTTCAATCTCTCTAGAAACACACACAAAATTTATTTTATGTTATTTTATTACACTCTTCACTTTCTATTCTTGTGCATTCACCCTTGCATGCCTCTTCTATACCCCTAAGGTTCCCTCTATACCTCCTTAAATAGGTAATTCTATTCCTTGTCCATTTTCCGTGATTATCATAGATCTTAGGTTTCACAACCTAATCCAAAAAATTCATTGTGCCTATCCATATTCATTCTTTTCTATATACTTCTCATCAAATTTTTTCATTAGGAATCTTACCTAATCCTCTTGTTTAATTTAATGATCCAACTCATTAATTTTATCTTCAACACGATTTCAATATCCTAAGAAATCAATAGAGTCAATTGGAAATCATGATTTTTCATATGCATTCAAAATACTTTCACTTCTGACACTCGGTCATCTTTGAATTGCTCAACCATTATAGAACTTATAGCTTAGTATCAACACTATCACTCGGTTGATAATAATGCTCAATCAACACTAAATTTTCTTGGTACTTACTATGGCTTAGTTGACACTAGCATCACTTGGCATAAACTTCAAAATTCCTTGATCTTTTACTCTCTTGCTTGGTCAAGATTTATATAAGTGATGTATCTTGACTTGTATTGTAAACACATGATTTAAACAATCACTTTTTTTTATCAAAGTTTAACTAATAAAATTTCCATTGTAGCTTCATTTTCACAACTCAACCTTTCATCTAGGTGCTTTTGTTATGAGAAATCTCTCAAATCCTCTTCATCAATCCAATATATATGGCATTTAGATCAAATAGAAACATGTCACATCAGTAGATTTGACATCAATGATAATACAACAATTGTTTCAATTGTAGTTTCAATAGGAGATACATAAAACTTGTAAGAATTTTGAGAACTCTTTTCACTCTAATTTTTTAGAACACACCTTAAAAAATAAAGTGTTATTTAAATGGTATCAACTTTGCATTCCAAACTATTCATTGAGAGATAAAGAGAAACATCTTGGTAGGATAGGATCTCATTTTGGTTTGAATAAAACTTTGGATTTAGTGAGAAAATTATACTTTTGGGATTATAATGCAAAATGATATCAGAAAGTTTGTAGACATTTGTATGATTTATCAAAGAGAAAAAGATAATTCAACCAATGTAAAGTTATACCAACTCTTACCTATTCTAAATAGGCCATGGGAAATTCTTGGCATGGATTTTGTATTGGGTGTACCAAGGACTAAAGAAATGTTTGATATTGTGTTTGCAGTAATGGATAAATTTAGCAAAATTACCCATTTTATACCTTGTAAATCCACACATGATGCTAGTTATATAAAAGGATTATTTTTCAAATAATTGGTTAGGATACATGGATTACTATTGATAATTATATTAGATAGGGATTCCAAATTTGTTGATCACTTTTGGAGGACCTTATAGAAAAGGTTAGGGACACATTTTTCATTTAGTTTGGCATACTACCCTCATATTAATGGAAGAAATGAGGTGGTAAAGAGATCCTTAGAAAATATTCTCTGATGCCTAATCAAGTAACATGGTCAATCTTGGGACATAGTGATCCCTTAAGAAAAGTTTTTCAATAATGAACCAATGAACAAAAGTACTAGTATGAGCCCTTTTCTAATAGCATATGGAAGTCACCCTAGAGGGGTGTTTAATCAAAAATATGTACAAGGATTACACAAAATAAGTGGACATGTTGAAGTTTTTGTAGAAGCCATAAAGGAAATACATCATAAGGTTAGATAAAATTTGCATCAGAATTCTCAAAAAAATAACAAAAAATTGGAGCATGAGAAAAGGGATGTGCAATTTGGGTATGTGATCTGATCATGATCCATCTTAGCAAGGATAAGCCTCCTAAAGGTATTCATGGAAAGTTGATGATGAAAAAAATTGTCCCTTACAAACAAGAATAACTTTAAGAAACCCCCTTTGGAAAACTGTATAAAATCGTGGCAAATCACACATTATTTTAGCAAAAAAATTTAAAATTTTAATGGTGATTTTTTTCCATCATATGAAAATTTTGCAAAACCGTGGCGAATCTTAAATTATTTTAAAGAATTGAGATCAAAAGTAAAAATATCTAGAAACCATAAATTTGTATCATCCAAGATACAATAACCCTTTTTAATGATCGTTAGATGATCCTAAATCAATAGTATTCCTATTTTAGGCTAAAAGTTAAAGTACAACAAGTTTTAGAGATTTTTTTTGAAATGATGACACTTGTCAATAATATAATCTATTTTGGGCCAAAGATTACAAGGATAAAAAGTTCCTAAGAAAGTCTCTAGAATAGAGACACTTGTCAATAATATAATCTATTTTGGGCCAAAGATTACTAGGATAAAAAGTTCCTAAGAAAGTCTCTAGAATAGAGACACTTGTCAAATCTATGTACTTTACATATAACCCAACTTAAAGTTTTACTATAGATTGGTGAACCTGACCATCTATTAAGACATGCCTCAAAAATTATGGGCGAAAATATTTAATTTACCATGTGGAAAGATTAGATCACATTGGTAGTGTCATCTTCAAAATAAAAATGATTATGTATCACTATTGGTGATTGGTCTATGCATGGGACCCTATTTTCATAAATTGTGGGTGATGTCACCACCCCAAAAGTACAAAAAAATTGCCAAATTCAATTTCAACAATGAGTGAGATTCTCCATTTGGTAAATATTCGCCACTAAAGTATACCATGCTTACAAAATATTTAACAAATATGGAGCACTAAAAGTTGGAATTACCACATGATATTTCTATTTATCTCATTTTCAATGTATCTAATTCCATTCCCTACAAAAGAATTTTTTATATTAATGATAGTGATTAGATAGTAAAAAATGAAGAAGGTAGTTGGATAAATCAAATGCCTATTATTTATTTCCCAAGGATGGAATATATCCTAAATAGCACAGAAGCTAAAAAGAAAAGTGGATTTATATATTATGAATATATGGTCAAGTGGTAGGGATTACCCGAATCTAAGGAAAACTAATTTTTTGAAGAAGATAATATAAGGAAAGGAGGATACATATAGGAGATGGTCTCTAAGATGACTAGAGAATTTCTTGATCCGAGGGAGTATGGTGTAGGAGGACCTTGTTGGGTAAAATTAAGGTCTATTTATTGTATTAGTTTATGATATAATTTGGATAAACGTACCCTTAGTTAGACCTAGAAGGGTCAATATGGGACTCATAAGCTGATGAGATATATAGTGACTATCTTCTCAAGGGATGAAGATAGTATGTCAAGGGTTATGAATGCATTCTAATTCACACTCTCTATAGTAAAGAATTGAATTCAAAGCTTTTAACTAGTGAATAGAAATCCACACTTAAAAGAATCAAACTGACTTTCACATTCAAAAGAATTTACACTTACAAGAATTAAACCTACTTTAACACTTCAAAATAACCTTGCTTTCATATTCAAAATAATTCACACTTCCAAAGAATTAAACTTACTTGTAATCAAGTTGCACAATTTATTATAACATCAATGGTATTGATACTCAAATTTCATAAAGTTTTTTTTTTCTCTCAAAATGATCTTTACTTTACACTTAAAAAAAAGGTAAATTGGTTCTTCTTCCTATGTTAGCAATGAATGAAAGTGGAATAGAGTCTAGAGTTATCAAAATTGTAACTTTATGATAATCAGGTCAAACAATCAACTATTTAAATCTTAGAATTATGAATTATAGTTTAAATGATTAGATTGGACATAAGTTTTCATAAGTAAATTCCAATTAGTGTGTTTATCTTGTCTTATAATTTCCTAGTAATATTTATGAATATGATATTATAATCAACACAAAAAAGAATTTGATCACATAAATTTCTAAGTGCTTTGTAGATTCATACATCTCCTTACCTTATTCTAAATTAATCACATGCACAAAAATATTTAATTAATCATAATCATAAAAAAAACCAAAAAAAGCTACATAAATGAAAATATTAAAGTAACTCACACCATACTATGTATGAAAGATGACTAATAACATGAGCAAGGGGGCACTACCTTTCCTAGTCACCAGTTGCTAAAATCTTCAATCACTTACTACTCTAAACCATGCATTCATAATTAACAAAATAATAATAGGAATACCAACACAATTTCATATATTATGATCTTAAGTGTTTTGATGAACCCATACATGCTTATATATCATACTTTGCTAATTCCATCTCTAACTAATTATAAATTAAAAACCATGATTTTTGTCATTACACATAATAAAATAATAATCTTAATTGATCTAAGGCCACAATACATCGAAACATAATAGTTTGGAAACAACTTGAGTTATTTAAAGGAATATCAAAAATTATCGATGACAATGGATTATTATCTTGCCATCCTCTCATTCATATGATTTGTATGCTAAGTAATCCTCACTTTCCATATACCTATCCACCAATGAATCCCCTATTATGACAGTCGAGGAATCTAATAAGAAAATAACCATGATTTTGTTACATATTTTAACTTTTAACTTTTCTTTCATATTTATTAAATTCCCTAGTTTCTTTCTTAGCAAATGGTGACTAGAATGTCATGAACAACGAAGAAAAAAGGAAAATACTGGAAATTTAACAGAAAATTAGGTAACACATCCTAATCTTATCACACCTCTTAACCAAATAGGTGACTCAAGGCTCATAGAATGTTATAGGTAATAAAACATGTATTACGTGTCTTAGGATAAAATAAGGCATTTTGACTAAGTGATATTGTAATAAGAACCATTTTGTCAGACCATTTAGCATGATATACATGTATGACACATCATGGTCAAAATTGGTCAACATATTTAAGGTATAAATAAAATTTTACTAAAAAGGGTGAACAAGTTGACAAAAGTTTCAATTTCGTGGAAAGGTTGTAAATTTTGACAACTTTGGCAAGTTGAAAAGAAAACTTGATGTAGGAGCATCCTAGGTGTCAGAGAAATCTTTCATCTCCCAAAAATATTTGCTTTTTGTTTCTTGAATAAGGGTTGTCTCAATGCAGAGTTAGGTGTTCCTCTTTTAGCTTAGACAATACAATTCTAATATGCTCTAAGTGTTCCTCTTTACTCATACTAAAAATTAATATATCATCTAATAAGACTACCAAAAACTTACCTGTGAAGTCTTTCAACACCTCATTCATGAGCCTCATGAATGTACTTGGAGCATTGGAGAGGCCAAATGGCATGACTAGCCATTCATAGAGTCCTTGAGTGGTTTTAAAATTTGTTTTCCACTCATCTCCCTCTTTTATTCTTATCTAATGATAGCTACTTTTAAGGTCTATCTTGGTGTAGTACTTAGCCCCTCTTAGTAAATCCATTAAGTCCTCAACCCTTGGTATGGGAAACCTATATCGAATTGTGATCTTGTTTATGGATCTGAAGTCTGTGCATAATCTCTATGTTCCTCCTTTTTTAGGTGCCAAAATAGTAGGCACAACAAATGGGCTGATGCTCTTTCTTATCAACCCTTGATCCATCAATTCTTGTACTTTCTTTGCAAATTCTCTATTATGTTTAGGAGTTAGCTTGTAAGGTACCTTGTTTGGGAGAGGTGCCCCTAGAACCAAATCTATTTGATGGCTGATTGCTCTTTGAGGTGGGAGGATTGCAGGTGTTTCATCTCATATAATGCTCTTGAATTCTTCAAAAATCTATTGCACCTCATGAGGTATGTCCTCCTTCTTAGTCTCCCTTTCCTCCTTGGATTTCACCACAATAGAAAAGTCCACTCCTTCTTCTTTGGCAAGAGTTTTCATGAAATCTTTCCCCTTCAACATCACCACATTTAGTCCACTCCCTTGATTATCTAATTCAAGTAGTGACTGAATTTTATAACTCACTCCATCCTTCTTAAAGGTGTATGAGTTGAATTCACCATTGTGTATGGCTTTTCTATCAAACTTCCATGGCCTACCTAATAATAGGTGGTAGGCATCCATGGGTAAAACATCACATAAAATCTTATCTTTATATCCTCCTCTAGTGAACTCAATCCATGCTTGCTCATTCACCAAAAAATGTTGCTCCTTGTTTAACCAAGTGACCTTGTAAGGAGTGTTATGAGGTATTTTAGGAATCTTCAGTTTAGCTATGGCCTCCACTAAAATGATGTTACCAATAGACCCTGAGTCTATGATAACTTTTTAGACCTTCCCCTTAATCTTACATCTCACCGTAAAGAGTGACCTTCTTTGCTTGGGATCTCATTTAACTGGTTCTTTAATCAAAATCATTTTTATCATTAAATTCTCGCCAGTCTCTAAATCCAACTGGATATCAGGTGACTTCACACTTGAAGAATCTTCATGGATGTATGCTATTTTCTTTTCTCCTTATGATGTTGATCCCTTTTTAGGACACCTATAGGTAGGGTGCCCCAATTTTTGATAGTGTTAACACTTCATTATAACAAAGTAAGATGGTCCCCTTCCCCCTAGTGACCTACCTATGCCTCTACCTCTACTTGAACCACATCTTTGACTAGTTTCTCCACTTTGTTTAGTTAGTTTCAACTCACCCTGGGGCCTACTATCATTTCTTCTACCTCCATAGCTTCTTTGTGATCTCTACCTCTTCCTCTATTCTTTGAGGTATGGTCTTGCTTCCTCTTTCCTTTGTCTTCCACCTTTAGAGCATTTTGGTAGCACTAATGGACTATTTAGGGGTGACAAGACTCATGTCTTCTTGGATGGACCATTTGAGCCCATTCAAATACCTTGCCAACCTGATGCTTTCATCTTCCACCACCTTGGACCTTAAGCATAATTTTTGGAACTCTTCAGTGTAAGAGTGTACATCCATCTCTTTTTGCCTAAGATTTTGCTTCCTCCTATGCAGCTATATTTCATAATCCTTAGGAATATAAGCCTACCTAATTTTATCCACTATTCCTTTCCAAGTGACAATGGGGCTTTTCCCTTCTTTTTCCCTCTTTGTTTGAACAAATTTCCACTAGGTTAGAGCAATACCTCTTAACCTTGACTTTGCCACCTTGACTTTTTGAGCATCAGAGACATCATCATATTCAAAATGGTTCTCCATTCTTTGAATCCATTCCATGATGAGGTCTAGATCCATCGTGCCACTAAACAAAGGGATGCCTTCCAAGGATTTTCTATTTATTTCTTTTAGTGCCTTCAAGAAAGGCTCTTCTAGTATAATAGGGTATGGTGTTGGGGCTTCTTCCTCCAACTTAATATCTTTCTCTTTGGCTTCTTGCTCTTCTTTATACTCCATCTTGTCCTTGACTTTATCTATTGTGTCTTGGACTTCACTCAACAACTGTTCAAGTTGTGCCAATCTTTCTCTCAAAGACTTATTGTCTTCCTCTTTTTCTTCTACCTTCTTCTCTTTTTATTCTACCTTCTTTGCCAATTCATCATTGGTCACCATCTTGCTGGAACCACTGGATTTAGTAGGTGACAAAATTCACCTTGCTTTGCACTTACTTTTCCCACACATTTTATAAGGCTTTGATACCACTTGATAGGGAGTTAGGGATGAACTAATCACTAGTTTATGCTTCTAGTCTACCCCTAAGACCTAAAGTGTCTTATAAGATCACCAAATGGATCTATAGGATCCCTCCTATGTAGAGATCCCCCAATCCTAAGCCCCAATCCTCTATCTTGAACTAGCTTCACTTCTTGCCACATGATAGGTACCCATACTAGGTGGAGAACACTCAAGGTTTTAAATTTATTCTAGTTCTTTCTTGAGTAATCCTCACACTTAACTTGTAGGGTCATGGTGGTGATGTAAGACCTTGCAATACACTTCTTTTTTTGTCCAAGGTAACTCAATATAATTACCCTTCTTACCAATTTCACACTTTCCTTCTTCCCAATGGATCTTCACTTACTCTCCTTCAACCTCCATGCTCACTTTTCCAATAATCTTCACAATCTTGCAAGTTATAAGCTCTGCAACTTCAATATTCCCTAGCTAGGCATGCTCTAGCTCGCCTAAGGCAAGAGCTTAAAAATGCCTCCATGGCTTTTGAGGGCCCTTTCTTCTACCAATAGGAAGTACATAGAGTACACTCGGTATCCCCAAAAGGTCATATTATTTCTATGGTGGGATAGTGAGTTACATCTCTTTTAAAGCCAATTGCCAAGTACAAGACAACAGACTAGTTGGAATAAAAAATTTTACAAAAAATTGAAAGGAAACACAAAAAAACTAACTACTAAAGAAAAAATGTCCAAAACAAGTCTAACTAAAATGCCAAAGTGATACATCAATCAAAGTAACACTCAAAAGATTTCATTACTCTCAAATTTGCCTTTTTACATTAAAAATTCAACACTCCAGTATGCAGTCCATACACTGACACGCACTTCTGGAAACTTTAGGGTTTTAGAAGTTTATATATGGCCTCTTAGGTATTTTCCCCTCACATTTAGGGCTTCTGTCAGCCTCCACCATGCTTGGAAGTGTTTTTGCAAGTCAATCAAAATTTTTTTGCAAAAAATGCAACTTTTTTTGCATAGCAACTTTTGTGCAACTTTCTTGTTTGCATTTTTTAACATCTCCTTCTTGCCAAATTTTCTATCCCTTAGCTTTTCAATGCTAGAGACCCTTCCCTAGGCTAGAGACCTATGCTAGGACTCTAATTACAAGGACTCCTTTAAATGCTAAGGTCACTTATGACTTTGTGACAAGTAACACCCTAATTCCAAGGCCCTTTATGACTTCCTATCCCCTAGCCAATGTTGCCAAAACACACACCTAGGTCCTCAAACCTTTATTCTAATTACAAAATCTCTCTTAAAGAATATTACAAAAGAATTGAAAATGGTGAGGGCCCTATGTTTCAAGGTGCCCCTACACAAGCTAAACATTTAGGAGGAGCTAAGTTTGGTTCAAATGACTAGTATTGAGGAGGCATATGATTTTTCCCTAAAATTTGAGAAGGGTCTGAGTAAAGAGTTTAATTAAAAGAATAGTCAAAGAGGTCACGATTGAAGATCTAGATGACAATATTATGGAGGTCAAAATGGTTATCAAAAGGAAAAGGATGAGGCAACAAGTTGTAGTCAAAACTATAGAGGAAAAAATTCCAATTGTTTTTATGATCAAGCTAATAGAGATCAAAGAGGAAGAGGCAGAGGGAAAAGAACTAGAAGAGGTTTCTATGGAAAATTCTTTCACTATGGAGAAGAAGGGCATAAAGCATTTGAATGTTTCCAACACCAAGGAAGGACTGATAGAAGAACCGAAGGCCAAGCTAGAGTTGCACATGTTGATGAAGATACTGAAAGAGGAGAAGTTCTAGCTAACAAAAGAGTCCTAGTGAGTGATGAGAATGAACTTGATCAAAAAAGGAGCTTGTTTCACACAAGGTGAAAATGTGAAGATAAGTGTTTTGATATAATGATTGATGGTGGAAGTACTAACAATCTAGTGTTAGAAAATACAGTCATAAAGTTGAAGCTAAAGAGGTAGAAGCACCTACATCCATATCATATTTCCTAGGTGCAAGATGACCACAAGGTCATGGTCAAAGAGAAATAATCGGTGAAGTTCAAGATTGGAGGCTACCATGATGAGGTGTTGTGTGATATCATACCTATGGACATATGTCATATGTTGTTGGGTAGGCCATGGAAATTTGACATGCATTTTGTACATGATGGGCATGAAATACCTACACTTTAACAAAGGATGGAATGAAACATAAGATGAATTCATTGAGGATATAGATGAAAAGGTAACTAGAATTTGATTTTTTAATGGAAAGAAGTTCTTAGAGGGTATGAGACATGAGCATGTGTGTTTTGTGATAATTCCAAAAGATAGAAAAGAAGAAGTAGAATAAATACCTAGAGAACTTGCAGATTTGTTGGAAGAATTTCTAAATATCATATCTAATAATGTACCTCATGGATTACCACTAGTAAGGAAGATTAGTCACTAGATGGATTTGATTCCAAGAGCTAGTTTTCCAAATAAGGTAGTGCATATAATGACACTAGAAAAAAGTGGGGAGGTGAATAGACAAGTTCATGAGTTGTTGTAGAAGGGGTTGATTTGGGAGCGTCTAATTCCATGTGATGTACCAACAATATTAGCACCAAAGAAGAATGGAGAATGGTAGATGTGCACATATTCTTAGACTATCAAAAAGATCACAATCAAGTATAGATTCCCATTGCCAAGGATAGATGATATTATGGACTATTTGAGTGGAGTTGTATATTTTACAAAGATAGATTTGAAGAGTGGATACCATTAGATTCGCATCAAAGGAGATGGGTGGAAGACTACCTTCAAGACAAGGGAAGGATTAAACGAGTGGTTATTCGTGCCTTTTGGGCTAACCAATGCACCAAGCACTTTCATGCAGCTCATGAATGAGGTACTAACCAAATTTCTAGGTAAGTTTGTCATTGTTTACCTAGATGATATTTTGATCTTTAGATAGATGTTAGAGGGGAACTTGATTCATATTTGAAAGGTATTTGATAAGTTGAGGCAAGAAAGGTTTTTTGATAAACCTGAAGAAGTGTTGTTTTGTGATGTAGGAGCATCCTAGGTGTAAGATAAATCTTGCATCAACCAAAAATATTTCATTTCAGTTGTTTGAATAAGGTTTGTCTTAATGTAGAGTTTTTATCTATGGAGGATTTCTACTTAACAAGTTAGCCATACGAGCTCTGAATGTCCTAATTTCAGAGATGGATGTTCATCTTCAATATATCATCCTACTAGTTGAGGCTTAGTGCCATATCATGTGTATTCATGGATTTATTATGGAATTTTGGTTTCCAATTTCGGTATATAAACTTTAGGCTCACCATTGGAGGCCTAAAAGTGCCTAGATGAGGCCCTAAAACTTGATGAATGGGTGCTTGCGCTGATCCAATCCTATAGATCAACAACTGAGGTTTCCAAAAAGTGGTTATAATAGCCAATCAAAGCAATGGTTTGAGAGTTATGATCTTCTGAAGTTGGGCCAACCAAAATGTCAAAAATAAATATCAAAGGTGTATTTTGCCAACTTTATATGTATTGTTAGGATCTTTTGGCACTAGGAATTAAGTTTGAGTGTCTAGAACCTTTCCAAGCAGCATAAAATTGCCTATTTAAGAAATGACCGAACATTGTCTAGGACAACTCTAGGTGATATTCATAGCTTTGTCTTGCAGCTTATTATAATGAAGGTGCCCATGTGGGCTAGCATATTGCAATTTTGAATTTTGTAATTCTACATTTGTGATGATAATAAGAAGACCATATTTTGTTCTTACAAATTGTTGTTGTTCTTTGTTTCTGTTATGTGTTTATGTTATTAAGGGGAGCACCCTTCATCAAGTGGTATCAGTGCTAGAGTTCCTTAGTGTGTGGACATATCACTGGTTGTGAGGCAGTTCACACCAGGATCATGGTTTGGGCTATGTGTGTAGACAGATTGTCGAATGCAAAGTAGTTTGTACTAGGGTTTCAACAGAAGTGCAAAAATGCCTCCACAAAGAGATCATGGTGGAAGAGTCAAACGTGCTATACATGAGGATTTGAGAACCCTCTAGAGGTAAATGAAAGTATTTCAAGAATAAATGTGCAAAGGAATGAATCTTGTTGTAGAAGATGATAAAAGCGAGGATGAAAGAGAAAAAGGAAACATCAACCAAGCCGCAGTGGAGGAAGTTATTAACCTAGAGGAGGCTGAGCTTTTTTTAAGGCCATTTCCAGTATTGGAAAAAGACCTAAGTTTGATGTTCTCACATTTTTCAAGAAATCTCAACCTAAAGAAATTGATTGACTGGATCAATGAATTGGAAGAGTACTTTGAATATGAAGATATTAAAGATCCAGATGGGTCAAGTTTGCAAAGGCCAAACTAAAGAGTCATGCAAAGATCTGGTGGCAGGGGATCTAGTTGAATCAAAATAAAAGCGGAAAGGACAAAATCACCAGATGAGATTGAATGGTAGCTAAAATGAACCGATAGTTCATTCTCATGGATTATGAGCTTGATTTTTTGAAGAAAATGTAAGGGTTGAAGCAAGAGGGAAAATTTGTTCAAGAGTATACCGAAGAGTTTTACCGAGTTCTCATTAGAATTGACCATGTAGAAGCTAATGAGGAGAAAGTGGTATGTTATCTTAAAGGGTTAAGGCCAAGCATTCAAAAGGATATGAGCCTTGTTCGAGTGACCAATATTGAGGAGGCATACCAGTTTACTCTAAGAGTTGTGGAGAAGCTAAGCAAAAAGTTTGATAATAAGAGTAGTGGTAGAGGTCACAGTGGAAGATCTCGAAAATGATCTTATGGAGGCTGAAATGATGATTAGAAGAACAAGGATGGGGCTAGAAGTAGCAATCAGAAATAGAGGAGAAATAATTCGAATCATTTTCATGATCAAAATAATAGAGATCAGAGTGGAAGAGGAAGTGGGCAAGGATCTAGAAGAGGGGGTTTCCATAAAAATGTTTTCACTATGGAGAAGAAGTATATAGAGATTTTAAATGTTCCCTGTGCCAAGGAAGGATAGATTGAAGAATAGAAAGTTAGGCCAAAGTTACACATGTTGACAAAGATGCTAGATCTTCACATTTTGAAGATGCTAAAAGAGGAGAATTCTAAGTTAACAGAAGAATCCTGCTAAGTGGTGAGAATGAACCTAATCAAAGAAGGATCTTGTTTCACACAAGGTATAGATGTGAAGATAAGTGTTGTAATGTGATCATTGATGGTGGAAGTACTAAAAATCTAGTGTCTCAAATGATGGTCACAAAGTTGAAGTTGAAGAGACAGAAACATCTACATCCATACTATATTGCTTGGGTGCAAGATGACCACAAGGTCATGGTCAGTGAGAAATTCCCTAGTGAAGTTAAAGATTAGACACTATTAGGATGAGATAATTTATGATATCATACCTATGGACATATGTCATAAATTACTGAGTAGGTTGAAGCATTTTGACAGGCATGTTGTACATGATAGGCAAGAATATACCTACACTCTAACCAAGGATGGAGTGAAACATAAGTTGAAGTCATTGAAGGAGGAAGAAGAAAATGTATGTAGTGCTGCCAAAATATGTTTTGTTGATGGAAAGGTGTTTCTCCAAGGTATGAAGAGTAATTATATGTGCTTTTCTATGATTCCAAAAGATGGTAAAGAAGAAGTAGAGGAAGCACCTATA
This sequence comes from Cupressus sempervirens, assembly GCA_028749045.1. Lineage (NCBI taxonomy): Eukaryota > Viridiplantae > Streptophyta > Pinopsida > Cupressales > Cupressaceae > Cupressus > Cupressus sempervirens. The sequence goes on from CM053790.1 coordinate 850,770,726, forward strand.
GAAGTTGTAGATATGTTGGGAGATTTTTTTTCTATTGTGTAGACAATGTACTTGATGGATTACCCCCAATGAGGAAGATCAGTTACCAAATGGATTTGATTCCAAGAGCTAGATTTTCCAAAAAGGAAGCATAGAAAATGACACTAGTAGAAAGTAAGGAGTTGAACATAACTATTCATGAGTTGTTGCAGAAGGGGTTGATTTGAGAGAGTCTGAGTACATGTGTTGTACCAACGGTATTCGCACAAAAGAAGAATGGAGAATGCAGGATGTGCACAGATTCATGGGCTATCAATAAGATCACAATCAAGAATAGATTTCCATTGCCAAGGATGGATGACATTATGGACTACTTGAGTGGAGCTATGTATTTCAAAAAGATAGATCTGGAGAGTAGATCCATCATATTCACATCAAAGAAGATGATGAGTGGATGGCTTCTTTCAAGACAAGGGAAGGACTGTATGAGTGGCTAGTCATGCCTTTTGGGCTAACCAATCCATCGAGAAATTTCATGAGGCTCATGAATGAGGTACTGAAGGAGTTTCTAAGTAAGTTTTCCATTATTTACCTAGATGATATATCGATCTTTAGTAAGACATTGGAGGAGAATTTGGTGCATATTCAAAAGGTGTTTGATAAGTTGAGGTAAGAGAAGTTGCTAATAAATCTAAAGAAGTGCAGTTTTGTGAAGGAGTTGGCATACCTGGGATTTGTAGTCTCAGCAGAAGGTCTAAAAATGGACCCAAGGAATTTTTCTAGTGGATACATATAATAAGTTGAAGATGAAGAAGTTTGGACCATGCAAGATAGTGAAAAGGCAGGATTATAGAAATGCCTATGAAGTGGAGTTGCCTAGTGAATTGAATATTTCACCAGTATTTAACATTTTAGATTTGACAGAGTATTATGAAGGAGGTGATGGAGATGAAGTTGCAGAAGTGTAGTATTGGGTAGCTAGTTTGGCTACAAAGGATATTGAGGAGATATTGAATAGTTGTGTTGGAAAAAGTTCATAAGATGTTTTAGCAGTATTTGTGGACACTTGATTGAAACAATGAGAGGGGATAGGAAAGAATTTAAGTGGACTATAGGAGAAGATAAGAGTTTTAATCTACTAAAATAGAAAGTTCAGAGTAGCTTATTTTAACACTTCCAAATTTTAATAGGGTGTTTCAAGTATATTATGATGTGAGTGGTACTACAATAGGATTTGTTTTGAGCCAAGAAGGTAGACATGTTTCTTATTTTAGTGAGAAATTAAATGATACAAAAATAAAATATTATGTTTATGATCAGTAATTGTATGATATAGTTCAGGCATTGAAGAAGCTTGTTTTGTATACAGATCATAAATCTTTATAATATTTGAATAGTTAAGGAAAATTAAACCAAATGCATTTGAAGTGGGTTGAGTTTTTGTAGAGTTATACATTTTTTTTGAAACACATGAGTGGTAAGTTTAGCCAAGTTGTAGTTGCTCTTAGTAGAAGACAACTTTTGCTAACAGAAATGTAGATTGAGGTGGTTGGATTCAAGGAACTCAGTAATTTGTATCTAGAGGATCCTACTTTTGGTGAAGTGTGGAAGGCTTGTACAAAACTTGATACTCTTGATAGGAAAAAGTCTTTGGATTTCATAATCCAAGATGATATGTTGTTCAAAGGAAGTCAGTTGTGTATTCCAATAATTTCAATGAGTGAGAATCTCATCAAGGAGAAGCATAGTGGAGGATTGGTTGGACACTTTGATAGAAATAAAACCATTTCTTTGATTGTTAAGAACTACAAGTGGTTGCAATTGTAACAAGATGTGAAGAAGTTTGTATAGAGTTGTAGAGTATGTCATATGGAAAAAGGAGTGAAGCAGAATATGGGGTTGTGTGAGCTATTACCTATACTAGAGAATTCGTGGAAGGATGTCGACATGGATTTTGTTCTTGGATAACCAAGGACTCAATGAGGGCATGATTCTATTTTTGTGTGGTTGACAGGTTTTCAAAGATGACACATTGCATTCCTTGCAAGAAGACTAGTGATGTTGTTCATGACGCAGAAATATTTTTTAGAGAAGTGGTAAGACTACAGGGTCTGCCAAAAAGGATAGTTTTAGATTGAGATACCAAATTTGTTTGGTATTTTTTGGTGTATATTGTGGAAGAAATTGAAGATAGATTTTAAGTTTAGTTCATCACATTATCCACAAACTGATGGGCAGATATAAGTTGTGAATTGCAGTTTGGGAAACTTGCTAAGAAATTTAGTTCATCACATCATCTATAGACTAATGAAAAGATAGAAGTTGTGAATCATAGTTTGGGAAACTTGTAGAGATTTTTGGTTGGAAATAAACCAAAAGGATGGGATCTAATTTTATCATAGGCAAAATTTGCATATAATAATTCTGTCAACAAGACTACTGGTAAATCACAATTCTAGGTTGTATATGGGAATAGTACCAAAATTTCTTCTGAATCGTGATAGTTAGATAAAGGAGAGATACGTAGTGCTGAAGTAGAAAAATTTATTGAACATGTGAAGAACATCCATGAAGAGGTGAGAAAGCACATTATAAAGATGAATACATAGTACAAGGCCAAGGCAGATATGAAAAGGAGGTATAAGGAATTTTAGATTGGAGATGAAGTCATGGTTCATTTGAGAAAGGAGCATTTTCCAGTGGGTACATATAATAAGTTGAAGATGAAGAAGTTTGGACCATGCAAAATAGTGAAAAGGCATGATTCTAGAAATGCCTATGAAGTGGAGTTGCTTGCTGAATTGAATATTTCACTAGTATTTAACATTTTAGATTTGATAGAGTATTATGAAGGAGGTGATGGAGATGAAGTTGCAAAAGTGTAGTGGAGTATTCCAATAGCTAGTTTGGCTACAAAGGAGATTGAGGAGATATTGGATAGACATGTTGGAAAAAGAACAAGGAATAGAACTTATAAAGAATACCTAGTCAAATGGAAAGGGAGGCCAATAGAGGATTCATCATGGCTAACAAGGGAGGAGGTTAACTATCTTAATTTTCCTCTAAATACCTAAGATGTGATGGGGTCACTTCCCAAATCACCCTGGGTGTTTGATGTAGGAGCATCCTAGGCATAAGAGCAATCTTGCATCAACCAAAAATATTTCATTTTAGTTGTTTGAATAAGGGTTGTCTTAATATAGAATTATTTTTTATGGAGGATTTCTCCTTAGTAAGTCATTCAAATGAGCTTAGAATGTCCTAATTCCAGAGGTGAATGTTCATCTTGGATGTATCAGCCTGACAGTTAAGGCTTAGTGCTATATCATGTGTATTCATGGATTTACTGTAGAATTTTGGTTTGTAATTTTGGTATATAAACTTCAAGCTCACCATTGTACACCTAAAAGTTCCTAGATGAGGCTCAAGAGCTCAATGGATGGGTGCTTATGCAGATCTGAGCCTTTAGTTTAAGAGCTAAAGTTTCTAAAAAGTGGTTATAATAGACAATCAGAGCAACAATTCGAGAGTTATGGTCTTCCGAAGTTGGACTGACCAAAATATCCAAAATAAATGTGAAAGGTGTATTTGACTGAATTTATATTTATCATTAGGGTCTATTGGCCTAGGTATTAAGTTTGAGTTTCTAGAACCTTCTTGGGCAGCATAAAATTGCCTATTTAAGAAATGCTTGCATATTGTCTAGGATAACTCTGGGTGATATTTGTAGCTTTGTCTTGCAAGTTACCATAATGAAGGCACCCATGTGGGTTAGCATATTGTAATTTTGAACTCTGTAATTCCACATTTTTGGCAATAATAAGAAGCCCATGTCTTGTTCTCGCAAATTGATTGTTAGGAACCTGTGTGTTCCTTCTGTTTATTTTGTTAGAGTAGAGTTGTTGGACGCATATGCTTTGTAAGTCGTCCCGTGAGTTTATTTTATTATCCCACATGCATAGGTAGTATTACTTTTCTAGATCGTACCCAGTATATAAGAATAGGTTGAGGCCCTTGATGGGCACGGACGAATTTATTGTATTGAGCTTGCTCAAAGGAGGTTACCCCCTCGAAGTGGCCTGCGATCAGTAGATTTATTCTGAGTTCTGCTATCACTTTGTATTCTGTTATTTCGAGCATTCTCACGATATTGCTATAAGGAGGTTCTTCTCATCTGGTATCAGAGCACTCTCTTGGGCTCGCTGGGTGGAAATTACATCAAATTTTTTTTTTTCTGTCGTGGCCTTCAGGTTCCTCTCACTTCTAATATCTCTTGTTATTGCAATAACTCTTTTCAGTTGTTCTGTCTGTGAGTGAATTTTTCTAAGTCGACTGTTCAGAAAAAAAAAAAAAAAAAAAAAAAAACAGAGTAAAAATTTTTCTGTTTTTTAGTCGTAGCTTCCTTGTTTGCTTTCTGTTTCTGCTCATACTTCCGCAGAACGTCTGCAATATCATTTCACATACTTCCTTCCTTGGCGACCCAACTCCAAATTTTACATATCAAAGCCCTAAATCCCTCATTTATCTAATTTTAGGGTTTGCCCTATCTTTTTCACCTCTCATCCAATCGCCACCAAACTGAGCCATAAGATTCAATTCCTCATTTTGCTCCCTTATCCCTCTTGGACTGTTCGCCTCATTTCGCCTCCCTACCCTTGAAACCCTCATTTTTCTTTTTCCCTTGTCCCCAGATAGTCTCCCACCACCCGTCGAACACCCATTTCCTATATGAGTTTTACCCAAATCCAAGTTTGCCGTAACTAAAAAAGTTTTTGTTTCTCATCTTCTACCCATTTCAAAAAAAAAAAAAAAAACCCTTGTTTTATGGTTGTTACGCGTACAGGAGCAAAAATCATGGAAGAGGAAATTGCATCCCTCAAAACCAGACTTCAAGATCTGGATGACAAAATTCTGGGTCTTAACTTTCAGCAGTCAGCCATGAGCCGAAACCATTCAGGAGATACTGGGTCCTCTTCTGGCAATTTTCGTGGACCAAAGCTTGATTTTCCACGCTTCGATGGTTCTGATCCGACTGGATGGATCTATAGGGCAGAGCAGTATTTCAGCTTGCATAATACTTTGGATAACCACAAAGTCTCCCTTGCATCTTTTCATTTGGAACATGAAGCTCTTCAATGGTTCCGTTGGTACATCAAGGCTAATGTAGGCCCAACGTGGAGCGAATTGTGCACCCTCATTTTGGAGCGCTTTGGCCCTAGTTCCTTTGATGATTTCACAGGAGCACTCACTAAACTGCGTCAAACAGGCACTGTAAGAGAATACCAAACAGAGTTTGAAAAATTAGCTAATCACACAGAGGGCTTGTCTGATGAATTCTTCCGTAGTTGTTTTGTCAGTGGTCTGAAGGATGCACTTCGCTCAGAAGTCAAAATGTTTCGACCTACTACAATGATGGAAGCCCTTGGGTTGGCTAAGTTAGCGGAAGACAAGATTAGTGCTCTACAACGCTCTAGATCTAATTTTGTTCCATTCAGAAATACAGGTTCTCACAACCCTCCAGTCATACCAGCTCCCAGAACTACTCCGATCAAGCACTTGTCTGAAACAGAGATGCGAGTTAGGCGAGACAAAGGGCTTTGTTATAATTGTGATGAGAAATGGTCTCGGGGCCATAGATGTGTTCAGCAAAAGCTCTATCTCTTGGATGTGGATTCTCCACCGGAACTGGAAGAATATGTAGATGCTCAGGAAACAGTGGATGCTGAGGTTGAGCCTCACCAGCCTGAACCTCCTTCCCCAGAAGCTCCACCAGAGATATCTGTCCATGCTTTGGCAGGAGTCACTACTCCACAAACCATGCGGGTCCAGGGTTTCTTCAAGAAGATCCCTCTTACTATACTCATTGATTCTGGTAGCACTCATAACTTCATTGATCCACGAATAGCCAAACAGGCTGATTGCTTTATCCATCCCTGCTCTAGCTTTGAAGTCATGATTGCCAATGGGGGCACTTTACCTTGTAAAGGAAAATGTCGCAATGTGCGTCTCTCTATTGGAGATTATAACATGCGCTCTGACATGTTTGCCTTACCCTTAGGTGGCTGTGATGTGGTTTTGGGTGCCCAATGGTTACGCACTCTTGGCCCCATTCTCTGGGATTTTGCTAAACTTTGGATGCAGTTTTCAGCCGAGGGGCACCAACACACTTTGAAAGGCTTACAACCAGGGTCTCTCAGCATCATCAGTTCACACCGTATGGAAAAACTTCTTAAGAAGAATTCACATGGTGTCATCGCTCAGCTCCATTCCATTCAGATGCAGCCATCAGCAGTCTCTAGCACTCCTGCCGATCTCCAACACATTTTGGACAAGTATTCTGGTATATTTGCTGAACCTGTGGGATTACCTCCTTCTCGTCTAGAGGACCACCGTATTCAGCTCCTTCCTGGCAGTGTTCCGCCCAACATCAGGCCCTACCGCTACCCATTTCATCAGAAGACCGAAATCGAGATACTTGTCCGTGACTTACTGAAGCAAGGTATTATTCGCCCTAGTACCAGTTCCTTTTCTTCTCCAGTTCTGCTTGTTCGCAAAAAAGATGGGTCATGGCGACTCTGCATTGATTTCCGAGCACTTAATCATCTCACTATAAAGGACAAGTTTCCCATTCCAGTTGTTGATGAACTTCTTGATGAACTTCATGGGGCTCATTTTTTCTCCAAGTTAGATCTTCGTTCTGGGTATCATCAAATTCGGGTTAATGAGGAGGATATACCTAAAACTGCCTTCCGCACACATGATGGTCACTATGAATTTTTAGTCATGCCCTTTGGCCTCACGAATGCTCCTTCAACATTTCAGGCAGTGATGAATAACATATTTCGACCATACCTCCGGAAATTCATTCTAGTCTTCTTTGATGATATCCTCATATATAGCAAAACTTGGGCTGAGCATCTCCATCATCTGGAGCTTGTCTTGCAACTTCTCTCTGATCATCAACTCTGTGCAAAACTATCTAAATGTGTGTTTGGCCAGGAGGAAGTGGAGTATCTCGGGCATATTGTTGCACACCATGGAGTGCGGGTGGATCCTACAAAAATAGATGCCATGAAAACTTGGCCGCATCCTAAAACTCTCAAGAGCCTTCGGGGTTTTTTGGGGTTGACTGGCTACTACCGCAAGTTTGTCAAAGATTACGGGAAAATTGCAGCACCATTGACAGCTCTGTTAAAAAAGGATGCCTTCTCCTGGACCCCTGTTGCTGAGACTGCATTTGAACAACTGAAACAGGCTATGTGCAGTACACCTGTTCTCGCGATGCCAGATTTTTCCAAACCCTTCACTATTGAGAGTGATGCTTGCGGCAATGGATTGGGTGCTGTTCTCCTGCAAGATGACCATCCTATTGCGTTCACTAGCAAAGCCCTCTCTGGTAAGAATCTAGCCCTCTCTACTTATGAAAAAGAAATGATGGCTATTTTGCATGCTGTACAGAAGTGGCGGCCATACCTCTTAGGGAGTCATTTTTGCATCAGAACCGATCACCAAAGTCTGAAATACTTCCTGGAACAACGGGTATCCTCTCCTACACAACAGAAATGGGTCAGCAAACTCATGGGGTATGATTATGAGATCACCTACAAGAAGGGTAAGGAGAATATTGTGGCAGATGCTCTTTCTCGCACATTTGATAATCAAGCTTCCCTTTCCGCTATTTCTATGCCCATTCCCAATTGGTTAGCGTCTGTTCAGCAGGGCTATGACAGTGACTCTTCTTTATCTCAAATCATTCACCAGCTAGCCAATAATCCTTCTGCTATACCACATTACTCTTGGGATGGTGCTTCTCTTCGATACAAGGGTCGGCTAGTGCTTCCTCAGAACCCAGCTCTACATCAGGCTATTTTTTATGAACTCCATGCTTCTCCTTCAGCAGGGCACTCAGGCTTCCTCAAAACTTATGAGCGAGCAAGGAGAAACTTCTTTTGGAAAGGAATGAAACAGACGATTCAACAGATGGTGGCTGAATGTGATACTTGCCAACGCCACAAGGGTGAAACGACCCTCCTTCCTGGCTTGCTCGAACCATTGCCCATCCCTACACGGATTTGGACTGATATTTCTATGGATTTCATTGAAGGGCTTCCTAAATCCGGTGGCAAGACAGTGATCTTGGTTGTGGTTGATCGTCTCTCAAAATATAGTCATTTTTGTGCCCTCAGCCACCCCTATACTGCCTCCTCTGTTGCACAAATCTTCATGGACCAGATATTTCGTCTTCATGGACTCCCTTCTTCCATTGTCTCTGATCGTGATGCAACTTTTACCAGTCATTTTTGGACTGAACTGTTTCAGAAAACTGGCACCAAACTGAAGATGAGTTCGGGCTATCACCCACAAACTGATGGTCAAACGGAAATTGTCAATAAATGCTTGGAAACTTATCTTCGTTGCTTCACTTCCGAACAGCAACATCAGTGGGCCAAGTGGCTCCCTTTAGCTGAATGGTGGTACAATACCTCTTACCACACTGCCTCTAAAATGACTCCATATGAAGCAGTCTATGGTCAGGCACCTCCAGTGCTCCTTCCCTACACTCCCAACAGCTCACCAGTCCAGGCAGTTGACATAGTTCTCCGCAGCAGGGATCAGATTCTTCGTACCTTACAGGATAATCTTCACATGGCCCATAATCGGATGAAACAACAAGCAGATCAACACCGTTCTGAGCGCTCATTTCAAGTTGGGGATATGGTTTTTCTTCGTCTACAGCCATACAAACAATCCTCCCTAAAGCTGAAAGGGCGTCATAAGCTGGCCCCAAAATTTTATGGGCCTTATCAAGTTCTGCAGAAGATTGGTTCAGTTGCTTATAAACTGGAACTTCCTCCTTCTTCCCGCATTCATCCAGTCTTTCATGTTTCTTGTCTAAAGAAAGTTTTGGGTACCACTGTCAGAGCACAAACTACTCTCCCTGAAATGGATACGGAAGGATCCATTATCCTGGAGCCGGTGGCAATCATTGACCAGCGCACTCGCCAGCTTCGGTCTCGCTCCATCTCTGAGGTCTTGATTCAGTGGCATGGCATGCAACCAGAGGATGCTACCTGGGAACCCCTTCTTCAGATTCAACAACAATTTCCACACCTTAAGCTTTGAGGACAAAGCTTTTTTCTAAGGGAGAGGGGATGTTAGGAACCTGTGTGTTCCTTCTGTTTATTTTGTTAGAGTAGAGTTGTTGGACGCATATGCTTTGTAAGTCGTCCCGTGAGTTTATTTTATTATCCCACATGCATAGGTAGTATTACTTTTCTAGATCGTACCCAGTATATAAGAATAGGTTGAGGCCCTTGATGGGCACGGACGAATTTATTGTATTGAGCTTGCTCAAAGGAGGTTACCCCCTCGAAGTGGCCTGCGATCAGTAGATTTATTCTGAGTTCTGCTATCACTTTGTATTCTGTTATTTCGAGCATTCTCACGATATTGCTATAAGGAGGTTCTTCTCATTGATGTTGTTGTCTATTTCCATTATATGTTTATGGTATTAAGGGGAGCACCCTTTATCATTTTGTGAAGGAGTTGGTGTACCTAGGATTTGCAGTTTCAATAGAAGGTCTAAAAAATGGACCTAAAGAAAGTGAAGGCTATCCTTGAATGGCCTACTCCAAAGAGTGCTATAGAGGTAAGATCTTTTCATGGATTGGCTAGTTTTTACAGAAAATTCATAAGATGTTTTAGTAGTATCAGTGGACCCATGACTGAAACAATGAGAGGGGGTAGGAAAGAATTTAAGTGGACTGTAGTAGCAAATAAGAGTTTTAATATATTGAAATAGAAAGTTACAGAGCAACCTATTTTAGCACTTCTAGATTTTAAATACGTGTTTTAAGTAGATTGTGTTGCTAGTGGTATTGCAATATGAACTATTTTGAGTCAAGAAGTTAGACCTATTGCTAATTTTAGTGAGAAGTCGAATGATGCTAAAATAAAATATTATATTTATGATTAGAAATTTTATGATATAGTTCAGGCATTAAAGAAGTGGAGACACTATCTTCTTCCTAAGGATTTTGTTTTGTATACTGTTCATCAAACTTTGTAATATTTGACTAGTCAAGGAAAATTAAACTAGAAGCATTTTAAGTGGGTTGAGTTTTTTCAGAGTTATACATTTTTTTTGAAACATGGGAGTGGGAAGTCTAACTAAGTTGAAGATTCTTTTAGTAGAAGACATCTTTTACTGACAAAGATGAAGATTGAGGTGGCTAGGTTCAAGGAACTCATTAATTTGTATCCAGAGGATCCTAGTTTTGGTGAAGCTTGGAAGGCTTGTATCAAACCTATTGCACTTGATAGGACAAAGTGATTGGATTTTATAATCCAAGATGGTATGATGTTCAAAGGAAGTCAGTTGTACATTCCCATAAGATCTATGAGAGAGAATCTCATAAAGAAGAAGCATAGTGGAGGATTGGTTGGACATTTTGGGAGAGATAAAACCATTTTTTTGGTTGCTAAGAATTATTAATGACCATAGTTATAGAAAGATGTGAAGAAGTTTTTATAGAGTTGTAGAGTTTTTTAGATGGCAAAAGGAGTGAAGATGAATATAGGATTGTATCAGCCATTACCTGTACTAGAGAAGCCATGGGAGGATGTTATCATGGATTTCGCTCTTGGATTAACAAGGACCCAATGAGGGCATGATTATTTTTTTATAGTGGTTGATAGGTTCTCAAAAATGGTACATTTCATTCCCTGCAAGAAGACTAGTGATGTTGTTCATGTGGTAGGGTTATTTTTCAAAGTAGTGAGACTACATAGTCTACCAAAGAGTATAGTTTTAGATCTAGATACCAAATTTTTTGGGTATTTCTAGCATACATTGTAGAAGAAATTGAAGATAGAATTGAAGTTTAGTTTATCATATCATCCACAGAATAATGGGCAAAAAAAGGTGGTGAATAGGAGTTTGGAATTTTTTTGTGATGCTTGCTTGGTGATAAGCTAATAGGATGGAATCTAATTTTACTATAAGAAGAATTTGCATATAATAATTCTGTCAACAAGAGAATTGGTAAATCACCATTCTAGATTGTATATGCGATTAGTCCTAGAAATGCTTTTGAATTGAAGTAATTGGATAAAGGAGAAATAAGTAGTGTTGAAGTGAAAGAATTTGGTGAACATTTGAAGAATATCCATGAGGAGGTGAAGAAGCACATTATCAAGATGGTTATATGGTACAAGACCAAGATAGATATGAAAAGGAGGTATAAGAAATTTTAGATTGGAGATGAAGTCATGGTTTATTTGAGAAAGGAGCATTTTTTAGTGTGTACATATAATAAGGTGAAAACGAAGAAGTTTGGACTATGCAAGATAGTGAAAAGGCATGATTCTAGAAATGCCTGTGAAGTGGAGTTTCCCGACGAATTGAATATTTCACTAGTATTTAACATTTCAAATTTGAAAGAGTGTTATGAAGGACATGGTCGAGATGAAGTTGTAGAAGTGCAGTGGAGTATTCCAATAGCTAGTTCGGCTACAAAGGAGATTAAGGAGATACTAGATAGTCATGTTGGCCAAAACTTATGAAGAACACCTAGTCAAATGGAAAGGGAGGTTAGTCAAAGATTCATCATGGCTAGCAAGGGAGAATGTTAACCATTTTGGTTTTCCTATGAACACCTGAGACATGGTGGGGTCACTTCTCAAATTACCTCGGGTGTCTAATGCAGGAGCATCATGGGTGAAAGAGCAATCTTGCATTGCCCAAAAATATTTCCTTTTTATTTCTTGATTGAGGGTTGTCTTAGTGTAAAGTTGTTGTTTCTAGAGGCTTTCTACTTAGTAATTCAATCATACGAGCTCAAATTGTCCTAATTTCAGAGGTGGATATTAATCTTGGATATATCAACCTACTAGTTGAGGCTTAGTGTCATATCATGAGTATTCATAGATTTATTGCGGATTTTTGGTGTGCAATTTTTTTATAAAAACTTTAGGCTCACCTTTGGAGGCCTATAAGTGCCTAGATGAGGCTTGAAAACTCTACAGATGGGAGCTTGTGTGTATCTAAGGTTATAGATCAGGAGCTAAGGATTTTGAAAAGTGGTTATAATAGTTAATTGGGGCAACAAAATTTGGGCCAACGAAAATTTCAAAAATAAATGTCAACAATGTATTTGGTTCACTCTATATGTATTGCTAGGGTCTGTCACCCCTAGGTATTAAGTTTGAGTGTCTAGAACCTTCCTAAGTGGCATAAAATTGCATATTTAAGAAATGCTTGTACATTGTTTAAGATAGCTCTGGGTGATAGTTCATAGCTTTGTCTTGCAGATTACTATAATGAAGTTTCCCATGTTGGTTAGCATATTGTAATACTGAATTCTGTAATTCTACATTTACGGTGATAATAAGAAGCTCATATTTTGTTCTTGCAAATTACTATTTTTTTTTTTTTTTTAATGTGTTTATGGTATTAAGGGGATCACCCTTCATCACAACTTCACCCAACAACCAAAAAAAGTTAAAAAGATCATTGGGGAGGTTGGTTGGGGCTAATCAAGTTGATTTTGTATGTTTTGGCACCATGGTGTGAAACTGGATATAATCGAGTAATATAAATTTTGATAAGTAGGAGATAATTTCCACAAGTCAATTTATGATATTTTTATCATGATTTAAGTGTTTAAATCCTCATAACAATACCATAATAGCAAATTTACTATTTTCTCTCAAACTTTTGATGTTCTCTAGCGCTCTGACTATGTGTATGAACGATTGAATATTCAAAACTAGTTGGAAGGTGAAGATATATGTGCTAGATAACCTTTAGAAGTGATTTGGTATCATCTTATGGAATAAGAAGGAAGATATACATGTTTTGCGCAATTGGACCTAAAACCCTAGTCAAACAAAGTTCTCAGAGTAATTTATTTATAATTCATATTTCCACTAATAAATTTGAATTACCAATTAAGGATAATTAGTAGGGAAGTCCATCTCCATATTTTAAAAGGTATGGTGCTAAAACATTAAGGGAGTTAGAAGAAAAGTGAGTCCTATCACAGTAAACACACAAGTATAGGTAGGAAATTAGTGTAAATTTGGTTTTGGAAGTACAAGATGGATAGGAAGACCCTACCAAAATAAATTTAGGAGTAATTAAAGTGTAGAAGCACTTATCCAAAAAAAAATTTGGTAATATAGCACATGTAAGGGGAGTTTCTTCGTTAATTACATAAAGAGGTGGGGGGATATTATGTCTCCTACTACCCTTCTTATGGATGGATAACTACTTGTATATACATGATGTATGTAGTCCTTGGGGGGGCTGGACTCCTCCATCCATCCATGAATTTTGTGTATTTTAAGCTCTCCCTTCAAGTGATAATTTGCACATGAATTTCTCTCTCTTTATCTAGTTTATGAGAGATGCATTTAATATATGCATTGCACATTGTACATAGGTACCAAACATGACCTAGTAGTTGGGACCCATCTTGCATTGTGATTTTAAGTATTTTTCCATAATTTTAACTTAAGGGGGGTTTTGGTGTAATTAAATATTTATAAATTACACTTTATCTAAGATTACTTAGGATAATGCATCTCATAGTAGTTTGTCAATGAGACACCTAATAGTTTTAATCTATATTAATAACATGATATAGGAGAATTATACTTTAGGCGTTGATAGTTTTTATGCAATTCCACTTTATGTGTGAGATCAACTTTTAGTTTACATTTCAAATTATCATCCTCGTCATATGACCCATATTTCATTTCATAATGAAGGATGGTCCAACTTTGGAGGACATTTGATTCCACTTTGTATAGGTAATTTCTTATCCACTCCTTATCATTTATCTTAATACCATGCATATATAAGCAAGCCTATTATGTACATTTTAATTATGTCCATTTATATTATCAATAATATCATTCTTGCATCTAAATGAAATCATGTTTCCATTATCTTGTAGAATTTATCTTTTTCTTTCATTTGATCCTAGGGCAGTTGTAGAGTCACCTAAAACTCTTAACAATTATTTTTTATGAACTTTCTTCTATTAAAGTTTCAAATGCATTTTTATGGGTTTTAAAAGCCCTCAATTGAGTTAAAAAGGTTGAATTATACAAATATAATGAATTTTGTTAGAAATCTTGATTATCTTTCTAATAATGTATTATAATTGAATATCCAACAATCAAATTAAAACATATGACCTCCAAAAGTATCACTACTATAGGAGAAAAAGAGAAAAATCCCTTGAAATACTCTAATGAGTGATGAAACCCATTTTGGGCATGTTCCTAGTATATTCCTATAGGAAACAATAATAGTGATTTAGTTAGCCTCAAAAAGCGGGTTACAATTTCTAAAGCCTTCTAATGCAGCTAAACTTCCCAATATAAAAAGATAAATGAGGTTTACTAGGGTATTTTTGATCGTGCACATGGTGGCTCTTTCTTGAAGATTATTGTGATACAAATGCTCATATGGTTGTACCAATGTTAAGAAAAATAAAATTTAGTGCCATTTAAATGAATATAATACAAAAGAGTGGTAATGTTATTGCAATTGTATGGTTATTGAAAATTTCAATTTATTCCCTTTTTGTGTTGTTTGTGTTTGGGTTAGTAAGAGATGTACACTTCATCAAGTGGTATAAGAATAGAAGTTTCTAACTATGTAAAAAAGCTTTTGAATGTGAGGTAATTTGCATCAAGACCATGGTCGTAGATGTGAAAAGTAAGGAAATTGCCCCCACAAATGAAACATGGAAGAAGAATTTTTTGTGTGATAGGAAACGGTTTTAGATCCCTCTAGAGACAAGCATAAGAACTGCAAGAGGAGTTGCGTAGAAGAGTATTTTATATTAGGGAAAGAGATGAAAGAAAGGATGACTTTGAAGAAGGAAATTTTGAAGAAGATAAATACAAGACTAGATATTTTCATGAAGTTAGGTTTTTAGGGTCATTATCAAGATTGGAAAGAGACCAAGATTTGAAGTTTATTTCTAGAATTCTTAATGCAAAGAAGTTGATTTGGAAGAGTACTTTGAGTATAAATAAATAGAAAATATTGAGGGGGACATATTTACAAAGGTCAAGTAGAAAGGTCATCCTAAAATTTGGTGAAAATAACTTTAGTTGGAGAGAAATAGATGATGGAATGACAAGATGAAATCAAACATCAGACAAATTGAAGAGATAATTCATTCTTTCCAACTATGTGCTTGATTTGCTTTAGAAAATAAAAGGGTTGAAGCAAGCATAAAAATATGTCCAGGAGTGTATAGAAGAGTTCTATCAAGTACTTATCATAACAACTCGTTCTAAATCCAATAAGAGGAACGTTTTATGTTACATAAATTTATTAGACTCAAAGAACTCAAAAGATTTCATAATGGTAAGAATGGCTTCCATTAATGTTTTATATGAACTTTCTTTTGAGGTAGAAGAGAAATTGAACAAAAAGTTTGAGGGCAAAAAAAATGGAAGAGATCATTGTGGAAAGACTGGTTGATGAACTTATGGAGGTTTAAATTAAGATCATAAGAATAATTATGACTCTAGTAGAAGTCATAATTAGAGGGGAAATTATTTATATTTTACTTTCAATCAAAATAATGGAGATAAAGAGGAAGAGAAAGAGGACAATGACTAGGAAGAGAATGTTTTTAGAAGATGTTTCCAATGTGGAGAGGGACATAAATCCTACGAGTGTCCCCAACATAAAGGGATGATAAATAAGAGACTAGAGGGAAATGTATGATTTTAATTTCTTTGAGTCTTCAAGTTATAAAAAATTTGAGAGAAGGGAGTTTCTTGTACTAGAAGAGTCTTTCTAATTGATGAGAAGAAACTTGTGCAAGGGAATATTGTTTTTCCATAGGGCGTAAGTCCAATGGTTAAAATTGTAATTTCATTATAGATTGTGATAGAACTAAAAACTTATTTCATAGGAAATGGTTAATAAATTAAAGTTATAAAGAAGGGAACATCTAAGTTTATACCAGATTGCATGGTCCTACTATAGCCCTACTCTTTGAAGGGGTTGGAAAACTCCCCTACTATTTTAAATTGCATGGGCCTCTACAATTCTAATGCCCTGACATATTCTCCCATCTATCGGTGACTATTAACCTGCACTCCATGCAGCAGTACACTGTGTGAACAGTCATCAGCTGAGTCAGATACAACATAGCCACTGCCACGATAATACAACTGCATGACACAGTTAGCAGTACATCAGCAGAGTCCAGTCAGACAGTGACTAGATCGACATATCATTCACCCACTTGTTGCCATGTCACCGAACATGCAAATTTTTTTGTACGACTATACAAATTCATACAATATAGTGCCACGTCAGCCAGTGGTTTGAATTTTTGCTGACATCATCATTTTACGAGCCTAAAATTGATGCCTGTCTAGATGTAATCATAGGCCAATTTATAGTTGCTATGACGGTCATATGACTGTCAAATTTAACCCCTTCTTTTGCTGGTGCAACCCCTTACCAAATTGATTTTCATTTTTGCAATCCGACTTCAAGAGGTCATAACTCGCACATCCGGACTCCAAATCAGGTGCAATTTTTTTTGAAATTGGGCAAAATTTTCTAAATTTTTTAGTGGTATAGCTATTTTTTGGTTTTGGTGCATGAATTGTTCAAAAATTGCATTTTTTGGCGACTATACCTAAATAATCCTGCATTTTGCAACTTCAAATGCTCCGTACAGGCACATCTGGAGTCGAAAACAGGTTTTGTTTTTTTTGAAAGTGCATTTTTTTTTTCTACTTTCCAGATTTGGTATTAGATTGTAGTTTTGTGTGCACAAAATTTTCACTTTCAGCAATAGGGCCTTTCTTTGCTTTGTAATGCTTCAGTATTGTAGCACATTGTAAAGTTTCAGATTTGTACTCTATTAAGAGGTTGTAACAAGCAAAATCAGAAGTCCACGAAGACCAAAATTGGCAAGTGGCCCATTGTAATCACACTACTGGTAAACTACCCAAAGCATCTATTTTGGGGGGGTTTCTTGATTTAGTGAAAAAGGGGGGTGTTCTTGGTGTTGTGTTCTCTCTTTTATGCACTTTTCTTTCATTTTTCTACATTATGGGAAACTTTAAGTTTCCTAAATTAACTCCTCATAACTATGCTTCGTGGTCAATCAAAATGTTGCATCACTTAATGCATAATGGAGTTTCACAATATGTAGATGGTACTCTTCCTACATTAGCAGGTGATAATGTATCAACAAGTGAAATTTTAGATTGGGTAGCCATGGATAGGAAAGCCCTAGGTGATATATGTTTGGGGGTAGATGATAAGATCATGTATCAAATCAAGAAATGTACTACATCCAAGGAAGCTTGGGATACCCTCGAAAGCCTTTATGGTAAAGTGTCTGAAGAGGATGTGTTCAAAATTGAAGATGAGCTTGTTTCCTTAGATCCTAAGTCATATGACTCAATACAAGACTTCATCATTAAGGTAAATGAATTAAGGACAAAGCTTACTGATTGTGGGAATTCTATCAAAGATGATAGACTAATCTATCTCATCCATAACAAGCTACCATCTAAATATTCCACATTTGTATCTTCTTTTAACACCTCAAAGACTACCTTAGGGTCTACCTACAAAAAAGTCACTTTTGATGAATATGCATAATTGTTGGATGATGAAGAAAAGAAGTTGAAATCAATGGGGATTCTCAAATCACCACAGTCCAAAGCATTGGTGGCCAATGAGGGTTCTCAACATTCAGCTGGACAATCTTCAAATAAAGGAAAGGGTAAGAAGAAATGGAAGAGTAAATCTGAGGATGTAGAAAAGACAACACCTCAATCCAATCAACAAGGCAAGTCCTCAAATTCCAACAAGGAAGGGGACAGCAATAAGGAGAAGAAGAAGTGTCTTATTGCAAGAAAACGGGTCATGAAGAGCATGAGTGTTATCTCAAACAGATTGATGAATTAACCAACATCATGAAGAAACATAATGTTCCATTGCCTAATGCTTACAAGGAGAAGGGATCTTCTTCAGATTCAAAGGACAAAGGGCAAGCACTTATGGCAAATGCAAACTCTTCAAAAGAATGGATATTTGACTCAGGTGCCTCATATCATATGGGTTCTTCATAGGAGGATTTTTCTTCAATGAAGCTGTCCAAGGTACTACACATCTTCATGGGGAATGATAGTAAAATAGAAGTTGAAGGAAAAGGAAATGTGAAAATGGAAAATGGAGAGTTTCAAGAGGTTCTCTATGTTCCAAACCTAAGTTCGAATCTCCTTTCAATCTACCAAGTCACTCACCTTGGAGATGGACATAGAGTTGAGTTCCTTCCAGACTCAGTAAAAGTGCACAATCTTAAAGATAATTCCTTGGTTGCAGTAGGAAAAGTGAATGATCACAAGAGGTTGTACTCTTTCTCTCATTTTGTACCCAAGTCTCCTTCAAAGGCCTTGTTATCACAATCTCATTCAAACATGCAATTATGGCATGAGCGGTATGGTCATCTTGACTATCGCTATCTTCATCAACTTTGCACATACCAAATGGTCAAAGGTCTACCTCAAATCAACTTTTCTAAGGGTAAATGTTCATCAGATTCAGTGGATATGCATCTAGAGGGGAAGTTACAGAGAGGGAAGTCTTCTAGAGCAACAGGGGTTCTTCAAATGGTTCACATGGTATTAGCAGGTCCTTTTGCATTTAGCCAAGGTTTCTACATACTTACCTTAGTTGATGACTTTTCAAGGTTCACTTGGGTCTACTTTCTGCATAGTAAGGGTGAAGTGTTGGACGCATTTCTAGACTTCAAGGCTCATGTAGAATGAGAATCCAGAAAGGCGATCAAAATACTCCACATAGACAATGGAAACATGGATGTGAACAGAAGACTTAAAGACTTTTGCAGACATGAGGGCATTGATCTTCAGATTCCTTCAGCATTTAGTCCGCATAAGACAGATGTTGCAGCTTTGAGGATTCAAACTCTTAAGTCTATGGCAAGTTGCATGATTCATGCCAAGTATCTTGATCCATCATTAGAAGTCGAAGCAATCTCAAGTGCCACTCACATTCTTAATTGTTCTCCTCATCCAACCTTAGATGGAAAAAATCCTTTTGAGGCATGGTGTGGTAGAAAACCTATTGTGACACACTTCAGAGTCTTCAATTGTCCTGCATAGGCAAAAAGATCTTCTAGGGGATGCAAGGCATAGTCATCTTGACCTTGTACCTTCATTGGTTATGAAGACAGTGTGAAGGCATACAGACTTCTAGATCCTAAGACACATTAGATATTTGTGGAGAAGGATGTATACTTTGAGGAAAGTACACCAAGCTTGTCCTCTACTCCTCTTCACACATCATACAATGTGGAAACTGATAGTGACACCGGCAATAGTGTTTCAACAAATTTAGACATGTGGAGTTCTATCGACAGATACAGTGAGAGGTCACTTCATCAGTTCAGTCCACATGCATACATCGCCACAATAATAGGTCTAGAACAACTGGGTAAATTCAGTCTTCCAGATACAGGTTCAGTGACAGATTTGGGGGACAATATTGATGATCTACCTCTTTTTCTTGATGTAGAATTACCTTCTTCAATTGTCACGAGGGTTCCAAACTCTCTTGTTCATTCTCTACATGATCGATCCTTACAGGTTGAACTAATTATGGATACTTATGATCAGAAGTTGCAACAGGGTTCTTCATCAGTTGCAGAGCTAGACAATTCTTTGGGACAGGTTCTTTAGCCAGTTGAGCAAGTTTCAGATACATCACTTATCCATGGGATTCTTTCCACACATAGAGGAAGCGTCTCATTTGTACCTTTGGCATTGTTTCTTCCTAAGGGGAGGAACACCATTCTACAGTCTTAGATCAGCTTCTTCATCGGAGCAGTCACTATTTGACATTCTTCTTGGGGGGGGGCGGGGGGGGGGGGGGGGCGGGGGAGCCCATCCTGTCTCTCTTCCTCTTCTCATTATTCTCTTATGTATATACTAGATGTATGTCATAATGGGGGGGTCTTGATTACTCCATCCATCAATGCATCCCTATTTATCTCTCTTTTGGGGGAGGGTTTTTCCCATAAGGTTTTCCCTCTTTCCCCGCTTTATGAGAAATTGCATATCATATGTACATGGGTACCTAATATGGCCTCGTAGCCAGGACCCATATTGCATTTCATCCTAGATTTCGTAAGCTTACGGGCATTCCCCTAACTTGCACTTAAGGGGGGGTGTTGGTGTAAATAAGTATTTACTTATTACACTAACTTAAGTTTTACTTAGGTTAATGCATTAATTAATTATTTTGCATTGTTTCATTATTATTTTAGGTGAGACACTTAGGAGTTTGTGAACTCTCATTGAGTTACACAACTCTAATTATGCACATGGTGTCTACAACACAGGAGTATGCATCATTCACTGAGTTGTCATGATGACAACACAGTTATCCATGCTCCTTATTTAGCACATGTTGTCTACTCCACTGATTTGCATGCTACATCATTGTAGGCTTATCCTCACATCATCGCACTTAATCCCATGCTTAATGGAGGATAATTCATATCTAGTGGACATGTGCCTAGTTGTATGACATATCATGATGCTGACTTTTATGCATTCTAGAAGCTCTCTTGAGGCCTTTATATTTAGGCACTCCTAGTGTACTTTGGCATCCAGTTATTGAATGAATATCGTCATTCTGATCATACTCTGTCTATTTTGGTCTACTGTGTGCTTGTGTTGAGTTCTTTAGTTCTTGGGTGAATTCTGGCCTAAGCCAAATTCTTACAGTATGCATAGGGGATGGGTGGGAGGTTGATGTTGATGGGATGCCTCCTTTATAATAGTAGGGGTCCATATAATAGCAGAGGCCTCTCCCTAGGGATTAGCTAACAAAAAATTTCTATCTCTAAGGTCCTAGCCATTTCTCCTCCAAGGATTGGCTAGAACCCTAATGAATATTAGTTCATAATAGTTGATCCCATGAAATTTTAAAAAAAAGTGAAGTAGAAGAATCAAGAATGTCAAACTCCAAAGAAGGTGAAGAAGTATCTACAATTCCAAATGTGATGGAATCATCATCAAAGAGAAAAAAAAACCCCTCTTGTATGTCTCCCAAATAAAAAATGTGAGACTCCACAAATGATGAACCAATATATAACAAGTAGGAATAATAATCAGGAATACAAATAGTTATATCTTATAGTGACTCACTAGAATCACCAACATGAGATGAATGTGTGATCTCAATTGAAGAGGTACTAGGACCTATAGGCCTGATCACTATATCATCATTACTCTTAATTGCTGAAAATTACTCAATCTTTTCTAAGGTATCATTGTCATAGGGAATATTATTTGCATCATCATGTGAAATGAGGCAATACAAAGAAATATCATCTAGGAAAAGAGGAACATGTGGATCTCCAAAATTCTCTCGACTAATTGTACAAATTATAACTTGGGCATTGAATACCTCTAAATTTGGGGTAAATCTCATGGAAGAGACACAAATCAATACTAATACCAATCAAATTTGTAATATGAAATTATTTTCTCCCCAAATACATTGTTTCCCTATGACTTTGGCTCAGGAATGAGTCCATGAAGATGAGGCAAGAGATTAAGCCATCTACAATGCATGATTATTCATTTTTCCCATGACTTATAATTATACATAGTCAAAGATATAACACTGAAATATGTTCCATGTCCCATGATTAAATCCATGATACCATTTCCATACCAAAAATAAAGATTAAAAATTATTAGACCCCATAATCAGGCTTTAATAGACTTAGATCACTATGCAAAAAATCAAACTATAGTCTATGTATTAAAATTGTAAAACCAAGCCATATTTTGAAAGTACAATTTTTATTAGAGTCATTATAATCTGAAAGCACCAATGTAAAATATAGAAAAAAAATGTGCTTAAAAAGGAATGTGTAAGAGCCCAAGCGAGGCCTTAGAAGTTGCAAAAAATGGGATGTGCAATTTTTAGAATCATTAAAGATCAAAGATTAGAAACCACTCACGCCATTGTGTAGAGCACATAATTCCATCCCAAAACAAAAATAAATTCCTAAAAAAAAGGAATCTAAACGATTAAGATATCATTGTTTGAAAATTGCCTTGATAATCATTTTTTCTGAATCAACATTGTCACACCTTTGAAATTCAAATGAATCTAGATTTTGCCTCAAGTGTTTGATTTATATGAAAAAAATTATTTAGGGATTTTTGGAGCTCCTTAATATGATTTCAACCTCTAATTTGCACCAACAAGCTTCAATGCTTCTTGGCATCCTCTATTGTCCAAGCTTGGATAAATTATATGCCTGTCCCTTCCTCTTTGTGCATCTTGGGTCCTCCTCTTTTTTGTTCTATCTCTTCCCTCCCATGGGTAATTATTTTGTTTCTCCCTCCCTATCTTGATGCTCCCATGGCTTCCTTGTAGTTGTGTACTAGTGTCTCTGTGGCTTTTCCAAGTAGTTATCTCTCTCTTTTATTTTTGCTTTCTTACTTTGTTGATGCATACATTTATACATATAGTCACACATTTTATTATTATGTGGTTATTTTTATTTTTCTTTGGTTTTTGGTATTTTTATTAATATATTTTGTTGGGAGTGTGTGGGTGTCTTCATTTTGTAGCTATTTTTTGTGTGGAGATTTTAGATTTTAGTGTATTTTTTTTGTATTGTGTTTTTTTACTTTCTCTTTGATTGTTGACCTCTTTCATTTTTCACAAATTTTGAAGATTCCTTTTATATTCTTGGCATGTTATACAAAAATCCATCTTTGTTGTTTACTCCAACTCTTCTCATTATGATAATGGATCACAAAGTGTGATTCAAAATGTTGAGGCAATTTTTTTTAACACAATCGAATCCAAAAATAAAGTCTTCTCTAATTGATGGATTGTGGAAATCTCTTCATGTTGGTAAAACAAGAATTTTCTAAGGAAACCCAAAGATGTTTTATCCAACTTCACACAAATTATATATACTTTGATATTTGAATGTACAATTATTTTTCTAAAAAAATCTCCCTATTTTGATAAGTCTTGAGTTAAGGTTATATTCCAAATTTTCATATTGTTGAATGTGTCATACAAAATTATGGTTGAATTCCTATCCATGTAGATAGAGAATATCCTACCACATAGCATCAAGACATCCCAATTAGGATTTGTGAATGGTAGGCACATTCTTGAGAATATAATTATCTACTGGGAAACTATGGACTAGGATAAAGCTACCAAAAAGAAGGCATGTATCATGTTAATAAACTATGAAAATTCCTATGATATGATTGAACGAAAATCCATCCTTGTGATGCTAGAGTCCTTGGTATTTCCCTTTGTATTTTTTCAAATGGTTTTTGCATTGATGAAAGAGGCATATGTAGCAATTGAAACTAATTGGACCAGGTTTGAGAATTTTATGCTTTCAAGACCTATCACGAAATGATGTCCACTTGGCACTACACTCTTTGTAATAGCAGATGACTCTTTATTCTATATATTGAGAGATGATATATCCTATATCCTAGGGTCAGAGGAGCAATTATTTTGAATCACAGTGATATTTCTAACATCTAGTGTGTAGATGATATTACCATAATCATCCAAATGCAAGAGAATAATACAAGAAGTCTCAAGGATAAAGTTGTCCTATTATGTACAGCTTTAAGAAGTAAAGTTTCTTTGTCTAAATCAATCATCCTTGGGTGGAATAATGCTCCTCATACTTGGTGCAATAGATTTTCATTAACTTGGAGAGGTCCTAATCATTTGGAGAGATATCAAGGGATACCTTTCTCTAAATTGTCCCAATTTTAAAGACATGTGGGAGTGGGTTAAGGGAAAGATTGAGAAAAAGATCAACAAGTGGAATAACCAATTCCTTACAATGGAAAATCGAATCCAAGTCTTCTAGTATATCCTTTCATCTTACATTGTCTATTACTCTTCTACTTGGTTATTTAACATTGGGAAGATTGACTATATTCAAAAAATTGTGAGAGATTTCTTATGGTCAAATGAAAAAGGAAATAAGAGAAACCAATTGTGAATTGTGTACTAGAAGAAAAGATTTGGGTGGTATAGTGTTGAAAGGTTCGAGGATTCAAGGAATAGAACTGGCTATGAAATGAATTACCAAGGCATCTAAGGGGAATTTACCATGGAAGATTTTGATTAGAAATAATATTAGTAGAACCGTGCCCTCTCATGCCAGACTCTAGAAAAACATTCACCTTAATGACTTGTATAGAGAAAACTATGACCTAAAGGTGGAAGGCTCCAACATATTCAAAGCTATTTGGAAAGGCTAGAGTTGGGTGTAAAATATAATCTCCAAAAAAAATTGTTTGATCAAAAAAAAAATATTGGGGAAAGATCTATATGGTGGAATCTCTCTAATGGAAGTAAAAATCTTTCATTACTACAAGTGTGTTAAAAAAATGAGCATCCAAAGGGATTAATTGTCTACAAGATATCAGTTGTTGGAAATACCTTGTGGAAAAGCATGGGACTCATCAGTCTTAATAGAGAATCTACTGAGTGTTGAAAGACTCTTATGGCTGTCTTAATCTCCCAAAAGATTGTAGTCCTACCTCAAAAAAAATTTCTTCCAATAGGTGGCTATGTGGTACTCCTCTTCCCTTTGTGAAAGAAAAAATCATTTATAACCCCCTCACCTACAAATTTGACATCATTGGCCATCTTAATGTTAAGTTGAATCTTAGCCTTGACCACCCCCTTGGAGAAAATATCTTCTTAGCCTCTAGCACTAGTCCCCTGAGCCTGAAAGTGCTTGTTTCATGTGGCATATCCTTTTGCACAAACTACCATTTAGGAATCCTAATGAGGAACCCAATATCTTCTCAATTTATAAAAGTTGTGAGTCTATGTTCCATGTTTTCTTTGATTATTTCTTTGTTAAAGAGATTTGTATCTTATTTAGCCTATCTCTTAGAATGACAACTTTAATATGTTTCATGTGGTATCTACCACCATCTTGAGTAATAATAAATATAGTAATTTATTTTGGTCTATTATTTATATTTTTATACTTTGGAACATATAGAAACTTAGGAATGATGACTTATTCTGTGGGAAGGTTAGGTACCTTACTAAGTTATGTAGATACTCATTTACTTTAACATTGCTTCACACATTACATCCATAGATAAAACTTAAGGAGGGTAAATATCTTCAACTATTGAATAAAGGAAGGGAAAAAGTTTATCAAAGGGATCACCATCAAACCACAAGGACCTACAGATGAATTTGACACCATGATGAGAAATTTTCTGGATCAGATCAAAGAAAGTAAGGAAAAAGAAAAGCAAAGTGGTCACTCATCAACTATTGAATAAAGGAAGGGAAAAAGTTTATCGAAAGGATCACCATCAAACCACAAAGACCTAAAGATGAATTTGACATCATGATGAGAGAGTTCTTGGATTAGATTAGAGAAAGTAAGGAAAAAGGGAAGCAAAGTGGTCACTTATCATTTGTGCCACTAGGAACCAAGGTACAAGAAAAATGAAGGGTCCCATATTCTTATCCCTCTCTAGCCCCCTCCAATAGCAATCAATAAAGCTAGAACTAACATTGCTCACATAGGAACTTCACCTGAACTAGCCATTGTAGCTCTAATCGGGCAATCTAAAGTATCTCTATTGATAGTGGACCCAAATACAAGGGTTCTTAATGCTCCAATAGTTGGAAACCCCCTCCCCCACACCTATGAGGGGTGACATTTCATCTTTCTAGTCTTAAATTACATTTATTTTATTATGTAATCCAATATGAACTATAGTGTGTACCTATGATGGAGGTTAATGATTTCAAAAACTTTGTTATATAACTCTCGACATATGTTTATATATAATAATCAATAGAATTTTTGTCTAAGAAATAAATTTTATAGTTTCTTCCTTACAAAGCCATCTTATATGATAAATAAATAAAAATATACTTTTAACATATCCATAATCTAACTTAAAGTAAGGTATTCCCGTAAAATATTTTACCTATTTTCACATGGTTTTAAATGCACTTGATATTCTGATATTAATCTCTTAAGAATATTAATATTAACATATATCATTTAGTTACTCTTAGGTTATATCTTCGTTTATTCATAATTTTCTTTGAATTTTTATTTTATTTTTTAAAGTATTAGCCCAAATAGGTATGTATCAAAATTACACATCTTTAAACTTCCCTTTCTTGAAGAACATTTGATTTGTTTCTTTTAATGGAGAAGTCTAATTTTTATTTACTTCAATCCATTTAGTATAAGATTCAAAATTTCTACTAATTTCTTAAACAAAGTTTCTCCACAACTAGTGGATGTAGGAGATTTGGATGGTACTATGGCAAGACCACATTTACTTGAACCTACAATTTTTTTTTTTTGGAAAATAAGAGGAACCACTCTAGTCTTCTTCGTAGAGTTAGTTTTTTTAACTAGTGCAAACACAAGGACACCCAAGCCAAGAGAAGGAGAAACAATTGGTAAGAGAATTTTTCGTACAAGTCTCTTTAAACATTTGGGTTTTCTTTCTTTATGGAAGGAACAACATAATGATGAGTTGAAACCCCCTTCCACAAAGAATTTTGAGCTTGCACATGAAAAAATTTTCTTTATCTAATGGGGAGTAAAATATTCTATAAGAATATATCCTACATCTGAATCTGTTTTCTCATAATCTATTGACAATATCCAACACATTTTCCTAGCCATCAATGAAAAATCTTAGCAAGTTGACCCTTTGAGAAACACATTTTGACACAAAATTGTGCAGAAGATAGATTTCATAATTGATTGTTTCTTTTAATTTTCTTTGATAATTACCTAGACTATTCTGAATAGATATCAAGTAGTAAATTTCATAGAATAATCAAGGAAGATAAAGAATATGCACCCACACAGTTGTAGAGAAAAATGTATTTGTTTGAGGATCAAAGGAATGGAACCAAGGCTTATAAAAGGTCCCTACAAAAAAGACCAAGGTCCAACATTAAGGACCAAATCCTTATCATCCTCAATATCAAATTCTAAAATATAATATTCTTTGGCACATATATAAATATTGATTTCATCCAACATATGTTTCTTCCAATTGCCATAAATTCAAGAATGGGGATATCACAAGCTTACCCAACTTCTCATAAATATATGAGTGAGGCCACTAGTCTATAGAAATTCCTCTTTCACCAATGTGGTTGTCCACATTCACCTCACTCACCAAATGTGGAATAAAAACTGGGAAGGGTAACTTAAGGTTAACTAAAGTGTAGGGGGAAGAGATGCCAAATGAAGAGGCACGTTGATGGGATTTGGGTGGAGGAAAAGTGATATGACCCTTTCGAGCATCTTGACTAAAACCAACCCTAAAATTCAAATGAAACAATTTCCCTTACCAATATTGAAGATTCTAAGTGCAAACCTAAAAAGTCCAAGCAATCAACCTTAGTACCTCAGCAAATAGATAACAATTCTTTAAAAATTTACCCAATTTTTCCCACATGTTGTGAGGGAAGAAGGCCAAGCCCAAGGAGCACTTGTGGAAAAAAAAAATGTCTCTTCCCCCCTTAACAGAAACTTGAGAATTTTATTCTTTAGATTTCCCTAGGTTTTATCTTGGTGTTGAGTATGACACTACACAAAGCGAAGCATTGCTAAGTGAAGCCACCCCCTAGTGGTTATCATCCTCAGAAGGCTAGCTACACATCCCAATGGCCATTAGGACATGTTAAGGAGAGGTGATGTTTCAACAAAACATTAAACAATAGCAAACAAATTATATCATATTTATATTTTACTTTTTTACAATCATATTTGTTGATAATTTTATATTTAATCTAAATTATTATTTTAAGAATTATTTTTCTTCTTTCAACATTCCATTAGTAATTGGTCTTACAAAATTTTTAATTTATATTATATTATTTTTTAATTTGAAAAAAGTAGTTTTTATTTTAAAATTTAATTAATTTCTTTTAAAATGTTTTTAAATTTTTTTTAAAATTATATCACATTTTATTTTTATTTTAAAAAATATCCTTAAAATACTATCACTTGTCATTGTTTTAAATATTATTACTTAAGTGTAGAAAGGTTGAAATAGTAGATAAATGTGACACAATTAAGAAAAAAGAGGAGAGAAGCAAATATATGTAAGATTTTTTTTTAAATAAATTTATACTTGAAATATTAAAAAAATGTATGAATAATTAAAAATATAAATAAAAGACAAATGTGTATATACATACACACAAACAAACACGCACATACATATATACATATACACACACATACATATATACATATATTCACACAATGTGTGTGTATATATGTGTGTGTGTGTGTGTGTGTGTGTGTGTGTGTGTGTGTGTGTGTGTGTGTGTGTGTGTGTGCACACACACGCATATGTATATGTATATGTATGCTCATCTCCAAGTATTTGGTTTCAAACAAAAAAAAAATGTTGGATGCCAAATTCCAACTTTGTATCTTTGTTGGATATTCTACTACAAGTAAAGGATATAGATTATACAATCCTAACACAAAGAAATAGGTTGTTAGTCAGGATGTGGTTTGATGAAGGGGGAGTATGGAAGTGGATAGATGTAGTGCAACAAAATCCATACATTAGTATCAACATGGAAGATAATAGTGCTCATCTTCCCACAAGCTCAAGTGAAAGTTTTCTAGTAGTTCAAATTCAGGTGAAGATACACCTCCAACATCATCTTCAAGAAAGGTACAAAGTATCAATATTTATCAAAGGAGTACAAATATAAATTCAGTCGTTAAATTTACTTAGTTTGCTACAATTAAAGTTGAACCCTTTATGCATGGAGAAGCCATGAAAAAACATGTTTGGGTTATGGATGATATGATGAATTACATTCATAAGAATAATACTTAGGAATTAGTTAAACTTCCCAAAGATAAGCAAGCGATTGGTGTGAAATGGATGTATAGAGCTAAGTATCATGCAAAAGGTTCAGTAGAATGACATAAGAATATATTAGTTGCCAAGGGAATTGCACAAACTTCTAGAGTAGATTACGAAGAATTTTTTTCTCATGTGGCTAGACTTAATACAATCAAGATTATATTGGCTGTATAAGTGGTTGATATTTCAAATAGATGTAAAATCAACATTCCTTAATGGTTAAATAGATGAGGAAGTTTATGTGGAACAACCTATGATTTATGAAGTTCCAAAAAATGAACACTTAGCTTACAAGTTGAAGAACACCTTTATGGGTTCAAGCAAGCTCCTCATGCCTAGTGTGCTACGATTGACAATTATTTCATAAAAAAATGATTCAACAAAAAGCCACTCAAAGCCCACTTTGTATGTCCAATGTATTGGTTATGATATTCTCATAGTTTGCCTTTATGTTGATGACATTATTTATACAAGGAACAACAAATCCCTCATGGATAAGTTTCAAGATGCAATGAAACAAGAATTTGATATGTCAAATTCAGGACTCATGCAATATTTTAATGGTGCGGAGGTACAACAATCATCAAAAAGTATATATATCTCTCAAACCAAGTATGTTAGTGATTTATTAAAGAAATTTTGAACGTTGGCATGCAAAACAGTTGCAACCCACATAACACTTGTGGTGAATTAACTAAGGAAGATATAAGCCCCAAGGTTGATGCTGCTTTGTATAGAAGATACGTTGGAAGTCTCATGTACTTAACCACTACTAGCCCTTATATTATGTATCTTGTGAGCCTCATCTCTCGATTCATGTAGGATCCATAAGTCTCATTGACATGTTGCTAGAAGAATTCTAAGGTATGTGAGTGGCACTCACAATTTTGCCATTCATTACTCTCCCACAAAAAAGTTTGAGCTAATTGGTTGCATAGATTCTAATTCTACTAGTTCAATGGATGATAGAAAATCTACCTTTGGTAATGATTTTTCATTTGGTTTTGGAGTTATATCTTGGAGTAGTAAGAAATAGGCAACAATTTCTCTTTCTTTAATAGAAGCATAATACATGACAACTACATCAACAAGTTCTCAAACAATATGGATTAGGTGAATATTAATAGATCTTCATTTAGTTCAAGGGTTTCCAACCACTATCTATTGTGACAACAATATCACTATTGCCATGACAAATAATCCTATGTTTCATGCTAGGACGAAACACATTGAAATGGGACATCATTATATTTGTCACTTGGTTCAAGACAGACAAGTGGAGCTTCAATTTGTCCTTCATCCGAACAAGTTGTAAATATCTTTACAAAAGCTCTTCCAACTACAAGTTTTACTGCTTTCTGAAACCAGTTAAAGCCTCACCTCTATTGATTATATCGGGGAAGATAGGGATGATAATCTAGAATAGAGTTTTTATTTTTTTCAAGTAAAATAAAAGCAGTTTGCATACTGTTGAGATAAGCTTTAGATAAGCTTTGTTCTTTCCAGCTGTAACTTTATTTAGGAAACTTGATTGTAAATCAACAATTTTAAATTTTTAGATTATCTTCGCTTTGTTTTTTGTTTTCATTCAACTAATTCAAGTTTTTCCAGTTTTTCATATAATTTTTTCTCTTAATTGTTTAATCTTTTATCTGAGAATTATGTTGTAATCTTTCAAACTTGTAGATTACAACATTGCTTGCTAAGTATGCTTTCTATATAATAGCAAGGAGAAGCGGGGTGTAATATATGGATATGTGTTTTTCGTTTTTTTAGTAGTTTGTTTGTTTAGGAGTGCCTCTGTAAAATTGGGTAGGTTTGTGGCTATTTTTCTATCCACAAGCAGTTGTTCCATTCTGTTGCTAGGTAGGGGCTTCATAAATATAACCCTGATACAATAGTATAAAAACCATCTCACTATAAATACAAATCATCAAAAGTAAAACCACATATTATTTACATGTTATGAATTAGACTGTTACAAAATGGTCAATGCTTCGTACCACATTAATGAATTTTTTGTTACTTTTGAACTTAAGTACTGAAAGCTTGAAAGGCCACCGATCCAAAATAATCACATAGATGGTACATTGATTGATATAAAAATCAGGTTAAATCTTGCTCTAGAGGCATCGTTACACATTTGAGATGATGAGCATTTTTTTCTCTCTGGCTTTAGTTTCCGCCCATTCAAGACTTCTCTACTGTATATCGTTTGTTGCAGTTGTACGTGTTTCCTGCACGTGTTTATATATCTGTTTTGCATGTTACATGAAAATGATTGACTGTAAAAACATGTTTTTGAGGTGATTTAAAAATGTTCGAAGCTGTTAAGAGTGTTGACAAAAAGGAAATGACGATCACTTATCATCAACTAAACATAATACAAGAAGACTGAACGATAAATATTTTCAAAGAATTAAGCCAAATTCTATGGAAACTAGTCAATTATGGGTGATGTCTTATTGCAACAGATCCTAGAATCGTTGAGCTAAAACATCTACCAAAAAATGCAAAGCACATCATTCTATTCTGAAGGTTGCTTTCGAGAAGAAGAGCTGTCGTTCCATGGCCCTTGCTTGTTGGAGCTATTGCTTGTTGAGGATTGGGCCTGGTCTTTTGGCGCGCCAGCAGCTAGATTCCATGCTTGCCAATGATTGAGATATCCAGGGCGAGCCTCTGGAACAGGTATTTCAATTCTGCCCTCCAGCATTCCAACAACTGCAGACATGCAAGGCCTTCGACCAGGGTTCTCATGAGTGCACAAAAGTCCCACATAAATCACCCTCATCAATTCTTCTTCATTGTATCCGAATTGCAAAAGGTTCACATCTACCAATTCTAGCATCCTCCTTTCTTCAAACAGATGCCAAGTCTGTGGAATTGAGCAATATTCATCAATAATATCATGTACACAAGATTATACGTTATTTATTATTAAATCATAAGCACAAATAATTTGAATACACATCTTTACCCATTCAAGAAGGTAAGCCTTTTCTTCTTCCAATCTCGTATCTGTGTGGATTCTGCCACTAACAATTTCAAGTGCAACCACTCCAAAGCTGTAAACGTCTGCCTTCTCAGTGAGATGCCCTCTTAAGGCATATTCTGGAGCCATATACCCGCTGAAGTGTATTTAAATGATAAGAAGATTTTAGCACAGTTGAATATTTTGGTGAGTGGAACAAAGTCTGTAATATAAGTGCTATACAACTTACATTGTTCCTGCTATCCTTGTGCTCACATGAGTATTGCCATCATCAAATAGCCTAGCCAACCCAAAATCTGCTACTTTGGGATTTAAATCTTTATCTAGAAGAATGTTTGTTGACTTGATATCGCGATGTATAATTTTTAACAATGAGTCCTCGTGAAGATAAGCAAGTCCACGAGCAACTCCCAAACAAATCCTATATCGAGTGGGCCAATCTAGCTTAATATGAGATTCATCACGATCTGCAAAGGAATTAGAATTCACTGAGTAAAACTGTCCCCTTTTGCTTTCTATCATAACTTGCAGAGAAAATAAAATTTCAGTAGAACTGATCATATAAAATTAGCGGCCTCACCAAACAAAGCTCGTGCAAGATTGCCATTTTCCATATATTCATAAACCAGGAGAAGATCCTCTCCCTCTGCACAACAGCCATAAAGTTTAATGACATCTGGATGTTGCACTGCAGATATGGTACCTACTTCATTCAGAAATTCACGATTCCCTTGTTTTGACTGAGATGATAACTGCTTGATTGCCACCTTCCTCCCATCTGATAGTACACCCTGCAAAATATAAGTTCGGTGTTACGATCTAGTAAGTCTTTCATGATTCCCTAGATATGTAGGGATACAACTCTGGCTTGCATATTTTTATGATTTTGTCAGTCATATAGGTTCAATTATAATTGTAGGGTGATTATCAATGCACCTTGTAAACTGCTCCGAAACCACCCTCTCCTATCTTATTTTTGGGATCAAAGCTTTTAGTTGCAATTTTCATCTCCCTTAAGCTGAAAGAATTACCGTCCATGGTCTTCAATTCTGGTAAGCTCCGGCCATATACATGATATATTTAATAATTGAATTGATAAATAAATAAACTAAGCATGATTTAAATATGTGTGCATTTAAAAATGTTATATTACCTCTTAAAAATATTACATTACCTCTGTCCTTGCTTAAACAGGATAAGATGTTGTCCCCTTTTTTCCTCCTCTTGATTAATACTAGAGTTAATATCAACACAAGACCTGAAACGGCCACTACTGAGGCAACAATTATGGCTATCTTAGCAGTCTTACTATTCTTGTCAATATGCGGTTTGAAGTCTGCCACAACAAAAGTTAATTGTTTACATATCTGATAGCAGCAAAGAAAAGAAAGACACTGAATGATTTAGAATTCCACTTAGTTGTAAGACAATGAAGTTGTATAAAGATCTTACTTGGAGTGACTACAATGGCTGAAACCAAAGGTCCATACTCTTGTGGTTCACCTGTCCCTTTTCCAGCCCAAAAAAAGTGAATATGTAAGTAGTTTTCGGTAACATTTATAGTGTAGTTCATGATTACTGCTAGATTTTGCTCTCCAGCCACTTCCATTATATCAAAATCTTTCAACACTAGATCATCCTGCAAAAGTTTTGCAAAATAACCCAGCATGGCAGTCAGAATGATAAAATACGAGAAAGCCTATTTGATATTTTTGGGCTTACAAATCTTTATCCTCTATCTGGTTATTTTACATAAACAGAAAACTAGGTTTCAGCCCATACATCTAATGAAAAATAATGTGAAAGGGAAACTGGTATACCTGAATATAGACATCAAAGATTCGTCTTCCTTTTGTGGTTTTCATAATCTCAGCAAAGTGGAGCTGTACATTGTATAATCCTGTTTGCATGTCCAGGCCATAGTACCTCAAAGAGATGGGAGAAATACGTGCAGTTCTGTACACTTCTGGATTTAAACTGGAGGAAAACGTACTAATATTATGTGGGGTGATGGCGAAGGTAGAGCCGCTGTTGGCTATGTAAGACTTTGATGAGCTCCCAGAATCCATATAATATCCTGTGCTGGTAAATCCCCAATACATTGTGTGACCTGGAGAGAATGATAGCATATGACCTTGATCATCATCCGCTTCAAATTCATCAAAAATAAAGTTTGGTGCAGAAATTTTGAGTTTCTCTCCCCCACAGTTTATAGCAAAGCCATAGTCTGTCAAACACAAAACAACTGTTACAACAGAAGTCCAATACATACATCCCGCACAGCACAGCAATGTATACAATGTGACTAAAAAACAAACTCTGCAATGTAGAAATAGAAACTTCATCAAACTGTAAATGGTAAAGGCTTTCTGCAGATTCAACTAGGAAGTAACTCTCAACCCAGTAGAACAGCTTGGATTCAGGATACGCTTCTGGTCTACTCTTTAACTGTAGCAGGGGAGAATAGAAAAGAGTACCCACTATCACCAGATCTTGCATAAATTACTAGCAGTTTACAAGGACATTTATTGAAATTCAAATTCATTTAAGTGCAATTTGTTTAGCTGGTTTTTTTAGTCGAAAAAAATAAAAATTCTATAAATTCAAATCTGTGAGCATAATTGTTCATACCCAACAAAAGTTTGAATCTTAATAGCAGCTTCAAGGCAAAAGGACTTCAACTGCTGTTCTAAATGAATCACGCCTTATTTAACTAATTATTATATAAAACAAATATCTCTGTCTTACAAAGTCTACAAATATTCTTCTAAAAAATAATACTTAAAAAATAAATCACCCATCAACTGACAAATATTTCTAACTGTTATATTAAAACAATTCAAATATATGATAGAATAATTATTGTAAATAAATTATTTTATTAAATAATTTTTATCTAAACATTTAGTTTTATTTGTTTAAGAATTATTTAAAATTTATGAGGTTTTAAAATATTATTTTTGGTAAATAATAATATGAACAAAGATAAGTCCCTAAATAATGTGGATATAATAAACTTATTTTTGAAATAAAATAAAATAATAATAAAACTTTGAAGTAAATAAAATAATTATTAAATAGATGGAGAATAAAATATTTCTATTTGTATTAAATCAAACAATTTTTTAGCAAATAAAATTAAAATAAATATCTTAATAATAAATAAATAAATGTTGTGAATCGCATTTAAGCAAAGGTCATGAATTCAAAACACCTGTAGGTTCTCACAATGGAGGAGGAATATGCTGTCAAAGAAATGACGGAGCTCATTCCTTGAGTGAATGAATGAATGAGAGATTTTAATAACATCCACAAGGCAAAAGCAGCCTATGGAACCCCCGAACACACCCTAAGAAAAGCATGATACAGCCTTAAGCATTTTGTAACCTCTTCTTTAGATCTCTTCTTCAGCAATGCATTTTGATCACAAGGTTTGTTTTCTGTCTAGTTATGCTACTTCAAATAGAGTACATAAATTGTTAGGTTCTAAGATATACCCATAGCTGGAACAAATGTTAGTGCATGATGAGCACTCCAAGATAAAATGCCACTTTGTCTCTACTGTGCCCTGGTTGCAAACGAAGCAAATCCTTTCATTTAGGTCAATCAAATGATGAAAACAGTTGTTATGTCCCCATTTCCAAGATCGATTATAATAATTATAATAATACAGATTAAATAAATAAATAAATACAATATAATTATAAATAAATAATAATCAAATAGATAATTATTAATGAAAATATTTTATATATACTTTCGTCATTATATATTTTATTATCAAATACAAATATAATATTGCACATAGTCATTAGATATATTATATGAAATACATACATACATACATACATACATACATACATACATACATACATATATATATATATATATATTTTATAATTAATCATAAGACGTGGAAAGTTGAGATATACAATAATTATATTAATAATTAGGAGTGGAAACTAATATTATAAACTCATCAACATTATAACTTAAGAACAACAATTAAGAAGAAAATGATTTAAGACGGTAAATTTATAAACCAAGTTCTATGGATAGACACATCTTTTTTATATATTAAATATAAGATCACAAAAGAAGGAAATCAGTTCAGTTACACCAGAGTGTACAAAAAAGAGGCCTGGCCTCACAAAAAGAGTTTACAGCGGAATGTACATGTTATAAAGGTCAAAACAACTGAAATGAAAGTAGAATAAAAAAAAAACTAATGAAGGATGTCATCAAGGGTGTCCACTTTTCCAAACAAATACTTTACTGATTGGCCTTAAAATATATAATATGAGAATCTATGGCAGGGAAGGGGATAGGAAGGAGGAGAACAAGGGACGCTGCCTATATCATCTGCAGCAAAGATTAGGAGATACTTGATGGAGAAGGAAGGATATAGGGACTGCGAAACAATCAGAGGATCAGCTAATAAGATGCAGTGAGATTTCAGAATGGAATAACACATACAAGGCAGACATCGAGCACTCTACAAAGTAAAACAATAATTCACCTGAGAAACAGAAAAATCGAATACTGCTAAGTCAGCAATTGATATATCAGATATAATGAAGAAGAAAATATAAACTAATCATATAGGCACATATCCTCAACGTTGCATTTAGACATCAGCTACGTAAATTTGTAAATCAAATATATGATTAAGTTTGGATTGAGTTGGTTATAGGGAGGGAAAGAACATAAATAAATAGAAGCATTTTTGGATTATAAGAAGTCACCGATATAGTGAAATTGGGAGAATAGTGAGCATGAGAGAGTAGTGAACATGCGGATTCTAGTCATCATCAAATAACTCCAGAAATCGACATCCTAAGAAATGCTAGTTTCGTCCTTATGAGAGCTTGAAACAATGAAGATCGGAT
This sequence comes from Cupressus sempervirens, assembly GCA_028749045.1. NCBI lineage: Eukaryota > Viridiplantae > Streptophyta > Pinopsida > Cupressales > Cupressaceae > Cupressus > Cupressus sempervirens. The sequence goes on from CM053790.1 coordinate 850,807,593, forward strand.
AGCTAAGAGGAAGATAGTCATTTTGAACACATCAAATAGTGCCAATGAATAGATAAGGAGAGGTATCGCCAAAGCAAGGAAGTCTTTGGAATAAGACAGGACACATGCTCAAGCTAACCATTGCCAAATTTGTGATAACTTGTGAGTAAGATAGGGAAAGACTACACGGTCAGTAACAATAGAGATGAAGCCAATCCTTGACATTCAGCGAATAATTACATAAGGTAGAAGGCCATACGAATTGCGATGGTCTAATTAGAGATATTCAAACTACATCCGGTGTAATCTTGTTAGCATATCACCTGAACTAGAGAAAACACACAAATAAGACTCGGATGCATAATACAAATATTTTCTATAATTATAGGAAGAGGTCCCTTACCATTGAAGATATAGTGGACAATTTCAAACTTCAAGAGATAAAAGTTAAGGAGACATCACAACAGTCCTAAGTTGGGCTATGATCATTATCACTCTCCATATGATATTTGCTCATATGTATGATTTTTCCTCATGGTCTCCTGTGGGGTTAAATTATTTGATATAGTAAGCTATTTTGCATTCATGTTGTTTTGACCATATGATATTCTTGAATCCCACCATCCCATCACAATTTTTTTTATTTCCCCATAGATTTACAAGCATTCTTGTATGTTGACCTCCCATTTTTCCATCCATTTGTGTTCTCCTTCATCCACATGTTCTTTCTTCTATCTACCTTTACTTTTGTAATCAATTTAGGCCAGCAATGTTGTTTCATACTTTGTATTTTACTTAATAGCTTAACAACTGAACCATTGTCGAGGCCTCTAAAGTGAAAATACATGTTTTTGCCAATAAGATATCTTAAGGAACAACAATTTTAATGGCCCAATGCAAAGCCCAGAGAATCCCAAAAGGAGACATCCAAGCCCAGCAATAACCACACAACGGAAACATAACACAGGAAATAAGATTTGATACCAAAATACAACTCTTTATTCATGAAACAACTGATTACATGCAATGTGCCGAGTTGTAAGGCCTTCCCAATTACAGCCAAATCCAAAGCAAGTAATAGTTCTGCAAGATCCATCCCAAACCCTAGCTAGCCCAGATCTATAACAACAATTTGGTAGAAACCCCAAGCAAGATCTAAACTTGTGCTCGCAAGCCACCAACAAATCTCCATGTTTCCTACGTCTCAGCTACTAGCTTTGCTCCCAAATTCCCAACTATAGATTCTAACTCGAATCCCTGCTTCCTCTAATTGAATACCTAAACACTACCCAAACCCCTCCTTATATATTTGCACGACCACAAGTCGGCCTATTGCAAATAGAATCATCTAGAAACCAAATAAACCCAATATGCCATAAGTCAACTTACAACAATCATTAAATGCACATAGGATAAATAACCAAGACTCGAACAAGTCCACACACATCCCTACAAATGATCCATGTCATGATCGGACACTACGTGCATTAAATGGCGGATCAAATCTGCAAAAACACCATTCGGTGAGATAAACCACCAAGCGTCAACAACAACCACCGAGCAAGCCAAGCATCACTGAGAAAGTACGCCCACCAAGCTCCCACGAGTATCACTAATCACAGGTTTCTCTTAGCGGAATATCAACCGAGCACCACAAGCTTCACCGAGCTCCTTCAGTCACCGAGTTCCTCGCGCAACACTACACCCCAAGAACTACCCCATAATGACCGAGCATCATCTCTTTTTCAACCAAGTTCTCCAACTCCAAGGTCCAAAACCACTCCAACATACAAGATTGCCAACTACCCCAAGATGGTCCTACATCAAACACCCAAAGTGTGAAAAGATGCTCTTAGTAGCTGGAAGAAGATTTTATGAGATTTAGCATATAGACTCCGAACTGGTTCTTCACATGCATATCCTCCACCACATCAACTTGTACACTCTTCTCTCTGTTCAATTTCTACAAACCCTTTCCAACAACATACAACTTATTACTTTGCCTCTTCACATCCTTCCTCGGTGTACCACAGGTCTTCTTTCCATGCTGATATCTAGTCCTCTTAGAATCCTTCAACTCAACTCGCCTACCAAAACTTAGATTCCCCCTACCGAGTTCTTCATTCTATAAAGGAATTAGTGAAAACTTCCTGCCACACTTCTCAACTGTAAACACATTCTTGACACAATCATGCATAGCCCTACAATCATACTGCCAAGGTCTATGAAGTAATATGTCACAACTACTTATATCCACAATATCACACAATATTTGATCCTTATACTACCCAATATGAAAATCAACAACACACTTTTCTCTTACTTCCAAAGCATGTTCATTTTGTAACCAACCAGTCCAATAGGGACAGGGATGTCTTATTCTCTTCACAACAAGTTTCTAAACCATCTACTCAACAACAAGGGTATCAGTACTACCACCATCCACAATCACATTCCATCATTTACCAAAAGACTTACAAATCCATGAACAAATTCCTCTTTTGACAAGGCTCCAGTACTTCCTTACCCAACAACACTTGCCGAACCAGCAAGTTATCCTCCCCCTGCTTAGGCTCATTCACCAAGTCCACATTCTCATTTCCCAAAACAACTCTTCTTTCACGGACCTTATGGGGACATTCGAATGCTCTGTGTCTTACTCCACAACGAAAACAAGTACCCTTAAATGCAACCTTACCCATTCTTCTCCTCTACTCAACAATCTTTGGTTCATCCTCAGTAGTTGCTTTACCCTTCACTAAATATTCTTGCTTCTCCTTCCCCTGGGAACTAACTTGATGGCTTCTTTTCAATTTATCTTATGCCTTTACAGCATATTGATAAGCATCCTCAACCGAATCAATCTTCAGCATACCAATCTCATCCTGAATATTGAATCTCAAACCAAAAACATACCTAGCTACCTTTTACTTAGAAAGTTCTCTATATCTAGACCGAATAGTCAACTCATAAAACTCCTCGGTATAATCTTTTACAAACATATCTTTTTGTTTTAGATTTTGCAACCTCTTAAATAACTCAAGTTCATAATCAGGAGGAATAAACTTAGCCTTTAATTTTGTCATCATCAATCTCCACCTAGTGATTTTTGTTTCACCTTCCTCTTCTCTATCTCATTGGAATTCTTTCCATCATAAAGAAGCATGTCCTTTCAACTTAGTTTGCACCAACCTTCCTCTAAGTGGAGCTCCAATATCCTCTAACTCAAAGTAGTCTTCTAACTCACCAATCCAATCAATCAGGTCTCTAGGATTCAAAGTACTTGAGAAATTAGAAACATCCTTCAACTTCAGCTTCAATCGAGTGTTAGTTCTATCTAACCGATCAGTTCTGTCTTCCAAATATTTTTCCACACAATCAGCTCTATCTTCACCACTTGACCCAACAACCTCAAAGTCTTCAACAACTCCATCTTTAGTACCCAGATTCCTCGGTAGACCAGCTATAGCTTTCATGATCTTAGTGACCATATTATTCTTCATCAGCTCCATCTCAGATCTAAAATCCGATCTAACTTTCTTCGAAATCTTAGTCTCCACAACATCACAAAGATCTACAATTGCCCTAGGGTCCAATCTTCTCAAAGGCATCTTCCAAAATCTTCATGAACCCAAAGTAGCAAAATCACCACCCAGAACAACTTTTGCGCAATCTGAGGTCGTGGTGCAAACTCCCTCAACTTGGGCAATCTGTCATGCTCAGGAAAAGCTGCTCTAACACCATGTAGTGCAGTGCCTAAAGAATCCCCAAAGGAGATGTCCAAGACCCCAACAATAACCACACAGTGGAAACAAAACACAGGAAATAAAATATGATACCAATACACAACTCTTTATTCATTAAAACAACTAATTACATGCAATGCCTTCTTGATTACGACCAAAAGAAAGTAATAATTCTGCAAAATCACTCAAGATCTAACCCAAACCCTAGCTATCCCAGGTCTATAACAATCTAGTAGAAACCCCAAGCAAGATCTAAACGTGTGCTCACAAGCCACCAAACAATCTCCTTGTTTCCTACGTGGCAACTACTAACTCTGCTCTCAAATTCCCAACTCTAGATTCTAACTCGAATCTCTGCTTCCTCTAATTGAATGCCTAAACACTACCCAAACCCCTCCTTATATACTTACACGACTACAATTTCGCCTATTGCAAATAGAATCATATAGAAACCCAATATGCCATAAGTCAACTTACAACAATCATTTAATACACATAAGATAAATAACCAAGACCCAAATAGGTCCACACACATCCCTATGAACAATCCATGTCACCATCACACGCTACGCGCATTAAATGCATCAAGTGAGTCGATCAAATCCACAAGAACACTATTCAGTGAGATAAACCATTGAGTGTCAATAGCAACCACCAAGCAAGCCAAGCATCATCGAGCAAGCACACCACTGAGCTCCCACATGCATCATCAAGCACATGCTCTTCTAAGAAGAATATCAATCGAGCGCCAAAAGCTTCACCAAGCTCCTTCAATCACCGAGTTCCTTGGGAAACACTACACCCCAAGAACTACCCCATAATGACAAAGCACCTCTTCTACAACCGAGTTCTCCAACTCCAACATCCAAAAACACTCCAACATATATTTAATCTTGAGGCTGCTGATGATAAGATGTTTTTGAATTCTTTCTACCTACCTCCATTTTCTAATCTAGCATGTTACTTCCCTAAATCTCACACTTGTAAAGTATCACTAGGGTTACCAACAAACCAAAAAGCATCTTCTTGGTTTTCCAATCCCATAACTCTATAATCATAAATCTATTTTTAGGACAAACATAATTATTGTTAATAGTGGTCGTGTGTTCACAACAGATGTGTGAAATGTAAGTCACATCAAATTACCAAGATTTTCAGGGGTGGGAAATGTAAATGCACATCTTGGATATGGAACGAACCTTTCAAGCTGAACCAATGTAGACGGAAGCATTTCAATATACTTTAGTATGTAATGACACAAGTTGGTGAAATATGCACAAAGCACATATGCCTACTTGGCATGCCTTCAGAATTTGGATCCAAGTTCAACATATAAAAGAAGGAAGTATAACAATATTCCAAGATATAAAAGGTTCAATTACCTTAGAAGATCACCTACATGTATGTATCACTGCATCAAATGGATATAGGATCTATTTCACTAAAAGAATAAAGTTAAAAATATATTTTAACATTTACTTGAAGAATTGTTATCATTTGGAGACGAAATGACCATATATCAAGTTTTTAACAGTCTAGTCAGCGAGTTAATTTCTCAAACATCACAACTACTGCTCACCGATCTTTCCAATAATGAACATTGACTATAATTATTTGCTCCAAACACAATGAACTTCAACTAAACATGTCATAATATCATGAAATGCTTTCTCTGTCTGAAAATAGTAATATACAAACAAAAGCTAGTAAAAGGGATGTATGGCTCCTTGGGCTCATGGAAACAATCAAAGTCCACCAAAAAACAAGGAATTGCCTCTTAGAGTCTAGCCACCATCCTGCTAACCATTAGTACTAGAAATTCAATCACCCAGTCTCACATGAACAAATTAGCACTTGTACAACCCTCTTGTCATTTATTCCTTCCAACTTGACATTGTATAGCTTATAAGAAAAAATCCAATCAAACAGAAAAATAAATTAATAACCCAAACAACCTTATAGCCACATTAATGACTTTACAATCTGTCAATAAGTGATAGTACTATTGGGCATGAGGAAATTATATAACCAGGAACATCTCTTCCAATTGCACTCTGAAAAGTCTTAAATAATTCTAGAATTTGATACCAACACACCAAAAACTTACCCCTCAAAACACATCAAAAGACTCCACTTCGGCAACACCCAAAACTAAAATTCAATTTGTAGTAATGTAAACTTTTGAATGAAATCACACCAATCTAGCTAGGTGAGTTTTCATTCCCAATGCCAGAAATCTTGAGAGGATTTGCATCCTTAGAAAAATAAGGAAAATGCAATGTCCCCATTTTAGCAGACTCCTATAGCTAGAATTTGGTCAGTTCATCATTGCGACCCTTGTGAGATGACAATGTGTTTTGAGAAGTCTCTGTAGAAAAAATTATATTTTTAGTAAGTCAATTATGGGAAATTCCTAGTTTTAGCAGTGCAGCAGAGGCATCAAGTGGTTTGGCTTCTTTAGTGATTGATTGGGTAAATTCATGGAGCTTTGTATTATAAGTTGTTTATTAAGATTATCTTGATAAATGAATTTATCATATAAGTCTTATTATTTGATGGTGTGTTGAAGAAGCCTCTTAAGTGAAAAGTGTCTTCACGAAGCCATGTGCTTGATAGTTGTTTATTTTAAAAAATAGATGGAAGCTTCTAATTGAAAGGCATGTTGATGAAGCAACTTTAATCAAAGGTGTATTGGAGAAGCCAAGTTGCATTACAAATGAGGCTTCAAGAAGCAAATAGAATCATCTCTATCTATTGCTTTTGACAATTTCTTGTGAGGGTTTGAGTTGTGGTTTTCTCTTGAGGATTGATTCCTCGTGATCTGTTATTCAATTTGTTGTTGTATAACAAATTGAATTAATTATTCTAAGTTTGGGAATGCATTCAATTCAGTGTTGAAGTATACTGAATTGAATTATTTATTCAATCTAATTTGGGCATCTTCTGTACTATGAGTTTCTTGTGACTAGAAAGCAATTTACTATTGCAATCATTGACATCATTATTATTGATGCAGGAGCATCCTAAGTGTATGAGCAGTCTTGCATCACCCAAAAATATTTATTTTATGTCTTTTTCAAAAAGAGTTGTTTCAATGTAGAGTTGCTATTTTGGGAAACTTACTAATTTTAGTAAGTTGGTCATTCGAGCTCAAAATATTTTGATTTGATAGATGGAGGTTCATCTTAGATATATCAGCCTGTCAATTGAGTTTCATTACACTACCATCTGTATTGGTGAAATTATTGAGGATTTTTGGTATAGAATCTTCGAACTAAAATTTGAAGGTCTTAGAGGCTCTAAAATGAGGTCGAACCCTGACTAACGACACTTCCACTATTAAGGAGTTGTAGTTTAGGAAGTCTCATTTTTGAAAAGTGGTTATCATAGTTAATTGGAACCACAGTAAAAAAGTTAGTCTCCGAAAGTTGGGCTACCTAGAAATATAAAATGAAATTGTTTGGGCCGACTCTAATGTGCTAAAATATGAAAAATAATAATAATTTAAGGATGGTTGGCATCAAGGTCTTCGGCTAAAATTCTATGACCTTGGGTAGTAGAAAATTGCCCATATAAAGAAGATTTGTAGCATTGTCTAGGGCAATTCTGGGTGGTTATTGGTGGCTCTGGCTTATAGAATGTTGTAAGGAAAATGCCCACGTGGCTTCACATGTATTTCTGAAATATGTAATTCCATACTTTTGGAGATAATAAGAAGCCCATTTTCTATTCTTACAAATTGTTGTTGTTTCTCTATTTCTGTTATATGTTTGTGCTATTAAGTTGAGCACCCTTCAATTATTAGTTTCATTCCAAGCTGGGCATCCAATTAAATCTCAGTTATTTGGGTGCAATTAATCTCTATTTTATATTCCAAGCATCTCTGTTTTGGCGTGCACATTCTATGATTTCTAAGCGTCATTATATCTCTGTAAGTGGATGTTTTCTTTACCACCATTTGCACATGTTGGGCAGAGTTTCTTTCAGAGTTTGGGGCTGCATTTTAGACTCCTTCAAAGACCCTATCGAGCTCCAGTTAATAATGCCATTACAGTACAATTATTTTTGTTGAGTTTGGTTTTTCATCACTGTCATTTGGTGTCTAACATCTCTGCTACTAGGGCGAGTTACATCTGCAAATGAGGCATTTTTTCCACTGAATTTGGGACGCCTAATGAGGTTTTGGGAGGCAGCATTGCCTTGCATTTTGCCACTGTTATTTCAGCATTTCAATCACAAAGAGTCAACGCCAATACCACAGCTATCTGCATCATTGTTCTGAAGCTGATCGGGCTGCTAGTAAGATTGGATTATCATCTGCTACTTTGCTGCAATTAGATATCTCCTGCAACCATCTATAGGATCTTATGTTCAAATACAATACCACCTAAAATTGAAGTAATAAATTTGCACATTCTAATTGCAAGACAATAGTCACATTGGATATTGTTGCTAGATTATCAATTTGAATTTCTTTCAACATTACTTCCAGTATTTCAAATCTCTTGAAAAATCACAATAGATCATATATCACAAAAAACAAAAAAACAAAAAAAATTGCAAAAACATCAAAAATTAAAACATATCGATCAGTTTGCCAGTGAGAGCCACCTGGGCTCTTTTCAGTGGTATCAAAGAAGTTTCCCACCAACCTGCAGGGAATCGGGTTACAATATGGCTCAAAGATTTATTCTGGGTAGACATTACACCTGCAAAGGTCACATTTCTCCACCTGGTGATGGAGAACTAGAGATTCAGTTTGGTAGTATGGGTGATAGGGGTGTTGGTTTAGCTGGTATAGAATATAGAGATGTTGCACATGGTCAATACCATGTTGCCAACATGTTGTAGCAGCTTTCTAATACATTGTAGCATATTGCACTCCCTAGAGGCAGGAGTAGGGAGAGAGGTACTTGTGATAATTTTGTCAGGTCACACAGATCTCGTGTTGATAACAAGTCTAGAGATGGAGACACGATTAAAGTAGAGGATCGAGTCAGCATTGATGACAGGATTGATAGGGTAATGTATACTAGTACATATGATAGGCCACAAAGACCTACTTTCTGAGACTAGAGCTTGATGCGGTCAGTACTAAGTCTAAGGTTGCGACTTTCATGAATGATGTTGTGGCACACCTTTCCGAGTGGGATGCTCTTCCACAAGCCATCAAGCAGAACCTTGATTTTGATACGTTCTTGACAAAGAAGCGACATCATACCAGAGGTAGACTTGCACCTAAGAAACAGAAGCCTGGGCGGTCAAATTTGTGAGAGGTAGCCAATAAGATGACCTTAGCCCACTTTGATAGCAGTGACAAGGTGACAGCTCGAGCTTGGGTCCATAAGCTCGATACATATCTAGCATTGTGTCTTATGACTGAGGAGGATGCTATCAGATTTGTTGTGCTACACTTAGATGGAATAGACCATGACTTGAGGTAACATGGGCTGGTTTCCTTACAGCATGATTAGATTGTTTCCTATTAGGAGTTCATGGACAAATTGATAGAATGGTTTGATAGGAAAGAACCCGAAGTATATTTCTCGAAGTTAGCTCAACTGAGGCAAACTGGTGGCCTTGAGGCTTTCATCATTTTGCCCTTATTTTTGTCCATCCTTTAAGCTTCAAGTTTGGCCTCTGGTCTATCTAAATAATCTAAAAATTTGAGTCTAGGTTTCCCCTTGGGTTGCTTTCTTCTCATCGGCCTTCCTCTTTTCCTTCTTTCCCAGGATTTCAAGGTTTCACTGCTTCGACATCTCCTCCAACCCAATGTGTGGGATTCACACAAATCGAGTGCATTGAGATCTCTATTGTCCTAGGTGGGTTAAGAATGCTCTTAAGCATCTTCCCCGATGAGAAGTGTTTACCGTACAGGTAAAGGAAATGAACGCATACAAAAAATGAACACGAACAGCAGAATTATATTCGCAATAGTAGATTAATGATGATTTACAGTGATCCCAGACGGGATATAAATACTACCGCCGAACCTTCCCGAAGGAGTCCGTCGGCCACAATTATTTTATCCGCTACAAACTATTTACCACCGAACCGTCGGCTACAGAATACAGAAACACCGCCGGACCGTCGGCTACAAAAACACCACCGGACCGTCGGCTACAGAAACATCGCCGGACCATCGGCTACAGAAACACTGCCGGACCGCCGGCTACAGAAACACTGCTGGACCGTTGGCTACAGAAACATTGCCGGACCGCCGGCTACAAAATACAAAATACCGCCGGAACCATCCAATCGGCTAATACCATCCCCCCCAAAAAGAAAAGTCGTCTCCTGACGACTGACAATATCTGAGACAAATTAGCAAAAAATACATTTACAGAGTGACTACAATAAGAGAAATCTGCTTCCGACACATCACTGTCACCTTCGTCCCGTGCCTATAGCCTTTGCTAACACAACACTGTCTCCTCAAGCTAACCTTGATAGCCACCTGTGCTGCTTTCTCTGTTTTGAATTCCTCGGTACCCTAAGCCAAGTGTCGCTGTACTGCCTCCAACTGGATGATCAGCTCCTCCCGAGCTCTCTACGCATCCACCAAGACAGCCTTACAGCCAACACCTGCTCCCACTGCCTCTGGTACATAGAAAGTCCATGCCTACAACAACTTCAACTCTTCTCAACTAGTCAAACTCCCACGACTGATATCCGCCACGACTGGGGGTCCAGGGGGCAACGCCCCTGGCGGGGTCGAGGGGCAGCGCCCCCGCGAGGTCCTGCGGCAGCGCCCCGCCAAGACCAAATTAGCACTTCGAAACCCACACAAAAATGCACGGAACACACCATTTTTGTCATTATCTGCCGATTCTGCACTCTTTCTGGCAACCACGGATGCGTCCCTTTACCTTTGGCATCATCTGTCACTCATTCTAAACAACTTGATTCTGTCGTCGTTTTTTTTTTCTTTTTTTGTAAATAAGTATCCTCCGTTCATTACAAGCACACTCTCCTCCGGAAAATAATGTTTGCTACAATGCTCACAATCAGCAAGAGATGAAAACAGCCTCCACAGATGAGCATAGGGCAAATCATGAATTGAAACCTGCACCACTGCTATAGATCAATTCTTCCCATGGCAATGACCCGCAACAGCAACCCCAGGATCTGGTTGGACGACGACAAAATTCTGCCAGAAACCACTTCGCGGCAATTTAAAAAACTCCGCTAGACGCAACCACAACTTTGTCGCCCGCGGCCTTCCTGTTCTCCCCACGGCTTTTCCGTCTTCACCCGCGGTCTTTCTTTTTCTACCCACGGCTAACTGGCGAGGAGAGGAGTTATAAAATGTTAAGCCCGCGGACAGACTGTCCGCGGGCACCTCCGGTTCCCTGTCCGCGGGACCTCCGGTTCCCTGCTCGCGGGGCTTTGTCTGCCCGCGGACAGCAGCTGCTCGCGGGGCTTTGTCTGCCCGCGGACAGCAGCTGCCCGCAAGACTTTTCAGCCCGCGGGTCTGTCTGTCCACGGCCCCTCTTTTTCAGCCCGCGGAACTTTTCAGCCCGCGGGCCTTTCTGTCCGCGGCCCTTTTTCAAATTTTTTTTTTTTTTTTTTTTTTAAATTTCTTAATTATAGTTTTGCCTCCTCCGCCCGTTACAGAAGGTCTCACCCCGCGGGGGAGGAAAAGAATATGCAATAGAGTGAAAACGGAGCAGCAAGTGGTAGCGGGAACTATGCATCAAGGAACTGCAGGATTTCCAACCTTGCCAATCAGCTTCCTCGGTGTTATGGGAAATGAAAAATGTCACAAAGCCAAACCCGCGGCCCGGAAAGGAACTCCGCAGCTTAAGCTGCTTCCGCGGACAGAGTCTTTCACATCCGTGCAAACTAAACTTCATTCTCCTCTCGTTCTGCCTTCGTTTTATTCACGTGCTACATTCCGAACTCCGCGGACAAGGAAATTTGAAGCCTGCGGACAGACTGCCCGCGGGGCTTTTGTCCACCCGCGGACAGACTCAAATCCCCGGCAACGGCGCCAAATGTTTACCGTACAGGTAAAGGAAATGAACACATACAGAAAATGAACACGAACAGCAGAATTATATTCGCAATAGTAGATTAATGATGATTTACAATGATCCCAGACGGGATATAAATACTACCGCCGAACCTTCCCGAAGGAGTCCGTTGGCCACAATTATTTTATCCGAACCTTCCCGAAGGAGTCCGTTGGCCACAATTATTTTATCCGCTACAAACTATTTACCACCGGACTGTCGGCTACAGAATACAGAAACACCGCTGGACCGTTGGCTACAGAATACAGAAACACCGCTGGACCGTCGGCTACAGAAACACCACTGGACCGTCGGCTACAGAAACACCGCCGGACCGTCGGCTACAGAAACACTGCTAGACCGTCGGCTACAGAAACACCGCCGGACCGTCGGCTACAGAAACACTGCTAGACCGTTGGCTACAGAAACATCGCCGGACCGTCGGCTACAAAATACAAAATACCGCCAGAACCATCCAGTCGGCTAACAAGAAGAGAGCAAAAGCTCTTTCAAAGTATCAAGATTTATCTAAGTGTTCACTTTATCAAAGTTTCACCTACTCTGTTGCTCTTCCTCCCGGAGGTGAAGTGCTCCCAAGGAGTTTCCGAAATGCAAAAGAAAGTTACTCCAGCAGCGAGGTTGTAGATCTTAAGGAGCATAATGTTTGAACCAAAGAGATTCCTAAGACTTTCTGAAGATGAAGAAAAGACTAAGTGATAATAGTGATAATACTTTGTCACAATTTTGCTTTTGTTGCTATGTCTCCAACTAGGAAAGCACCTCCATCGCTTCCTCTCTGACAAACAGAGTTAAAATGTACTTTTGGTGGTGGCTCCATCAAAGGAGAGAATATTCCTATAGAGATTCTCATATGATGCTGCCCGAAGTAGGAGCCCTATTGCTATGATACCGACATAAGGCAAAAACATTAACTCCTCCAGCTTGTCGGGAAACTAAAGATGGAGCTTCCTTTGCATTCTAGTTAAAAGGAGTTGTTTTTCTCATGAACCCAAATTTCCTCACGGAAAAGGTCGTCTCTGATGATTGAGCACTAAGGGGAATTGGAAAAGTAAGTTTCTCCAGGATTTGATATGAATGACATCATATTTAACCGTTAACCTACCATATTAATGACAAATCCAATCGTTATGCCGCTAAAGGTCATTTCTAATTTAATGGCCCGCTCCTCATTGGTGTGCCACAGGAAGTTCGTAGTCAGCGATCAGATTTGAAACCAATAAAGATCGGATTCTGGGTGATTGCAGTTCTCCATTCTACAATAGACATTTTCATTCTTAGTGTGGATTTCTTCTTGCTTTGAGCATCAATATATAGCAATAGCAGTTAGAGTGGGTGGTTATGATCGCCTACTTGGGCTTGAAAGTAAATTGAAGAATTACATTGATACTTCTCTTAGATTCCATGATTCGGTGACCTACACAGAAGATTGAATGCTCAACCTATTCACCCAGTTACTCAAAAGCTAAAGGAGAGTGGATTGGTGGAGGCCGCAGGATTCCCAGTGGCAATCTAGGCACTGGAGTTGATTCAAGAGTGCATTGGACACTACGACTCGGAGACCAAGCAAATAAAGATGTCAGATAACTCTATCTTGCTCACTTTCAATAGGAACCTTATGCATAGTGTCTTCGGAGTTCCAAACATAGAGGAGTTTTGTGATATCAATTTTTCCTCGTCTGCTTCTATGTTCAACAAGAAGAAAGGCTTGTGGCAGGCGGACATCATGGGTACTTGGTTCTAGACCCTAAGAAGCAAAGAGTAAAGTTTCAAAGACTCCCTTTGGCACAAACCTAAAAATAGAGATTGTGGATATCTTGGCATTGCTACTGAGATTAAGAAGGAAAGAAGTCCTAATCTTCATTGAGCACCATTTTTTCCTAGTCCAAGCAATAAGTGCAAATGGGTAGTACATAGATTGGGCCCAGATAATTTGGGATGAAATTACTAGATGGATGAACTTGGCCGAGACTTCACATAATTCTATATGCCTTCATACTTGCTATACACTTTGGCAATGCATCACTTATGACCAAGCCTACCTCATGTTGAGGAATATAATGAAATGATAAAAGTCTATGACTTTTATCCCTATTTGCAAATTGATAAAGCTATGAGTTTGTGAAGATCAATGATGCTTTCACTATGAGGCTATGCAGAGAATTGCAAGGTTGCCCAGAGCGGAGGGCCTCCCTTGAAGCCATCTTTGTGGTTACCCAATTTGAAAGTTGTTTTATCCAGTTCCTAGCTTTCTCATACCTTAGAGTAGTTGGTTTCGACGGCTTCCCATGGAAATTGCCTAAGTACCCGAAAGATAGAATTGTGCTTGTAGAGCTTTGTAGAAAAATCTTGGAAGTGAATGCCTTATGTGCAGCTATAAGAAAGGCAAGGATCCCTTTCCCGATCACTAGTGAACTGTATTCATGTGCATCCAGGTAGATGCAAAGAACTTAATCAAGGCTTTTGAAGGCCAGTATAAGATGCAAGATTACGAATTTATACGGCTTAACTTTGATCCGATGGACTATATTAAGAACAACTTGTAGCTCGGTCCAAGCTTTAAGCACGTGCCAGACATTGAAGACTATTGGGTAGATTGCTACACAAAAGTCCAGACAAGGGAAAAGTTCTTCTCCAAGCTTATTGTCTAGTAAATTCGGTTATATTGTGTAAATATCAATGTTGATGATATAGAGGATGATGGTTCTACCCTAACATCCTCTACATATGAGAAGAACATCAAGGATACACCTATTGTGTCTACTCCTTCAGAAGCCCCAACTGTTGACAATCTGACAAAACTAATGAATAAAATTTTGGAGACTTGATAAATGGGTGGAGTGGACAAGTGCAAGGAGAAAGAGACCGGTGCTATTGGTTCCTCTGCAGGTGTGGTCTTAGGAGTAGCCCAATCATCATCTGCTGCTACTTCTACTACTGCAGCTTCTACATCTGCATCCACGGGTCCCTCACAATCAATAGGTGGAGGAGGAGGTGATCAGTCCCTCCAGCAGAATGTGCAAACTACCTATTAATGATAGGATCCATTAATCTAATCTACTTGTAATAGCACTTGTAGATATTTTATATGTTTTCCAAGTTACTATACAAATGAATATATAAGTGAAATAAAGAGGCATGTCTCTTGAAGGGACATGTCCCTTTAACATATTAACTTACATTAGTTATATTTATAGCACAAGTAATATATCTTCGATATATTATAATGATTATATATACATACATACATACATACATACATACATATATATATATATACACACACTCTTAACATAAGTTAATTATTCCATATATATTATTTGTCATATATTATTTATATATCTCATATATATAATATAATTTATCCGACAAAATTATAATATTAACACTCCCACTTAATGAAGAAGGATAAAACACATAGATATTACACCATAGGTAATATTTCAAGAATAACACATATAGGAAATCTTTGATCAGAAGATTTCTAGAATATGATATCATATAAGTATTGATCTATCAAAATATCAACACATGATATTCACCAATTACTATTTGATATCATATTAGATAACATGAGCATTGACCTATCAGAACATCAATCAAATGATATTAAC
Organism: Cupressus sempervirens; assembly: GCA_028749045.1. Lineage (NCBI taxonomy): Eukaryota > Viridiplantae > Streptophyta > Pinopsida > Cupressales > Cupressaceae > Cupressus > Cupressus sempervirens. The sequence goes on from CM053790.1 coordinate 850,822,965, forward strand.
CAAGTACTCTGAGTAATGGCCTATCAGAACATCAACTAAATGATATTCACCAAATACTCAATGCAGTATGTCATGTCCCCATTTTCGCTCACATCATTTAGCGTGCTAGATCAGTCTATCACAGGCTCTTGTAGACTAGTGGTGATGTGGAAAGAGTTGACCAGTGACTATTTGGTAGTATTTTGTCCTTACAGTTGATTAGTGATTTGGGCCTATGTTTGTTATAAAGTAAAGTTACTTTATTCGGGCCCTGTTTTATAATTTGATGTTGAGATGCACTTTTTATTATAAAGTAATATTTTATAAAAGTGCAATTTATTTCATAAGAATATTTGGATGCTTCTAAAATGTTTAAGTGACTTCTAGAGGGAGCTACTGAAAAGTGAATAAATAGACCCTATGGATCTTGCATTGGATCATCCAGTTTGTATTTCTCTCTTGACATCAGATTTTGATTCAGTCACATAGTCTATTGTGGAGCCAAGTTGGTCTTCAGATAATCTATTGGTCTTTGGGGACGGAGTCTCCCTTAGATTTGCATAACTAAGGAGGTGAGATATCCTTTGAAGGGTTGCACATTTGGAGGTGATACTACATTCACTTCAGCTAGGCATCATTGGGCCTATGGCCATTTTCAACATTTCAGGAGGCATTTTTAGCAGGGCCAAAATTACAGAGGTTGTTTTTAGCAAGTCCGAAATTATAGGAAGCCATTTTTAGCAAATCCGAAATTTTAGGAGGCTTCTTTTAGCAAACCCGAAATTATAGAAGGAAGGCATTTTCTAAGGACTATTCATTTTCAGTCATGGATTGATTGCAGGACATCTTTAGAAGGCTTAATTGTGGCGGAGGAAAGATTTATAGCTGCTGGTTCGTTTTTGTTACAAGTCTGATCCAATTTTCAAAATTTCAGAATAGGGTTTTGGAACCACATTTTTGTTCATATCTTCCTCATTACTCAGCATATCATTCTAGGTATTGTTGCATTCAATTTCTATCGTCGAGACAATCATTTCAAGGACAAATTCGAGGAGCTTAGAGGCTAAATTTTTTTTTCTAAAGTATTGCCAGGCAAAAACAAGGGCGGCTGTGTGAAAGCATCGATTGGGCCTAAGAGAAGTTCATTTCACTTGAAACTTGATTCTTTCATCAGCTCTTTTGTAAGGCATCATCATTTCTCCAGGTTTCTTTGTTTATCATTCATGTTAGCATTGCATTTTAGGTGTTATAAGTTTCAGCTGCAGTTGTGCATTCTACCAACATTATCATATTTTGTAATCCATGTAAATGCCAAGAGTCTTGGCCATATTTCATGAGCATTGTATTAGAAATTCCATTGCAATTAAGGAGATAATAGTTGTTGCTGTCATTTGAGCAATTCAATATTATTTATTATCAGTTAGTTAGTTTGCATGCTAACTGTTTGTAAAAATGCTAGTTGGCTGTAGGTGTTCATTTCTCATGCTTAAATCATATATATGCATTGAATATTGCCAAAATTAGTTGCACATTCATGTTAGATCATTGTTTAGACAATCTGGAGTCTTCTTGCAAGCATTCTTATTGATGCAAATTGAAGAAAAGAGTCAATTTAGCAAACTGAAAAGTTATATCAGTCATATGACCCTTGTATGCAAAGTGTTTGACGAAATTTCTTGAGCCTTCAATCAGAAGTTTTAAGGTCAAATTTGAGCAGGGTCATTACAATTGTATCAAAGCGGTTTTCTTGCCATCCTGTTGGGTAAGAGCCGTCATGTATGAGTGATCAACACTCTACTTTATCCAAAATGGATTAGTATAGTACAGAGTCTCAAAAGACACGATCTCAGACAATTGATAGACAAAGTAGGAAGATCCAGAGTCAGAACAGTAGAAAGGATGGTTATTTAGACATTCGAGATCAACTTTGGAAAATAAGCCATGACATGTCTGAACAGTTGGTTAAGCACCACCGTATGATGAATGAAATGCTGTCCGACCTAGCTAAGGTGGGTAAGTTGACTGGATTTCTATTTGGCAGATCTTATCACAAGGTAGATGACACAATTACCAGGAACTTGCACGAGGAGTTCGAGAAACTAGCTTACAGCTAGGCAGAGGTCTCAGATTCTACTCCGCCATGGGAGGTAGTGGTAAAGGATATTACGCAAATTGATAGTAACTATCAATTTGATACTCAAGTTGAGACAGTTGTATATAGGTCGCCAAAGGGTGATATCACAGGTACTCGGGATGGTTTAGTTATAATAGGTAGTGACTACAGCGTAGAGGGTTTAGACGATGATTGTGAGGATGTTGTTGTGCACAATGATGAGATACCTGGCAAAGATGAGCAGACATTGAGTATTCATGATTTTACTTAGAGGGAGTACTGGGCACATTTGGATGCTTCGTTACATGAGGCGGTTGGTAGTACTTCGCATGATTTGTCCAGCTAGCTGAAGGTGAGCAAAGACAGTATTGTGATTTCATTATCTCATCATGACAAGATGAGGGATATGATAGAGGATCACATTCGGATGATTTAGTTACATAGCAGACATAAGGGAGTTCAGGCAGAGTCTTCTTGTGTTGACTTACAGGCGATTAGGGAAGGAATGGGAACGATGAAGTTGAGTTATTTACAGCTTCTATCAAATCGTGACCATCTTCTTAGCCTTGTCGGTGACTATTCAAATGCCTTGAGGAGGAAGGAGAAGGAAGTTGACAAGCTTGCTCGCGAGCTTGAGGACACTCGAGCTTCCTTGTTGAATACTCCATTGGCATTACAGGACTTGAAAAGACATGGGAATGAGCATGGCGTGGAGTTGAGTTTAGTACCATCTTGCACACCTGATACTCCGCTTCCTACAGCACGCAGATCATATGTGGTCATTGATAATGTTGTGAGTTCATCTTGCATTCACATCCAGGATACAGGGACAATGTCAGATAGGTATGTGGAGTTAGTTGGTATTAGTCATATTACTCAGGTGAGGAGTTTGCTTGAGTTACTAGCTGATTCTAGTTTACGGATATGCACTCGAGATTGTTATATTGTCGTTTGGGATTCAGTTGATTGGAGATCTTTATCACTTTGTGGTAGCAGTGTTTGTTTTGGGTGCTATCATAGATTTGATTAGCAGATTGCATGGTGTTGTCCTTTCTTGTGTCAGTAGCTTGTCCAATGTTAGTATTAGTTTTTGTACACCAGTGTTGGGCTTTGTTCATATATCTAGTCGACCATTCTTGCTGGAATGTGTTGATGATCTTTCATATTTTGTAGCGTTTACAGATGAGTCCAAGGATCATATTGGCATTGATGACATCCAGGAGGATGCAGTGGGCAGTTTTGAGGACTTAGTTTCCTTGGCCATTTATTTTGGTATAGAGGAGTTGGATAGTGGTGCTATAGTTTTTGATACTCTGCATGTTGATATGAGCTCTGGAGTTGATATGAGACTAGTAACTTTGAGGATACTCCTTTGTACAATGCGCCAGAGAAGGTTTATAGGAGATAGTCTAGCCAGCGCCATCATGTGTGTAGTCGACTAAGAGTTAGTGAGCGAGACATTGCTATCGTGTAATGTCCCCGTTTTGGCTGACATCGTTTTGCGTGCCAGATTAGTCTACCACGGACTCTCGTAGATGGGTGGTTGTGATGAGAGAGTCATTTTGGCGTTTATTTGGTGATTGGATGGCTCATTATGCTCTTGGAGATATCATTTTATTTATATTTTATCATCATTTTTATACGGGGCCTACATGTTATTTTAAGTTGAGTTGCACTTTTTTATAAAATTATTTATTATAAAAGTGCATTGCAATGGGATTTTATAATGGACATTCTAGAAGTTCTTAGTAACTTCTTAGGAAAGGATGCTTCTAGAAGTCCTTAGTAACTTCTTAAAAAAGTAAATAAATGGAGGGTTTGGCCTCTCATTTGGACAGACCGGATTTGATAATTCTATTACATTTTCTCTTGAGCATTTGTGGCACCATATAGGTCTGCAAATATTCAGCATAATCCTTGAGAAGGATACCTCTCAAGAGATTGCATAACTGAGGAAGTGAAAGACCTTCTGAAGGGTTGCACTTTGGAAGTGGTATTTAGCTATTTCAAGTTGAGCTTAATTTGTATACTCAGACTACCTAAGGGTTTGAGTTTTTGGAAGCAGTCCGAAAAAGCAGATCCGAAAAAGCAGTCCGAAAAAGCAAATTCGAAAAAGCAGTCTGAAAAAGAAAATCCAAAAAAGTAGTCCGAAAAAGCAGATCCGAAAAAGCAATTCAAAAAAGCAAAGTGAAAAAGAAGATCTAAAAAAAGCAAGTGAAAAAACAGAACAAAAAAAAGCAAAGCAAAAAGGCAGCATTGGAGAAAAATATTACAGCCATCTACAATTAGGTTCCTTTAGATATTACATGCATTGTTCTTATCATTTAGATGCATATTAGGAGATAAGGCTGTAGGTGAAAGTTGTAATAGATTTAAGCATTATTCATACGGATGTAAGCCAAGAGACTTGGCCATTTCATTCTAGCATTGTAGTTGACATTTTATGTGCAATAAAGGAGACATAAGTTGCTGGTCTGATATAGTGTAATTGAATATGTATTTATCATTCATGAGTAGATTATTAGTTTGCATGCCAATTGTTTGACAAAATGCCAATTGGTTGTAGGTTCTCTTTTTTGGCATAAATAATGTTATAATTTTGCATCCCAAGTGTTTGTCAAAATTACTAGTTGCTGTAGCTGCATATTGCAAGTAATTTCAGTCACATATATGCATTTAATATTGTCAAAATGAGTTGCACATTCATGTTAAATCATTGTTTAGTCAATTCAAAGTCTTCTTGCAAGCATTCTTATTAATGCTAAGTGAAGGAAAGAGCCATAAAAGCAAACTGAAATTTTACATCAGTCATATGACCCTTGTATGCAAAGTGTTTTCTTGAACCTTTATCAGCATTTTGGAATCAGATTTGAGCAGGGTCATTACAGTGGTATCAGAGCCAGATTATCCTGCCATCCTAGTGGGTACAAACACAATGAAAAGGTGGTGATATGATAGATTCGAATGTTCAATCTTTAACTCATCATTATAATTTAAGAACCACGGCTCGTCTAAACACAGGACAAGAGGAACAGGGAAATCTAGAGGATCATATTGATACAGGTGAACAGGTTATTGGCAATATGGGAGAGAGGAATACTAGGGATCCTAGAGAGGATAGATTTTTACGGTTATTAGAGACCTTGGCATAGGGATAGCGATTAGCAGAACAAAGGGCACAAGAACAGAATCAGAGATTGGAGCTTATGATGCAGATGATGGCTCGTCAAATGGGGTTGAATGCTAACATGGGTGGTGGAAATAATCAAAATGATAATAACCCGAATGGGAATAACCAGGATGGGACACAAAATGGAGGTGAACAAGTTGGGAACAATTTCAGTCATGTACCCCAGCAAGCTAGGACAGTGAGTTCAAGGCCTATGATTCCCACCTTTCTTTCTAGAACTCCAAAGCAGCCGAAACCAGAGCCCCTGATCACTGATATACAGGATCAGCTGAGGAGAGATTGCAAAGCTAGAGGACCAGACTTTATTGCTGCAATCACCTTTAGGGAGTATATGGATGTGTGGATGAAACATATGCCACATGGACATGACAGGAACCAGAATTATGAGCTACAGAAGAAAGTAGGGAAACTTCAGTTACCATATTATGATGGCTCTGGGAAGTCTACAGCAAGAGCTTGGATTCAAAAGCTTGACACATACTTTCAATTGAATCTTATGCCTGAAGAATAAGCTATTAAGTACGCAGCAATTCATCTGGATGGGTTAGCACACGAGTGGTGGCATCATGGTATAGTCACTATGGGTCATACACATTACCTCATATGTGGAGTTTACGGAGAGACTGATTGAAAGTTTTGATAGGAAGGATCCAGAACTCCATTTCAAGGAGTTAGCACATATGGCAGGGACTCAGTTTTCTTTTACAGTCGGGTCACATGTTGATGATGATATGAGTATGTCTAGCATTCACACTCCAGATTCAGAGATTGTAGTGGGTACAATAGACAGGTGCGTGAAGTCAATTGGTATTGTTCACATTACTCAGGTGAGGAGTTTACTTGAGTTGCTAGTTGATTTTCGTTCATGGATTAGTTGTTGGGATCCTTATCTTAGTGCTTGGGAATGTTTTGATCGGAGATGTCTATCATTTTTTGGTAATAGTATCTATTGCACCATCATGGACTTGATTAGTAGTTTACCAGGTGTAGTTCTCATCCATGCCAGCAGCTTGTTTGATGCTGGAATTAGTTTTTATACACCTGTGTTGGGCATTGTTCATGTATCCAGTCGACCATTCTTGTTGGAATGGGTTGATGATCTCTCAGATATGATAGAGTTTACAGAAGAGTCCCAGGATCTGATTATTACAGATGACACCCAGGGGGATGTTGTGGATAGTGTCGAGGACTTAGTCTCTTTAGTGGGTTCCTTTGATACGGAGGTTTATGTTGATGCTTTAGTCACTCCGTTTGATGATACAAGTTCAACAGTTGGACTGCAGAATTTTGATCGCAGTATTACAGACGATAGCTATTTTGAGGTTACTCCTTTGGATAGTGTGCCAGGGGTAGAGTTTAGGAGTTTGACCAACCAACACAATCATGTGTCTAGTCAGCTGAGAGTTAGTGAGCGAGACATTGCTATCATTTGTGAGCATTTCGATGCTGCTCGTCAGTTGGTAGCAGTTTATGGATGGGGTTCTCCTACTAATGATGAGCAGGGAGGCAGTTATCTTTCCTTGATAGAGATCCACTCTTTATGGGAGGCTATCCGGATTTTGAGACAAAATTATATGCAGTTGGTAGCCGACATAAATTATCTTATGGAGTGGGGCAGTACAGCATATGATGCATTATTGGTCAAGGAAGATGAGGTGAGTGAGCTTACTCAGCAACTTGAGGTGACTTCTGAGTTCCTTGAGAGTACACAGTTGGCTTTCGAGGAGTCACATTTTCATTTGGCTGAGGTGACCATGGAGTTAGAGTGACTTCAGTCTTTACCAGATTCTGTATAGTCATAGACCGTGGTGTCTGGTGATCCGAGGATGTCCATGGTCAAGATTGATAGAGGCAATGGAGATGAGGATATATCTGTCCTCAAAACCAGTATTGTCATGTTTGATTCGTTTCCACTGGAGGCAGGTTCAGTTGAGTTGGATGCTATAGTTGAGCATGGTGGTATGTTTGACTTGGTGGTGGTCTCTACTACGGATGGCAAGGAGACTAGTGATGTTGTATCAAAGATCATGTGTGATGTTGGTGAACCGGTAGTTGGCATGGTTCCTTGGCAATATCTTTGGAAGTAGTAGTTAGTTCAGGCTTGGTTAGTGATCAATTGCAGTGGGTTGCATCACCTATGTATGTCGAGCTGTCGACTGAGGTTGGTTCTTTTAATCAGCATTATACTGTAGGGTATGTTCATCAGTTTGCATTGGATCTAGGTGTTGAGGACTTGATCGCTGTCAGATTTGGTTTGGGTTCTAGTTCTTGCTATCTATCATGTGATGACTATTCGCCATCAGCAATGCATGGGAGTTATGGTTATGAGACAGTGGCCAGTGATTTGCAGAGTTGTGCCAATTACAGTAGGTTTACAGTGTGTGGATTCTCTGTATTTGGTGCAGTTTCATGCGGGAGTGGTCACCATTGTAGCAAAGTTGGAGTGTGCATTCCGCATAACACGGTGGGTTGTGTGGATGGTGTTGGGAGTTTGAGTTGCTCACTCTACTTGGGTTTTGATGTTTTGGGAGTTTGTGTCTCGTGAGTTTTTTACTATGGCAGTAGTGGATTTGGAGTTCAGTTGCGCAGTGGTTCACGATCCATTCATGGATTCCTCTTGGTTATATTTCAAAGGTTGTCGCTGGAGCCTATGTTGACTTACAATAGTATGGTTCATGACTACATTTGGGATCGAGGTGGATTGACTAGTTTGTTGTTCGGCCATTGCTTGGGGACAAGCAATTTCAGGAAGGGCGGACTATAATGTCCCCGTTTTGGCTAACATCATTTTGCGTGCCGGATTAGTCTATCACGGACTCTCGTAGACGAGTGGTTGTGATGAGAGTCATTTTAGTGTTTATTTGGTGATTGGATGGCTCATTATGCTCTTAGAGATATTATTTTATTTATATTTTATCATCATTTTTATACGGGGCCCACATGTTATAATTTTAAGTTGAGTTGCACTTTTTTATAAAATTATTTATTATAAAAGTGCATTATAATGGGATTTTATAATGGACGTTCTAGAAGTTCTTAGTAACTTCTTAGGAAAGGATGCTTCTAAAAGTCCTGAGTAACTTCTTAGAAAAGTAAATAAATTGAGGGCTTGGCCTCTCATTTGGACAGACCAGATTTGATAATTCTACTACATTTTCTCTTGAGCATTTGTGGCACCATCTAGGTCTGCAAATATTCAACATAATCCTTGAGAATGATACCTTTCAGAGTCTCAAGAGATTGCATAACTGAGGAAGTGAAAGACTTTCTAAAGGGTTGCACTTTGGAAGTGGTATTCATCCATTTCAAGTTGAGCTTAATTTGTATACTCAGACTACCTGAGGGTTTGAGTTTTTGGAAGCAGATCCGAAAAAACAGACTGAAAAAGCAGATTCGAAAAAACTTTATCCATTCTTCTAACTTGTCAACATAGAGCTCAAATAATGTTGGAGATAGCGGATACCCTTGCTTAACCCCGATGTTGCTCCCAAAATCCTCTGATAGCCCTTCCATCATTCTGATTTTAGCTTTGACCTACTCATACAATTTGTGAACAGCAAACCTAAGTTCTTTAGGAACTTCCAACTCTTCCATTTTGTCCCAAAGTTTGTTACATGGCACTATGTCAAATGCTTTTTTTAAGTCCACAAAATAGCAGAAAGCCTCGGCCCCCTAAGTGTCCCAAACTTTCTCTATCAAATATTTGAGAGTGATGTCGTGATCTATAGCAGAGTGTTTCGGTCTAAAGCCTGCTTGCCCTTTTGCTCTTTTGCCTTTTGTTTCAGCCCATTTACTAATTTTTTGTTCTACCATGCTACCATGCTACTAAATAAATTTTCAAGAGAAGCATAATGGTAGCTTGAGCAGACATTGTGGCATAAACAAGACATTGGAGTTAGTACAGAGATACTACTTTTGGCCTAAGTTAGCAAGGGATGTATGAAGATATGTTGAGGAATGTGGAATATGTCAAAGAGCTAAAGGAGGTTCAAGCAATGCAGGACTCTATCAACCCTTGCCAATTCCAAATAGGCCTTGGGAATGTGTAAGTATGGACTTTGTGGTTGGACTTCCCAAAACCAAATCAAGTATGAACAGCATTTATGTTGTAGTAGACAGGTTCTCTAAAATGAGTCATTTTATTCTATGTAAGACTACTCATGATGCAAGTTATCTAGCACATCTCTTCTTCAAGGAGATAGTTCTGATTCATGGACTGCCTTTGAGTATTGTGTCTGATATGGACAGCAAGTTCATGGGTCATTTTTGGCAAACCTTATGGAAAAGGCTAGGAACTAATCTTTCTTTCAGTTCAGCATAGCATCCTCAAATTGATGGTCAAATTGAGGTCACCAACAGGGTGTTTGGTAACTTGTTAAGGTGCTTAACAAAAGAGTATGAGCAGACTTGGGATCTTGTTATCTCTCAGGCTGAATATGCTTATAATAATATTGTTTACAGGACCACAGAAAGAAGTCCTTTTGAGATAGTATATGGTAGACATCCTAGAAGAGTGAATGAGTTGAGAGATTTAGGTCCTATAGAGTTAAAAAGTGGACACGCTGAAGATTTTACCCAAACTATCAAAGAGGTTCAAGAACAAGTGAAGAAAGCTATGTTGGAGTCTACTCAAAGACTCAAGGCCAAAATGGATGAGAAGAGGAAAGAAGTACAGTTTTAGATTGGGGACTATGTTATGGTCCACCTTAACAAAGCCAAAATGCAGCAAGGTATGCCCACTAAGCTCCAAATGCGAAGAATTGGCCCATGCAAGGTTCTACCTAAGTATGGAGAGAATGCCTACAAAGTGGACTTGCCATCAAACCTAGCTAATTCACCAGTGTTTAATGTTGCAGACCTGATCAGATTTAAGGGAGAAATCAGTCAGCAAAGTGCAGCTCCACCAAGGGTCCTACAAGACCTTGACACTAATGCAATGCCCAAAAAACAACCAGCCAAAGTAGAGAAAGTATTGGAATCTAGGGTGAAGAAAACTACACGGCATCAAGTGTATATGGAACATCTGATCAAATGGAAGGATCAACCTGAATCTGAAGCTACCTGGGTTGAGGAAGCACATTTCAAGAAGTTTGGCATTGATCCAGCTCTTTTTGTCCCCAAAGTGCCTTAGTTTGTGTTGAGGGGGGGAGTATGGCTCCCACCATATCAAATTTTGGTGTGATGAACTTCTTCTAAGAAGTATGTAGATAGAATAAGATTTTCTAACTCATTTGGTGTGTTATGCTCTAGTTTAGGCTCTTGGTCTAGGTGATTGGCAATGTATTGTCATGTTGTGATTTTTTTTTCTTTCTACGTGCATAGGGTGTTCCTAAAATGTTGGAATGGTGTATTGGGGGAAGTTTGAAGCCCAAGAATGCCTTGAGAAGACCCAACAATGGTCTTGGTGACAGAATTGCAAAAAGATAAAAAAAAGAAATAAAAATTGCTAAGTTGCTGGTCACTTGTGTAAAAGTGTTGAGCAACTTTTGTTAGAAAGCAAGTTAACTTGTATAAGTGGCTAAAAATGCCCTAACTCAACCCATACACCATGGGATAGCCTATTTAAGGTTGGTTGGAAGTCATTTTTTGTATAGCATTGTGCTGCTACAGCACATTGTAACTAGTTTTTATACATTTCTACTAGTTTTTGGTGTTGTTTGGCAGAAAATCACGTTTTTACAGTCATTTTTTTGCATGTTCTAGTTTGTATCTTGTATATTCTCCATCATCCATGCATTAGATTAGAAATGTAAACACATTTTGGAAGGTTTTAGTAAATTTTTTTAATAGTAAGAGTTTGTTGTCCGGTTTTGAGTTCTCAACAACGAACGGGCTGTAGCTCTTGTTTGCACCATGGGATTTCCATGGCCATTTGGGTTCCAAGATTACAGACCCTAATGTGTAACATATTGCAAGCAAGGGCCCATAAAATGTGTGCAAGTATTTGTTTGACAAAGCCCTAGGCAAGCTAGGCAATGCTCGAATAGGAGCAACTAGTAAAGAATTTGTTCTCAAAAGCAAAGTATAAAGATTCAAGAGTTGCCCTTTGGAGGGATTCAAGAGGGATATAAGAAGGTTCTTTCGTGACGAGGAGAAGTTTCTATGAGTTGAATAAGGTGTTTGAAAGTTGAGGACAGCAGGCAGCCCTCAAAACCCTTCAAAACCCTCATTTTTACCATTATTCTTGTACAGCTTTTGGTGGCCTAAAACCTCAAAAACATTTGAGTATGTATTGTGTGAAACAAATGTTATTAAGGCCAGGTCTGATGAATCCCTAAGGCTAATAAGTTATTAGCCCTATAAGTCCGGATGGAGGCCTAATTAGGGGCTCCTCTAGTAGCCTTTTTGTGAAGAAACCAAGAAATCAGGTATGAACCCATTGTTACCATCCATTCAAGCATACTATAAGTGTTCCAATAGCACCTTAAAACTCATCAAAACTTTGGTTGGACCAGGTATTACCATGGAACCCTGGTAGACTTACATATGCATTTTGGAAGAATTGCACTCCTAAGAGGATAAGTGAGTCACAGAGCAAGATCTGATCATTTCACCTGGTGGGAAGGTTAGGGAAGGTCAGGGGATGTTCTAAGTTGCAGGAAATCCTATAGACCACATAGGTGTAGAGAAAACACCAAGATCCTATTGTTGGATGAGAAGCGTAGACTAGCTAATCTATTGTAGCCAACCCCATCAATGTCCCCTATTTTGCCTCTTAGAATTTAATAATAAAGAACAAAATAGCGAATTGATTTAATAATAAATTATATTGTAATTTATTATTAAATTAATTGTAGTGTTAATATAATAAAATAAAGGAATATGATAAAAATAAATAATATAATAATATAATATATAATTTTTAGATAAAATATTATTATATTATAATAAGAGAAATTATATAAAAATAGATAATTAAATAATTAGTCAAATGAATCAGCACCAAAATGGTCAAAGAAACAAAGATAATATACTTAAAGATTTATAAGAAAGAGGCAATTACATAAAGTATAATTAAGGAAGCAAATCTAAGGGTCACAATTTATTACCAACTGAAGAGACGCGCCTATTCTGTATAAGGAATATAAATAGATAGGCAATTTTTCCTTTAAAGGGGAAGGGGGATGGAAGCCAAATATAGGCAAAGACTTTAGAAGCACCAAATACACTGCTCAAACAAAGGAAATAATGCCATCAAATCAGTTAAGGAAAGGAGCTACAAAACAACAAAGGTGCACACCAATTGACCATTCATAGATTACAGAGACAGAGTTAATAAGAACATCGACTGGGTTAACGTGAAGAATAGAAAAAGAAAAGAGATTAAGAGACAATGCATTGGGTGGATATTTTGCAACCGACAGTTTTGGGTAAAAATCCAGTCGCAAAATAGGATGACCAGCCACAGCGTGAGAGACATAGTCTCTCCTACCTTAAAGGGAAGGCTCCCCCTTCTCATCGTTCCTTGGATCAACTCAAAGTAAGCAAGAAGTCCAGAAATTTTTGTAAAATGGGTGTTACAAATATCCTTTTTTCTTATCTTTCAAGAAAGAATCCACTTACTCGTGGAGCAAGTAATGGGCAGGGTGAATCTCTAACTACACTTCTATCAAGAGTTGCAAACAGTGATACCAATAAACCTTCACTAACTCAAAGGCTAGCTAAAAATGTACCAGTTTGGCTCTAAGTCCAGTCATACTTCTATATAGAAAAACTTTTCAATTAGGGCACAAAGCTTCTAGCTATATATTTCCACAACCGCTCCCAGTCAAAGCTTTGACTTCGATTGCTTATTAAATCAATATGCTCTTTTATTGAACACACAATAATAACATGAATCAAGACAATAGGCACAAACTACAGTCAAAGCTTCTAATTTTCTCTATCACAATTGCTTCTAGTCAAAGCTTTTAATCCAATTGCTTCTTTTATTCACCTTTCTCTCAAATTTGTACTACACAATCAAAGTTATGTTTGCACAAATGTGGTAGAGCTTTTTTGCATACAACAAAAGATGATTTTTACAATGAGGGGGCACTCCTTTATATAGGCATAGGAGTTGAAAAAAAGGGGGAGGAAAAAGTGGAAGCAACTCAACCAACTTTGAACTAGTCTAACTAAAAGAGAAACCATAGGGTTACATGCAACTGCACGTGCAAGTAGCATTACATGTTTTACATACACATGTAAATCGCATTACATGTAATTACACATCTTCATGTAATACATTCTCTTCAATTACAAATATGAAAAAAAAAGATGGAAGAGAATTGAAACAATCCTAGTGATTGTCCTGAAAGGCCTTGTACTTGGCGATGCAATCTCGGATGATCACAAGCTCGGAGGTTCCTGTACTTTGTACCGCTCGATTCACCATGATAACCATGGTCTTGCATCTTTTGATAACCTCTAACTCTCTTTGATGAATTGTCCATTGTCATTTGAAATCTTCATGTGATCAAGCTTTTCTTGTTCGAGTTGTCGTGAATTCTCCTTTGTAGATTGGCACATTCTGATTCTCTGACACTTTGAAAACCTTCTTGACGATGTTTGGATGTAAACTCAGAATAATTTTCCATCAGCACCTTTAACTCTCTTTTTTTCAAAGTAAAGTGCTTGGTGTATGGAAATGCTTTCAAATGGAGATTGCTGATTTTCAAACGTGACTTAGGGTCTTCAAGATGTTATTGCATGAAAAATGATTACATGTAAGTGCAATATGCAATGGGGAATCAAGAATGAGATGAGATGCAAATGTGGATGGAGGATGCGCTTTACATGAAAATGCGAATGGAGGATGAGGTGCAAAACATGGAAACATTCAGAAACATGTATTTGCTCATGGAAGAGTGGATGCATATGGAAAGATGAAAATGGAAAATGGAGAAAGGATAATGAGCTTTATAGTCATCTTTGGTAAAAAAATGAAGTCAAAGTATATGGAAGATGAAAATGACATCTTTTTGACTTTTCAAAAAGTGACTTTCAGTCAAATTTGGACCTTTGAGATGCAGTTACACGTAAGGCATTTTGTGTAATTGTGTCATGTGAATGGATGCGAAAAGTGAGATGAGTGAAAATGGAAGCGGAAAATGGGATTACATACATGTGCGGGTGGTGAATGAGATGAAAAACATGTAATCACATTTGTTAGATGAGATGCAAAGTGTTGTGACGTGGAAGATGGAAGTGAAATGTGATGATGCTTTTGCATGAAGTGAAGCAACAACAAGTTCTTGGAAAAGAACTTGCAACTTCTCTGATGTGAAGAAAATCGGCAAGCAAGCACAAAGCACAAAAACTCAAAAGAAAAACGTACCTTTCAAAAGTGACTCAAACAAGATGCAATGCACTTCAACATGCAATTTCGAATTTGGAGTTTCAGGAAATTCCAAAAGTGTGAAAATGAGAATTTTCATCATTTTTAAAAGAAAAATGCACTTTTCATGGCAAGTGTGCAATAGCAATTCATAATATGCATAGAAATAGCAAGATAAGCATGAATTGATGAGAAAGTTTGAAAATGTCCACTTAATTGGAGGTTAAAGAGCCAAAATAACAAGTTTTATAGATTTGAAGACCAATTCTCCCACAAATCCAGATTTTCAAACAACTTTTTAACTTTTTTCGCACTTACATACAATGGACATTCAATAGTCGAATTTGACATGAGAAGGCCAAAAATGTGTTCTCCAAAGACAAGAGCACGCATTAAAACTCAAAAACGATCCCTCTTGATCCAAATGTATGGGCCGAAATGCCATTTTTTTATTTTTTGAACAAAAACATGACATTTTTATGCAAAAATCTGATCTGTTTTTGCAAAAACATGGCCCAAAAATGCATGTTTTGGAGTCATTTTTGACTTGTGAATGCAAAAACAACTTTGCCAAATGCATATACATGGATCAAAATTCAAAAGAGTGGCTTCAAAACACATAAAAGTGAATAAAGAGTTAAAACCCCAATTTTCTGGACATTTTAAGCAAAAACGTGATTCATAAAAGGCATGAAACAAAAACGTTTTGGCTTTTAAACACCAAAATATGAGTCACAATGTAATGTAAAACACTTGAAAAGCCAAATCGATTTCTCTTTGGGCCAAAAATGATGTTTTTTGAATTTTTTTCCAAAAACGTGCCCTTGGATAGAGCTTAGAAAAATGTGTTTTAGCAAGATGAATCCATTTTTTATGTTAAAAAATCTATTGCCAAGCAAAAACGACCCTATTGGAGAAAATCTTATATAAAACCATCTAGTAAATCTTTCACAATGAGCAAAATCGGGTTCTTGGAGAGCAAATGCATGTGTTCTTCCAAAATCAGACTTTTTGGAGGTCAAGACACATTTTAAAACATATTTTAGTTTAAAGTCGGACCTTTGAGATCCAATAGCATATTTTAAAATGTGCAAACAAGACAAATCGGACCTTTTTGGGTCAATGACATTTTTAAAAATGTGCAAGCAATCAAAATCGGACCTTTTAGATGCAATTACACATTTTAAGTTACATCTCACATTTTGGATGCAAAAAATAAAAACTTAACTTTTGATGCAGTGACATCATAAAGGTCCACTTTTGGTAACCTTTTAATGTAATGACATCAAAAAGGTCCATCAAGTTGAACTTTATATGCAGTGACATATAAAATGTCCACTTTTGATGGATTTTACATGTAATTGCATATAAAATGTCCACTTTTCATAACTTAGTCATTTAATCCACTTAAATTTATAAAAATGTTACTAAATGGGTCATAAACAATATTTATCTATCATATTTAAAAATATAACATATAAACATCATTTAAAAAGTAACATTTAAATAAGCATTTGATTTAAAAATCAAAAATTAAATTGGAACTATATAGTTATATAGTCACTTTAAGTGAAAAATTAAAAAGTAACTCAATTTAAAATTGTCACATAAAGTGCACTATAGTCACTTTAAGTTAAAAATTTAAAGTTAAAGTAACTTAAAAACATAACAAAAAGTGAATTTAAGTTATATTTATCAAAAAGTGAAAGCCAAATTAAATATATAACTTCATATTTTTAATTCATGTTGTTGCACCAAAAAGGTCCACTTTTGAGGCAGTAAAACGGGCATATCTCTTGACTGACAACTTCGATTGAACTCTAGGTTAGACCAAATTGAAGGAAAAAATGAAAGACATGACATGAGCAAAACCAAAGGACTAAAAACCAACAAAAGAAAACTCAAAAGCAAAGAAAGGATGATGAAAGCTTCAAAAATAAGCAAAGGCTTGACAGAAAACAAAACAAAAAAGACTTGATGAAGGCTTTCAATAAAATGATTTGATATACGAATTGAAATGGATCAACCGATCAACATTAAGCAATTGAATATCAAATTCAAGTATAGAGAAACGCAAAACTAACTTGAAAAAGTTTCGTGCTGTTACCAACATTTTGTGGTGACAAAATGTAGGACAACACATTGTAATCATTGAATTAGAGTGAAGAACAACAACCATACGAAACCATTGAAGAGTTTTTGCATACACCATGAGCGATGATTGGAAGACGAAATAGGAGGAAATATGCAATTAAGGATTATCGAGTGAAGGATGAAATACAAACATATATACATATCCCATTATAGACTTCAGCATGAGGATGATTAGAAGCCCAAGTCATGACATTATCAGTCATGAGATGTCATGTCCCCACTCTAGCTCAGTCTAACAGAGACATGTGAGTCAGCTTATTATGGGGTCTTGTAGGCTGACAGGGTTGGATAGAGACCCAGTATGGTTATTCAGTGTTGGGGACTTGGTTGTCTGGTGGGTATTTATCAGTTGGGTGACGTTCCTTGTTTTTAGGAGTCAGTTCTTACATTTATGGGGTTCATTCCTACTTTTTAGGAGGTATGATCATGCCTAGCGCTGGGTATCCATGAGATGACCCTTTGGGTTCAGTTTCAGAGGGATAGGGCTTGTTTCCTAAATTTTAAGAGCATCCCTAGATTTTAGGGATGAGACTACCAGTGGATCCTTGATTTCCGACTTCAGTCACAGATAGGTGACAGGATGATTTTATGGTTTGTGATGTCAGTTTGGCAGTTTATGGCTATTTGGGTTATATTTTTAATATTTCCTAAGTTAGCATTTAATATTTAAATGAGGCTAAGTTAATAGCCATTTTGGAGTAATAAGGGAATTTTGGCCTCATCTAGATGCGTATCCCATGTTATGATAGCTCGTTGGAAAGGTCTTGAAATTCTCTAAATCTTCCTCTTTGGTCTCACGGCAATTCGGTGAGCGGATTTATTACTATGGTGGAAAAGGTCATTTTCTAGTGACATGGTCACTTTAAAATAAGATTTAATTCATTTTTATAGCCAACGCCAATTGGGGGTCACTTTAGGGTTCGAATTGCTTTGCAAGGGGTTATAAGGAGATGGGCGCCATTTCTCATGATTATGCATATTTTTCGAACACTTCTTTTCAGATTTGCTCTGCTTGAGCGATTTGCATTCTGGGATGCAAACCTCAAGGTAATTACTGGCTGGGACGTAACCCTCAGCAGCATTGGGTATTGGTTTGTTAGTAGTTTCAATAGTATTTAGGAGGAAGGCAGACGCCACTTCAGCTTGGGCCTACAGTTTGTTTTGTTGGGCATGTTCTTTGGTGTATGGGAGGTGAATTCTAGCAGTCGTACACTACCATTTCTTGCAGCCGTACTTGCAGTCGTACTTTGTCATTTACAGCACTTGGATACATAGAAAAATCAGTTACTCAGCAGCAAAATCTTGCATCTTATCAGCCGTTTTCATTAGCCAGTTGTGGCGTCATTGTTAGAGGAAATGTACTGGATCTTTTATTTGGCTCTTTAATTCAGAGATCTGCCTGGTACGATTTGTATCAACTCTGACTTTACTGCATATTGTTATTTATTTTCAGACTCTTTTCTTGCCATTTGTTACTTCTCATTTCTATGTGGAATAATCATCAAAAACACAAAAACAAACAAACTCTTCTGCATTTCCGTCTAGTTCTACAAGAAAACATTAATAAACAGGAAAAAACAAAAATAAAATAAATCTACAGCAGATTTGCAGCAGAGATCCATCAGGGATCTTTCAGTGGTATCAGAGCTTACATCCTGCCAGCCTATAGGGTTTGTGAGAAATTGTCACAACAGATTTTGGCATCTGGGTATTGGATAAAAGTTTTTGATAAATCATTTCAGCATCTGGGTAGTCACTAGTTGGTGGATTGAATACAAATCTATACATCCTGGTGGAGAAATACACAGATTCTACGAGCGCAGGAGAAACTAGTGGCAAGTAGAGGCTGCCAGAGACGCACAGATACCAGCTATGGGTGAGGCACAGGTGCTGCTGGCGACGGCATGCCTACAGAGGCAGAAGAAAGAGAGATGGTGCGGACCCTATTCACTACTCAGCTCAGGATCGCTCAGGCTCTACACAGGTTACAAGATACCTTGGAGCGTTTGGAGATGGGTGGACACAGAGGTAGGCAAAGTAGATCAGTTTCAGTGGCTGGTAATTAGCGCAACCATCAGTCTCATTCTTCAGTTGGGAGCTCCCTTCATTCCAGTAGGAGGCATCACCATCGTACACCTACTACGAATAGGCCATTGCTTCCCCAATTCATACCAGGTGAACGGCCAGCTCAGGTGGAAACACCAGAAGTGGGGTTTCAGGAGTCAGTTTTGACAGCCACAGCTGAGTGGAGAGCTCTACCTCCTGAGGTTAGGGACGTCTTCCCTCTTCCCCAGTATTGTGCACAGCGTAGAGATACAACCAGGTTCAGGGGAGATCGTGGTAATAGACTACCACAACAGCAGCAAAATTATGACCTCAATAGAGCTACTGGGAAGATTACATTGGCCCCATATAATGGCTCAGGAGACAATAGTGCACGAGCTTGGATCCACAAGCTGGACATATACCTTTCATTGAGGCCCATGCCTGAGCGTGAGGCTATTCAGTTTGTTGTGTTGCATTTAGAGGGGATTGCCTATGATTGGTGGCACCATGGATTGGTCACCCAGGATCACGCCTTAGTTCACTCCTATGCTGAGTTCACCGAGCGACTCATTGCATGATTTGACCGTAAGGATACAAAACTTTATTACAAGGAGTTGGCTCACCTTAAACAAACTGGTCATGCAGAACCCTATATTAATGAGTTCCAGCATATTGCAATTATGGTACCGGATATGCCCCAGAAACGTAGTGTGATGTTCATTGAGGGTTTGCAGGATAGACTAAAAGGATTGGTACGTGCTTTCCAACCAGCTACTCTTAAGGAGGCTATTGATGTGACATTGAGATTGGATACTGTTCCCACTTCTTATCAGGCAGATAAGAAACCATTTAGAGATTCACGGCCTGCACAGAAGGCCAATACGACACAGAACAAAGGAGGGACCTCATCTAAAACTCTTTGGATGAATCAGGAGACGAGGAATGAATTGAGGAGGAAAAAGTTGTGTTTTTCCTGCAAAGAACCATGGGAACCAGGACACCGTTGCATGGGTAAAGGAAAGGTTCATTTGATTGAGGTGACTTCTGAGTTAGGAGATGAGGAGGTTCCTGATACTGATATTGAGGATAATACAGAGGATGTTGAGCATTTTCCGACACAGTTGGAGTTAGACACCGCTGAGCCTGTGGCATCAGCTAAAGTAGCTATGGCTACCCTCTCCAGTTATCCTAAGTTTCATGCCTTCTAGTTGAAAGGTACACTTAAGGGTAAGCGGATCACCAGTTTGATAGACACGGGTGCTACGCATAACTTTATTGATCAAAAATTAGTTGAGAGGTGTGGCTTACAGTACGAGGAGTTTGGTGGTTTTGGAGTGAAGGTGGTTGATGGTGCCATTTTGGGTTGTACCAAGCGGATTCCACAACTTAGTATTCAGATGGGAGATTATACTTTGATTGATGACTTCTATGTGCTTCCCATAGAAGATTATGATGTGGTTTTGGGCATGCAGTGGTTACAGGGTATTGGGCGTTACATTATTGATCACCACCGTATGCAGTTAGAGTTTCTTTTTGGCGGGCAGAAGGTGATTTTGAGGGCAGCGTCAGATGATGGACCCAGGGAGGTGACTTCTCGCAGGATGGAGACCATCCTTAGGCATAATGATGTGCTTTGGGCTACACACTGTTTGGTTAAATCCAAAACACCCATATCTCAGGATGGCCGTGTATTTCATGTGGACATTCAGTCAGTACTGGATCGTTACAGTAGAGTGTTTGGTGATATACCTCCTGGAGTGCCACCAGATAGAGGGTTTGAGCATGGTATAGAGTTGGAGGATGGAGCGAAACCAGTGATTACTACCCCATACCGTCATCCTAGAGCCTATAAGGATGAAATTGAGAAGACATGGGTTTCATTCGACCTAGTTCCAGCCCCTTTGTTTCTTCTATAATGCTTGTTAAGAAGAAGGATGGGACTCTACGGATGTGTGAGATTATGGAGGGATTGATAGTGGATAACAGATACAGTGTGGTAGATGATATTATCTACTATAAAGACAGAATTTACCTTGTTCCGAGTTCTCAGTTGAAGGAACAAATTTTGCATGCTCTCCATGATATTCCTACAACCGGACACCCAGGATATGGTAAGACTTACAGGGCGGTACGTGAGAGATTCTCTTGGAAGGGTCTCAAAGATGATGTTTTACACCATGTCCGTGAGTGTATGACTTGTCAGCAGAACAAGTCAGAGCATACCTACCCAACGGGATTATTGCAGCCCTTGCCTATACCGGAACAGAAGTGGACAGGGATCTCCATGGATTTCATTACAGGTCTTCCTCGGGTTCAGGGGAAAGATTGCATCTATGTTGTTGTGGATAGGCTAACAAAGTATGCCCACTTCTTTCCCATTGCATTAGATTTTACAGCATCGCAGGTGGCTGAGTTGTTCTTCAGGGAGGTGTTTAGACTTCATGGTCTTCCCAAGACCATTGTGAGTGATAGGGACAGCAGATTCATGAGTTCCTTCTGGCAGGAACTTTTTACACTAGCTGGTACTTTGTTAACACCTAGTACTAATTACCACCCTCAAACAAATGGGCAGACAGAAATAGTTAACAAATGGGTTGAGGGATATTTGCGTAACTATGTGTCAGGGCAGCAAAAAGCATGGGTGCGTTGGCTGCATTTGGGCGAGTATTGTTATAATACTACGCATCATATGTCCATTGGCATGACGCCTTTCAAAGCTCTCTATGGATATGAGGCATTATCTTTCACTGATTTGGCATTTGGTGACAATAGAGTTCCATTGGCTCAAGATTGGTTACAAGAGAACCAGGATGTCATGAGATCTCTTAGGGAGAATTTGCAGCAGGCCCAAAATCAGCAAAAGATGTACGCTGACAGGCACAGGATTGAGAGGGCATTTGAGGTGGATGATATGGTCTTTCTTCATTTACAACCATATCGGCAGAGCACCCTAAAAAGGGGGGGAGCTGAGAAGCTCAAACCACGTTTTTATGGTCCATACAGGATACTCAAGCGAGTGGGAGAGGTTGCATATGAGGTTGAGTTACCAAATGGCAGCAAAGTTCATAATGTATTTCATGTATCTTGCCTGAAAAAGGCCCTTGGACAGCATATTATAGTTTCACCCGAATTACCTCCTATGGATGAGGAAGGTAAATTGATTTTGGTCCCTGATGAGATTCTTGAGGTGAGGGAACGGCGGCTGAGAAGCCGAGTGATTCAAGAGCATTTGGTTTGATGGAGAGATCTTCCCATAGAGGATGCCACCTAGGAGGGTGAGAGAATTTTACAACATCCTGCATTACAATTGCTTGTGGGCAAGCATCTCCGAGAGGGCAGCACTGTCATGTCCCCACTCTAGCTCAGTCTAACAGAGACATGTGAGTCAGCTTATTATGGGGTCTTGTAGGCTGACAGGGTTGGATAGAGACCCAGTATGGTTATTCAGTGTTGGGGACTTGGTTTTTTGGTGGGTATTGATCAGTTGGGTGACATTCCTTGTTTTTAGGAGGCAGTTCCTACATTTATGGGGTTCATTCCTACTTTTTAGGAGGTATGATCATGCCCAGGGCTGGGTTTCCATGAGATGACCCTTTGGGTTCAGTTTCAGAGGGATAGGGCTTGTTTCCTAAATTTTAAGAGCATCCCTAGATTTTAGGGATGAGACTGCCAGTGGATCCTTGATTTCCGACTTCAATCACAGACAGGTGACAGGATGATTTTATGGTTTGTGATGTCAGTTTGGCAGTTTATGGCTATTTGGGTTATATTTTTAATATTTCCTAAGTTAGCGTTTAATATTTAAATAAGGCTAAGTTAATAGCCATTTTGGAGTAATAAGGGAATTTTGGCCTCATCTGGATGCGTATCCCATGTTATGATAGCTCGTTGGAAAGGTCTTGAAATTCTCTAAATCTTCCTCTTTGGTCTCACGGCAATTCGGTGAGCAAATTTATTACTATGGTGGAAAAGGTCATTTTATAGTGACATGGTCACTTTAAAATAAGATTTAATTCATTTTTATAGCCAACGCCAATTGGGGGTCACTTTAGAGTTCGAATTGCTTTGCAAGGGGTTATAAGGAGATGGGCGCCATTTCTCATGATTATGCATATTTTTCAAACACTTCTTTTCAGATTTGCTCTGCTTGAGCGATTTGCATTCTGGGACGCAAACCCCAGGGTAATTGCTGGCTGGGACGTAACCCTCAGCAGCATTGGGTATTGGTTTGTCAGTAGTTTCAACAGTATTCAGGAGGAAGGTAGACGCCACTTCAGCTTGGGCCTACAGTTTGTTTTGTTGGGCATGTTCTTTGGCGTATGGGAGGTGAATTCTAGCAACCGTACGCTGCCATTTCTTGCAGCCATACTTTGTCATTTGCAGTACTTGGATACATAGAAAAATCGGTTACTCAGCAGCAGAATCTTGCATCTTATCAGCCGTTTTCATCAGCCAGTTGTGGCGTCATTGTTAGAGGAAATGTACTGGATCTTTTATTTGGCTCTTTAATTCAGAGATCTGCCTGGTACGATTTGTATCAACTCTGACTTTACTGCATATTGTTATTTATTTTCAGACTATTTTCTTGCCATTTGTTACTTCTCATTTCTATGTGGAATAATCATCAAAAACACAAAAACAAACAAACTCTTCTGCATTTCCATCTAGTTCTACAAGAAAACATTAATAAACAAGAAAAAACAAAAATAAAATAAATCTACAGCAGATTTGCAGCAGAGATCCATCAAGGATCTTTCATGAGATGTCACAATTGTACCTAGAATTTGTTAGAGTAAATAATTAATTATTAATTATTTATTCCATTGCTTAAGCTTACTTAGGTCATGCATTTATTTAATATTTTATATTTAATGCATGTTGTGGTTAGTTGGTGACAACACGGGAGTTTGTTCCCTTCTAGTTGTCACACTTATCTTCTACCACCTTCTAGCTTGTTCTACAAGCTTCCATGAGCTCTTTATATTCGAGCTCTCCTCTTTGTATTTTCACATTGAACATCATAACAACATCATTTATTATTGTAAATACATTTCTCATTGTGTTTGCATTCATGGTGTCTCTCATGTCCGTTTAGGGTTTTTGCCCGTGCTCCATGCTCTTCCCTTCTATGGCTTCTCTTTGACAGGTTTCGCATGCAGGTGATCTTGGCGTCTTCGGAGTTGGCTTTCCTCAACTCCAACATGGTATCAGAGCCTTCCTGCTGCAGCTTCGTTGAAGAAATTTTGAAGCCGTGATTTGAAGTCACAAACCCTAGTTTGTTTGTGCATTTTTTCTTCAAATCAGGGGATCAGCGAATTTTCGGAGCACTTTGGGACCGAACGGACATCACCATTGGATCCGGAAGGCCGTTTGCAGTCAGGATTCATATAAAACTTGTCGTTTTTGGAGACAGGGCAATTTTGGCGATTTTTTGAGGCCTCTAGGAGTCTGCCGTACGGTCGTACGGACGCAGCGACGGATTTTTTAAAATATATATATATTTCCGGCAGCGCCGCCGCCGGGCCACCTGCGCGCAGCCCGCAGCGGCCGCAGCAGGCAGCGCCGCCCGCGCTCCGCCGCGGCCCGGCCTCCTCCCGGCCGCCGCCCGTCCGCCGCCCTCCGCCAGCGGCTCCTCCTTGTCGCCGCCCTGCGGCCACCTCCTCCCGGCTCCACCGCCCCTGCGGCCAGCTCCGCCCGCCAGCTGTGCAGCCGAGTCAGCGACTGTTCCGCCGTTTTCTGCACAGTCAGCGACACGTGGCGTCTTCTGCCGCGTTCTGTGACTGACACGTGGCAGGCGTGCCACGTGGCACATTGCCACGTGGCCCCTGCCACGTCATCGTCCGTACTGCCACGTGGCACTCTTTTTTGCGGCGACGGCCTCCAAGCCATCAAATTTAATCTCATGACTTGCTGACGTCAGTGCTGCATCAGCCCTTGCATGCACCTCTCCCGATTGCTTTTGGACCTACCTTTGGTTTTTTGGCCATAACTCTTGCATACGGAGGTATTTTTTTGATCCGAAAGAAGCGCCAGAAAGCTGGTTCCGAGACGGAGATTTTGGTGCAGGTATTTTTTGGTTTTGATGCTTTTTTATTGCCTGTTTTTTCTGTTGAAGTCCGAAGTCCTGTTTTTGACTCCGGCATGCATATCTTTTGCGTCCCATGCCTGTTTTTGAAAAACTTTATATTTCTGGAAAGCTGGTTCTGTGTACTTTTCAGAACTGTCGTCTTTTTTCTTCTTTTTTGGCCTCTACTCTTTCTATCATAGTTTTGGCATTTTTGCTCTATGGTGGATATTTTGAGTGTTTTAGGCCCGAGGATCGTTTTCCTGGCATGGTTTGCTTTCTTTTCGGCTGTACTTTCTTTTGTTGCAGCTCCTTTTTAGTTCTGATCATTGTAGCTATCCTTTTGAAGCACTTTTCTATTTCGCACTGAGATAAACTGTCACTTTTGTATTTCGGAAGTCATGAACGTTGTTTTGAGTCAGCTGTGCATGCACTATTTCATAAAGCACCATGGGGGGGATTATTTGTTTGTTGTTTTAGGCATTCTCCCTTTGTCAAGTGAGTGTCTCTTCCACGACATTAGCCCATGCAGAGTCAGTTAGACCATGTCTTTATCGGTGTCTGTACCTCTTTTCCTCTTTCCTCGTTCTTGGTTCGTTTGCAGAAGATTTTGGCTCACCTTCTCAGTTGCCTGTCATCACACCCCGTCTGCATTAAGGGGGGATTATGCTGTGTTCTAATGCATCCATGGTTCGATGGTTCGATAGTGTGAACTATGTATTCAGTGGTTGATCCTATATACAAGGCGATTGCAGTGGCTGGCTACCTATGCATTTCGGTGAGATGGATCATCTACCATATAGACATGCTCAGTTCGTGCCTTCTTCTTCCATGGAGGTTCTTCACATCAGCAGTTTGACAGATTTGCGGCTCTTCATGCTTCAGTGATGCTGCTTCTTCATGATCATTCTTTGTTCCTGTTTTAGGGGACAATTTCCCTAGTTGGAGACTTCTTCAGCTCTTCACTAGGTTCTTACCTCTTTTTGGGGGAGGGTTTTTCCCATGTGGTTTTCTCTCTTTCCCCGTTTACAGAGGTTTCTTGCATTGTACTTGGGTACCTAAAATGGCCTCGTTGCCGGGACCCATTTTGCATTTCATCTTAGTTTTGTGAGCTTAAGGCATTTCCCTAAGTTGCACTTAAGGGTGGGTGTTAGAGTAAATAATTAATTATTAATTATTTATTCCATTGCTTAAGCTTACTTAGGTCATGCATTTATTTAATATTTTATATTTAATGCATGTTGTGGTTAGTTGGTGACAACACGGGAGTTTGTTCCCTTCTAGTTGTCACACTTATCTTCTACCACCTTCTAGCTTGTTCTACAAGCTTCCATGAGCTCTTTATATTCGAGCTCTCCTCTTTGTATTTTCACATTGAACATCATAACAACATTATTTATTATTGTAAATACATTTCTCATTGTGTTTGCATTCATGGTGTCTCTCATGTCCGTTTAGGGTTTTTGCCCGTGCTCCATGCTCTTCCCTTCTATGGCTTCTCTTTGACAGGTTTCGCATGCAGGTGATCTTGGCGTCTTCGGAGTTGGCTTTCCTCAACTCCAACAGAATTTGCATGGAAGACATGGGGGCATCACAAATACTATTGAATAGGAAAATAAAACTGCCCTCATAGCAATACATGAGATAACATCAACACTACATACCATTACGTATTATCAATTACTGCATAAATCCTGCGATAGTAAACTATACTAATGTGCCGAGTCTGGTCTTGAAGACTGCAGTATAGCAGAGATAGCCAATACAGAGTAAGGCGATTTATTCATATCTGCAGTTCATATTGGCAAATCTCAAAGAGACTTATCATAGTCAACGAAGCTAGTACTGATCCACCTTTGGCAAGATTTAACACATGTGCATCTTTCCATTTATCAGAATTGGAACCTTAAGAAGATCAATATAGAATAAAAATAGCCAAGAATCAATACCATCAATAATGTTAATGGGACTGGTCATCAAAATATCCACATTGAGCATTCTAATGGAGTCGTACTTGTTAAGTCATAGATGTACAATTGCTATATAAAAGTGACATCACAAGAACTAATAAATGAAGTCATGCATTTCAGGGACAAACATACATGCATTCATGACAACCACTACTCAAGAAAACCTTTGAATTAGAATTGGTTCTTTCATATACAAATAGATGAAGATCACAATATATATAGATAGAAAGATGAATAATTCTATGATGGGGTAGTAAGAGAAGCATTCAGATATGCAGGAACGTGGAGCAAGATAATAATAATAAGGATTTATAGAAAAATATCTAATTTTACTGAGACATAGTAGTTTCAAGAAGATAAAGATACCAATATTCATTCCATACAAATAAATACCTTGAGAATTGAATCCTAAATCTTATGAGACTTGGTAGGGACAATGCTATGGTATTAGAGCATGATCTTGCAATCCTGTAGGATGAATCTTAAATAATGATCAGCATATAAGAACAAAAATTATCATCAGAGAAGAGAATGGAAAAAAGATATACACTCAACATTTGATATAATTATAAACAGATCACATACAACATCAGATCTTTGAGAAAGGAATCTCTAACGAATATGAGGAAATTTCCAACTTATATAATCATCCACCACAACCAAGACATCTTCCACCAATAGCTTAAGAATATCCTTAGCAAGTAAAACAACATTTGCATCAGTATTAACATTTCAGTTCGGCAGACCCAACAACATTTACATAATTGGAAGTTTTGATCGATCCAATACAAAAAGGGTAGATCATATTCATTTGAGGAATTTGTTGCATTGACATATGCTGGTATAACATAAGGTGATGTAGAGAAACCTTCTATTCAAAGTAATGGTTTGATAATAAAGGAATTTACTTTAAGAGACATTACAAATAGGGAAGACAACATATTATATGAGATTGTCATCCAGAAATCATTTACTATCAGTGGTGCCTATAATCCATCAATACATCAACGGGAGTTATATATAACTCTCCCATCATAAGGGGATTAAGTCAAACATATCAATCTTCTAGACCCAAGAACTCATTACTATTGGAGTTACAAGAACACTTCCCTAAAATAGAAGATGTGGAAGAAGAGGAAAAATAAAGAACACAATTCATTCAGCATCAATCGGCATCTAACACATAGTATTCATCTCAGAACAAAGAAGACATAACATGTTCCTGTTGGCATATACAAAAGAAAGAACATCAGTAGCAATGAGTAGTCAGGCAAAGGATTCAAGTAAGAGGAATCAATAATTCAACAATGTTTAGATGGAATTGAAAAGGACATAACAAGAATACCAGTCAAAAATATATAAGACCAATCACTAATTTTGTGATTTCTTACAATTAATGATAAATTCTTTTAGAATATTGAATCTGTTGAGATCAAGAGAAAGAATAAATAGAATACTCCAATTAGCCACTAATAAGAGGAAAATAATGCATAAGGAATTAAGGCAAAGAGATAATCTCTCTAAAGGACTTCGAAAGATATTCTATAAATGAATATTCTTAAGGAAGTAAGGCAGGGAATCAAGTATTCTCTGAAGGAACCAGTATATATCATTAAGGAAAAACATATGCATATATAAGGATGGATACACCCATAGTGGGTATCCATAAGGCCTAGGATGAGGAACAACTCCCTCCTAGGAAGGATGGATATATCAAGATTGATTATCCATAAGGTCTTAAAGGGAAGTATCATGAGAAGATATAATGTCCCCACTTTAGCAGTTGACCAAGTGTGTGTTTGTTAGCCTAGTTCTAAATGGTCCCGAGGGCTAACGAAGGGTTTAAAAGGGATCCTAGGGTGTTTTGGCCTAGTCATCTCTAATTTGGGCCAAAATGGAGTTGATTTGCTCAGTCTCAGGCATACTTACTATTTTTAGTAAGTCAAAGGACACAGGGGAGGCTAGTTTTGGTGATTGGATTTGATACTCCTTGGCGAGAGCTTTCCGACGAGCTATCACTCGTGTTGTTCGGAGTCCGATAGCTTATACATTTTAATGCTTGAAGTATCATTAAAGTAACATTTAATTTAGTTGTAAAATATTAAAGTGTTACTTTAATATTAAATTTTATGGGGATGTGTGCAAATCAAAGGGGCGCCTAAGGGAGATGTAAGTGAATATTTTAGTACGTGTTATATTGCACATCTTTTATCCCACATTGCTCGTGAAAGTTGAGTCAACCCTTGGAGAAAGAATAAAGGGAGCATTGGTGGCTTCATTCGGCAAGGTTGAATATGAGGAGAAATCGATGTGTGAGTTGCAGATCCGTTCTTGGCATTAGAGGACGTCTATCCTCTCTTGTGACATTCTAGATGTCATTCCCTTGGGGTTTGGCCTTTGGAATTCATTGCTATCAGCTTCATTAATAGGCAGATTGGGCGCATTTCCAACTATAGGCAGATTGGGTGTTTGCTCATATCCTCCCCACTTCTTGTCCAATGCTTATGCCATTATGAAGGGATGATTTTTATGAAGATCTTGGACTAATTAAAGACAAATTATACTATAGCAGCACTATAGCACGACACTATTCACATTACTGTAGTGTGACACTATTCATGCCACTGTAGCGTGACACTATTCACGTCACTATAGCACGACACTATTCGTGTTACTGTAGCAGCAATATGGGAAGTCATTACTGGAACATTATGTTATAATGCTGGAGTAATTAGTGAGTTGAAAAGTCTATTGTGTTTGATTTAATTAGTTTTGAAGATAATATTATTTCAGCAGTAGTTCAATCTTCAGTTTTGCATATTATAAATTCCTTCTTGTTCAAGTTATGTGATTTCAAATCTATGCGAAGACATAAAACAAACATTTTATTTCCAGAGCCGTAAAGGGGTTTTAACATTAAACGGAGATATAAAGAGTTGAATGCAAATTATTTGACTAAATTCCTATCAGTAGTTGATTTAGTTTTTGGGCATTTCTAGGGTGTCCATTATAGAAGATGATGTTGTTTACCGCATAAGTTAATTAAGGAACGCACACGGACAAAGAATACGAACATGAACAGCAACCAGCAGAACTCTTATTATTATTCGCATATGCCCACAGTACATTATACTTGTGTCATAAGATCTATCCTGATTACAATGCTTCCCGAAGGGGTTACAAATACTTTCCGAAGAACTTTCTCGAAGGAGTCCGTCGGCCAGATACATTATGCCCGCTACAAACTATTTACCTGTCGGCTACATAACAAGACTTTTTCCGAAGAGACCCGTCGGCCGATGCAGAATTTCTTTTCCGAAGGGACCCATCGGTCGATACACAATTTCTACTGACGACATCATCCCCCCCCCCCCCCCCAAAAAAGAAAAGTCGTCTCCTGACGACTACAGAACAAAACTCAAACAACTAATACAACAATATTACTTTCACATTCATCCCGTTGCATCTATAGCCTTTGCTAACACAATACTGACTCTTCAAGCTGACCTTGATAGCCACCTGTGCTACTTTCTCTGCTTCCAACTCCTCGATACCATGAGCCAAGTGTCACTGCATTGCCTCCAATTGGATGATCAGCTCCTCCCGAGCTCTCTACGCATCCACCAAGACAGCCTCACGGCCAACACCTACTCTCAGTGCCTCTGGTACACAGACACTCCATGCCTGCAACAGCTCCAAGTCTTCTCGACTGGTCAAACTCCCACAACCGATATCCACAACGACTGGGGGTGGCGGGGTCCTAGGGCAGCACCCCGGGCGCCAAAACCAAATTAGCACTCTGAAACCCACACAAAACTGCACGGAACACACCATTTCTGTCATTTTCTGCCGATTCTACACTCTTTCTGGCAATCGCTGATGCTTCCCCTTCCCTATGGCATCATCTGATACTCATTCTGAGCACTCTCGATTTGTCGACGTTTTTTTTTTTTTTTAGAAAACCTCCTGTCACCCTTCTGTGATGAAATCCATATGGCTTCAATCTTGACACTGTCTGCTGATTGCATATGGATGCCTCCTTCCTGCACACGGGTTTTGATGAAACAAATCTGAAGGCGTCTTCACTATTTCAATCTTCTGGAAAAGCCGTACTGCAATATCCTCCCAAGTCTTGAAAATCCGTACGATGAAAATTAACAAATTTTGGCTCCAAATTCCGTACGCTAACCTTCTGAGGCTATCAAAATCCGTACCAACTTCCGTATGTTAACCTTCTGAGGCTATCAAAATCCATACGGTGGTTTCAGTGCAACTTTTAAAATCTGTACAGTACAAGGAAAAACCGTACCACAGCAAAACCGTACACGAACTTTGAAGATGGAAACCGTACATTGTCTTTAAAAACCGTACTTAGCAATGAAAACCGTACGGTGGCAATGAAATCCGTACCTTAGCAATGAAAACCGTACGGTTGCAATGAAACCCGTACCTTGTCTTAAAACCGTACCACAAATATGGAATCCGTACATTCTTAAAAAATTGTAATACAACATGAAATCCGTACATTCTTAAAAGACCGTACTACAACATGAAATCCGTACATTCTTAAAAAAACCGTACTGTAATTTGAATTGTCTGGAAACCCGTACGCTCTCCTTCAGATATGAAAAAACCGTACTCACTTCCTTTTCCCTTCAGACGAAAAACTCGTACAGTGCTGTCTCTTGCAAATATGGAACCGTACGGCACCATACGGTACTTTCCAGAATCCGTACGGTACTTCCCGGAAACCGTACAATGCTTTCCAGAAACCATACGGTGCTTTACTTCTCTTTTTTTTTTTTTATGACAAAATAGCAAAGTTAGTTTACCCTTCGACCAACGGTCTGCAATGACGAAGGGGTCTCCCGAAGGCCACTTTCTGACGCAAAAGTCTTCCGCTCGTGATATATCTTCAACTTCAACCCATTCACCACCTGAGGCACTTTGTGTCTATCAAAGTCCATAATTTGATTGCTCCCTTGTCCCCTACTTCCCGAATCTGATACGGCCCGACCCACTTAACCTTGCACTTGCCTGGGTTGATCTCATTCCGATCATCGTACTTCAACACCCACTGTCCGAGTTGAAACCTGCTACGCCTGTTCTGTGTCATCTCCATACCGCCCAGTTTGTTCCCGAAGCTCCGTAGCATGGACTCCATCAATTGCCCCTTCTGGCCGCCAATAACACGTCCACTCCGTACTGTTGCAACTTTTATTAGACCCTTCCGCTTCATTTCCTGTGCAGACCGTATCGTGTGCCTTCCTTGCTGCCAGTATCTTTCTGCTATATTTGTGGTTCGACGTAATACTTTCTTCCTGCGCAGTCGTACAGTAGAATCTTTCCTTCTGTTGGGTTCGTACTGTATGTTCTGTCCTTCAGCTTCAGTCATGCCCGCGTTTCCTTCTTCGGCTTCTCTATGTTGCTTCGAACATTCATTTCCTCCTTCGGCTTCTCCATGTTCCTTCAGACATTCATTTCCTTCGTCGGCTTCTCTGTGTTCCTTCAAAAATTCATTTCCTCCTTTGGCTTCTCTGTGTTCCTTCGGACATTCATTTCCTCTTTCGGCTTCTCTGTGTTCCTTCGGAAATTCATTTCCTCCTTCGGCTTCTCTGTGTTCCTTCGAACATTCATATCCTTCTTCTTTCTTACCTTCGTCGATCCTTAGCATATTACAACTCGGAAAGAGCTCGTAATCCTCTATCTGCTAGTGGTAAAGACCATTTACTGAATCCAAATCGTCATCTCCTTCCAATCATAGGACTCCCTCCTGATCGGGTTCCATACTCTGCCTCCTCTTATCGTCTTCTCCTTCAGAATCCGATGACAGAGCTTCTTCTCCAACCATCTGAGTGTGTAGATCGATGACATACTTGCGGCCTTTGCTTTCAAGTAATAAAGTATTTTTCTTCCAATCGTGCTTTGCCTTGGCTTGTATCAGCCACCCCCAGCCCAGAATGGCATCATATCCTCTCCACTTCAGTGGGATCACGACGAAATCCAACAAGAATGGCTGTGTTCCAATCATCACTGGTTGTGCTGTCAAGACTCCCAATGGCTTGATTCCATGTTGATCGGTCGTTAGCAGCTGGAATGTAGGCGGCCATAATGTCGGCTGTCCCAACTTTTTCCAAGTGTCTTCAAGCAACACATTGACACTGGACCCTCCGTCCACAATTGTTTCCGTCAATACAGTTCCGAGAATTCCCATTTCAACGATTGCCAGATAGTGTCCGGATGAAAGAGCTAACAGCATCGAATCTTCTGCACTTGCACCACTTTCCTTCTCCTTTTTGTCCGCTGCCCTTGCTCCACTTTCCTGCTTCCTTCCATGTTCTCCTGGTAGTTGAGCAGCGGGAACAATGTTTGTGAGTGCCGATCGGAGCTGAGGCATAGTGAGCAACAGATCACTTATCCTGACGGGTATCTCAGCTTGCAATATTTGCCGTACAATGTTCTGTTCTGCACAGTTTCGGACAGAAGTATTTGGTGGGTTCTTCAGGTGTGTCATTTCTGCCTGTGTTGCTTTCTAGATCTCTGCCCTTGCTTCCTCTAGTCTCTTCTTTTCTTCCGCTGGGTCAGGGTATAGCTTCGCCTGCTTCCGAGTGATTGTCAGGACTTCTTCCTCGTCTGTCCCTACAGTAATCAAGTTTACTCCAGACTTCGAGCACTTAGTATCATCATGATCGCTAGGTCCACACCATCGGCATAGCAACTTCGATGTGTTCGTCGTTGTGCACTCTCGAGCGAAGTGACCCCACGGATTGCATGCGCGGCATTGAACAATCAGTCGACCATTCGCATCATACTGAATTCGACTCCTTCCGCCTGTATTGTTGTTGCTGCTATTGTTGTTATTTTGACCGAGCCGGTTGTTTCTGTATTTGCCCGATGTGGCACCTTCCATACTGGTGTTCCCGTTCCCTCCTGACGGGGATGCCTCCTGTGACAAGAACACTTGCTGCAGTGTCCTTGTTTTTAAATTGAAAGGGCATTCCTTTACCGAGTGTCCCAGGATCTAGCAGATTTCACAAAATTGATCTTTCGAGCAGGATCCCTTCGTATGGCCTTCTTTCTTACACTCTGTGCACCATAGGTCATTGCCCTTAGTCTCTTTGTTCATGTTTTTGAATTCCTTCATCATCCGCATCATATCCTTCTGGAGGGCACGGACCTTCCTGTTGCTTCCCTCGTCATCGTCGCTGCTATCTTCTCCTAAAGGGTCATCGTCATCTGAATCCAATGAGCTGGTCTTCTTCTTCTTCTTTGTCTTCTGGTCACTTTCGAGGTTCATTGCCCGATTGTACGCTTCATTGTATGTTGATGGTGGCACGATCTTCATCTTTTTCCGCAACTTCAAGTGAAGGCCTTCAATGAACCATCTTTTTTGGAGTTCATCGGCTGGCTTATTCTCCATTTTATTGATTAAGTCCTTCAATCTCCTGGCGAAGACCCATACTGTTTTATTCTTCTTTTGCTTAGTATTGAATATTTCTGCTACAATTTCATTATCATCACGCAAAAGTTGAAATTCTGCAATGAACTCCTTAATGTTATCCCAACTATTTAATTTCTATGGATCAGCATCAGTAAACCAATCAATCACAACACCCCGTAGGGTAGCGAGAAATTGTCGGATCCATTCGTTTGTATCTGTTATGCCATTTGCCCTCCAGATCGTTTCACAGGTTTTACAATGTCAAATGGGATCAGCTGCTTCATCACCATCAAATTTAGGCAATTTTTCCTTCGGACCTGCCATTACCACTATATGTTGGGGGTTTTGTTGTGTACCTGCATTGTTTTGCACTCCGCACTGTTTTGAGCACCCGCGGTGTTCTGAGCTCCCGTGCTGTTTTGAACACCCGCGCTGTTCTGCACACCCGAGCTATTCTGGACACCCGCGATGTTCTGCACACCCGCGCTGTTGTTTGCTTCCGCACTGTTTGGTGAAGAAGAGGGTTCGTCAACCGAAGCTGTTCGTTCCGGAAGTATATCTCACACGCAGAGGTCACTCCACGCTCGTGCTCCGTCGGCACTCCGAGCCGTGCGAGTCGATCTCCTTCCGTTAAGATTCTCTTCCCGTGGCGTATGCAGGTTCAGAAACTCCTCCCTCACTTCTTCCACCAAATCAAGCCGTTGTCGAGTCTCCTTCAACTATCCTTCCGCGCTCTTGTTTCCGTCAGGAATCTTCTGAAATCTCCTTCGACGCTCTATCTGCTGAGCCAAAATTAAATTTTCCTGCACAACGCATATGTCATCTTTTTCCTTCAGCTTACTCTTATCTTTGTTCAACTGATTCGGCATTTAATCTATATCTGTCTGCCTGCGTACCAGGTCCATCGGGCAACGGAGCCAAATGTTTACCGCATAAGTTAATTAAGGAACGCACACGGACAAAGAATACGAACATGAACAGCAACTAGCAGAACTCTTATTATTATTCGCATATGCCCACAATACATTATACTTGTGTAATAAGATCTATCCTGATTACAATGCTTCCCAAAGGGGTTATAGATACTTTTCGAAGAACTTTCCCGAAGGAGTCCGTCGGCCAGATACATTATGCCCGCTACAAACTATTTACCCGTCGGCTACATAACAAGACTTTTTTTGAAGGGACCCGTCGGCCGATGCAGAATTTCTTTTCCAAAGGGACCCATCGGTCGATACACAATTTCTACCGACGACAGATGCTTAGTGGAGAGCTATTCTATTAATTAGAGCCCCAGGAAGCACTCCCTCAGAAGGTAAGCATCTAATCACAACCTCTCCTTAAGATGGGCTTAAAGTGGGAATTAAGATCCTATATTTTAATGACTTACAAGATTGAATAATATTCTTATCATGGTGGGAATACTAACATATGATACAGGTCTATTTGTCAAGAAGCTAGTCACCACTAGCTTCGACAATACAAAAATTATAATTACAAGAAGGAATCTACCAAGCTTTTAAAATGTTTATGCTCTATGTTTGCATCGTGTCTTCATGCATTATTGTGTATACTTCATGTCTACATTGTGTCTTCATACACTAATGTATATATATTTTGTACATGATTTGTGTTTTCATATATCTTAGTAAGTGCCAAGGGTTAGGGACATTCTCAATGAGTATCAAAAGTAAAGACATTCTTAAGGAGTATCGAGCATCATGAGTATTCTTAGCAAGTGTCAAGATTGAGGACATTCTGTCAGGATTGGATCAAGGGCATTCTCCATGAGTATTGAAGTTAAGAGGACATTTTAATGAACGTTTTAATTTTTAGAAGGAATCGACTCTACATCTCTAAAGACTTACTCATCTAGAAAGAAAGCAACACTTTACAAGAGGAGAATCACAAGTGCTAAAATACATCAAGATAAGTTCCTTCTTTAAAATCAATCTTAGTAATTTAAATTAAATCTTGCAATCTTTAAATTTATATTTATAACGATCTAATCCCAAAGTTGAGATTGTTGTTGCAGGACTATAGTGAGGTGCATCAACCAAATCACAAGGAGAAAATATTGAATTGCTTGAGACAAGCAATTTGAGGAAGGGTGGACTGTCATGTCCCCTATTTTGCCCCTTAGAATTTGATAATAAAGAACAAAATAAGGAATTGATTTAATAATAAATTATATTATAATTTATTATTAAATTAATTGTAGTGTTAACATAATAAAATAAGAGAACGTGATAAAAATAAATAATATATTAATAGAATATATAATTTTTAGATAAAATGTTATTATATTATAGTATATAATATTATATTATAATAAGAGCAATTATATAAAAATAGATAATTAAATAATTAGTCAAATGAATCAGCATCAACATGGTCAGAGAAACAAAGATAATATATTTAAAGATTTAGAACAAAGAGACAATTGCATTAAGTATAATTAAGGAAGCAAATCGAAGGGTCACAATTTATTACCAACTAAAGAGACACGCCTATTCCATAGGAATATAAATAGATAGGAAATTCTTCCTTTAAAGGGGAAGGGGGATGGAAGGCAGATACAGACAAAGACTTTAGAAGCATCAAATACACCACTCGAACAAAGGAAATAATGCCAACGAATCAGACAAGGAAAGGAGCTACGAAACAACAAAGGTGCACACCAGTTGACCATTTGCAGATTACAGAGACGGAGTTAATAAGAACATTGACCAGGTTGACGTGAAGAGTAGAAAAAGAAAAGAGATTAAGAGACAATGCAATCATTGAATTAGAGTGGAGAACAATAACCATATGAAACCATTGAAGAGTTTTCACATACACCATGAGAGACGATTGGCAGACGAAATAGGACATCTGCAAGTAATGATTATTGAGTGAAGGATGAAATACAGACATATATGCATATCCTATTATAGACTTCAGCATGAGGATGATTAGAAGCCCAAGTCATGACAATATCAGTCATGAGATGTCACAATTGTACCTAGCATTTGCACAGAAGACGTGGGGGCATCACAAACACTATTGAATAGAAAAATAAAACTGCCCTCATAGCAATACATGAAGAGATAACAGCAACACTACATACCATTACTTATTATCAATCACTGCATAAATCCTGCAATAGTAAACTATACTAATGTGCCGAGTCTGGTCTTGAAGACTGCAGTATAGCAGAGATAGCCAATACAGAGTAAGGCGATTTATTCATATCTGCAGTTCATATTTGCAAATCTCAAAGAGACTTATTGTAGTCAACAAAGCTAGTACTGATCCACCTTTGTAAAGATTTAACACATGTGCATCTTTCCATTAATCAGAATTGGAAACTTAAGAAGATCAATACAGAATAAAAATAGCCAAATACCAATACCATCCATAACGTTAATGCGACTGGTCATCAAAATATCCACATTGAGCATTCTAATGGAGTCATACTTGTTAAGTCATAGATGTACAATTGTTATATAAAAGTGACATCACAAGAACTAGTAAATGAAGAGTCATGCATTTCAGGGACAAACATACATGTATTCATGACGACCACTACTCGAGAAAACCTTTGAATTAGAATTGGTTCTTTCATATACAAATAGATGAAGATCACAATATATATAGATAGAAAGATGAATAATTCTATGATGGGGTAGTAAGAGAAGCATTCAGATATGCAGGAACATGGAGCAAGATAATAATAATAAGGATTTATAGAAAAATATCTAATTTTACTGAGACTTAGAAGTTTCAAGAAGATAAAGATACCAATATTGATTCCATACAAATAAATACCTTGAAAATTGAATCCTAAATCTTATAAGACTTGGCAGGGAAAGTACATCATGTATTAAATAAATTTAAAATATTAACGGTAAAACTTTATTCATGCAACTACATTAAATAAAGAAATCTTCTAGTCTAAATATTTCCTCTCAAGAACGTATAGCAAAACAAAAAATAACTGAAAACTATTGAGACTGAAAAAGGCAAAGTGATTAAAAAGTCTCACGTTTTGATTTTCCATGACATGGGAGGGTTCCTTGGAGACAGCCTATTGCATTGCTAATGCAGTTAACAAACTTCTGTCAGATTTTTATTTTAAAAAAATTCTTATGCATATCCAAATAATTTTTGCCAATAATATGCAAAATTGAACTTTAGCTATGCATCAGCAGTATCCTTCTTTTATGATTTTAAATTAACAATCAAGTGCACTATAAGGTTATAAACAAAGTAATCAATGGATGAACTAGAAGATTACTTGTGATCTTCAATGCTTAAAGAATTTCCAATCAGATTCCTGCACATTCACAAGAAACTAATCTAAATGGTTGGTTGGAAAGGGAAGTTGCAGTTTCGATTTAAAAAGTGAAGAAACCTGAATTGGTGTTTGCAAATTACGGAAGATATGTTAGTATAGACATATGAGAGAAACTAAAATATAAAATAGAGTTTAGAATGAACTCTATGATATGAAGAAAACTCTAATAGGAGATAAGGATTTATGGCTGAATTAAAATTTACGATTTTGACTACAAAAAAAACTGAACCAAGAATTTTGGCAACAGGTTCAAACTTACACATTTGTGAAATCTGAAATGAGATTCCCTGAAAATTTATTATATGACAAGTCTCTGCAATACCATTATCAAGCATAAAAAGTTATTCTGTTAAGATATCTAATCAAAATATTATTCATGTACTTTCTAATATAAAGATTTAGCTTATATGTGCCTGCATTGTGACTTTAATATATAGTCTGTAAGGTATTATTTCATGAAAGCACACTACATGTTGCTATCTTATGTGTGAGCACCATTGATCTGATGTCATAAAGCTTGTAATTAATTTTTCAAACTTTGGCTATTCTTGTAACTAATTTCAGACAATTTTCACAAAGCCTGGAAATTTTTAATATACTAACATTTATACAAAGTTGCATACACCAAGCCTAAGATAGAAAACGAACTCAAGTAAAATTGAATGTAGAACATCTCACATTGTTGCCGTAGATGTAGTCAGCCAAGTAGGAAGAGTCCCTGACAATTTATTGTTCCCAAGATACCTGTAATGCAAGCATCTTATCCCTTGTTTAGCTTTCTGCTCTATATGAATTTGATAAATTTAGCTCCTCATATAGTATTAAATAAAAGACAGGTTGTCAACTATTCTAATCCAAAAGATAAATGGTGTTTTTTCTTAACAATTAGAGCACTACTTACAAAAATTCAAATGGTATTGATTTGACAGACTGAATGCCTCCAGTTAATTTGTTGTAACTTAGATCCCTGATTCATGGACAATCAAACTAATTATATTTATTGAACCAAATAGCAATTCACTCTTACAATAAACAAATATTTCAAATCATGCCCACCCAATATGGTGGGAATGATGGCTGAGTTACAAATTGGGTGGGAGCTTTCGAAACATTCCTTGGAAGTGAAAAAATGAAAAAGAATTCATTTTTAATCAAAAGAGGAAGAAATTGATTTTTAAAGAAAAGGAGCATTGTTTATACTTATAGTAATTATTGCATTTCTAGTCCATAGTGCCACAAAACTTCTCATGAGTTTCCTATACTACAACTAAAACCTAGGATGTCAGTTCGGATTCAATTCCAAGGTAAGAAGGACCAATTCGCCAGTACGGCAAATTTTGAAAAGGGGTTTGCATTTGTTAGTTACAAAAACATGTAAAAATTATTTACATACACACACACACACACACACACACACATGGAGGCTAGAAGCATGAGTTAAGATTAGAATGTCACATATATCATAAAAGATTTAAACAACACCATAAACTTGTAATCATAGCATCATGAACAGTGATCATACCATCATAGCATCATATACTTCAAGTTCAACAATTAAGATTCAAAATATTAAAATTAAGACATAAAATCAAGTTCAAGTATCATTGTTTCAACTCCAAGTTTGTCATGTCCCCAATTTCTGCCCTTCCTTAGTGACAACATTTCTAGCAGGGTTGGTCTATTATCTGGTTCCCATAAGCCAGCAGAGCGTAGAGGGAACCAACCCAGGGGCTTTGAGTCATGCATGAGCTTCCCAAGTAGTTTGGAGTAGTAGACAACAGTTTCCTACAATTTAGGAGGGATTCCTAATTTGTAGGGATTGACTAGGAGTGGTCTAGGAGGCATTTGGAGACCTCGGCGAATGTTTTGGAGACTTAGAGTGCATCTCCTACTTTCTAGGAGGCATTCCTATTTTTTAGGAGGAACTCCCAGTTCAGTGACAGTTCTCTCAAAGATGCACACAGTAGGGGAGAGTCATTGGGACTCAATTTTGGTTGATTGGGGCTGTCTCCTACTTTTTAGGAGATCCCTAGATTTTAGGGATGGACTACCAGTTGACCCATCTTGTCCGGCATCAGTCACAAACAACTGACAAGGTCAGATTCATGTTTGATTGGTCATTTGGGCCTTTTGGGACCATTTGGAAAATATTTTAATATATTTTAATATTTCCTAAGTTGGTGATTAAATAAATTAAAATAAGGTTAATAATATAACCATTTTGGAGTAATAAGGGGATTTTGGCTTCAGTTGATCAGGTAAACCTATGTGTTATAGCTCGTTGGAAAGGTCTTGAATTATTATACATGATTTTTACTATCTGTAGACTTTTTGGTGCCTTCAGCTATGAAATTTTAATAAAGTAATGCTTTTCCTATAGCATGGACGACTTTAATTGGGAAAATGTTACTTTATTATATTTTATTTAAAGGGCAAAGTTCCCTTTAGGGTTCAATTTATAGTTGGAAGGGGATATAAAGAGATGGAGACCTAATTTCTTATTATCTTTTGCATATTGGAAAACTTGTTTTTGTGAATTGGCTCTGAGAGAGCAATTCTTCATCTGGGATGCAAACCCCAAATTCTGGATTGGCTAGGACATAGCCCTCAACAGTTATTGGCATTGGATTCTTCAGGCAATGTGTGTTGATATCAGGGATAGAGTATGTCATTCTTTATTGTGGATTCAGGTTGTAGATTTATGGTTTCAGCATTACAGATTGATTCTTTCAGCTGGGATGTGATCCTTGCAGTCTTAGGGCCGCCATTTGCAGCAAGTACACCCCACGTGGAATATAAGGAATGCTTGTATTCAACCTCAGATTCTCCTTTCATGTTTATTGTTCATTATTCATTACTATTGTGAAAACTATCAAAAAAACACAAAACAAAAACAAAACCTTCTGCAACTTCTGTCTATTCTCAAAGACCATCAAAGAAATCATAGGAAAATATAGCTTATTAATTTAAAAGCTACAGCAGATCAGCAAGGGCATCCATCAAGGATCTTTCAAAGTTCAACTAATAGATTAAAAATTTATTAATATTCTTCTTCTTCTTCTTCTTCATTGGCATTAGTTGACTCAACAATAGAGCTAAAGCCAATGGGATCAGCCACAACAATAATAGTATTGGCATCAAAATCTTAAAATTCATCAAGTGTGAGCCAAAAAGTGGAAGCATCCAAGTCCACAAGCTTTGTATTTATATCCCACCTCACCTCTTTGTCTCCCTTTTATTATATTCTTTACTCTTATGTGAGACGAGACACAAGTTTAAATGCACAAATACCAAGTTCTCCACTTTGTTGCATCGATATTATGCAACTGATGGTTTTGGGTAAAATCCAATTGCAAAATAGGATGACCAGCCACAGCGTGCGAGACAGACTCTCTCCTACCTTAAAGGGAAGGCTCCCCCTTCTCACCATTCCTTGGATCAACTCAAGGTAAGCAAGAAGTTGAGAGATTTTTAAAGGGGTGTTACCAATATTCTTTCCTCTTAGCTTTCAAGAAAGAATCCACTTCCCTACGGAGTGAGTAATTGGCAAGATGAAACCTCAAACTACACTTCTATCTAAAGTTGTAAACAGTGATACCGATAAACTAACACTAACTCAAAGGCTAGCTGAAAGCGTAATAGTTTGGCCTTAAATCCTGTTTTAACCTATTCTATAAGAATAACCTCTACCATTGGGCACAAAGACTTCAAGAGGTAGGGAATTCTAACTATTTTTTCGTGAATTTGAGATGGTAATACAAGCTATAGTCAAAGCTCCCAGTCTATGTATTGCCACAACCGCTCCCAGTCAAAGCTTTGGCTCCAATTGCATCTTAAATCACTATGATCTATTATTGAACACACAATAATAACATGAATCAAAGACAATAGACACAAATTACAATCAAAGCTTCTAATTTGCTCTATCACAATTGCTTCCAGTCAAAGCTTTGAACTCAGTTGCTTCTTTTATTCAATTTTCTCCCAAATTCGTACTACACAATCAAAGTTATGCTTGCACTAGTCTAGTAGAGCTTTCTTGCATGCAACAAAAGATGATTTTTACAATGAGGGGGCACTCCTTTATATAGGCACAGGAGTTGAGACAAAGATGGAGGAAAAAGTGGGAGCCACTCAACCAACTTTGACCCTGTCTAACTAATGAGAGAAATTATTGGGTTACATGCAACTCGCATTACATGTAATTACATCCTTTCATGCAATACATCATTTTCAATTACAAACATGAAAGAAGAAGAAGAGAAAAGATGAAAAAGAATTGAAACAATCCTAGGGATTACTCTAAAGGGCCTTGTATTTGGCGAT
Organism: Cupressus sempervirens; assembly: GCA_028749045.1. Classification (NCBI taxonomy): domain Eukaryota; kingdom Viridiplantae; phylum Streptophyta; class Pinopsida; order Cupressales; family Cupressaceae; genus Cupressus; species Cupressus sempervirens. The sequence goes on from CM053790.1 coordinate 850,865,906, forward strand.
GCAATCCCAGATGATAACAAGGTTGGGAGTTCCTGTATTTTGTGCCACTGCATTCACCTTGATAACCATGGTGTTGTGTCTTTTGATAACCTCTAACTCTCTTTGATGAATTGTCTATAGTCATTTGAAATCTTGATGTGATCAAGTTTTTTCTCGTTCAAGTTGTCATGAAGTCTCCTCTGTGGATTGGCACATTCTGGAGTCTCTAACACTTTAAAGACCTTCTCAACAGTGTCCGGATGTAAACTCAAAACAACTTTCCATCATGAACTACGGTTCTCAGACAACCATTGGACAAATGGAGACCAAATGAATTACTGCTTCTTTGATTCGAAGTACGCCATCTTTACTAGATATCTTCATTTTTTATAGAAATTCTAGCATGTCTTGACTTGCTGCAACATGAAAGTTTCAATGGGTTTGAATCCATGAAAGCTTTGAGAACAATGAAAAATCCATCAGGAGTGGATATTCAAAGTATGGATTAGATACTTACGGAACACATATGATGGCTGGAAATGAACCGGAAAGCATATGTATTTTGATGAAAAGGGCCAAAGTCAGACTTGGAAGGATAGATATGCTTTGAAACATGAAAGTGGACCACATGGGAATGCATGTGAATGAAGACTCTTGACTTTAAAAAATGACTTGGGCTTTCAAGATGTCATTGCATGGAAAGTGGATTACATGTAAATACAATATATAATGAGGGATGGAAAGTGAGATGAGATGTGGATGCGGATGGAGGATGAGCTTACATAAAGGATGAGATGCGAAGTGTGTCATGACATAGAAAGATGGAAATGGAACGCTATGATGCTCTCGCATGAAATGGAAGATGGAGTGAAGAGAAACATGACCAAGTTCCTAGGAAAGAACTTGCAACTTCTCCAAAAATGAAGAAAAACCGAAAAGAAAACACATAAAACACAAAAACAATCTTCAAAAGAAAAACGTATCTTTGGCAAATGACTCAAACATGTCAACAAGAAAAGCACCTCAATATGCAATTTCGAATTTGGAGTTTGGGAAAAAACCAAAAACATGAAAATGAACCATTTCATCATTTTTAGAGGAAAAATACACTTTCCATGGCAACAAATTCAACAAGTGTAAATCATCAAGCTAAAATGTGCATAAAATCAGCAAGATGAGCACAAATTTATTAGCAAAAAGGAAAATGTTCACTTACATGATGATTAAGTGCCAAAAATGGAGGGTAAACCTCCAATATTGAAAAATTCTCCAACAAACTTAGATCTTTTCAAACTTTGCAAAAGAAATCCAAAGTAGGTCGTAAATGAGGCATTTTTTATGGACAATGCCAAAAAAGTACCCTAAGAATGCTCCCAACTTCAATGTTTTTGGCAAATGCATACCCTTGGGACGTTTTTTGATAAAAACGTGTCTTAAATCTGCATGTTACAAGTTGTTTTTCACTTCCAAATGCAAAAACATGACCCTTGGTATATTGCAAATGGATCAAAATGCCAAAACACCTCTTTTCCTTGCAAAAACGTGATTTAAATCACTCTAAAATGGACTTTTTGGCACTGAAAATCATCATTAAAAATTATTTTTAGCATAAGCATGGAAATACCAAAGAATGCAAAAACGCCTCTTCTCCTTACATTTTCGAATCATTCCATGATCAAATCCAAGCATTAGAGTGAAAACAAGATCTTGAAGGGCACACACATGAAGTTTCTTCAAAAACGGGTTTTGGAGGACCAAATACATGTGTTTCAATGCAAAACACACCTTTTGGAGGTGTATGCGTAATTAAAAAACATGAAATGAAGCAAAACGCACCTTTTGGAGGCAATTACATGTTTTAAAAACATGTAATGAGCTCTTCCAAGGAAAAAATGCACCTTTTTGGTGCACACGCATGTTTTAAAAATGTGTTTTTTGACCAAAAATGGGTTTTAGAAGTGCAAATGCATGTCTTTGGTGCAAAAGCTCACCTTTTTGGTGTAAAGACATGTTTAAGTTACATACATATGCAACTGAAGACAAAAGCTCACATTTTTTGGTGCATATTCATATAACAAATGTAGCTCATTTTTTTGACGTCATTGCACATTTTAAGTGAGTTTACATGCAATTGCATCAAAAAGGTCCACTTCCAAGCGATTTTACAATTTTAAGTTAAAAATTTACATGCAATGGCATGAAAAAGGTCCACTTTCAAGTGAATTTTCCATGTAATGACATGAAAAAGGTCCACTTTATATGATTTTTCCATGCTTAAGTGATTTTAATAAGCACATGTCAATTTAATTTTAATAAAATATTACTTAAGTGAGACATTAATTATATTTACATATCATATTAATAATAGAACATGTAAATATCATTTAATAAGTAATATTTACTAAAGCATTTGATTTAAATGTCAAAAATTAAATTGAACTATATAGTTAATATAGTCACTTAAGTGAAAAATCAAAAAACAACTCAACTTAAAAACATAACATAAAGTGCACTATAGTTACTTCAAATGAAAATTTAATTGATAAAGCAACTTAAAAACATAACATAAAGTGAATTTAAGTTATATTTTTCGAAAAGTCAATGTCAAATTAAAAATATAACATGATATTTTTAATTCATGTTTTTGCATAAAAAATGTCCATTTTTTGGGCATTAAAATGACCATATCTTTTGACTAACAACTCCAATTAAGCTCTAAGTTAGATCAAATTGAAGGGAAAACCAAAAGCAATGACTTGAGCAAAACCAAAGGACTAAAAACCAACAAACACACTCAAAAACAAAGAAAACGACAAAATGCAAGACAACAGTTGGCTTTGTAAAAAGGTGTCCTACATTAACATTAAGCAATTGAATAATGAATTCAACTTAGAGAGATGTGAAACTAGTTTGAAAAAATTCCGTACTGTTACATACATTTTGCGGTGACAAAATGTAGGACAACAGTTGGCTCTGTCTGGGGATTGTTACTCATTTGTTCTTGAAAACAATGAGTGACATAGAATCTAGTTCTCTAAGTGTCTTTATCCGCTCCATTGGGATATAGAGTCAAGCGACAAAAACAAAACAAAAAACAAAAACTATGTACAAGGGGTACTTATCTGATAATTATTGAAAGTAATGTTTCAAATGTTGTCCATTATAGGGTAGTGGCATTGGTGTTCCATCACGATATGCAAGCCATAAACTATTTTCACCCACAATTTGATGAATCGTTAAAGGTCCTCACCAAAGAGAATCAAACTTGCCATGCATTCCTTTTCATTCTCGCCTTTTGTCCCAAAGTAAAACAAGATCACCAATTTGAAATTCTCAATATTTGGGCTTTCTATCAAAAAGAACTTTTACTTGTTGCTGATGAGCAGCAAGCTTGCCAACCACTTCTTTTCTTCGTTCCTCCAACTATTGAAGAAACATAATCCTCTTATCCAATGCATTTGAATAAGTTTCATCCTCGATGGCTCGTTCCAACTTGAGAGCTGGAAGCTCTAAAGTTATTAAAATCTCAGCATTGATCCCATATAGCAACTAAAAAGGCGACATTTCAATTGTTTTCTTTGGTATAATCCGATCTGCCCAAAAAGCATCAAGCAAAGCTTTGTGCCAGGTTCTCTGATTTGAATCAACCAACTTCTTAATGATATTCACCAAATTCTTGTTGCTTGATTCTGCTTGACCATTACCTTATGGATAATAATCAAATACATATGCCAAAGTAATACCATGATTGAAACCAAATTCAATGACTTCCTTAGAAGAGAAAGCAGTTGCATTATCTGCAACAATCTTATTGGAACACCAAAACGTGAAATGATGTTCTGCTTTAGAAAGTCACAAATTATCTCAGATGTTGAACCTTTCACCAGAATTGCTTCAACCCACTTGGTGAAGTAATTTGTTGCTACTAAAATATGAATATGACCCTTGCTTGAAGATGGATTAATCATACCAATAAAATCAATTCCCCATTGTTGAAATGGATCATCAATCACAACTGATTTCTATTGGGTGGATATTTTGCAACCGACAGTTTTGGGTAAAAACCAGTCACAAAATAGGATGACCAACCACAGTGTGTGAGACAGAGTCTCTCTTACCTTAAAGGGAAGGCTCTCCCTTCTCACCATTCCTTGGATCAACTCAAGGTAAGCAAGAAGTCGAGAAATTTTATAAAAAGGGTGTAACCAATATTCTTTCTTCTTAGCTTTCAAGAAAGAATCCACTTACTCGTGGAGCGAGTAATGGGTAGGGTGAAATCTCAAACTAAACTTCTATCAAGAGTTGGAAATAGTGATACAAATAAACCTACACTAACTCAAAGGCTAGCTAAAAATGTACCCGTTTGGCTCTAAGTCCAGTCATACTTTTATATGAAAAAAAAAGTACTATTAGGGCACAAACTCCTAAAAGTAAAGATAACTATTTTGCGAATTAAGAAAGAAGTATAAGCTACAAACAAAGCTTCTAGCTATATATCTCCACAATTGCTCCTATTCAAAGCTTTGGCTCCAATTGCTTCTTAACTCTTTTAGGGCATGCTTGGTTGCTGGAATATAACCGGAATAGGAATAGGAAATTAGAATATAATTTGTATTCTTTGTTTGGTGTGTGGAATAGGAATGGAGAATAGGATTTTGTATTCCTATTTTAGCCCCAAAATGAGCTTTTGTCCATTCCAAAAAATACTTGTAATTGGAATGGGCCATTTCCATTCCCAATTCAATTAATCCAAAATTTATAATCTATCGGGTCCATGCATGAAAAAACTCCTGGTCATAAAAAAAATTCTCGCATTTTATACCCTCCTTGACGAAAAACTCCCGCTCAGTATTGTCTTCAAAAGCATTGCAGCTCTTCTGATTGTCTGCAGAAGATTGGCTTCATTTCCTCCTACTCTGGGATTACAGCTCTTTCGCTTGTCGACTCATCTGTCAGAGGTATGTCAAAAATAGGGTTTTTATGAGAACTGGTTTTTCGCCGTACTAAGGGTTTCATGAGAATCTGTTTGCTTGGATGTTTTTAAATTAATACGTCGTGGCTATTTCAATGCCAAACACGGAATGAGAGATGACCTGCACACCTATTCCAGGAATATTATCGAGAATCCAAGTTGAATTCTGCCGAACATTGAGCAATTTATTCTTACCCATTGTTTCAAAAGAAAATTCATGTGGATTGTTCAAATTACCTGGTAGGTAGGTTAGATAGGTAGATGCCCCCGAGGCCACCTCGCCCCCACCCACGAGGGCACTTGATGAACTGGTAACTGGTGCTTAGTAACTAATGTATGCTGTTGATTCGCAACCTCCATATCCACGGGAAAAGAAAATATGTTTTCTAGCAGAATAGCCATATCCAAGTGTCTACTTGCAACCATTACTGCCAACCCAGCAACTATTCCTACATAATACAAACCATCAACGAAACATATAGATACTCAATGAGAATGCAGCATTCCATTCCATCACAACAGCAACAGCCCAAAATAAGTTTACTCATCAAGTTTGTCCAAGACATGTTTGACAAAGTGTTTGAACGGCAATAAATGTCAGGCAAGGTTACTATTGTAAATTTATGCATCCGGAAATAAGGTAGTTTGGTACACATATTGCTTGATTACAACATTTTCAAACCTATTTAAAGGTTTGAGCATAATGGCAACAAACAAGAATCCAACATTAATATTGTAATTTTATACATTTCTTAAACTTGTAAATTGTGAAACATGTGTTTTTACAAAACAGTAATTACTGATCAGAATGACAAAAACATTTAACCCTCAATTAAAGTTTGATATTGTTCAATATTTTTGGACTCCGTTGATGATATAGGGGGGTTTGAAATTATCACAAACATAGATATCTGCGATCAGTGTGTAGAATGTTAGACCGTGGACATATTCCTTAAAAATAAAAATAAAAAACTGTGTACATCCATTAGTATTGTAGAAGCAATTTATCACACAAGTAACAATCTCACTAAATCAAAGTTAAGTCTAAATTGCTCCTTTGTATTCACTTTTCTCTCAATATAGTGCTGCTGGCACAATTTCTCCAGAGCTCTCTTGCATACAATATAAGATAAAAGATCATTTTACAATGAGGGGGGTACTCCTTTATATAGGCAACGGAATTGAGAAAAAAATGGAAGAAAAAGTGGGAGCAACTCAACCAACTTTGACCTAGTCTAGCTTTAAGAGAAATGCAACTACACATGCAACTTGCATTACATCTTTTATGCACATGTAACTCGCATCACATGTAATTAAATCTTTGTATGCAATGCATCGTCTTAAACATACAAACAAAAATAAAAACAAAAATAACAATCTTAAAAATTGTTTCTCGGTGCCTTGAACTTGATGTTGACATCACACACTGTAGGAAGATCAACAATCTCCATTGTATTTGATATGGCGTCTATTCTCACTGCATCTGTATATGCTGATAGCACAACTTTGGAATTTGTCACCAAAGCATCTATTAAGTGCTTTGCCAAGGATTTATACAAGACAAACTTGTTCATTATGTGCGAATCAAAGTCTTCGGAAGCCACATCAACATTGATCCTGATTGTATATTTTGAACTTGCCCTTTCAATTGCAATGAGATTACCATGTTCATCAAGAACATGACATCCCATTTGTTCCAAATCACAAGTGACTCCCATTTCTACTACTTGGCAATCTCCAAGGGCTTCATCAAGAACATCACATGAAACCATAGCATCTAAATCGAATTTGGCAATTCCATTCCAGTCACTAAGAATCTCCTTCAAACCATCTGCTTCTCAAGCCAAAGAAGAAATCAAGTTTTGTTCTATTTCATTCATCTCTTTGACATGATGAAGAACTGCAATGGTCTTTGTGATGGCTCGAACTCCCTCAGTGATGATTTCTCCTATCCAAGACTTGGTAGCTTCAATCAGCTTTCTATCCTTGGATGTCGAAGACATAACAACTGCACTTTGAGAAGATTGTTGCCGAATGACTTTGTTCAAACGAGTAACTTCATGTTTGAGTTGATTCTTTTTCTCCCACAACTCATGATTACTTTTTGAAAAATTTGCTAATATATCTTGAGTATCTTGTAAACAACTCAAATGTGATTTTTCCCGATTTCAACCTTGGTGAACTTGTAATCAGAACGGGTGAGCTCTTCAGCGGGCTTATCCACCAGTGGTTCAGCAACTTCTACAAATTTGGTTTTATCTAAATCAACCAAAATCCTTGAAACATTTATCTTTCAAAGATTTAGAATTGGTTTTCTTGATAGGGAGATTATCCGAGGGCATAACTACTTTTCTCCTCTTTGTTGTAATCTTGTTCAACCATGCAAGCAAGCTGAAACTTTCTTTTGTGGAAGCAAGTATAGTGGAGATCATGGGCATTGATCCTGATTGTATCTCCATCGTGACTGAACAAGATTTAGTTTGCATAGCTGAATTCATAGGAGCATAATGAGATGACTTCGTCATGAAAAGCTCGAAACCCGTCAAAGATGTATCAAGTTGCGAAACTTGACAACTTGTAAGAGTTGGAAAATCCTCAGACAAGTTTTCCAAATGCTCATATTGTTCATGAGTCGTGATAAGAGGAGCAGTAGAAGAAATAGGAAGAGTCATTGTATTGACTTCCAAAATTGGAATAGGTGTGAAAATAGTAGAGAATGAATCTACATCATCATCAACTTCATCCAAAAAAGGCGCTTCATGCATGGATGGCCCATGAGTTTGTGCAAGCCTTAAGGGAGATATGATCATAACATCCCCTTCTTCCTCCTTAGCTTCTTCATCTGGTTCTATCTCCAATTCGTCTTTTGATTCTTCCTTTGCTTCTTGAACTGCTTTAGAGATCTAAGATGACTTAGAGCCCTTTAACTTGAATTTGAGGGAACCCTTTGCATCAGAAGAGGAAGCACTGTCTTTTCCTGTAATTTCCAGTTGTGCCTTCCTACTAGGAGGGCCAAAGCTTCCACACTCCAAACCCAACTTAGGATTAACTCTTTTTAGGCCTTTGATTTTCAGCCATTTGTTGGTGTTTGCCAAAATAGATTGAAATCTATCCAAGATAGATGTTCCATCCTTTTGCTGCCGCTAAATAGGAAAAGGGCACCTTTTATCAAAACCGGCCTGATGAAACTCTAGATCAAGAATGTTGTCGTCATCTTCAACTTGGAAATCCGAAGGAATCTCCAACATGTCAAGATCAATTATTTGTTGCAAAGTTAATCTACAGTAGTCCATCTTCATTATGTCCAGCTTTGTTCTCATGTTAATCCAGATATCCTCAATAAGATGAACATGTGTGAATGCCCTTTTCATTTGAGAATTCATTTCTCGATAATCAAAGTCGAATTTGGCTTTGAACTTTGTAGAGTGGAAATGACACAAGTTCACTGAGATATGCAAATGATACAGAATAATGCAATTGAGATACACAAAGTAAAACATAGAATGTACCTTTAATACCACAATACCAGTAGTCGAGGAAATGGTTTCTTTATTAATACCAAAAACATCATGCATACATTAGAAATATTCCAAGTACTTATAGAAGGGTCAGTTGGAAGAACCAACTGACGGATTCCCTTACCTCCTAACTACCTAGCCCAACTAAGCTTTAACAAGTACTAAACACAATAGTTACTTTATTCCGACTACATCTATCCCCCCCAAAAAAAGAAGTCATGGAAGACGACTGCTAAACATGAAACACAAAAAGAACTTTAATTTTAAGAAGAAGGATGGGAGGACATCCCTATACTCGAAGCTCCCTCTAGTTGGTGTAGTTCACGTTCAACTATCTTTTGTTTTGTCCGAACACTTTGTATTACCCTTAAGGCATCCATCTTTTTTGGTTCTTCTGTGGCGACCTTGCTTGCTAATTCAACTTTCTCTATCTTCGAGGCCTCCTCCATGGCAACTTTCTCTGCTTTTCATTGATCTTGAAGAGTTTGCCTTTCTAGCCCCCACACCTTAGCCAAGTTTTTTCCCTATTGAAGTTCCAAGAAGGTCCCCCAAAAGGCAGCTTCCATAGCTGCAAGGGCCTCCACAAGAGGCAAGATTTGTTTTAGTCCACCGGAAATGATAGAATTGCTTGTCCATGTAGCGGCCACATCCTCCTGGGAATATCCACCTTGCTCTAATAGTCCCTAATTTGTATGGAAACCAGTCTACATAAACGTAGCCAATGTTTCTGCTATTGTTATGACAGCTTCCAGATTCCGAGACTTAGCCTGCTACATGAGGTTCTTGGTAGAATGCTCCATGGCATGTAACTCGGTGAGAAACAACTCTGCCTTGGCTACAAAAGATGTCATGTCAAGAGGCTCCCCACACTCGCTTTGTATCTCTACCTACTCCTAAGCAACTACCGGTAGAGGGGAGGACACCATGCCTTCTTCCTCAAGTAATTTGTCGACCTCCTCCAGAACCGTATCTGCCATAGGCATAGCCATAGCCGTTATACTCTCCTAAGGGTGAATCTCTCCCTGCTGATTATCCACTATTCCTGTCGACTGCACCACAAGGGCAATTGGATGTACTACTTCTGGCCCTAGAGGTGTTTGCAACTTCACCTTATTTGCACACTATCTAGCACCTCAAATCTATTACTTTGCTACGGGTGTGCTGTTCTGGAGAGATTAGTTGCGCCATCCTCGGAAGTGATAATCTTGAAGCCCCCAAGTTGGAATCTGTTGCTTCTCGCATGCTCCTTCTTGGACTCTCTCCTGGTTTGGGGACTATCTCCTGTTGTTGTTCCTTCGGGTTCACCAGTCATGCTGTACTTATGGTAAATCTCTAGAGATTCTAATATTCCAGTTGGAAGTGGCCCCTCGATAGGTGGTAAAAAAGAAACTTCCTGTGGGGTCCCTTGCAGGTGACTTAGACAGATTTTTGCCTCCTAAGAATCTGAGGAAGATGAATCTGTATCACTGGCCTCCTCTTTTGAACTCTTTTTGTCCTACTCGTCCTCTTCAAATTTCTCAACCACAACTACTTGCTTTGGTTTCTTTTTCTTTGGTTTGCCACCGCTCTGAAATCCTGCACTCATGATGTCCATATGGAGCCAATATGTCATAGCAGGCTTGTAGGGTTCCACCCTATTGGCTGGTATCAATGTCCCTCGATGCTCACTACTCACCTGAGTCTGTACTCCAAAAAATAAAGCCACAGCATGATCTGGCATGTAAAAGGCCTTGTGTTTCAACTCCATGAATTCCCAAAGTCTGTCAGAAAGAAATTGAGCCTAGTTTGAAGTACGGCTACCGAATGTGAGCTTACTTTCCACCAAATCTACAATACATCGTCATTCATCATTTACAATGAAAACCTTCTTGAGACCCCTACTATTCTGCAAAATTCCTTCCCATTCCAGATTTGAAAGATCTTTCCGGCACATTAGTTTCAACCACTTCTTCATGTCCTCTACTGTCATAAGGGTTTTTTCTAGTTCCCGCCCTCTACTGGGAATTCTGAAAACCCTACTTATTTCCTTTGTTAAATAAGAGACTATCACTTGCTACTGGAAATACTGCACTATAGATTTATGGCATGATCTATCATATCTTGTGATTAAAAATTTTAATTCCGTAGTATAGGTTCAAGCTCCTTTAATTCAAAAATTGGCATGAAAATTATTTTGTCTACCTCAGCTGTGCACAATGTCTTTTTCAGAGGATGATACGCTTCTACTTTCTCCCACCAAGTCCTACACTCACTTCCCATCACACTTTCAAACATGATATTCTGCCACCAAGTCCTAAAATCGCTTCCCATCACACTTTCAAACATGATATTCTGCCACCAAGTCCTAAAATCGCTTCCCATCACACTTTCAAACATGATATTCTCCGCAGTGATTTTTTGTGCTATTTTACCCTTGCGCTTTGCCATCTTCCTTATCCCTTGCTTTGCTTTCAGTGCCATAGGCGTATTCTTTTTGGAGTCGATAATGTTCCCTTTGCTTGGGTTTCTTATGCTTAATTTCACCATTGCATGGTAATACCTCACTTCCAAAATTTCCTTTGTTTGTATGTGCCAACTATACCAACCGTTCGTGTGACATGTCTTTCTATATCCTTCCCTATGGACCACTTCCTGCTTCTGTACGGCTATAGTTTATGCACATACGGCCAAGAAGTAACTGTCACTGTACCTTCCTTTGTACAAACTAGATCTGAATATGATAAGTACGTACAGACTTGTTATGGAGTGCGGGTTCCATACGGGCTACTTGCATGGTGTCCTTCGTACAGCCGTACGAAATGCTTGCTAGATGTCTTCCTTCCTTATGGCAATTTGAAACTCTGTTGCTCCACGTATGGCTATCTCTGTAAATCGTCCTTCCTTTCCAATCTGTACGAGCTGCTTTTCTGGTGTCCTCCATACGGCCGTATGGAATGCTTGCCAAATGTCTTCCTTCCATACAGCAATTTGAAACTCTTCTTCATTTCGTATGGCAATCTGAAATTCTATTGCTCCATGTATGACTACCTCCGTACACTATCCTTCCAATGTGCTTGTATGGTTGCTATTTCCACCTGGTATGCCGACTCTACGGCTAGTTCTCTCCACCGTACGTCTATTTCTCCTCGTACGACTACTATTACTCCCCCTTGTACGGCTCCTTTCCTTCATACGGCTACTATCACTCCCTCTTGTATGGTTCCTTTGTACAGCTGCCATTATTCCCCCTTATACGACTGCTACATGAAGGTTTGCAATAATAGAGATGATTTGTCGAGCAACCCCTTTATATGAGTTAGGGTAAAAGTTTTCTGTTAGGCTGCTTTTTGCTTTTCTTATTTGTTCATTTCCTCCTTTCGTACTTATAAAATAGTTGGTTACCTGTTTATTCCTTTCTTCATATGCTTTTAACTTAGACCTGTTTACTAGGTCTCTAATTGGTTTATTATCTAACAAGCGAGGAATCACTCCCAAGAGATCGTACACCACTGGTGGCACTGAAAGTTTGTCGTGTGTCGTACCTTCAACGACTATTCTCATGAGCTACCCTTCGTATGTACAGATCGACCGCAACTTCCTCGACTGTCACCAGATCATGTGTCAACTGTCTTCACTAGTTATTTCCTTCTCTTCTCCATCACTATTTGTTACATGGATGAGTGGTACAAAGGGCCTTCCCATTACTCCATGCTGCTAACCTCCAAGTTTGGACTTAGGCAACGGCGCCAAAAATGTAGAGTGGAAATATGACTCAAGTTCACCGAGATATGCAAATGATACAGAATAATACAATTGAGATACACATAAAGTAGAATGTACCTTTAATACCAAAATACAAGTAGGCGAGGAAATGGTTTTTTTATTAGTACCAAAAACATCATGTGTACATTAGCAATATTCCAAGTACTTATAGAAGGGTCGGTTGGGAGAACCAACTGACGCATTGCCTCACCTCCTAACTACCCAGCCCAACTAAGCTTTAACAAGTACTAAACACAATAGTTACTTTATTCCGACTACAAACTTCTTTAAGGTGATTAACTACAATTCTGCTTCCATATTCTTTGCTTTGGGCATTGAAATTATTGAATAATTCCCAATCACCAACGGTTTGGCTGAAGTAATAGCGAAACTAGGTCTATGCATAGTATGTTGATCACACTACACGTCCATGAGTTGTCTAGCTAGCTCCATCAAAATGATTCAATCTATAGCATACCTAGTTAAGGTATACAACTCACCATTAAAGTATCCAACTCTTGAGTATGTAAAAGTTAGAAACTAGATAAAGATACAACCGTATTGATTTCTCCTTTCCCGGGCTTCATCTGATACTCTTTTGATTGATAACTGCTTGTCAAACAAGCACCGGAAATGTCCAAAGAAAGCATCATGGACCCTTCTATAGTGAAACTTACTATTATCCAGAGTGATCTGGTCATAGTAATCCCAAATAGAAATTTGAACACGATCTCCTTTAGTTGAGAGACCATAGAAAGGCCCCATGGCAGCAACAATGTAGACAAGGTAGGAGTTCATGTAAAAAGGCGTAGAAGTCCCCATGTCAAAAAACTGCTGGCAGAGTGCGGTGCTAATCAATTCTCCCCAAAAAGATGCGTTCTCTATTTTCGATGATTTGGAAGATGAAGTTGTACATTCATGGCTCGAAATCAATGGAATCTTTAAGACCGCAAGCTCTGCTCAAAAGAATGATGAGATCTTTGTATTCCTATTTGAAATTAGATCGATGAACGGCCTTTGGCCATCTTGAGAAGTTATTCCTTTTATTGTCTAGCCAGTATTGGTTAACATATTTCTGATAATCACCTTTCTTCTCATTCCAGCTTGCCAAAGAGGATTCTTCAGTTAGATCTGCACACTCTACATGATGTGGCACCTTGAAAATTTGTTCAATGACCTCTAGATCAAGAATAATGATAACCTTTCCATCAGCATCCTTGATTGTTTTAGATTTTGGGCTGAAGCGTCTAGCACATCCAAGGACAAAATCAAGTTCCATGGCGACCATAGGAAATGCAGACACCAAGTGAATGTGACTTCTTTTGATGCGCTTCATCTCGTGACCAACAGGAGTTTCTACCCTTTGCAGAAAATCAGCCACGTCCACATGACCGATCTTTGTGTCCATCATGTTATCTAGAATAGATATGACTGATGAGGGAGCTGCATGAGCCAGCTCTTTATCACATTTATATTTCATCTTGCCTTTGGATTTTGATGGTGAGGGCATTTCTCGTGCTTGAGCTGCAACACAAAAATCTCAAAGCATAAACACCTCATCAAAGGAAATCGCCATACAAGTTGATTCTCGGTCAGCAAAAAAGGTTCGAATGTGAATTTGAAACTTAAGAGTTCCAATGAGATGATTTCAAAAGAGAGAAACCATATGCATATGCACTGAATGGAGATGAAAAGTGAATGAAAATGGAATGTGAAATGAAGATGGAATATGAAATGAAGTATTATGAAGGTGGCAAGTGGAAGATGGAAATGTAAGGAAATGGATGTGTAAAGATGGAACACACTAGAATGCGTGCAAATGGAAAATGCTGATTTTCAAACGTAACTTAAGGTTTTCAAGACGTTATTACATGAAAAGTGACTACATGTAAGTGCAACATGCAAAGGAGGATGGAAAGTAAAATGAGATGCAAGTGCGGATGAAGGATGCGCTTTATATGTAAGTGCGGGTGATGGATGAGATGCAAAGCATGGAAAGATGTGGAAAATGGAAAAGCATGTATTTGCTCATGGAGGTGTGAGTGCATATGGAGAGGTGAAAATGGAATGAAACTTGGGGGAAAATGAACTTTATAGTCATCTTTGGTCAAAAGGTGAAGTCAAATATATGGAAGATGAAAATGACATCTTTTTGACTTTTCAAAAAGTGACTTTAAGTCAAAATCGGGGTTCTGAGATGCAATTATACCTAAGACATTTCATGTAATCATGTCATGTGAGTGAATGTGGTAAGTGAGATGAGTGAAAATGGAAGCAAAAAATGGGATTACATGCATGTGTGGATGGTGAATGAGATGGAAAACATGTTATTGCATTTGATGGATGAGATGTGAAGTGTTATGACATGGATGATGAAAATGGAACGTGATGATGGTTTCGCATGAAGTGAAACAAGAACAAGTTCTTGGGCCCAAGAACTTGCAACTTCTCCAAAGTAAAGAAAACTGAAAAGCAAGCAAACAAAACACAAAACTCAAAACAAAGACGTACCTTTGGAAAATGACTCAAACATGTCAATATGCAAAGCACTTCAACACACAATTTCGAATTTGGAGTTTGAGGAAAAACCAAAAACATGAAAATGAACCATTTTTTCATTTTTAAAAGAAAAATGCACTTTCCATAGTATCAATTTCAACAAGCGGCAATCATCAAGCAATATTGTGCATAAAATCAGCAAGATAAGCACAAATTAAATAGCAAGAAAGAATAAGTCCACTTACATAAAGATTAAGTGCCAAAAATGATAGAGAAAAATGCTCCAATGTTGAAAATTTCTTCAAAAACACTTTGAATCTTTCAAACTTTGCAAATTCGAATAGGAGAAGGTAGTTAACAAGGCATTTTAGATGGAAGATGCCAAAACATGCCCTATTCTTGCTGAAAAATCCAACATTTTTGTATGCACATGTTATGGGACTTTTTTTGTAAAAAAACGGTTTTCACCAAGGAGTAAGATGAAAACATTTTGGCTGTTAAAGGTCAAAACATATACCAAGATGCAATGTAGAACACATCAAAAGCCAAATCGATTCATCCTTGAGCAAAAACGTCAATTAAAAATGATGTATTTTTAATTTTTTTCCAAAAACGTGCCATTGAATGGAGCTTGGAAAAATGTTCTTCAGCAAGACGAATCGATTTTTATTGTTAGAAAATCCATTGATGGGCAAAAAAAACCCTATTAGAGAAGATCTCATGAAAAACTATTGAGTAAATTTCCCACAATCTTCAAAATCCGGTTCTTGGAGGCTCTTTGCATGTATTATTCCAAAATTGTGGTTCTTGCGAGCAAAAACATGAGTTTTAGTGCAAATCGGACCTTTTAGGAGGCAATGCATGTTTTAAAATATGCACAAGATGCAAATCGAACCTTTGAGGATGGATTACATGTTTTAAAAAATCCCCGTAAGGCAAATCGCACCTTTTAGGAGGCATTGCATGTTTTAAAATATGCATTTGATAAAAATCGCACCTTTTGAGATGCATTGCATATTTTAAGTGAAAGCTCATGTTTTGCATACAGTAGCACATTTTAAGTCATAAAACTCATCTTTAGATGCAATGGCACCAAAAAGGTCCACTTTTGATGACTTTATGCTTTTAAGTTAAGCTTTATATTCAGTGGCATGTAAAAGGTCCACTTTTGATGGATTTTACATGTAATGGCATATAAAATGTCCACAGTTGATGACTTAAGTGATTTTATTAAGCACATGTCAATTTAAATTCATTAAAATATTACTTAAGTGGGACATAAATTATATTCACATATCATATTAATAATATAACATGCAAATACCATTTAAAAAATAATATTTACTAGAGCATTTGATTTAAATGCTAAAAATTAAATTGAACTAAATAGTTACTATAGTCATATAAGTTAAAAATTAAAAAAGTAACTCAAATTAAAATTATAACATAAAGTGCACTATAGTTACTTTAAGTAAAAATTTAAAAAATAAACTAACTTAAAAATATAACATAAAGTGAATTTAAGTTATATTTTTCAAAATGTGAATGTCAAATTAGAAATATAACATGATATTTTTAATTCGTGTTGTTGCATCAAAAAGTCCACTTTTTGGAGACTAAAATGGTCATATCTCTTGATTGACAACTCTAATTGAGCTCTAGATTAGATCAAATCGAAGGGGAAACCGAAAGCCATGTTTTGAGCAAGACCAAGAGACTAAAAACCAACAAATGCAAACTCAAAAGCAAAGAAAAGGCTGATGAAGGCTTAAAAAATAAAGCATAGGCTCAACAGAAAGTAAAATGAAAAGGACTTGACGAAAGTCTTCAGTAAAACAATTTAATATACAAATTGGAGTTGATTGATCGATCAATATTAACCAATTGAATATCAAATTCAACTTGGAAAGACACGAAACTAGCTTAAAAAAGTTTCGTACCATTACCTGCATTTTGTGGTGACAAAATACAGGACAACAGTTTCAATGGAAGAGCAACAAGTTGTTTACCGTACTAGGTAAATGAATCGATGCATACAAACCATGGAAACACGAACAACCAACTCCTTTTATTATTATTTGCATATGCCAGAACATTACAAGATCAAATAAGATGATAGAAGATGCTTTACAATGATCCTAGACAGGGTATAAATACTACCGCCGAACCTTCCCGAAGGAGTCTGTTGGCCACAAATATTCTGTCCGCTACCAACTATTTACCCGTTGGCTACAAAATCTTTACCGACAACGTCGGCTACAGAATACAAAAACACTGATGACAATCACCCCGTTGGCTACACAATACAAAAACACCGACGACCATCAAGTCGGCTAACACCATCCCCCCCAAAAAAGAAAAGTTGTCTCCTAACGACTAACAAAATTAGGAGACAACCACAGACAACAAAAGAAATACTAGAGAGAAGGAGGAGGCATCCTAGAAGAGTGTTGCTGGAGACACAACTCATACACCTGCTCTGTCCTGATGCGCAGATCTGTCTGAATCTGTGAATTAAACTCCACGACCTCCTTCAACAGAAGCCCGGCATCCATAGCCTATCTCCTAGCCAACTCCAACTCGTGCTTAGCCACATCCTTATCCTATATAGCCGCTTCCGCATCTCGGATAGCCGCGTCCTTATCCTGCACAACTACTGCCATATCCCTCAATAGTGCTGCCCACTTTGCTGCCCATGCTGCCTGTTGGTCGGCCAAGTCGGCACTTAACTTCTCTCTAGCCTGTCTCTCAGCTGCCAATGATCTCTCGGCTGCAACCCTATCCGCCTCCGCGTGCCGATGACCATAATAAACCTCCTTGTACAATCCCACGATCTCATGTGCCAGCTTCATCAGCGGAGTGTCACTGGGTTCCAACTCTGGCTCAGTGGCCCAATCTGCCAACATCTCAAGTGTCTCAACCGCCGGTCAACCTTGGTCCACAAAACATGACTGAAATCATCGCAAACAAATCCCACGAATATATGCTCGGATCAAATGCCACTCCCTCCACCAAGTCATAGCCTAAATTGCCACATTGTGTCCCTTCTTCAAAGAAGACTTCATAGTCTTGAGGTAGTCTCTGTACCTATCCTCATCCGACGCGTAATCCTCCTTAGCAAAGCCCTCCAATGACCATTCTGCATCACTATTCTCCTCCTCGTCAATGGGAAACATGCCCACATCCGGTGCCGCCGGCTCTGCTCTTGATGCAAGCACGGCCTGCAGCATTCCCTCCTCCTGAGGCTGAGGCTCTAGTACTGTCGGTGATGCTCCTGAATGCCTAGGAGACTGAATGGACGGACCTCGCCTGGCAGGAGTGAGTCAGAACTGCTGCCTCAAAAACATACTAGCTCTATCCATCACCTCCGATCGCTCTGACTGTCTGGGCTCCATGCTCTCCTCCTGCTGTACTAGTTGGGCTAACTCGGCTGGCTCAATCTCTGCTAATAAGGATGACGATATCGTGACAACTGCATCACAATCAATGACATCCAAACGAACCAGAGGCTCAAGCTCCAGCACTGGCAATTGTGCTCCTTGTGAGACTGCGACTGTAACAACATTTGCTTGCTCTGCTGGTACAATTAGAATTACCTCCACTACAGCCGTCGGCAATATATCGGTGACTGTCTGCGGGACAACATTTGTCACTGTCTGTGGGACCAATCTGTGGGACCATCTCCGTCACAAACTATTTATCCGTCGGCTACAAAATCTTTGTCGACAATGTCGGCTACAAGATACAAAAACACCGACGACAATCACCCCGTCGGCTACACAATACAAAAACACTGACGACCATCAAATCGGCTAACAGAAGTTTCTGCTTACCAACAAACTGCTGACATAATTCACATTTCTTTACGCATTGATAAACATCTTGAAAAAGCATGCCCCAATAATACTGTGCTCTCAAAATCTTATGTGTAGTGACAAGTGCTAAGAAATGTCCACCACATACCTGATTATGATAAGAATTCAAAAGTTGTATTTGTTGACTTCTATCAACACATCTAAGGAATGTTCCATCCATTGCTCACTTGTAAAGACCGTTCTCCCAAGGAACAAAACTCAGAGCTTTAAACTTGAGAGTCCTTCGTTCTTTATATGTCAAATGTGGAGAACATTCACCATAGCTCAAATAGTACGCCATATCGGAGAACCAATCATCTGTAGTGCTAATGAACAAGAGAATAGGAAGAGAGGAAGAATTCTCATCCTCTACCTGCAAAGGTTCATTTTCAGCCATAAGCTGACAAAGTCCTTTACCACAAACTAACTTGGTAGGTTGTATCTCCATATCATACTCTTGAATCTTGGCTATCCAGTTTCCTCTTTTAGTACCAAAATCCTGCTAAGTTAGAATAGTTTTGACAGTAGTATCTGGAACTAGAGCAATGATATGAGAATTCAAAATATAGAACCTGAAATGCTTTACTGCATTGACAACAGCATAAGCATGTTTCTCCATTTGACTATATTTCAATTCATGAGCCTTCAGAGGACAACTCATGAATGAAATAGATGATTCAATACCTTCATCATTCCTCTGCATTAGAATAGCAGAAAGAGTATGTTTTGAAACATAACTGTACATAATAAAGCTTTTTGTATTATCAAGACATACCAACACAGGTGCATGTACTATAGCATCCTTGATTTCTGCAAATGCTTTTCTTCCTTCTTGGTTCCAATGGAAAGCATTCTTTCCTTTCATCATTTGAACAATATGACGAGTCTGTTCAGCAAAATCTGGTACAAACCTTCTCAGAAATTTCACCTTTCCAAAGAAAGAATGAACTGTTGTTTTACTTGATGGCAAAGATAAACTTTGCATTGCTAGCACCCTTTTTGTATCAATCTTAATACCTTCTTTCGACACAATGTTTCTAAGAATTTTTCCCTCCATTAGACCAAAAACTGATTTTCTGGTATTTAAAGACATGTCATGTTGTCTGCATCTTTCTAAAACTTGCCAATGATGAAAGAAATGATCTTGATGTAATATCCCCGTCAAAAAATAAATGTATTTAGTTAAACCTTGTTAATGGGCCGATTGATTTAATATATCTTGGACCCATTTTTAATTTAACTGTTTCCATAGGTAGGTGTGGCCATCGGATATCTTTGTACACCCTCGGATTGTTTACCCGATGGGTACTTAAGCACATGTAGGTAGTTGTTAGTATGCAATTTGGATTATTTCTTTGTACTGTGAATTCCCATTGGGATTCTCTATTGTTCGTCATTTCGGAAGTGAAAGACCTTCCCTATTTCGCTTGTCCGGTTTTGGTGGGATTCAACCCTCATCTTATTCTGTCGCCTATAATACTTTGCTTGGATCTTGCAAATTGGAGCGCCATCTTTTGACAAATATTAATTGAAGATTATGTGTTCGATCTCTATTCTTGTTTGGCTTTGTCTGATGAATTTGGGACTCTAAGTTTGTTTATGGTTGCAATAACGGAACCCATCTTCCATCCGTACACCATCCACTATTGTACGGGTCCTTGGCTAAATGCAACATGCATTGTCTTTGACCGTACAAGATCTTAACTACATTGTACGGCCCTCTGGACCTACTATACAACTCGTTACCCTTGCCCCGCGACTGCCTCTTCCCACTATATGGCCGCCAACCTTCTGTAAGGATTTCATAGTCCCCGTACGGCCTCCCAAATTCACCGTACAACCACCCAAGGACACATCGTACAACCTTCTGCACTGACTATACGACCTCCCTATATATATCATACGGTCTTCCTGCAAGCATCATACGACTGCTCTCCCACCACTGTACATGCAACTCTTTAGCCCTCAACTAGTCATACCTCTCCTATGCCTACTGTACGGCCTGCCAAGACTAGTATACACATTATTTTAGTTTTCTGGTGTCTAGCAGACTCACACACGAGCAATCCAATTGGTGGATTGGACTTCAAAACATCACAATGGTATTAAAGCTTTTGATCTTGTCAGCCTATTGAAGTGAATGCAAGTTTATACTCGAAGGAGAAGGCGAAATAACCCTATTGATAGAATGGAAAATCATCAGGATCCTACGACAGAACTCATGAATCTTTTAAGAGAGTTCAGCAAAAACCAAATACAAATCAACCAAACCCAAAGGCTGATGCAGGAAACATTACAGAAATTATCCGAGGGAAAGACAACAGGAGAACAAAATGGGCATAGCGATGACTCGATTTCCAGAAGGGCAAACTTTCAACCCTCTCGCTCTCAACCCTCGATACCCATCTACCTTCCAAGGATGGAAGCACCGTGCAAAGAAAGAGAGCCCACTTTTCAGGAAATGCAAGAAAAACTTCAAGAAGATTGGCGCAATGCAAATATGGAAAGTGATATATCTTACACAGACTATGTTGATCTAAGAATGAGATATTCTAGAAGGGGAAATCGAGGTTATTTTAATGATGACCTCAAGAGAAAGATCGAAAGGTAAACTTATCGCCATTTGATGGATCTGGAGCCATTATCGCACAGTCTTGGGTTCTAAAGGCGGATACCTATTTCCAGCTCAATCCAATGCTCGAAGAGGAAGCAATCAAGTTCATAGCACTTCATCTGGAAGGATTGGTGCATGAGTAATGGCATCACGGATTGGTCACTCTCGGTCACGACCAAGTGACCTCTTATATTGAGTTCACTAAGAGACTCATTAATCGTTTCGATAGGAAGGATCTTAAGCTAAACTTTAAAGGTGTAGATCAGATAAAGCAAATGGGCACGGTAGACAACTACATCACTAAGTTCCAAAGGTTGTTAGTATTAGTCACAAACATCTCTGAAAGACATCGAATGGTGTTATTCATGGATGGGCTGAGAGGGCCTTTGAGAGACTAGATCAAAGGGTTCAACCCGTGTGCACTCAACGAAGCTATTAAGAAGGTGCGTGACATAACCGTATCTTCCTCCAAAACTCACACAGCTACACCAACACCATCCCCACAAGAAGACAAAGACAAGGAGCCAATTTAGAAAAAACTCCAGGTTGATGAAGATTCTCGGCAAGAGCTCTAGAGGAAAAACCTCTATTTCACTTGCAAAGAACAATGGGGACCTGGTCATCACTACCTTGGGAAGGGAAAGGTTCATTATATTGAGGTGATTCCTGATGACGACGAAAGACAAATACCCATAGCGACTGATGATGAAATTACCTAGCAGCAGAGAATAAATGACCTGATACAAAAAGGGGGCTCCATTGCTACCCTCACTACAATGACTCGAAGTGGTATCTTCAAGGTTCGTGGCACACTTCACGGAAAACGAGTCCCAGTCATGATTGATAGTGGTGCCACACTCAATTTCATCAATTCATCTTTGGTCACTAGTAAAGGTTTGCGCACAACTGAGAATGGAGGATTTGAGGTTAAGGTTGCAGGAGGAACCATGTTACCTTCCACTCATATAATCCTACTGCTACAAATATCCATGGAAAACTATACCATGACTGGTGATTTCTTTGTCATCGATTTGGTTGATTCTGATATCATATTGGGCATCCAATGGTTGGAAACTCTTGACCAGTACACTCAAAGTTTCAAAAGGATGGAGTTTTCATTTGAGACGGATGGCAAGAAGGTTCTACTAAGAGGAATGTCAAATAAAAGATTGAGGGAAGTCACAATCAAGAAGATGGAGGCCATTTTTAAACATGATATGATCCCAGATGCTGTCATGTCCCCTATTTTGCTTCAGAAGAATTAAATATTAAATGATAACAAAATAATAATAATGAATAAATAAATTATAATAATACTTATTAATTATATTATCAATATAATGATAATAGAAGAATATTGTATAATATATTATAATACTATAAGGATGTAATATATTAAATGATATTATTATATGGAAAATAAATTAATTAAAAATAAGCAATATAATGTTTTAAATATTATTACTAAATAATAAATCACTACAATAATGATAAAAACTATTATACAAGTTTATAAAAAGAAAGGTGTCATTACCAATAGACACGTCTAATGGCATATAGAAGCTATAAAAGGGAGTTTTTTTTATTTTATGGATTAGAAAGGGGGGGAGACATAAAACAGTGATCGAAACCCAATTCCACCAATACTTTATATTCCTCATGCATTGAAATTGGCGTGAACGCAAACTAGGGGCAACAACAAACATTGGTAGAAAGTTCTAGTGGGAAGGATATATGCATGGCAATGGAAGGAAATGGTAGTAAAGTCTAGAAGTAATACACAGTAGCTCATATATGCAGTGGAATTCCTATATTCAGAACTTAGAAACAATTTCTAGTTGGCAGAAGTTACCATCAATATCAATATGTCACAGCCTGATTCAGCAGCAGCATCTTCAAAGACAAGCCTACATACAATAATATCGTGTCCAGGCACCATCGATGGAGAAGAGAAAGGGAAAGACGAGAGAGCATACAAGAATGGGGAATGAAGAGCAATGCACAGGAAAAAGAAGGAAAGAATGATTTGGTGAACAAGAAGACAAACCACTGCAAATACACGCCTACAGCTCAGACTGGGACAATCGACTCAAGTCAAATATGACTGGGGATCAAATAGGACATTATGATATTACCATCTGCAAGTTTAGAGAGGAGTGTATAAGAATGTAAAATTGGGAAGAAGGAAGATATCAGGGAGGAAGAAAAAAAAAGGCATTGAATGTATTTCATTTCTCACAACAATCGAAAGCAAGGACGTGGAGTTATTTTATGCATACGCACAAAAGCTGAGAATTTAGATTGTGGACATGAATCAAGGCAACATAGATAGAGGAACTCATTGAATGAAATAGAGATAGAAAAGGATATGATGAAGGGGATCCATAGAGAAGAAAGACAGTCAATCAAATAATAGAGGATATATATCTAAAAATCATTGAACCAAAGGACTGTAATGTCCCCTCTTTAGTTCGACATGACATTGATCATGGATTCTGCCTATTCCAGACTCTCGTAGGCAAATGGTGTGGAGAGAGAGTCAATTCTATGGATCAAATGGTCATATCTTGCTCTTGAAGAAGTGTTAAGAGGTTATATTTTATTATTATGTGTTATTGAGGCCTACATGTTATAATTTTAAGTTGAGTTGCACTTTTTATTTTATAAAATTACTTTATTATAAAAAGTGCATTATAATGAGATTTTATAAAGGATGTTTCTAGAAGTTCTAGAAAAAGTGCATTATAATGAGATTTTATAAAGGATGTTTCTAGAAGTTCTAGCAACTTCTTAGAAAAGTGAATAAATAGAGGGTTGGGCCTCTCATTTTGGACATGCTTGGATTTGAGATTTCTTCTACTTCTTCCATTGTGGAGCAATTTGTAGTCTCTTGGGTCTGCAAATACTATTCGATCTTTGGGAACGAATCACTCCCCTAGATTGGCATAACTGAGGTAGTGAAATATCTACTGAAGGGTTGCATAATTGGAGTTGGTATTCAGCCATCTCATTGGAACTTCATTGAGAAATTGTTTGAAGGGTTTATTTTGGTTGGAATAAGGGTTTCAGATTTACCCAGCATTGGTGAAGCGTTTGGCAGGGGTTTGAAGACAAAATTTGTGCATTTTCAGAATTGTCAAATCAGGGTTTGGAACCACATAATTGCTCATATCTTCTCAACCCCTTGGAGTTATTTTTTATGGTTTGCTAGGGTTACTACCTAACCCTAGGCGCCCATATTCCTTGCATTTGGGGGTCCCAAAACCCCAGCATTATTTTTTATAGGGGCCGTACATGCTGGCTTGGGTACGGCCTTGCCAGTAGAATCAGCAGCAGCAATTTGGGGGTTCGTTTGGGGGCAGTTTGTGGAGGATTTAGTGTCTTTGGCAGCGGTTTACATCAGACATCTCCAGCAGCAATACCAGGTGCACATATTGAGGTTTTTGATTGTCAAAGGTGTTGCATACAAATAGTTGAACAGTCAGCACTGTCATTGCATTGTTGGTTATCTCCAGTTATTAGTTGCTGTTGTAAACCAGTCATCTATCATATAATCTGAACTGGGTTATTGTCATGTCATAGCATTGCATTGTCAAGGGTTTGATGTATTTGAAGTGCATAGTTGTGACAGTCTCTCATTGTAATCAGTTCTATTTGCTGTCATAAAATATGAATTGCATTGGACTTCATATTTGAGTTTCATATTGTCATCTATCTCTTAGATTGGTAGTGTTATAATCTGGAAATTGTTGTTCATACATTATTGGCATCATATATTGAGGTTTCGTTGTACAACAATTAGTAATATTGCAGCCTTATTCGGTTACATGCCAACTGTTTGACAAAATTCCTAAGTCCAGTTTGAGGGTTTCAGTGGCCTTTATAGTAAGGGTCATTACAAGGACAAAAGTAACAAGCAATCAAGACGGCAAGTAGCAGTAGCAGCTAACATTAATGATGATTAGAAACAAAGAAAGAACAGTAATTAATGGTATCAAGAAGACACATTCACAGGAACTTGTATTTTACTATATTCAGACTTTCCTCATATCAAGGACTGCCTCCCCAGCATAATTGTACAACAGAGATTAAAACAAACAGGTTCATCAAGATTGTTCCCAGAAAATTCATTTATATCAGTCACATCACTATTAATATCTAGAAGTTCCATATTGGAGACATAAACTATATCAAGGAAGAACATAAAGAAATAACACCTGGAATTGATAATAATTATCAGAACCCAATAAGATATTGGCATAGAAGATTCAGACAGAACAAACAAACAGACCCAATGACTAATAATAACAATCACAAGGGACAAGCGAATAATCCTTTGAAATCATCAAGACAAATTACAATCTGACATTCTTAGTAACTATCTATTGACAAGAATTATCACTTGCAAATATTCCAATAACCAGTTTGAATGGAAACATATGAATTTGAAATCTGAGCACTCAAATTGTAATATTAGATAGTACAAACCATTATTGAAAGCCTTATAATAACCTTCATAATCTATGAATAAATAAATAATAATATAAACAGTGGTACATCAGTTTGCTTAATAATTGAATTGAATACAGTTGAAGGATAAGTGAAGGTGATTGCTCCCTATTTTCTAACATAGTCAGACCGGAGACATTACAGTGGTATCAGAGCATGATCTTGCCATCCTTTAGGGTGAATCTTAAAAAAATTACCAACATATATGAAAAACAATTGTCATCAAAGATGTGGAAAAAGAACGGAAAAAAAAAGATATGAACAGCCAGCGAACAAGAAGAGGAATAAACAATAGTTCTGAAGAGATTGACCAAAGGATAAGCAATAATAAGGGTAACCATTTATTTTAGACGACATAAATATGTATGGAGAGCATTTGCAACATGGCTACAGATGATCATCATTTAGACTGACAATGAGTTCATATAATCAAAAATAAAGATTAAAGTAATGACATTCTAAATTGAATGTTATATTTCCTCGTATGGAATTAAGGCAAAAAGAGAACCTCTCTAAATGACTTCACAAGATATTCTATAATTGAATATTCTTAAGGAAGGAAATCGAGTATTCTTTGAAGGATAGTACATATTATTAAGGAAAATCATATGCATATGTAAGGATGGATACACCCAGAGTGGGTATCCATAAGGCCTAGGATGAGGAAGAACTCCCTCCTAGGAAGGATGGATATATCAAGATTGATTATCCATAAGGTCTTAAAGAGAAGCATCATGAGAAGATGGTGCTTAGTGGAGAGCTGTTCTATTAATTAGAGGCCCAGGAAGCACTCCCCCAGGAGCTAAGCATCTGATCATGACCTCTCCTTAAGAAGGGCTTAAATTGGGAATTAGGATCTTATGTTTTTAATGACTTACAAGATTGAATAATATATTCTATTGTGGTTTTTGAAGTACTAACATGTGATGCAGGTCTAACATGTGTATGCTTTGTGTCTACATCGTGTCTTCATGCATCAATGTGTATACTTCGTGTCTGCATCATGTCTTCATACACTAATTATATATAGATTTTGTGTATGCTTTATGTTTTCATATATCCTAGTATATGTTTCTTAGCGAGTGACAAGAATTAGGAACATTCTCAAGGAGTGTCAAAAGTAAGGACCTTCAAAAAGAGTATCAAGCATCATGAACATTCTTAACAAGTGTTAAGATTAAGGACATTCTGTCAAGACTAGATCAACGACATTCTCTGTGAGTCTTTAAGTTAAAAAGGACATTCTAAATAAATGTTGTAATTCATAGAAAGAAAAATCAATGAAGATTTTATATCTTTGAAGACTTACTCATCCAAGAACAAAGCTACACTTAATAGAGGGAATCACAAGTGCTGCATTACAATCCAGATAAGTTTCATCCTTGATTTACTCTTAGGAATTTTAATTGAATATTATAGTCTTTTGATTTTATAAATTTATATTTGCAAATATGTTCACACTTCACCTCAAGTTGGTATTGACATTTCAGGATCACTTGATTCATATCAGCCATTCACACTAAAAGATCACATTGCTTGAGAACAAGCAATTTGAGGAAGGGTGGATTGTCATGTCCCCTATTTTCCTTCAAAAGAATTAAATATTAAACGATAACAAAATAATAATAATAAAAATGAATAAATAAATTATAATAATACTTATATTATATTATCAATATAATGATAATAGAAGAATATTGTATAATATATTATAATAATGTAAGGATATAATATATTAAATGATATTATTATATGGAAAATAAATAAATTAAAAATAAGGAATATAATGTTTTAAATATTATTACTAAATAATAAATCACTACAATAATGATAAAAACTATTATACAAGTTTATAAAAAGAAAGGTGTCATTACCAATAGACACGTCTAATGGCATATAGAAGCTATAAAAGGGAGTTTTTCTTATTTTATGGATTAGGAAGAGGGGGAGACATAAAACAGTGATCGAACCCAATTCCAACAATACTTTATGTTCCTCGTGCATTGAAAATGGTGTGAATGCAAACTAGGGGCAACAACAAACATTGGTAGAAAGTTCTAGTGGGAAGGATATATGTGTGGCAATGGAAGGACATGGCAGTAAAGTCTAGAAGTAATACACAGCAGCTCATATATGCAGTGAAATTCTTATATTCAGAAATGAGAAACAATTTCTAGTTGGCAGAAGTTACCGTCAATATCAATATGTCACAACCTGACTCAGCAGCAGCATCTACAGAGACAAGCCTACATGCCATAATATCGTGTCCAGGCACCATCGATGGAGGAGAAAGGGAAAGAAGAGAGAGCATACAAGAATGGGGAATGAAGAGCAACGCACAAGAAAAAGAAGGAAAGAATGATTTGGTGAACAAGAAGACAAATCGAACACCACTGCAAATACACGCCTACAGCTCAGACTGGGACAATTAACTCAAGTCAAATATGACTGGGGATCGAACAGGACATTATGATATTACCATCTGCAAGTTTCGAGAGGAGCGTATAAGGATGTAAAATTGGGAAGAAGGAAGATATCAGGGAGGAAGAAAAAAAAAGGCATTGAATGTATTTCATTTCTCACAACAAATGAAAGCAAGGACGTGGAGTTATTTTATGCATACGCACAAAAGCTGAGAATTTAGATTGTGGACATGAATCAAGGCAACATAGATAGAGGAACTCATTGAATGAAATAGAGATAGAAAAGGATACGATGAAGGGGATCCATAGAGAAGAAAGACAGTCAATCAAATAATAGAGGATATATATCTAAAAATCATTGAACCAAAGGACAAAAGTAACAAGCAATCAAGACGGCAAGTAGCAGTAGCAGCTTACATTAATGATGATTAGAAACAAAGAAAGAACAGTAATTAATGGCATCAAGAAGACACATTCACAGGGACTTGTATTTTACTATATTCAGACTTTCCTCTTATCAAGGACTGCCTCCCCAGCATAATTGTACAACAGAGATTAAAACAAACAGGTTCATCAAGATTGTTCCCAGAAAATTCATTTATATCAGTCACATCACTATTAATATCTAGAAGTTCCATATTGGAGACATAAACTATATGAAGGAAGAACATAAAGAAATCACACCTGGAATTGATAATAATTATCAAAACCCAATAAGATATTGGCAAGACAGAACAGACAGACAGACCCAATGACTAATAATAACAATCACAAGGGACAAGCGAATAATCCTTTGAAATCATCAAGACAAATTACAATCTGACATTCTTAATACCTATCTATTGACAAGAATTATCAATTGCAAATATTCCAATAACCAGTTTGAATGGAAACATATGAATTTGAAATCTGAGCACTCAAATTGTAATATTAGATAGTACAAACCATTATTGAAAGCCTTATAATAACCTTCATAGTCTATGAATAAATAAATAATAATATAAATAGTGGTACATCAGTTTGCTTAATAATTGAATTGAATACAGTTGAAGGATAAGTTAAGGTGATTGCTCCCTATTTTTTAACATAGTTGGACCAGGGACATTACAGATGCTGCAAGTAAAAACATAACAGTCAACACCTTGCCCCATTCCTTGGATAATTGGCAGGACCATCTATTGGTCGAATACTCCAAGAACACTTTTGCATGTCAGTTGATGGATGGCTATATACACGATGAAAGATACAAAGTTATTGATGACATCATTTTACTTCGGCAGCAAGATCTATTTAGTACCTGACTTAGAACTGAAGAAGCTGATTATGAAAGGTTTCCTACAACCGGATTTGCTTGAGGACAAGCAAATTTTGGGACAGGAGGACTGTAATATCCCTGTCATAAAATAAATATATTTAACTAAACCTTGTTAATGGCCCGATTGATTTAATATATCTCAGACCCATTTTTAATTTAATTGTTTTTATAGGTAAGTGTGGAAGTTAGATATCTTTGTACACCTTTGGATGGTTTACCCGACAGGTATTTAAGCACGGCATATAGGTAGTTGTTAGTATGTGATTTGGATTATTTCTTTGTACTGCAAATTCTCGTTGGGATTCTCTATTGTTTGTCATTTCGGAAGTGAAAGAGCTTCCCTATTTGGCTTGTCCAGTTTCGGTGGGATTCAACCCTCACCCTATTCCGTTGCCTGTAATACTTCGCTCAGATATGGCAAATCAAAGCACTATCTTTTGGAAAATATTAATTGAAGATTATATGTGTTTGATCTCTATTCTTGTTTGGCTTTGTCTGATGAATTTGGGACTCTCAGTTTGTTTATGGTTGCAATAACGAACCCATCTTCCATCCGTACACCATCCACTACCATATGGATCCTTGGCTGAATGCAACATGCATTGTCTTTGACCATACAATATCATAACTGCACCATACGGCCCTCTAGACCTATCGTACGACTAGTTACCCTTGCCCCCACGGCTGTCTCTTCCCACTCTATGGCCACCAACCTTCTGTATGCATTTCATAGTCCCCGTATGGGCTCCCAAAGTCACTGTACAGCCTCCCACAGTACGGCCTTCTGCACTGACCGTACAACCTCCTTGCATATACCATACGGCCTTCTTGTAAGCACCATATGGCTACTCTCCCACCACCGTACCTGCAGCTCTTTGGCCCTCCACTAGCCATACCTCTCTTGTGCGTACCGTACGTCCTACTAGGACTAGTATACGCATTATTTTGGTTTTCTGGCACCCGGTAGACTCACACACGGGCAATCCAATTGGTGGATTGGACTTTGGAACATCACACTTAACACTTTTTGGAATAGACAGCCAAATAATCCAAGTATACAATAATACTATCATTGATCAGACTATCAAAAGCGAGATCCATTGCTCATTGAAAAGTTGCTCCAACATTGATAAGACCAAAAGGCATCCGCTTATATGCAAAAGTTCCCCGTGGGGTAGTAAATGTTGTTTTATACTGATCATCTTCACGAACCTCAATTTGATTATAACCTGAAAAGCCATCTAACATAGACAACATTTCAGAACAAGTAACAGCTTGTAAAACTTGGTCCACGACTGGCAATGGATAATTATCCTTGAGAGATGCCTGATTGAGATTACAAAAATCCACACAAATGCAAATCTCTCCATTCTTCTTTCTAACAAGAACTATATTAGCTACCCAAGATGAATGGCAAATAGGAAAAATAATACCTGCTTCAAGCATCTTTTGAATTACAATCAAAATGGTACCTGAAATCTTGGGATTGTATTGCCTCTGCTTTTGGTAGAAAGGAACTCCACCAAGCTTAAGAGAAATATCATTTTGTACTTCTTTTGGACAGAAAGACTTGAGATCTTCATCATAATAAGCTAGAACATCCTTATATTCACAAAGCAAGGTGATAAACTTTTCTTTTCTTCCTCCATGCACCAATTACCAACGTTAACCAGCTTTGGATCTTTTTCAGTTCCAATATTGTATTTCTCATACTGTTCCATAGATCTGTTCCTTGTCTTTTGCTGCTTCTTAACATACTTATCATGTCAAAAAGCTTTTCCAAGGAAACCAGACCCTTTGGAATCTTATTTCCTTAAGCTGAATAACTTCATGACCAGTTTCAGGATCTATCTTGGAAAGAACTTCATTCGAGACGTGTTCACTTCCTTCAAAGTACATCTCATCAAAACCCTCCTTTGTTTCAAGAAAATTGATGATCTGAGTATCATCATTAGATAATTGCCAATGTTCACAATTATCTGGAATACTTGGTCGATAAACCAATTGTATTTCATATATATTGTGTTCAAAATCTTGGTGTAGAAATAAAATCAGCCCTATCATTCAGTTCTCTAGGAATCACTAAAATATTAAAAGCATCGAACAATTTGATGTAATCCCACGCTAAATCATGGTAATGTCTAAGTTGATCATTTCTTGCTTGATATTGACCTTTGACTTGACATACTACCAACTCAGCATCTCCTTTTAAATGCAAATTTTGAATTCCTCTAGCTTGCGCCATGTTCAACCCCAATATCAAGGCTTCATATTCAATCATATTATTGGTGTTAGGAAATTGCAACTTGTAAGAAAAAGGGAAAAAGTTCACCGTCAGGTGAAATAAACACAACTCCAGCACTAGATCCCATAGAAGCACAACTACCATCAAATTCCATAATCCAAACAATAGTAAAACTACTCAAAACTTGCTCTAGAATCGTTCAGAATGATTTTCCCTTCAAGAGAATCAGTGGAATTACCTTCGGAAAGAATTTCATCTTTTAAACAATCCATAGGATCATCTTCAAAAATAACTCCTTCCCTAGGAATAACATCTTCTTCTATGACTTCAACAACATCAGCAAATCTTTCAATGTCTGATAGTAATGAAGAACTTACAAAATCAGTCCAAGCTTTGGAAAATTTGGACACTTGATCTACACGTAGGTAATAATTACCCATTCTGACTGACTCAAAAAGAATCTAAACATGTGGATCATTGGACTTGACTACCACATACTTTGTTTCTCTTTCACGGTACACCTTTTGCGTAACACGTTTAACTGGTATTCTAGTTTCAATCATATCAATATTGAGTTCTCCTCCTACATATTTGCAAAAATTTCAACCAAGTAACATACCATAGGAGGCCGGTACATCAACAACTAAGACAGTCATTTTGATAGTTTTGTCTGGGAAAGACACAAAGGCAAACTGGGCATCTTTAATTTGTCCTTTCAACGGCACTTGTTTGTTTTCCATAGAATAACAACTACCAAAAGACTTAGTTAAAGTCAATCCTAAAGCATCTGCAACCTTGGCTGGCATAACATTATTAGAGGCACCAGAATCTATGAGACAATTACTTAACTTGAAACCATTAATCAGAAGGGAAAGATAGAAAGTTTTAATCTTTCTTGGAACTAAGGATGGAATGGTTAGTAAGTTATTTGGCATATTGGGCAACCAAATGAGTTTGGGTAGGCTGGGATTCTTTGACAACTTTAGTAAGTCTATCTAGCTGATCCGGATAAGCTTGTAGGTATTCTACCTCAAACATCTGAATTCTAGTCTTCCTCGCATGATCTATGATATCAAAAGCTTGGAAAGAACTTGCTAAAGAAGAATTGAAATTTTCAGCCTGAGTTTTAACACTAGTATTAGGCATACTGGATTTCGAAATACTAGATGTAGAAGCAACTTGATCAGCAGTTACTTGATTTTTAGCTGGATCATTAGGTAGGCTAGGTAATGTTGTTCCTCTCTTTGTAATAGTCACAGGCATTTGAAGAATGTCCAACTTCTTTTCAACCTCTTCTTTTTGTTGAGCCAGCTTGGTTTGTCAACGTGTCATAACCACATAAGCTTGTACAAAATCAATTTCATGATCTCTACCATTATATTGTATGTACCCAATAATAGAGTCGCCAGTTGCCTAAGGATCATCATGATATAGAGCACCAATATCCTCGGAAAGATATTCATCTTGATTATCATTCATTGGATCAGCTTCAAAGTAACCAGTAGCTGTGTTACTTGGTGGTGCTTCGATCACAAGCCTCTCCGGAGGAGGAGGAAGCTTATTCTGATTTTTAGGTGCATAATTATTTGCAGCATTAGGATAGGGTTGCCTTGGAATATCCTTGTATGGTGCCACAAATGAACCTATAGATATTTGCTTCTTGAGAGCAAGAAGTTCATTTGCTAGCTTCTGAACCAGTGAATCAGATGTATTCGATGAAGAAGATTCCGAGAAGGAAAAAGACTTGATGAAAGCCTTCAGTAAAAGAATTTGCTAAGTGAATTGAAGTTGATTGATCAATCTACATTAAGCAATTGAATAACAAATTAAACTTAGAGAGATGGGAAACTAGTTTGAAAAAGTTTCGTACAGTTACTTACATTTTGTGGTGACAAAATGCAGGACAACATGCTTAAACCTATTGCACTATGATGGAGCCTTGAATTTACAGTCTCCATTTATGCACATTTCATATCCTTTTGGTTTTGAGGTCATTAGAACGGGACGTCTAAGGGGACAAGGGCAGAGTTGTTCATAAGGGTCATCTATTTTTCAGACTTTGGTGTTTAATGTTTACCGCCTAGATTAATTAAGAGACGCACACAAACAATGAATATGAACATGAACAGCAACCAGCAGAACTCTTATTATTATTAGCATATGCCAAACAGTACATTATGCTTGCATGATAAGATATGATGATTACAATGCTTTTCGAAGGGGTTATAAATACTTTTCAAAGAACTTTCCCGAAGGTGTCCGTCAGCTAGATACATAAACTTTTCCGAAGGGACCTGTCGGCTGATACACAATTCCCTTTCCGAAGGGACCCGTCAGTCGATACACAATTTCTACCGACAACATCATCCCCCCCAAAAAGAAAAGTCATCTCCTGACGACTAGCAAAATTAGGAGACAACCCACAACCAAGAAAAAGAAATACTAGAAAGAAGAAGGAGGTGTCCCAGAAGAGTGTTGTTGACGACGTAACTCATACACCTGGTCAGTCCGGATGCACAGATCAGTCTGAATCTGTGAATTAACCTCTAGGCCTCTTTCAGTAGAAGCGCGGCATACATAGCCTGCCTCTTGGCCAACTGTAACTCATGCTCTGCTGCATCTTTATTCCGGATAGCCGCGTCCTTCTCTTGTACCACTGCTGCCATATCCTTTAATAGTGTTGCCTACTCTGCTGCCCAAGCCACCTGCTTGTCGGCCAAATCAGTGGCTAACTTTTCTCTTGTCTCTTTTTCAACCGCGAGAGATCTCTGGGCTGCAACACTATCTGCTGCCCTATCCGCCTCCGCGCACTGCCGCGCATGGTAAACCTCTTTGTACAATCCCACGATCTCATGTGCCAACTTCATCATTGGAGTGTCACTCGGTCCTAATTCTGGCTCAGTGGCCCAATCTACCAACATCTCTGGTGTCTCAACTGCCGGCCAACCTCTATCCACAAAACAAGTTTGAAATCGCTTAAGACAAATCCCATGAATATACGCTCGGATCAAATGCCACTCCCTTCGCCGAGTGAGAGCCTGAATCACCACATCATGCCCCTTCTTCAATGCAGACTTCATAGTCCTGAGGTAGTCCCTGCACCTGTCCTCATCCGACCCATAATCCTCCTTGGCGAAGTCATCCAATGACCATTCTGCATCAATATTGTCCTCCTCATTAGCGAGAGCCATGCCCACATCCGGTGCCGCCTCCTCTGCTGTTGGCGCAATCACGGCATGTGGCATTCCCTCCTCCTGAGACTGAGGCTCTGGTACATGTGCTACTCCAGAATAGCTGGGGGATTGAATGGACGAGCCACGCCTGTCAGGGCCGAGTCGGAACTGTTGCCTCAGAAAAACACTGGCTCTATCCATGACCTCTGGTTGTTTGGGCAGCGCTAGGTCCGTACACTCCTGCACTCCTCCGTCTGGTTCGTTCTCTACTGGAAGTGTCTGAGCTTCTGCTGACTGTGCTACAGTAACAACTGCTGCTGGCTGACTTATGGCAGGCGCCACGGGTGTTGCTATCGAAAGTGCTTTAGGGGCTGAAGAAGTCTCTCGGTTGACGGGTGCTGTCAGGTGGGCAATGCCGACCGCAAACCCTGCTCCTAGCCGGACAGGAGAAGGCCGTACCTCGTGTTGCCATGGTGCGGCTAGTGTGACTGCCTGGTGGGATCCTCCAGTCATCAATATCGATCGCCGAGTCTGTCCAAACCCCAGAATGTGAGCCATGTGTAGACTTCGGGGCACCAACTCGAAAGTCATAGGAACTGTAGTACGCGAAAATAGCAAGGGGGTAGCCGTGACAATCTAAACCTCCTCATCATCCTCGCCCTCCCCTTCTTCTTCCTCCACACTGTCCTGCTCAAAAGATGTCTCCTGTCGGCCGCTGTCAGTATCACCTGCCATGTCCATCCGGGGCCTCTTATGGCCTACTGAACCCTTCTACCCAGAGGTTGTGTCCAAGTGCTTCCACCGCATGATAGGAGGTTCTCCCGGAGCCAGTGGTCCAGGCTTTGCCTCTAACTCATCCATTGGAATCATCCGTGCTGCTACATCTAGGAAGAGACCAATGGCGTAATGGGGCATATAGAAGGTCTTGTGCTGGAGAGTCATAAACTCATGCATCCGTTCAGCCAGCACAGACGCCCAATCGTACACTTTGCCAGTCATTATTCCGTTCATCATGGATACCTGCGGAAATGTGATCCGATGCCCTAGAGGATCCCGTGAGCCTGCTCTTGACCAAATCCATCAGACACCGCCATGGCCCCTCCTGAATGTCGGTTTTCTTTAAACCCCTTCCCTTCGATGTCTCAGCTAATGCTGCCTGCTCTACTTCAATCAAATTTCCACATACTAATCTGATTAAAAATAGCTTCCCATCCTTTGGAATTTTCTTCATCTGAACCTTTTTGCCTTGCTGCCCTGGAATGCCAAAAACACGTGTGAAATCGGCCGCCTTGAATGATACCACTAAGGTCCTTTCCAGATACTGAAATGTGCTCCTCCGAGAAGCTCTACCATATGTCTCAATCATGGTACGCAGATACCCTTCAAAATCTCGAATGCAAAAAACAGGCATCCGAATGGCCCATTCAACCTGTGCTCTTCTGATGCTTGCTTTAATTGGATGATCATCAGGGGTTTCTTGCCACCATTTTTGGCAATCCGTTCCATTCAACCCTTCAAATTGTATAGTTTGTGGTGTGACTTCAGCTGCTGCAGGCGCTGTAGTCCTACGCTTCTCCTTGCTGCTGCTCGAGCTTTCATTCAGGTTACCTGTACCTGCCATGCTCCTGCCTTCCACAACTTTAGACTGTGCTAATTGTTTTTTCCATTGCCGTTTACCTTCAGACTCCATTAATTATATCTTTGTCTTTTCCTAACGGTCTCCCAAATCCGTACAGTGAAGAATTCTTCCAAATACGTACGGTGAATTGCAACCTTTGGAATGAAAATCCGTACTCTGGAAAAGTTGGAAGGAGAATCAAATAACAAAGTCGTACTACCAGAAGACCACAATTCCGTACAATAGTTTCCCTCCCCAAATCCGTACGGTTGTATTTTTAATGCCCTTCACTGATCATGGTATGCCAAATCCGACTAGAAGTGATATACCGCCTGGCTTATTGTTGAATTCCGTACCTCAACCTTGAGAACCTTGCATTCAATAATCCGTACAATGAAATCCGTACCCTACTCTTCAAAAGGAATCCGTACGCTTGAAACGCTGGAAGTCTTCTGTATGGGTGATGATTTAACAAGCCGTACAGTGCCCTACAGAGGTGCATATGGTAACTTGACCCTTCTGTGATGAAATCCGTACGGCTTCAAACTTGACACTGTCTGTTGATTGCATATGGATTTCAATCTTCTAGAAAAGCCGTACTGCAATATCCCACCAAGTCTTGAAAATCTGTATGATGGAAATTAACAAATTTTAGCTCCAAATTCCGTACGTTAACCTTCTCAGGCTATCAAAATCCATACAGTGGTCTCAGTGTTACAATATGCAACTCTTAAAAAACCGTACACTACAAGAAAAAGTCGTACCACAGCAAAACTGTACACCAACTTTCAAAATGGGAACCGTACATTGTCTTAAAATCGTACTTCAAATTTGAAACCCGTACATTGTCTTTAAAAACCGTACTACAAATATGAAACCCGTACATTGTCTTTAAAAACCGTACTACAAATATGAAACCCGTACATTGTCTTTAAAAACAGTACTACAATTATTAAATTGTCTGGAAAATCGTACTAAAATCGTACACCATCCTTCAGATATGAAAAACCGTACGTTACTTCCTTTTCCCTTCAGATATGAAACCCGTACGGTATTGTCCCCTTCAATTATGAAACCGTATGGTACCATACGGTACTTTCCCTTTCAAAAATGAAACCGTACGGTACTTTTCTTTTTTTTTAATTTTTTTAAAGAAAGAATAGCAAAGTCTGTTTACCCTTCGACCGTCATCACCGTCGATCTGCAATGACGAAGGGGTCTCCCAAAGGCCATTCTGTGACGCAAAAGTCTTCCGGCCGTGGTATATCTTCAGCTTCGAGCCATTCACCGCCTGAGGCACTTCCTGTCCATCCAAAGTCCATAATTTTATTGCTCCATTGTTCCCTACTTCCCGGATTTGATATGGCCCAACCCACTTAACTTTGAACTTCACTGGTTTGATCTTTCCGGCCGTCGTACTTCAATACCCACTGTCCGGGCTGAAACCTGTTTAGCTTCAAGTGCTTATCGTGCCATGCCTTTCGCCTATTCTGTGGTACTTCAGTCGCCCACTGTGCTAATAATCGCTTCTCCTCTAACTTGTTTAGTTTATACAGCCGCTCCCTTAAGTTTTCCATGTCGCCCAACTTGTTTTCTAGTGCTATCCGCAGGCTTGGTATCATAAATTCCGCTGGTACTACGGCCTCTTGTCCGAACATCAGTTGGAACGGCGTGTGTCCTGTTGTAACTTTATACACCGTGCGGTAAGCCCACAGAGCAGAAGGTAATTTCTCCTCCCAATCCTCCCCTTCGACTGCATAGGATTTGTATATAATTGATACCAAGATTTTGTTGGTAGCTTCGGCCTATCCGTTTGCCCTTGGGTAGTACGGACTTGATAGCGAATGATAAATTTTGAACTCCGTGGTAAGCAGTCGAATCACATGATTTACAAAATGTCTACCTCTATCACTTGTTAATTGTAACGGAATGCCATATCTAGTAATTATTTGTTCATAAATAAACTTTGTTGTACTTACCGCTGAGTTGTCCGGTAGTGCACGCGCCTCCACCCATTTAGTCAAATATTCTATCGCAACAACAATGTAACGGCACCTTTTGATTCTGCTTGTCTTTAGCAGTCCTATGAAGTCCAAACCCCACCGTTCAAAGAGCTCCTGAGCATGAGACGGATTCAGAGGCATTAAATCTCTTTTCAAAGGTTTTCCAGCTCGCTGATATGTATCGCATGCAACAACCCATTCCCTGGCGTCATTGTATACTATTGGCCACCATAATCCTGCTATAAGTATTTTTCGTGCAGTTGTGTCCGGCCCCATGTGTCCTCCTGCCGGTCCTTCGTGCGCTTCCTTCAATACCCATGGAATTTCTTCCTTCAGGACACAACGCCTCAAGATCTGATCGAGTCCCATTTTATACAACAATCCATTAATCAACTGAAATGTTCTGCTCCGTATCACCAACTTTCATTTTTCATTCGGTGACATGGTATTTGGAAACTGTCCTATTGACAAGTATTCGCCGATGCTTGTATACCACTCCGGTAGTGCAGCAATCTGAAACAGCTGTGCATCAGGAAAGTCATCATTTACACCGTCTGCCGATTCTCCTGTTCTGATACGTGACAAATGATCCGCGCTTACATGTTTCTTTCCTGGTCGTACAATGATCTTGAAGGTAAACTCCTGTAACAGGAGTAACCATCAGCTGATTCTTCCCTGAATGACTGGCTTGTTGATCATATACAATAGGGCCTGATGATCGACATAGAACACAAATGGAGTGGCCAGCAAGTAATGTCGAAATTTTTGCACAGCATAGACCATCCCCAATGCTTCCCGTTCGGTTGTACTATAATTTTGTTCAGCTTTTGATAGCAACCGACTGGCGAAGTAGATCGGATGATCCAACTCGTGGCTTCCCGTCTGCATAAGAGTCGCTCCGATCGCATAGTTCGATGCATCCGCATGCACATGAAACTCCTTCCAATCCAGGTATGCCAAAATAAGTGCTGTAGCCAGTCGTACCCTAAGTCCTTCAAATGCTTCATCCTGTTCCTTGTCCCATCGGAATGATTTTGTCTTGCAAGTTAACCTATCCAACGGATATGCTATCTTGGCAAAATTTTTGATAAAACGCCTATAATACCCTATATGCCCAAGGAAAGATTTTACCTCTGTTACATTGGTGGACGGCTGCATCTCTAATATGACCCGCACTTTGTCCGGATCTGTCTTCAGTCCCTCCTTACAGACTATGTGTCCGAGCAACCTTCCATGTGGGACCATAAATCTGCACTTCTTCGGGTTCAGGGCCAAACGCGCACGACGGCACCTTTCCATACACTCGCCTAAGGCAGCCAGATGTTTGTCCTCCGCACTGAACACTGACCAGTCATCCAAAAATGCCTCAAAGTTTTCAACAGACATCTTGTCAAAAATGTGTAGTATGATCCGCTGAAATGTCGCACGCGCATTGCACAGACCGAATGGCATCCGATTATAGGCATAGACCCCATCTTCTACGACAAATGTTGTCTTCAGTTTATCCTCCTCTGCGATTGAGATCTGATTGTAGCCGGAAAAACCATCCATAAATGAGTAGATCTCGTGTCCTACTACCTCCTCCAGGATGTTGTTCGTGAATGGGATCGGGAACGGATCCTTGATGGTGACTGCATTCAGGCATCGGAAATCAACACATATTCGGATCTGAATGGAGTCTTTCTGTAGGGAGATCACGATCGGGGATACTCGACACACAATTCAGGTGGTACGCCCTTCAAGTCCTTGTACATCCATGCAAAGACATCCTTATACTCTAAAAATATCTTGAATGCTGTTGTCTTTAGTACTGGGTCCCAATTGTCTCCTACCAGTATGTTCCGTGGTTCTGCTTCATCTCCCAAATTCATGGTCTGCAACGTGACTTCATTGTATTTGATGCGTTCTCCTTTAGTGAACTGATGTGCCGGGGTCACATCAAGTGACGCATCCCCTTCATTTATTTCAGTGAAATCCTTTGGAAATTCATCGGTATTGTGTTCTTCTATTGTCAGTACGTTGCAGGTTGGAAACAATTCATAATCCTCTATCTGCCAATGGTAAAGACCATTTACTGAATCCAAATCGTCATCTCCTTCCAATCGTAGAACTCCCTCCTGATCTGGTTCCATAGTTTGCCCCTTTTCATCCTCTTCTCCCTCAGAATCTGACGATAGGGCTTCTTCCTGGACCATCTAAGTGTGCAGATCGATGACATACTTTCGGCCTCTGCTTTTGAGTGATAAAGTATTTTTCTTCCAATCGTGCTTTGCTTTTGCTTGTATCAGCCACCCCCGACCTAGAATAGCATCGTACCCCTTCCGTCTGAGAGGAATTACAACGAAGTCCAACAAGAATGGTTGTGTTCCAATTGTCACTGGTTGCACTGTGAGTATTCCCAATGGCTTGATTCCGTGTTGATCGGCTGTTAACAGCTGGAAGGTAGGTGGCCATAATGTCGGTTGTCCCAACTTTTTCCAAGTATCCTCTGGTAGCACATTGACACCGGATCCTCCGTCGACGATCGTGTCCGTTAGCACAGTCCCGAGAATGCCCATTTCAACAACCGCCGGATAGCGTCCAAATGAAAGAGCTAACAGCATCGGGTCTTCTGCACTTGTACCCCCCTGTTTCTCCTTGTCTTGCTCTACGGGTTGCTTAGCACTTGGGACTATATTTGTGAGGGCCGTACGGAGTTGAGGCATAGTGAGTAATAGATCATTTATCCTGACGGCTATCTCAACTTGTAATATTTGTCGTACCATGTTCTGTTCTGCACAGTTCCGGACGGAGGTACTTGGCGTGTCCTTCAGGTGTGCCATTTCTGCCTGTGTTGCTTTTTGGATCTCTGCCCGTGCTTCCTCCAGTCTCTTTTTTTCCTCCGCTGGGTCAGGGTATAGCTTCGCTTGCTTCCGAGTGATTGCCAGAACTTCTTCATCCATCCCGACAGTAATCAAGTTGACTCCGGACTTCGGGCACTTAGCATCGTCATGATCGCCAGGTCCACACCATCGGCATAGTAACTTCAACATGTTTGTTGTTGTGCATTCTCGGGCAAAGTGACCCCACAAATTGCATACGCAGCATTGAACAATTGGCCGACCATTCACATCGTACTGAATTCGACTCCTTCCGCCATTATTGTTGTTGCCGCCATTGTTGTTATTGCCGTTGTTGTTTTGACCGCGCCGGTTGTTTCTGTATCCGCCCGATGTGGCTCCTTCCGTACTGGTGTTCCCGTTCGCTCCTGACGAGGATGCCTCCTGTGTCAGGAACACTTGCTGCGGTGTTCTTATTTTCAAATTGAAAGGGCACTCCTTTACCGAGTGTCCCAGAATTTGGCAAATCTCACAAAATTGATCTTTCGAGCAGGATCCCTTTGTATGGCCTTTCTTCTTGCACTCCGTGCACCACAGTTCATTGCCCTTAGTCTCCTTGTTCATATTCTTGAATTCCTTCATCATCCGAATCATGTCCTTCTGGAGAGCATGGACCTTCTTGTTGCTTCCCTCGTCATCGTCGCTGCTATCTTCTCCTAAAGGGTCATCGTCATCTGAATCTGATGAGCTGGTCTTCTTTTTCTTCTTTGTCTTCTGGTCACTTTCGAGGTTCATTGCCCGATTGTATGCTTCAATGTATGTCGATGGTGGCACAATCTTCATCTTTTTCCGTAGCTTCAGGTGAAGGCCTTCAATGAACCATCTTTTCTGGAGTCCATCTGCCGGTTTATTCTCCATTTTACTGATTAAGTCCTTCAACCTCCTGGCGAAGACCCGTACTGTTTCAGTCTTCTTTTGCTTGGTATTGAATATCTCCTTTACAATTTCATTATCGTCGCGTAGAAGTTGAAATTCTGCGATGAACTCCTTCTTAATGTTATCCCAACTGTTTAACTTCTGTGGATCAGTATCAGTAAACCAATCAATCGCAACACCCCG
This sequence comes from Cupressus sempervirens, assembly GCA_028749045.1. NCBI lineage: Eukaryota > Viridiplantae > Streptophyta > Pinopsida > Cupressales > Cupressaceae > Cupressus > Cupressus sempervirens. Next base: position 850,908,307 of record CM053790.1, read on the forward strand.
TAGGGTAGCGGAAAATTGTTGGATCCATTCGTTTGCATCTGTTATGCCATTTTCCCTCCAGATTGTTTCACATGTTTTATGATGTCGAATGGGATCAGCTACTTCATCACCATCAAATTTAGGCAATTTTTCCTTCGGACCTGCCATTATCACTGTATGTTGAGGGTTTTGTTGTGTATCTGCGCTGTTTTGCACTCCTGCGCTGTTTTGAACACCCGCGCTATTCTAAGCTCCCCCGCTGTTTTGAACACCCACGCTGTTCTGCACACCCGCACTATTTTCTACACCCACGCTGTTTTCTGCTTCCGCGCTGTTTTCAACACCCGCGTTGTTTTTGGCTTCCGCACTATTTTCCACACCCACGCTGTTTTCGACTTCTGCACTGTTTGGTGAAGAAGAGGGTTCGTCAACTGAAGCTGTTCGTTCCGGAAGTATATCTCGGACGAAGAGGTCACTCCACGCTCGTGCTCCCTCGGCACTCCAAGCTGTGCGAGTCAATCTCCTTCCATCAAGATTCTCTTCCCGTGGCGTATGCAGATTCAAAAACTCCTCCCTCGCTTCTTCCACCATTTCAAGCCGTTGTCGAGTCTCCTTCAACAATCCTTCCGCACTCCTGTTTCCGTCGGCAATCTTTTGAAATCTCCTTCGACGCTCTATCTGCTGAGCCAAAATTAAATTTTCCTGCGCAACGCGTATGTCATCTTTTTCCTTCAGCTTACTCTTATCTTTGTTCAACTGATTCGGCATTTAATTCATATCCGCCTGCTTGCGTACCAAGTCCATTGGGCAATGGCGCCAAATGTTTACCGCCTAGATTAACTAAGAGACGCACACAAACAATGAATACGAACATGAACAGCAACCAGTAGAACTCTTATTATTATTCGCATATGCCAAACAGTACATTATGCTTGCATGATAAGATATGATGATTACAATGCTTTCCGAAGGGGTTATAAATACTTTCCAAAGAACTTTCCCGAAAGTGTCCGTCGGCCAGATACATAAACTTTTCCGAAGGGACCTGTCGGCTGATACACAACTCCGTTTCCGAAGGAACCCGTCGGCCGATACACAATTTCTACCGACGACATTTAATTCATCCTAGGTGATAATTGGTGTTGCTGTTACAATCCATAGCATGATCCATTATGGCTTCCTTGGTAAAGAAAAGAGTCATGGATTTAATGTTATTTCTAATCTTGTACATGGCATGGCACTAAATGAGGAGATGTAATGCGAGTGTTTCTGCCTATTGCATCATGTGAACAGCACACAAGCAAATTCAAGATCAATCTGTGTTAGAATTTGCAATAAGGATAGTTTTCTTCAAGTTCACAAGGTTACATAGCTCAAACAGCATCCTATATTCTTGTACTATTTCTTAAGTTATTTTTACCACTCTGAATTATTCTCATGTGCAAGCACAGACAGCTCAAATTTCTATCCAAGCCCATACTCCATGGAAACTTTAATTGCATACATTCTGCTAAAGATGAAACTCAGAAGCATAATACAGCTGATACATTTACATGTATGAATCAGAAACTAGTCAGCAGCACTGAATACCAAGGCAATTTAATTGAATCAGTTAGACCCTTATCACAGGCCCATATATTTGCATAAACCATATGTATGTATGTTTGCAGTTAGCAAACAATCCTACAGCAGTCTGCAAGCTCCTCAAATTCTAAAATAAGTATGAGAACACCCAATACATATGGCAGCATGTATAAATCTCAAATATTCCTCCTAATTCTCATCAGGAACAACTCCCCATCCACAGCACTTTAAAAAAGATGTTTTTGCAAATAAATTAGTCACCATTCTCATTGCTAATCACTCATCCTGATACATTGTTTGCTTGTTTCAAACTCATAACTCCACCCAGAATTTCAGTTCATGCCTTTCCCATGCTAGGGACTAACTCCAATACCCAACTCCCTATTCCACACGATATCAAATCAAAGTCTCAATGTTTACTACTTATTCCAGCTCAATCTTTCCAAAAAGACTCATTCCTGGAGGAGCAATGCCATTGTCAGATATATATTAATTGATGACCAGACAGTTCTTTGATCCAAAGGTGATACAAACAATGATATGTCATCGAAAATATATGCAAGCAAACTAGAGTATGTCTTTAGTGTGCAAAATCTGTAAGGAATCTCAAAACGAGCAATTCACCAGGCAGCCGTTTATATTTTTAAGTGATTCATTGTGTTGATGAAGCTTCTTAAGTGGAGTTTCATTTGAGAAACAAATGCCTTGGGGGATTATAAATATGAGCTCATTTTGAAGGAAAAGGGATCCAATTATTTGATTATCTATTTGTTTTTGTGTTCTTGTGAGTATTTCTGAAGTCATTGATTTATGTGCCCTTGCTGAGGTTTAAGGGTTTGCACTTGATTGTGCTTTCCATAGATGACGTATTGTGGTTAAGTCTAAGAATGGTTTTGTTATACCATCTTCCATGTTTGTATGCTCTGTTGCTCTGGAAGAAGAATTAGAGGCTGGAGGTTTGTGTGTAAGCTAAGAATTCTAGAAGATTTACTGATTAGTGATTGGATTTTTTATTGAAATATAATCTATTGAAGGATACTTCTCCACTCTTCATTTTGTTTTTGAGAAGTCAATCTGCTGAAGGAATTTGATTGGGGTTTGGAGATTTTAGTTGCTGCAAATAATCAACTCTACCTACATTTTTTCTTGGGAAATCATTGTGCATACTTTGGCTGTTTTTTTCCATTCCCGTGGGAGCAATTGGACTTCATTTGCATCTGCAGACATTCAAGACAGGGTCTCCAATCTTCTTTTCACGGACAACATTCATCGTGTGGGCCAAGCTTTAGCATAAAGGGAACCTATGATCACAATTGTCGTTGGTAAATATTGTGTAGCCGATAGGTTGTTGTCGTCAATAAATATTGTGTAGCTGACGGATTGATGTCGTTGGTAATTTTTATGTAGCCGACGAACCCCTTCTGGAAGGTTCTTTAGGAAGTATATATACACCATCCGAGATCACTGTAATCATCATTGTAAGCATTATATAATCTCTTGGCATATATGCAATTAATAAAAGGAGTACTGCTATTACATGTTCTTGTTAATTGTTTGTATGCATTAAACTATTTACCTCTTACGGTAAAAATTTGGCGCCATTGCCTAATGGACCTGGAATGAAGGCAGAGGAATGAAGACTAATGCCGAATCAGCTTAACAAGGATAGAAATAAGATAAAGGGAAAAGATGGAATACACACCGCACAAGAAAATTTAATTTTAGCACAACAGGCCAAGTGCAGACGGAGCACCGAAGCACCAAGGAATTGTTGGAAGAAACTTGATAGTAGTTGGATTTGGTGGAAGAAGCAAGGGAGAAATTTTTGAACCTGTATATGCTGAGGGAAGAGAATCCAGACGAAAGGGAATTAACTAGCGCGAATCGGACTATCGAGGGAGCACGAGTGTGGAGTGAACTCTTTGTCCGCAATACACTTCCGAAACGGACAATTTCGCCTAACGAAGACCTTTCTTCACTAAAGAACGCAATTGTTGAAAATAAGACGACTGTTTGAAATAGCGCCGGTGTCAGAATACAAAATGCTGGTGTCAGAGTGCAGAGCATCGGTATCGGAGTGCAAAATAGTGCCGGTGTCGCAGTACTGAACAATGCCCATACACAAAATCAAGTAATAATGGCAAGACCAAAGGAGAAGTTGCCAAAGTTTGATGGTGATGGAACAACCGATTCAATCAAACACTGTAAGACATGCGAAACAATTTGGACGGCGAATGGCATCACCGACACAAATGAATGGGTCCGACAATTTTCAGCAACCCTAAGGGGTGTAGCAATTAATTGGTTTGTCGATGCCGATCCCCAAAAATTAACTACATGGGCGAACGTTAAAAAGGAGTTTATCATTGAGTTTCAATTGTTGCGCAACGACAATGAAATCGTAGCAGAAATCTACACCACAAAGCAAGGAAAAAATGAAACTGTTCGTGTATATACCAAAAAGCTCAAAGAATTAATAAATAAAATGGAAAGTAAGCTGACAGATGGGCTGAAAAAATGATGGTTCATTGAGGGACTATGCCCGAAGTTAAGGAAAAAAATGAAGATTGTGCCGCTATCATCATACACCAAAGCGTACAATTGGACGACGGACTTAGAGAGTGAACAGAAAATGAAAAAGAAGAAGAAAAGTAGCTCATCCGACTTAGATGATGCGTCTTCAGAAGAAGATAGCAATGATGACGAAAAGGGTAGCAAGGAGGTTCGAGCTCTCCAGAAGGATATGATTAGAATGATGAGGGAATTTAAAAATATGCAGAAAGAGACGAAGTGAAACGAACTATGGTACACTAAATGCAAACAGAACGTCACACGAAGTGATCCTGTCCAAAGAACCAATTCTATGACATCTACCAAATTATGGGACATTCCATAAGAGAATGCCCCTTCAATATGAAAATGAGAGGACCTTAACAAGTGCTCCTAACTCAAGAGGCTTCTGCGTCAGGAGAGAGTAGAAACACCAATAGTGATGGTGCCACTTCGAGTCAGGCATAGAAATAATAGAAGAGGGCAAAACAACAATACCAACAATAATAATGGGGGTCGCAGCCTTAATTCAATACGATACGAACGGCCGCCCGATGGTTCAATGTCGAGCATGCAATTTGTGGGGCCACTTTGCATGGAACTGTACATCAGCAAACACACCAAAGTTGTTATGCAGATGGTGCGGTTCGAGAGATCATGAAGATGCCAAGTGCCCGAAATCAAGAGTAAATTTGATCACCATCGGGACGAATGAAGAGGAGGTTCTAGTAATCACACATAAACAAACAAAACTATACCTTGACCCGATGGAAGAAAAGAAGAGATTGGAAGAAGTGTGGGCAAAAATTGAGAAAACAACGCAGGCGAAAAAAGCATACTTGAAGGACACTACTGGCACCTCAGCAAGGAACTGCCAGAAACAGAACATCATACGGCAGATATTACAAACTGAAGTACCAATCAAAATAAATGATCTCCTACTCACAATGCCTCAACTCCGATCGGCACTCATAAACATCACTCCGACTGCTAAATTACCAGGGGAACTAGGAAAGGAGAAGAAAAGTGGAGCAAGTGCAGAGGACACAATGTTGCTAGCCCTTACATCCGGACAGCATCCAGCGGTCATCGAAATGGCAATTCTAGGAACTGTTCTGACAGACACAATTGTGGACGGAGGGTCAAGCGTGAATGTGTTACAGGAAGATACCTAGAAGAGGTTGGGACAACCGATGTTGTGGCCACCTACGTTCCAATTACTGACAGCGTACCAACACGGCATTAAACCTTTCGGCGTCTTGATGGCACAACAAGTAACTATTGGAACACAACCATTCCTACTCGATTTCGTCATCTCGTTGAAGAGGAGAGGATATGACGCCATTTTGGGCCGTGGATGGCTCGTACAAGCAAAGGTTAAGCATGACTGGAAGAAGAATACACTATCACTAGAAAGCAAAGGGCAAAAATTCATTATTGATCTACACGCACAAATGGTGGGCGAGGAAGCTCTCTCATCCGATTTCGAAGAAGAGGATGAAGGAAAGCAGCGAATGGAACCAAATCTGAAAGGAGTCCTACGGTTGGAAGGTGGATCGACAGATGATGATTTGAATTCGGTGAACCAATTATTTCACTGGCAGATGGAGGATTACAAGCTATTCCAGAGCTGCAACATACTAATGATAGAGGAAGTGCACAGCAGAGATGGATTTCCAAAAGAATTCATGGAAATAAAATAAGGGGACACACCGCTGGATGAAACACCTGCACATGTATTCGGTGAGGGGAAGCCGATAAGATACAACGAAGCCACAATACAAACCATGAATTTGGGAGATGAGGCCGAACCAAAAAACATACTGGTGGGGGACAACTAGAATCCACTACTAAAAGCAATAGCATTTAAAATATTTTTGGAATACAAAGATGTATTCGCTTGGACATATAAGGATTTGAAAGGAGTTCTGTCGGACCTGTGTGTTCACCGCATCCCGCTGGTCAAAGGTGCAGTGCCTGTACGAAAGCGACCTTACAAGATGAATAAAAATTATGCAGTGCAGGTTACAGAAAAAATTAACTGAATGTTGGAGGCTGGTATTATCTTTAAAGTCCAAACAAGTGAATGGGTGTCACCCATAGTCATATCTCGGAAAAAAAGATACCACCCAAATCAAGATATGTGTCAACTTCAGATGTCTCAATGCAATAACGATCAAGGACCCCTTCTCGATACCATCCACAGACAGCATATTGGAAGAGGTAGTTGGACATGAGATTTATTCATTTATGGACAGGTTCTTGGGATATAATCAAATTTGCATAGTAGAAGAGGACAAGCTGAAAATGACATTTGTGGTAAAAGATAGGGTGTACGCATACAACCGGATGCCATTCGGCCTGTGCAATGTGCCAGCGATGTTCCAAAGAATCATACTACACATTTGAAAAAATGTCCGTCGGAAATTTCAAAGCATTCCTAGATGACTAGTCTGTATTCTGCACAGAAGACAAACATCTAGCGGCGTTGGGCAAATGCATGGAAAGATGTCGAAGGGCTCAACTAGCCTTAAATCCAAAGAAATGCAGATTCATGGTTTCACAGGGAAGATTGCTGGGACATATAATCTATAAGGAGGGATTGAAAACAAATCCATACAAAGTCAGAGTGATCATGAAAATGCAACCATCGACAAACGTAACGGAGGTAAAGTCATTCCTAAGACATATATGTTAGCCGATTGGATGGTTCCGGCGGTGTTTCTGTAGTCGACGGAATGATGTTCGGCAGTGTTTCTGTATTCTGTAGCCGACTAAATGGTTCCGGCGATGTTTCTGTAGCCGATGGAATGATGTCCGGCGGTGTTTCTATATTCTGTAGCCGACGTCGTCAGTAAATAGTTTATAGCGATAGAATATTTGTGGCTGACGGACTCCTTCGGGAAAGTTCGGCGGTAGTATTTATATCCCGTCTGGGATCTTTGTAAATCATCATATCATCTACTATTGCGAATATAATTCTATGGTTCGTGTTCATTGTCTGTATGCGATCATTTTCTTTACCTGTACGGTAAACATTTGGCGCCATTGCCGGAGAACGAACTCGGGTCACCCACATGACAGGCGGGAATACTCACCACTATACTACAACGACATATAGGCTATTATAGAAGATTCATCAAAAACTTTGCCAAAGTATCATACCCACTGGACAGGTTAACATGCAAAGGGGAACCATTCAAATGGGAGAAAGAACAGGATGAGTCATTTGAAGGGTTAAAGGTACAATTGGCCGCAGCACCTATCTTGGTGTACCTAGATTGGAACAAGGATTTTCATGTTCACGTTGATGCATCCAATTATGCAATAGGAGCAACTCTAGTGCAAACAGGTAACCATGGACTAGATCACCCAATATATTTCGCCAGCCGACTACTATCAAAAGCATAATAGAATTATAGTACAACAGAACAGAAAGCCTTAGGAATGGTCTATGCAATGCAGAAGTTCCGACATTACTTGTTAGTGACCCCGTTCGTGTTTTATGTAGACCATTAGGCTCTATTGTACCTCATGTTGATTCTCAAAATCACCGGTTAGAAATCTACGAGCCTTGCCTGCTTGATGCTGGGTATCTAACTGATTTTGGCTAACTTGATAGGATTTACTCCAATCCTCTGCGCTTTTGGTTCCGCTAGACCAAGGCCTGTTTACCTAAATCTTGGATGGCAAAACTCAATTCCAAGATGATTTATAGCAGAGTACAGCAATCAAATAAACTCCTCAATTGGCAAGCATCGAGGAAACGTTCTAGATTATTTATCTTCAAACTTCAATTACTTTATTTAAGATATTATATGTTGCTGAAACAAAAACAGACAAATTATTAAATGAAAACAGATTGCCAAAGGAAAAGAAAAGAGAAATGTCAGCATTGGTTTCAAAACTTATGAGCAATTTTATGATCAGTGCTGAATTCTAACTGGGTGATATAGTCAAACATACATTTCTTACATACAACCTTACAGTATTGTTGGCATGATATTTATTAATAACTTAGTTAATTTGATGCCAAAAATTGTCACAACTTAACGTATTTAGATCAGTCTATTATGATTTAACCATCACACAGGCATAATAGATACAAATAATGAGAACAAGATGATATCCTACACTATTTGTATTGATCAAATCTGAATAGCAGCGAACAATTTAATGTACTTATCAAATTAATAAATTAGAAACAAATGGACAACTTAACTATAAAGGACGAGTTATGTATGATTCAACTCTAAGACGAATAAAATTTCTTATTGATTTATTGCTAGACAAATCGTGATGAAGACACTCAAAATCTTCATGCTCAATCCAACACAACTGTATCCATACAATTTCTGGAAACAATACTCAAAAAATAGAACTCCCCTTTGCTTTGTTCAAATCTCCAGCCTCTCTCTTAAACAGAAAGATTCCAAAAATACTAATAGAAAGTTTATAGATTTCAAAGGAAGCAGTCTCAATGTTACTTTTTAAAAGCAAAAAAATGAATTTTGTCCCTCTCTTGGTTCGGCTTTACAAATATTTATAAACATTGAGAAGGTGTCGGTTAGATTTTAAAAGTTGCACCTTTTCACAACAATCTCACTTTTTAAATGAAAAAAATGAATTCTATCCCTCTCTTGGTTCAGCTTTACAGATATTTATAAACATTGAGAAGGTGTCGGTTAGATTTTAAAAGTTGCACCTTTTCACAACATACAACCGACTATTGTCAAAAGATAACATAACTTAAGCAAAATTCATAACAAATTATTTTTAAAAATTTGGCCGGCAGTAATCTAAATGTCTTGAATAATTTGAACCACACACGATAATGCTCTGCTCTACGTCTGCGATGGCTTCTCTCTACCGTAATGATGAGACATTCAAACCTCAATTTGATCAATCATTCAAATTGCTTGCTCTAGCTTTTACACATCTTGTAGGGTCATAGGGTCCCTTTTATGCAAGATCGATTCATGTAATTGACTTGAGACTCCCTTCCATCTTATGCCTATTAAAATCCGTGTTCTAAGTTTTTCGCTCCATATATCCGCCCGAGACAACCTCCAACCTGCAACAACAAAGAAAAAATAAACATCAGTACAAGATATAATGTCGACATCCTAGTTACTCAATGTGATCGTTCCAAGCGGCAAACTCTCTACCCGATTTCTTTTGTTCTTCTTTAGGTGCTGAATGACGATGGATTTGCAGGAGTAAATAGCGTGTGCTATAGTTGCTTCCGCAAATATTGCAAATCATCTAGCAATTGTCTCCCGTAACATTTCTGCCTCTTCCAAACTTTACACACACATAAAGAAACCACTAATTGTTTTAAATCTTGACTAATATTCCTTTATTCCTTCTTTGATTATACTAACACCTACAATCAGTGTGTCTTCTCACGTTTGGCAAAAAATCATTAATTCTGTAAATAACATTTTCCATCGATTGTGCTTCACCAGAATGAGAAAGAAACCATAATGCACATCTATCAAACCGTGCAACTGGAATTCATCACCATACGACATGGCGTATTTGACTGAATTGCCTACACTCTTCTTCCATGTGTTATATCTAATACTTCAATTTGGCAACCTTGGATGGAGTGTAAATATTATATACATATCAATCTGTACTCAATGGTTTACATAGACTTTCATCAGATAGAGATTGTTTCGTCCCTTCTAGTCTCCTCACACAATGTTTTGGATATCTCTGTTCAAATTGAATGGCAATGCATCTGTTCCAATCATATATTGGTAATTTTCACCATGATCAATTTTATCTTTTATTCTCATATCTATTGAACAATTTGATTGAGATGGAGTGCTATTAGGTTATGTTTGTTGGCTTCAACATTATCTGTTGACAATGTTTATCGCATATCCTCATGTAAGTAATCTAATCGTGCATGAAGGTTATTCGGACATATTACTAAAAAAAAAGAAAAACTTTGCTTCAGTTTTCGTCAACATATTTGCCAACATATAGTCACTGCTAATTCAAATTACAAAATCCAATGATGCTATAGGCAAAAGTTCATGGCTTTGTTGATATTTAAAAATTTACTGTGCGATTTTAACGAGCATAGTAAGGGGCACCTTTGCAAAATGATCATGGTGTAAAAGATAAGCTGCCACTTCCCTAGTTCCTATCTCGATCATTTCCAGATTTATCTTCAATCCTTTATTTCATGATTGTGGGCGAATTATATAGGCTACTTCAAGTTTGACAATTATGATAATTGTTGACAACTATACCCTTCTCAATTTCTTTGTGCCCTCTTAATACTATGACTTCTGCAATACAAGCTGGATGATTAGTTTAATTGGAGGTTGCTGGGAGGAGATAGGAAGACTTGATCATCTCTGGGTTGCTGCCAACATTTATAACTTCCACTGATGACCTGGATTGAATGGTATGCTAGGAATCATCATTATTTGCAAGTTTGGATGCTAATTGTTCAGACCTGTAGGAATTATACTACATATAAATGCAACAAGACAATGTGAGGCGATGATATGTAGCTCTATAATGCTATAACATGTAAAATAGGGACACCAAAATTTAGTCCCATCACCTTGTACATAAACCTATCATCCAAGGAAGAATCAGCCGGTGGCTACTTTTGTTGTAGGAATTCACCTTTAAGATCATTGTACGGGTCGAGAAGCATCATGTCAGCGCAGACCATCTGTCACGAATTAAAACAGGTGAACCAGCGAACAAAGTAAATGATGATTTCTCTAACGCTAAGTTATTTCAAATTGCAGTACTGCCAAAATGGTACACGAGTATTGGGGAGTACCTGTCCACAAGACAGCCACCGAAGGAGATGGCACAAAGTGAAAGGCAGAAATTAGTAATTAGGAGTCATACATTCCAACTGATTAATGGATCACTATACAAAATGGGGCCGGATCACATCCTGCGACGATGTGTTGGAGGAGGAAATACCAAAAGTATTGAAGGAAGCACATGAGGGCCTAGCAAGAGGACATACAGGACCTAACACCAAGGCAAGGAAGATATTACTAGAAAGATTGTGGTGGCCAATAGTGTACAACTACGCACGGGAATGGGTCGTCGGTTGTGATACCTACCAAATGGCTGGAAAGCCGCGAAAGAGAGACTTCATCCTGCTACACCCCTCACATGCATAGGAATTACTCAAACGATAGGGATTGGATTTCGTGGGACCCCTAAGAGTAAGCCAAAGGCACCGATGCCGATATATAGTCGTCGCTACAGAATACCTAAGAATACCATTATGTCCGCTACAAACTATTTACCGACGACGTCGGCTCCAGAATACAGAAACACCGAGGATAATCACCCCGTCGGCTACAAGAACACCGACGACAATCAAGTTGGCTGACACCATCCCCCCAAAAGAAAAAGTCGTCTCCAAACGACAATTACAAAATGTTTGAGACAAAATATATTAACGGACTGATTACAACAAGATAAATCTGCTTCTGACACATCACTTTCACCTTCGTCCCGTGCTTGTAGCCTCTGCTAACACAATACTACCTCCTTAATGAAGTTGACCTTGATAGCTACCTGTGCTACTTTCTCTGTTTTCAACTCCTCGGTACCTTGAGCCAAGTGTCGCTGCACTGCCTCCAACTGGATGATCAGCTCCTCCCGAGCTCTCTGCACATCCACCAAGACAGCCTCTCGGCCAACACCTACTCCGAGTGCCTCTAGTATACAGACAACGGCATCTTCCTGGCCCGGTAGGATCCCTTGACTCCATGAGGTACCTCTTGTCTGTCCAACGTCCCCAACTTTATCACTCGATTGTTGCCGACCTCCCAGATCTGATATGGTTTGTCATGCCATGCCTTATGTCTGTCCTATGTCACCTCCATCGCCCACTGTGCCTGTGGTCATCGCGCATCTAGATTATTTCCTTATTGTCGGCACCCTTGCATTCTTTTCTTTCTGTGCAGTCTGTTCACCGCATACTGGATGGTGGGATCTTTCTTTTTTCTGGGTTTGGACTGTATGTTCTTCTCCTCAACTTCAGCCATGACCGCCTTTCCTTCTTCCACTTCTCTGTATTTCTTCGGACATTCATTTTCTTCCGTTTTCTCACCTTCATCGACCCTTAACATATTACAACTCGAAAACAATTCATAGTCTTCTATCTGCCAGTGGAGAAGGCCATTCACCGAGTCTAGGTCGTCGTCATTCAATCCTCCTTCTAGTGTCAATACTCCTTCCTCTTCCAGTTCCATTCTCCTCTTTCCTTCATCGTCATTTTCTTCGTCATCACTGTCGCCTTCACCTTCTGAGTCTGACGATGCTGCCTCCTCACCTACCATTTGTGTGTGCAGGTCAATTATGAATCTTTTGCCTCCGCGCTCCATTGATAGGGTATTTTGTTTCCAATCATGTTTTACTTTTGCTTGCACCAACCAATATCGTCCCAGAATAGCATCATATCCTTTTCTTTTAAATGGAATGACCACAAAATCCAATAAAAATAGCTGCGTTCCAATAGTTACCGGTTGCGCCCTCAAGGTTCCCAACAAATTGATCCCGTGCTGGTCTGCCATGAGCAACTGGAATGTAGGTGGCCACAACGTCGTCTTTCCCAACTTCTTCCAGGTTTCCTTCGGTAAGACATTAATGCCAGACCCTCCGTCGACTATTGTGTTTGTGAGAACATGCCTGAGGATCCCCATCTTGACAACCGCCGGATGCCGTCCGGATGTGAGGGCTAGCAATATTAGGTTTGTTGTCGTCACTTCCCTACTGTCACTTCCTGTGTCCTCCGTTGCTTTCAAAAACGGTGTATGATTCAAAATGGCCATCCATGACTGGGGCATTGTGAGAAGGTCACTTATCTTGACCGGTACCTCCGTTTGTAAGATCTACCGTACGATGTTTTGTTCCGCGTAGTTCCTTGCCAAGGTGCTGGTGATGTCTTTTAACTGAGATGTCTCCACGGACGATACCTTCTCAATTTCCGCCTGCGCTTCCCCCAGCTTTCTCTTTTCTTTCGCCGGGTCCGAGTACACCTTCGCTTGCCTCCGTGTAATTGCCAAAACCTCCTCTTCATCCGTGCCGACAGTGATCAAATTGACTCCAGACTTTGGGCACTTAGCATCTTCATGGTCGCTGGGTCCGCACCATCTGCATAATAATTTCGATGTGTTTGCCATTATACAATCCAGCGCAAAGTGACCCCACAAATTACATGTTCGGCATTGAACGATCACCCGTCCGTTTGCATCATACTGGATTCAACTTCGGTTGCCATTATTATTGTTATTGTTTGCATTGTTGTTGTTATTTTGCTCTCTGCTATTATTCCTATACCCACCCGGAGTGGCACCATCAGTATTTGTATTTTCATTCCCTCCTGACGTGGAAGCTGCCTGTGTAAGAAGCACCTGCAGAGATCCTTTGCTTTTCATGTTAAAGGGTCATTCCTTTGTCGAATGGCCCATGATCTGACAAATGTCACAGAATTGGTTCTTTGGACAGGATCCTTTAGTATGACCGTCGATTTTACACTCTGTGCACCACAGCTCACTGCTCTTTCTCTCCTTCTGCATATTTTTAAACTCCTTCATCATGCGGATCATGTCCTTCTGTAGGGCGCGGACCTTCTTGCTACTGCCTTCATCGTCGCTACTATCTTCTCCGGAAGGCTCGTCGTCATTAGAATCAGAGGAGCTAGTCTTCTTCGTCTTCTGCTCACTTTCCAAGTTCAATGCTCTGTTATAAGCTTCTATGTATGACGGCAGCAGCACGGTTTTCATTTTCTTCCGCAACTTTGGGCGTAGACCTTCCATAAACCATCTTTTTTGAAGTTCGTCTGTTGGCTTATTTTCCATTTTGTTTATCAAGTCTTTTAATCTCCTGGCGTAGACACGAACAGTTTCATTCTTCCCCTACTTAGTATTGAAGATCTCGCCAACAATTTCATTATCATTGCGCAACAGCTGAAATTCTGTGAGAAACTCCTTTTTAATGTTACTCCAACTATTCAGCTTTTGCGGATCTGTACTAGTAAACCAGTCAATTGTCACGCCTCGTAGGGTGGCCGGAAATTACCTCATCCAATCATCTTCATCAGTTATCCCATTTGCCCTCCAGATCGTTTCACATGTTTTGCAATGTCGAATGGGATCGGCCGTACCATCGCCATCGAAATTAGGCAGTTTCTCTTTTGGTCCCGCCATCACAATTAGTTTCTATAAACAGGTGTTGCTCGGTCCTGCAATACTGGCGCTGTTCACTCCCACACCATGGCTTTGTACTCCCACACCGGCAGTCTGCACTCCCACACCGGCGGTCTACAATCCCACACCAACGGATTGTTCTCCCACACCAACGTACTGCACTCCCACACCAGCGGACTGCAATCTCACACCAACGGATTGTTCTCCCATACCGGCAGACTGCACTCCCACATAGGTAGACTGCTCTCCCACATCGGCGGACTACACTCCCACACCGACGGACTGTTCTCCCACACCAATAGAGTACACGCCCACACCGGTGGACTGTTCTCCCATACCGGCGGTCCCAACAACTGCGAACCTTGGTGAAGAAGGGTTTTCTGAAGTTGTCCCCTGCCGAAGTATATCCCGGACGAAGAGTTCACTCCACGCTCTTGCTCTGTCGGCACTCCGAGCCGTGCGAGTCAATGCTCTTCCATATGGATTCTCTTCTCTCGGTGAACACAAATTCAAAAACTCCTCCCGTGCTTCTTCCACCAATTCCACCCGCTGCCAAGCTTCCTCCAATAATTCTTCCGTGCTCCGGTTTCTATCGGCAATCTTCTGAAATCTACGTCGACGTTCGGCTTGCTATGCCAGAATTAAATTCTCTTGTGCAGTATGGATTCCATCTTTTCCCTTGACCTTATTTCGATCCTTGTTAGGCTGATTTGGCATTAATCTTTATTCCTCCCACCTTCCAAGTTCATAGGGCAACGGCGCCAAATGTTTACCATACGGATAAATTAAAGCAATGCATACAGACAATGGAACACGAACAGCAGAACTCTTATATTATTATTCGCATATACAGACATTACATTATGCTTCACAAGATGAACATGATGATTTACGATGATCCCAAACGGGATATAAATACTATCCGCCGAACCTTCCCGAAGGAGTCCGCCGGCCACAACATTATGTCCGCTACAAACTATTTACCGACGACGTCGGCTACAAAATATAGAAACACCAACGAAAATCATCCCGTCGGCTACAGAAACACCGACAACAATCAAGTCAGCTGACACAATTCAGAAAACTCGGAAAAAGCCACAAAGGCAATGAAAGCAAATAAATTTTCCAAGCGTGTTTTTTCCAATGAAATGAGCTCATATTTTTAATGCTTTGTTGATAAAAGTTTCCAAATGAACTCAACATTAGAAACTCGAAAAGTTTTCCAAAGGAACTCAGCTCTTGAAACTTTCCAACACAACATCACTTTAGATATTTAATACTTGGCATAGACATATAATAAATGGCCCCTTCCAATGATGACTCAACCCTCAACTTAAGTTAAATTATAACTTTGTAATAAGTCGTTTAATGATTTAATAATAATTTGGCCACTAAAAATATAATAACTCACAAAATACTTATCATTTAAATATGTAGTATGAAATAGAAAGGGTTCATTTCAATCAACATCCAACTTACCACAAATAGTAAGTACACAAATCTAAGCCCAAATGAAGTCCAATCAGAGCCAAACAAAGACCAACTTGTAGCTTACTGAATGGTTAAGAAGATAAGACCCTCTCGAGCCAAGCCACTAGCTCAAAAAACCCTCTATCCACAATAATTAGCCTACAAGGATCACAATATTAGGCTAATCCCTGAAACTCTGTTGTTGGCAAAAATGGGGATTTTATAGTCCTTCCTCCCCAAGATTGCTTGTCGTCAAGCAATCAGGCAACATAGTGAACTCCAACCTCTACCTTGTGTCATGTCCCCAATTTTTCAGAGGCAGTCTGATTAATTAATTTGATTAACTTGGTTGTCCAAAATAATGAATATTTTATGAGGATGATTAATTAATCATTTTAATTAAATAAATAAGTGATATTAAGTTAATTATTTATAAAGTTATCAAATAAATAAAAATTAAAAGGTAACTTTATATTTAATTAATTTAATAAAGTGACTTGGATTATAAAAATATTTAATAAAGTTACTTAATGGATAAAATCAAAAATGTTCTAGAAGTCTCTGGAGAAGATGGAGAGAAAAGAATAAATAGGCACCCCGGGGCTCCATTCGAATCAAGCAGTTGTTTTATCTCTCTTTTGATTTCAGATTGTGATTCAATCATACGTGCATTGTAGAACCTAGGGTTTCTGCAATTGTCACAACGGGCCATTGAGAACGATAACTCTCAATTGGTACGCAATTTTGAGGGTGTGAAATATCATCCAAATTATTGCAGATTGGAGGTGACATTCAGTCATTTCATCAGGGTGATTATTTGCGGCTTAAGGCCAATTGGTGGTTTTGCATCATTATCCCTTGAAGGATTCGATTCAGATAATCAGGATTGAGGGCAGAATGGCGGAGTTTGGTATTGGGCTACGTCTCAGAAGGAGTTCGATTGCAGTTTTAGAAGAGTAAGAGACATCTTCCGCATTTTATATAGACGCCAGCAGTGAGAATTGACCAAGGGCAGAAGAGCGACTTTCCAGAATTATCTTCTCCATCTAGCAGCGTTGTCGTATACTTAGAATCATATCCTAGTGATCCAACATAGAGCCCTTCGTTTCATATCTGCCGCAATCACTGTGGAATACATAATAGAGATGTCGTCATTGCGAATTCCCACACAGAGAAGCAACTTCCATTAACTCGACATGCACACAGCGATATACGTCTTACAACCAGTGATCTACATAAAAGAGACACTATCATCGCA
Source organism: Cupressus sempervirens (assembly GCA_028749045.1). Classification (NCBI taxonomy): domain Eukaryota; kingdom Viridiplantae; phylum Streptophyta; class Pinopsida; order Cupressales; family Cupressaceae; genus Cupressus; species Cupressus sempervirens. The sequence goes on from CM053790.1 coordinate 850,925,356, forward strand.
AAGTAGCGACCTTCATATCATTGGCATTCTCATTATTTTTTGTTCAGCACACATAGTGACAATCATCCTTGGCATTAGGGATAATTATGACATAGGTCAATATTGCATAACGGATGCATTGTTGATTGCCTAGTACCCCGATAGGTTATAACTTCTTTTAACACCAAAATCTTAAAACTTCAAGAGTTTGTCGTTTCGTCAACAGATAGCCAACAATCTCTGATACCACTGAAATAATCCTGCTGACTTACTCTCTAGAATGGTGTTGGATGAATGCTTTTGATTTTTACTTGAATTTTCAGATTATAATTATTTAAACAAATAACATGTAAATGAAACAAATTGAGATTGCCAAAATCAATCCATGAATTGTAATTATAGGTTCTGCAATCATTACAACTATAGCTTATAAACAAATACCTAACTAGGCACATGAAATGTTCGTTGGCATTTCACAAGTTGGAAATTGGCGATGTAATTAAAAATGCCCACACTGCTCCTAATAACTTGTCCACATAGCTGGCAAAGAGGGGAATCATCGTTGGATCTTCAATTGGGAATGAAGGGTTAATCAATTGTCTCCGGCCACACATTTGCATATCCGCTAAGTCAGACACTGCCTCTGTTATTTGGTCGCCCCAGCACCAATCGCATGTAATGAGACTAATCTCTACTGTCCGCTCCCTTCAATGGTGATCCCGAAATCACAACTGAGCCCGCAAGACACTTAAAACACTGATATGACTGGTGCACGAGTACGAACCGTAATTGACACAGTTCGTGCGATCTATTGCGACTTGCGATTGATCAGTGATATTTCATGGACGCCCGGATGTTATTGTTATCGCCGCAGATGAAATGGTGTTGTCTCTGCCATCATGCGAAACCCTCACAAATGTGCGAAAGTGCTGTTGGACTTGCCAATGCTGGTCATTCGAATGCCAGACTGGAGACGCAGAAGCAGTTTGAAGTCGTGATAACTTCGTCCTCGGCAGGGATGTCAACAAAGAGATGCAAATCGACGCCTGTTAATGTTTGGCCAGTTAACCCCTTCGGCTAAAACGCGTTTCTCTTTCATAGTCGAAAATCAATTATATTTATTCCTTCGACTTCCGTCTTCAATTCAAAATCACTGCGGCTACAATTCGCGATCTGTCACCTCTGCTTAAGTTGGACTTAAGTATAATTCAACCCGTGTCTACTCCTTCGGACTCGTCCCAGATCAATGCGTCTTCAGTAATTCAAAAAGGATTTGACCATTTGAGTGCGGCAGTCTTCGATATGATGATTGGGGCTCGTCTTCAAAAGGAACCTTCAATCCTGCGATTACTTTAAAATAAACCCTAGGCCCCTCATGTTTAGTAATTTTTGAATGTTATAGATCATGCCTGGATTGGCTGGAATGCTGGCGAAACCTCCTTACTCTTCTGCCAACAGATCCTGGTGAAATACTGAACATTCAAAGCTTAAATCTTCGAATATCAATTCTCAAAGTGATCCTCCAAACTTGGCCTCAGGCCACGAATTCTGCCCGATGAAATGACTGAATGTCACCTCCAATCTGCAATAATTCGGATGATATTTCACACCCTCAAAATTGCGTACCAATTGAGAGTTATCGTTCTCAATGGCCCGTTGTGACAATTGCGAAAACCCTAGGTTCTACAATGCACCTGTGATTGAATCACAATCTGAAATCAAAAGAGAGATAAAACAACTGCTTGATTTGAATGGAGCCCCGGGGTGCCTATTTATTCTTTTCTCTCCGTCTTCTCCAAAGACTTCTAGAACATTTTTGATTTTATCCATTAAGTAACTTTATTAAATATTTTTATAATCCAAGTCACTTTATTAAATTAATTAAATATAAAGTTACCTTTTAATTTTTATTTATTTGATAACTTTATAAATAATTAACTTAATATCACTTATTTATTTAATTAAAATGATTAATTAGTCGTCCTCATAAAATATTCATTATTTTGGACAACCAAGTTAATCAAATTAATTAATCAGACTACCTTCGAAAAATTGGGGACATGACAGTTCGCCCTTCCTGAAATTGCTTGTCCCCAAGCAATGGCTGAACCTTAAACCCATCAGTCTGCCTGGATCCCAAATGTAAATTTGTGTATCATCCCAATCCTCACCGTACTCCCGTGGGAAAATCATCAATACCAACAGCTGAGAAACTGCACTCAACACCCAAACAACTGACAATTCTGATGAAATCATCTGTAAACCAACTGTAGATGGCGATAGAAGAAACCTTTCTGTAGAACTCAAGCCAACTGAAACATCGACTCTATCAATACTCAAGTCCCTGTCCAATTGACACCTACACCCAACTATACTGTGGATATGTCGACAACAATAGATACCTGAGTCACTGCCATCAAAATAAATCTCTGATAAACTACTCCGGGTGTGTCGATACTTCAGGCTGTGCAACTTGCAACTACCAATTCTATTTTCAAAAGATGGTGCCAATCCATCCCATAATGGACGGTAAGAAACTGGAGTCAATCTACATCTGCGTGAAATAAAATCTTCTATCTCTGTGTCAAAGGAAAAATGATGAGTGTACCCTACCGCATAATACCGGTAAGAACCTCCAAATTCTGCTACTGGCTCTCCATCGCTGAACTAAGAATCAATAGATGGCTCCAATTTCAAACTCCGAGTAGTTGTAGGCTAATTAGGATCCTGTGCACTTTTCTCAACAAACCTCTCCTCGAGATCCCTGTGAGGTAGCATAGTAGAGAGGACCATTATAATCTTCTCAACCAATCTGCAAATAATACTAGTATCTTGGATGAGAACACCTTCTGTCACTTTATGCAAATCCAGATGAACACGTGCACTATCCAGCAAATATCCCATGAACGGTTCAGTGCAGTAAAAATTATACGAGGAAGCATCAACATACTCCCTTGCACACCACAACTGATCTTCCTGTAAGGGTGGCATACTCAACTGTACCATACTGTCGTCTATCTGAGAAGAATTAATCTGGAGTCTTGACTCTACTGGTGTCTCAAACTCATTAAGACCAGCTACTTCTAAATCCTGAACATGTGTGTCAGTTCCAACCATATGCTCCTCAATAGCAACTGTAGGAGTGTACTCACCACCATCTACCTCAATAGACAAATGAGCTGGGTCTAGGGCTGGTTTTGATCGTAAATGCTCCAACTCCACAGTCACCTCCTTCAACTGAAACTGCGACTTATGTAGATCTCGCTGTGTGTTCTCTAAAGCTTCAGTAGTCGCTATGAGCTCCTGGGAAAGCTAACTCACCTCCTCCTCACGGTCCAAGAGTGCCTCATAAGTTGTACTCCCCCACTCCACCAGATGATCACGGTCGGCTACCAATCGTAAGTAATCTTGCTTCAAAATTCGGACAGCTTCATGCAAGGCATGAATCTCTGCCAAAGAAAAGTAACCACCGCTAGACTCATCCGTCATAGAAGTACCCCAACCAGTAACGGCCAACAATTGACGAGCAGTATCAAAATGCTCACAAGCGATAGCAATGTCTCGCTCACTAACTTTTAACTGGCTAGTCACCTGATGGCTCTGGCTGAACTGTCTCCTACAAGCCTCTTTTGGTGCTCTGTCTAAAGGAGTATCCTCAATATTATCATCCATATCTCGCGAATCATCTCCAAAACTCATATCCACATCCAGAGTGTCACAATCTGTAGTACTAATGTCTAACTCCCCCGTACCCAAAGAATTTGTCAAGGAAGTTGAATCTTCAAAACTGTCCACTTCATCCTCCTGGATGTCATCAAGGCCAAAACGATCCTGGGACTCATCTGTACACACTGCCAAATATGAAAAATCTTCAACACCTTTCAGCAAGAAGGGTCGTCTGTATATATGAACCAAACCCAACATCGGTGTATAAAGACTAATACCAACATCGGACAAGCTGCTAACACAAGGAAAGACAACACCGTGTATTCTGCTAATCAAATCCATGATAGCACTCAAACAATCATTGCTACCATTAAGTGTTAAAGATCTCCAGTTAACTGAATCCCAAATGTTGCTCAAATGTTCTCGAGTCCATATTTGTAAACAAGAAACAGCCGGTAACTCAAGCAAACTCCTTACCTAAGTAATGTGACCAATACCAACTAACTCCACATGTCTGTCTGACATTGTCCTTGTATCCTAGATGTGAATGCAAGATGAACTCGCAACCTTATCAGCGACCACATATGATCCGCCTACTGTAAGAAGCTGAGTGTCAGACGTGCAAGATGAAACTAAGCTTAGCTCCATGCCATGCTCATTCCCATGTCTCTTCCAGTCCTGGAATGCCAAGGGAATATTTACCCGAAAAACTTGAGTGTCTTCAAGCTTGCAAGAAAACTTGTCAATTCCCTCCTTCCTTCTCAAGGCATCTGAGTAGTTTCTAACAAGTCTAAGAAGATGGTCACGATCTGATAGAAGATGTAAATAGCTCAACTTCATCGTTCCCATTCCTTCTCTAATCGCCTGTAAGTCAACGCAAGAGGACTTTGCCTGAATTCCCCTATGTCTTCTCTGTAACTGAATCATCTGGATGTGATCCTCTAACATGTCCCGCCTCTTGTCATGATGAGATAATGAAGTCACAATACTATCTTTGCTCACCTTCAGCTGGCTGGATAAATCATGAGAAGTACTGCCAATCTCATCCTCATGTGATGAAGCATCTAACTAAGCCTGGTACTCTCTCGGCGAAACCATGAATACACAATGTCTACTCAACTCTACCAGGTATCTCACCATCAACATCCTTATCATCATCTGAACTCACTTTACTGTAATCATTACCTGTTGGAACCAAAACATCTTGCGTACCTGAGACATCACCCTTGGGAAATCTATATACAACTGTCTCAACTTGAGTACCAGGTTGACGGTTACTATCCAACTGCATAACATCCATTCCTACTACCCCCTGAAGTATTGTGTGCCCAACATCTTCCTCCAAGCTAGTTTGATTTTTGTCCTCCCTAGATTTGGCTATATGCTGGTCACCAACTGCTGCAAACTCCTTGTAGAGGTTTCTAGATACCTTACTTGTAGAGACCCCTTGTTCCTTTTTTTCTTTGTTCTGGCGGCTGTTCCTCATATGTTCTCTCCTTTGGTTTAGATAGCGATCAAAGTTCAATAGTTTACGCACATGCAAGGGTAATGTCTGCCATTCTGCAGTAGCAGCTCTAAGATCATCCGGCAAATCATCTTCTCCTCTCTCCTGAGCCTCTTCCCTTAGGGAAGTGGGACGAATAGGCCTATTTGCTGTCCATGATCTACGCCCCTGTGAGCCTGTCACACTTCTAATTTCATGATCCAGTGTACCTTTACCTTGAGCAACTCTTTCCATTAAGGTAGTCAAAGCCTGAAGTGACTGAGCTATTCCTTGTTGTCTGGTAGTCATGCTTCTGTAAAATTCTCTGGTTGCATCAACTCTGGAGAATCTCAGAGGACTTTGTGACTATCTTTCACCCATATCTCTGCCCTTAAGTGTTGTTCTCCTGCGAAAATGATATCTGGAATATGGTTGCATAAAATATTTTTCTACCCAACAGGATGGCAGGAATGTTGCTCTGATACCACTGAAATAACCCCGATAGGTTATAACTTCTTTTAACACCAAAATCTTAAAACTTCAAGAGTTTGTCGTTTCGTCAACAAATAGCCAACAATCTCTGATACCACTGAAATAATCCTGCTGACTTACTCTCTAGAATGGTGTTGGATGAATGCTTTTGATTTTTACTTGAATTTTCAGAGTATAATTATTTAAACAAATAACATGTAAATGAAACAAACTGAGATTGCCAAATTCAAACCATGAATTGTAATTATAGGTTCTGCAATCATTACAACTATAGCTTATAAACAAATACCTAACTAGGCACCTGAAATGTTCGTTGGCATTTCAGAAGCTGGAAATTGGCGATGTAATTAAAAATGCCCACACTGCTCCTAATAACTTGTCCACATGGCTGGCAAAGAGGGGAATCATCGTTGGATCTTCAATTGGGAATGAAGGGTTAATCAATTGTCTCCGGCTACACATTTGCATATCCGCTAAGTCAGACGCTGCCTTTGTTATTTGGTCGCCCCAGCTCCAATCGCATGTAATGAGACTAATCTCTACTGTCCGCTCCCTTCAATGGGGATCCCGGAATCACAACTGAGCCCGCAAGACACTTAAAACACTGATATGACTGGTGCACGAGTTCGAACCGTAATTGACACAGTTCGTGCGGTCTATTGCGACTTGCGATTGATCAGTGATATTTCATGGACGCCCGGATGTTATTGTTATCGCCGCAGATGAAACGGTGTTGTCTCTGTCGTCGTGCGAAACCCTGACAAATGTGCGAAAGTGTTGTTGGACTTGCCAATGCTGGTCATTCGAATGCCGGACTGGAGACGCGAAAGCAGTTTGAAGTCGTGATAACTTCGTCCTCGGCAGGGATGTCAACAAAGAGATGCAAATCGACGCCTATTAATGTTTGGCCCGTTAACCCCTTCGGCTAAAACGCGTTTCTCTTTCATAGTCGAAAATCATTTATTATTGTTCCTTCGACTTCCATATTCAATTCTAAATCACTGCGGCTACAATTCGCGATCTGTCACCTCTGCTTAAGTTGGACTTAAGTATAATTCAACCCGTGTCTACTCCTTCGGACTCGTCCCAAATCAATGCGTCTTCAGTAATTCAAAAAGGATTGACCATTTGAGTGCGGCAGTCTTCGATATGATGATTGGGGCTCGTCTTCAAAAGGAACCTTCAATCCTGCGATTACTTTAAAATAAACCCTAGGCCCCTCGTGTTTAGTAATTTTTGAATGTTATAGATCCTGCCTGGATTGGCTGGAATGCTAGTGAAACCTCCTTACTCTTCTACCAACAGATCCTGGTGAAATGCTGAACATTCAAAGCTTAAATCTTCGAATATCATTTCTCAAAGTGATCCTCCAAACTTGGCCTCAGGCCACGAATTCTGCCCGATGAAATGACTGAATGTCACCTCCAATCTGCAATAATTCGGATGATATTTCACACCCTCAAAATTGCCGAGGCTCCATTCGAATCAAGCAGTTGTTTTATCTCTTTGTCTTCTCCAGAGACTTCTAGAACATTTTTGATTTTATCCATTAAGTAACTTTATTAAATATTTTTATAATCCAAGTCACTTTATTAAATTAATTAAATATAAAGTTACCTTTTAATTTTTATTTATTTGATAACTTCATAAATAATTAACTTAATATCACTTATTTATTTAATTAAAATGATTAATTAGTCGTCCTCATAAAATATTCATTATTTTGGACAACCAAGTTAATGAAATTAATTAATCAGACTGCCTCCGAAAAATTGGGGACATGACACCTGGAGCCCAAATGAAGAAGTACATGACAACCTTGTCAATATTGAACCAACTGCATACATCTAAAATCATCAGGACCAACAACATAACCTACGATATAGCACTCAGAACCTGTGTTGATGATTTAAGAGTTAGTAAATCACCAGAATACAACTCCATAGGAAATCTCAGCATACTCTTCTACCTACAATATAGCACTTAGAACCTGTGTTGATGATTTAGGAGTTAGTAAATCACTAGAATACAACTCCATAGGAAATATCAGCATACTCAGCATACTCTTCTTCCTGGTCATCACACACATAATATATATTGGACTAGAATCTTAATAATCACCACAATCCATGAAAAAGATGTAGCTACAGGAGAACCATATGCACTCATGTTAACTGTATCAGCAATAGATATAGCCACATTAAAATATGTGGACGTAGGAACATCACCAACTGCTGGAACATAAACTAGCCAAATCTGCAGATTGTGAAAATTGAGTCCAGCTCCACTCAGGTGAGTGATCAACATCAATCTCAAAAAGGGGATTGTCATAAGACAATATTGTATCATGTCGAACATAGGATTGTCCACGAAGTGAACTTGACCACTGTGTTGATCTAAACTATAATAGGACTCTTCCTCAAAATCACTCATCTCATCATCAATAACATGTGTACTACCATCAAAGCACACATCTACAACCATACCGTTAAACTCCTCAGTAGATGGCTCAACCGACACAGAAGTGGTCACTATCACTGCATTGCCAACAAATACATGATCCTGGGAACTCATGCCCACAATTGCACCATCTGACTCAACTTGACATGAATTCTCGTCACACTTCACATTCACTGCGTCCAACTCATGCGATGTCTCATAAGAAATGTCCCGCACATCTAAAGCCACAACTGTATCATCAGATTTCGCTCTTCGAAAAAGCAATGACACTTTGCTCAAATATTGAATTTGAAATCAGTTGGGTCATCCATTTGTGAATTTAATTCAGCTCATTTACTAGCACATCCAACTGTTTACAATACCTTGTATCTCAGATTCTCCATACGTAGGTGGAGAAGTACGCCCTCTGGGAGTATAATATCTACTTGGAATGAATCTCCTATCACCATCTATGACGCTGAAAACCAAATCTCAAATATGAAGCACTAATCAAACCGAGCCCAATTCCTGTAGGTTTGCAGGAAACCTGGCTCTGATACCACTCTAATAACCCCTGTTCCGTTATGGCTAATCAGACAACAATATCCTCCACAAATTCATGGGTTTGATATTTCATCAAACAATTGGCAAGCAATTCCATTATAACTGTTTATATAATATCTTGAATGTATTTTCTTTTTATGTTGAAAATTTCACAGGAAATACAAGAAGCAAAATGACATTACCAAATAGCCTTTGTACTCACAAGTATTGTATTTACCAGTTCTGATTTTCTAACAGTTCATTCAGCATATCTATGTAAGTTCAACTAGACAACAACTCTGATTTTCGTAAATTGAATTGATAAAAAATGATAAACACTTGAAAGTAAATACAAATTCAAATGACAAACAAGGAACCTGTTGCTCATATTGAAATTCTAGCTTGCCCAGTCACACGTATAACACTGAAATTAATAATGTTGGTTGTAAACTTTCCCAGATTCGATTTGCAAGGGTTTCCAATGAGATCATAGGCCTCATACCGTCCTCTCAAAAAATCGCAGGCCACTTCTTATGCTACGTCTGATGTATTGTAGGCTCCTAGGATTGCAATGGCCGGCCCAGAATGTAGATCGGAGGGCAGTAATATAAATCGCAGGCCTGAAAATGATAATGCAGGGCCTTAGCTCTGAATGTAGGTTGGCTGGAAATGGCTGCAGGCCTTAATTTTCCAATCACAAGACACAACAATGCAATGAAGACCCCCCAAATCATCATACAGGTGCAACAAACCAGTCCTCAGCTCCAACACTCAAATCGCTGCCTGCAGGTGTAGTCGCCCTTTACTAATTTTCCAATCTCTTCACCCAGAATTCACAGGTACAGATCTGATATTATTTTCCACAACTCAAACTCTCATAATATCGGCCCTCCAATGAACAGCAATACAAGAATGAGGAACACTAAATTATTTCTCAGAATTATAATTCCAATCTCCCAGTTGCAAATAATCACAGTAAGGAGATTTAACCAATAAAACCACTATACCTCAGCAGTGACTTCAAACAATCTTTAGAAACTCAGAACCCCTTATACTTCGACAAGGGCACACAATTCAGAAAACTCAGAAAAAACCACAAGGGCAACAAAAGCAAATAAATTATCCAAGTATGTTTTTTCCAATGAAATGAGATCATATTTATAATGCTTTGTTGATAAAAGTTTTTAAAAGAATTCAACTTCATAAACTCGGAAAGTTTCCCAAATGAACTCAACTCTTGAAACTTTCCAACACAACATCACTTTAAATATTTAATACTTGGCTTAGGCATGTAATAAATGGCCCCTTCCAATGATGACTGTGATGAAGCCTAAAATTTCTAGTCTCCGTTTTTTTATCTTGAAAAGTAAGTGAATATGATAAGGTGGTGTTGTTGATGCATAGAGAGAAGGGAGTAGTTCTAAGAATGCAAAATCTAAATTGAAGTTATCATCTTTTATATTCAAGTGGAGGTGGTTTTGCTGCTGCTTACTATGCAAAACTTCAAGGAGAGAAGGCAACCATAAGTAAAATGGATATGCTGGTCACAAATGAGTTCTTACCTGAATTGAAGGTTCTTACACATGTTCATCACTTGAACCTAAAGTCGGAGGTGTATCATCAATGTTGCCTTCACATCTAATTGGAACATTTGGAGAGGTCCCTCCTAAGGTGGATGTATATGCATTTGGCGTTGTTCTTTATGAAGTCATTTCAACCAATGAAACACTCTTATGAATATGATTGAGAGATCAAACATGGAGGATTTCTTAGCATGAAACATTGATGAGTGACATACCATTAAAGTGTAGCCCCAGAACAATGAATGTTACTGTCAAAGCCATGTTACAGAGATACAGACATAAGTGTACTGGCAACCAATGCGTACTTTACAATCATAACTATCAACTTGTTAGATGCCAAAATGCAGATGTAAAAGAGGTATTCAATGATCTAAGACTTATTGCAGCATACATATAGTTGAAGAATGAATAAAAAGAGAAATTGCAATCATACAATTGAAGCAGCAATCAACATATTTGCATATTGATATATTGAAAAGACACAGATATCTTCAATAGAGATTTAGAAGATGTATTCATTTAAGTTCTTCAATAAGAGAAATTAGTGTGATATTTTTGATAGACATGGAGGAAATGATGGCAATTAAATTAATTGTGACCTAATAGCTGACCACAAGGTTTTCCAGCAGCATTGAGAGTATTGTAGACAAACACAGCGTGTTGTGTTCAGATTCACCACATGGTCTTGTTGGACAGAGATGGCATTTAGGACAAAATGCTATTGATATCAAAGATACTTGCATATGCTGTCTACTCAGCATACCTGGGCTTGATGGTTCCATTCAGTGCTTATACAGTAATCTTTCCTTGCATGTCTTTCATCAGAAGTTCACAATAGACTTAGCAAATTTCAATCAGAAAGTATTGGCTATAATAGCAAATGAAGCAATGTGTCCAAATTAATGGCATAATTTTTGCCGCGTCAAACTAGATGCCATGTCATAGTCCACGGCAAAATCAAGAAAGGAGGATTTGTGTATACAAGAAAGCATATGCCGCAACGGATATAAGCATAAAGAATCATAGAGGAGTTCTCTGAATAAATACTCATAAAATTTGAAGAAGACTAGCCTGATAGTCATACAATAGTGGTGATGAATTACACATCAATGGGTGGAAAATCATTACAAGCAAATATTATCATCGGCGGTCAGATCCAAAGACAAAGGCAACAATCATAAATTCTTTAGTGGTAATACAATGGTTATTGTCACGCGTTATTGTCATGTGAACATGAACAGTCAGCCAGCGTTGAAAATAAAACAAGGAGCCCTGCGAATAGACAAAGACGTCAGATTTCAACTATGTCATGCAGCGATGAAAGTATATGGAATATGTGATGAGATCAATATGCCCAATGGAGGATTTTCTTTTAGCTTTCATATTTGTCTGAACATGGAGTTACAATTATGTTGCCATTCATTACTCGGTATAGGTCCATGGAGTTATATGTTGGGAAAAGAGTGGCTTTTACAAAATACAAATTATGTGCGATAATGAAGAGAAATTGTTCAAATATCAAGCAGCGATGAACTATATATGGACCGGATGTTGTATGAAAGGTGATATCTGGGTCTAATAAACATATAAAGAGACCCAAGAACTAAAGCAGTGTTTGAAAAAATCAGTAGACACCAATAGCATTCAAAGAGATATCTGCGGAAATGGGTTCTTGAGAGCAACTGCAGGGGACTCGAATATAATTTCCAGGTCTACGGGATTAACTGAATGACTTATATTCCAATAATGATAAATTCCCGCTAACAGAAGATTATGTGCTAAACAAATTAGAATTGTAACTAAGTGGTTATAATATGGAGCGGTGTATCGTTTCGGATTGCATGTTAAGCACCTTTTGGAAATTTATAAATAGGAGATGTAAATCATACACAATATAGATACAAACTTCTAAAAAAATTACATACTCAAGTTATATGCATTCTTGATATATTATTTTTTCATTCGAAACAAAATTAAATGTTGAACTAAGCTCATGGATATTGAATCACTGAGTAAATTTTTTTATATGCGATCTTGAAATCAAACTGCAGTGGATCAATCATCAGTTATGAGTTTCTTCATTGCATTTTCGTTTCTAGCATAACTAGTAAGAATGTTCATTTTATTTATTTGCATAAAGCTTTAGAGTTGGAAATATTATAAAGTCTTGTCCTGTTTAAATATTTTTTAATTCTTTAAATGATTTATATGACAGATAAATGGATAGGGTCAATTATAGCATTTCAAACTTGGGTATCATAGATATGGTGAAATATTTAATTGTTTCTGTATCTATGTCTAATTTGTCTCCTAACATAGGAGTTAAAGCACATTCTAGACTAGTTTAAAACTGTGTCTATATATTTGATCCATTGCATCTTGATTACTAAATTGTTTATGGTTAAGGTGCATAAAACTTTATAAAGTTGCACGTAATAACTTATAATATTGACTCTGTTTCCCCTTTAAATTTTGGCACTAGTCTTTATATTATTCATAATTCATATTCCATATGTTGGCAATTATTTCATATTTTTTCTTTGAAGAATTAATATATTCATTTGTTGCAATAATTCATAATAATTATTCTTTATTTAAAATACACTCACATTTATATAATCATTTACTTTTGTTCAAATCCTTTACACAAGTTCAAAGTTTTCTGTAATCTATGCCATTTGGGAAACCTTCATTGCATTCATATTCGAATTGATCTATTATAATTATCTTGGACTTCAGTGATTTGTTCAGAATTAGGTATACCCACCTTGGCCTTGCAGAGCCAAAAGTGCAGAAGAGTCGAATCAAATTGATTGCTCTAGTCAAGTTGGCCATAATCAATTGGATATCCCAGCATCGAGTAAGGCTCGTAGAATTCCAAACTACAATTTTGGGAACCAAGAGACTCAACCCTCAACTTAAGTGAAATTATGAAGTTAAATTATAACTTTATAATAAGCCATTTAATGATTTAATAATAATTTGGCCACTAAAAATATAATAACTCCCAAAATACTAATCATTTAAATATGTCATCTAAAATAGGAGTCATACCTATTATTTCTCCATGTGACCAAATGCACTTTCCAAAAATAGAAAGGGTCCATCTCAATCAACACCCAACTTACTACAGATAGTAAGTATATTAATCTAAGCCCAAATGAAGTCCAATCTAAGCCAAATGAAGACCAACCTGTACTTTAACAAATTGTGGAGAAAACAAGACCCTCCCAAGCCAAGCCACTGTCTCAGAAGAACCTCTATCCACAATAATTAGCCTACGAGGATCACAATAATAGGCTAATCCCCGAAACTCCAATGCTGACAAAAATGGGGACATTACATACTAAAACACGATAGAGTTTGCAAGATATACTGAGATCATCCAAATAATGAAGGTAATCTTTCTAATTTGAGTTTTCATAATGTTATAATTTAACTGGTTAGCTCATGGTCACCTTTTGTACTTTCTTGCTTGTCTAGCCAATTCATCCCTGATCCATGTGGTTAAATTCCATACCTAATGGTTTGACGGTGGATTTGGGTGTCCCATTCCTAACTCCCATTTTGGCAACACTCCCCCCTTCATTGTGCTCTTGCAAAAGGAAATGGTTCCGAAGTAATAACATATTTTGATAATTTGAAATAAAAATTAAATATTACATATTCATTTTTCAATTCTCATCATAACAGCTAACTAACATGTCACATGAAATAATAATTAATAACCGAAATTCCATTTCACAAAAATCAGATATCTCAACAACTTTATCGATAAATCAACTTCACATGTATCAATTATCTCAACATATTTACCAAACAACTAACTTCACATGAATTCTCAATGACTAGAAGATTATTTTTAAATGTAGCAAAATTTGGGATGTAACAGAAACGTGGCATGTGGGTTTATACTGATCTTGTTGAGGGTAAAATCATCACAAGAACCTAAGGATGAGGATGAGGATTGGGATGGGAATGGGGACAAAGATGTTCATAGTGGCAGTAGAGTTTATACTCTGATCAATGTTTATAGTCTTGTATTTAACTCACATGTTCAAGATTTGCATCAAGTGCAAAGTTGGTATATGCCTAAGTTGGATTGTTGACAGGATACTTGGATGGATTCAATGAAGTAGAGAATGCTGGGATCTCCTGTAGAGTTGTCTTTTGGTGATGTCCTGACTTCTAAATCATTAGCACAAGTATTGGGTATTGTTACCTAAATTTTTACCCCTAGGCTCATTTTAGGTAGTCATAGTTATGTCAACCAACGGTGCATTTTTTGTTTGAGCCAAATACAAGTCAAATTTGCAGCAGATTGAAGGGTTACAAAGCAGCAAGGATACATATGCAATAGATCATTTTGGTCATAAAAGGGAATAAAAATGAAGCAGCAGCTACAAACTCTACCATCAGTGGCAACGAAGTAAAGAAAGCATTTAAAAGTTTCAAATACCATCAGCAAAAGTACATCTGCAACATCTGTAAGACGAAACAGAGTTTTTCCTATATAAAACTTTACCCCAATGTTTCAGATCTAAAGAGAAACCAACAAAGAGCTTCCATATTTTTGGAAACAATAACAAGCTTCAGATTTTTTTATTTTTGTAAATTTGTATTGTATTTTTTTTATAATATTTATGAATGATATTTCATAAATCATTTATTTGATATTTTTTTTTTTTTTAAATATGGAAATTGGCTTTTAAAATAAAAATAAATATTTTATTTTGTACCATTTAATTAAAAATTATTAAATAATATATAATATATTATTTTTAATGAACATTATTAGATTAATAATATTGTTAAGTGATTTAATTATCACTCAATAATTATTAATATAATTAATTTTGTTTAAACAATAAATTATAAATTACCTAATAATTGTTAAATAAACATATTAAATACTTTTTAGTTCATTACTTAATTGATATTTATTAAGTAAATGGATTATAAGTTATTTAATAATTATTACTTAAAGTGTAAGATAAGATATTTAATTTTATCTCTAAAAGTCAAACAGGGATATTTTGGAGAGTCATGGCAAAGTGTCTAAAAGGTCATATTGATGGGATTTGAAAGTCAGAAAGTGATTACTTTTTAGAGACATTTTGTGGGATATTTTGAGAGATAAGAGTGCATTAATGAGGGGTTTTTATATTAATATTGTTGAGGCATGATTGTTGGGCCATTTTTACACCTTTTTGAAGACATTTTAGGGGCTCAAAATTGGCCTTGAAAGTTGAATTCGACTAAGGAGTAGTTGTTTGCATTAATGATGTAGTTGGATAGCAAAAGGCATAAGCATGAGCTAAAGGCTCATTTGTAAGAGGTTCTAGTTTTGTGCAGATACCGATAAACCAACACCAACGCAAAGATTGATTGAAAACATATCGATTTGGCTCTAAGTCTTGTTTGTTTAATTTATAAGAAAAATCACTATCATTGGGGGAAAAAGACTTCCAAAAGTAGATGATTTCTATTCTATTCTAGAAGAAAAACCTCTACCATTGGGGCGCAAAGACTTCCAAAAGTAGGGAAGTTCTAACTATTTTTCGTGATTTGAGACAGCAATACAAGCTACAATCAAAGCTTCCAGTCTATGCATCACCACAATTGCTCCCAGTCAAAGCTTCGGCTCCGATTGCTTCTTAACTCACTATGCTCGATTATTGAACATACAATAATAACATGAATCAAAGATAATAGGCACAATTTACAGTCAAAGCTTCTAATTTGCTCTATCACAATTGTTTCCAGTCAAAGCTTCGAATCCAATTGCTTCTTTTATTCACTTTTCTCCCAATTTTATACTACACAATCAAAGTTATGCTTGCACAAGTTTGGCAGAACGTTTTTGCATACAACAAAAGATGATTTTTACAATGAGGGAGCACTCCTTTATATGGGCAAAGGAGTTGAGAAAAGGATGGAGGAAAAAGTGGGAGCAACTCAACCAACTTTGACCCGGTCTAACTAACAAGAGAAATTATTGGATTTGTAATGTCCTCGTTTTTTGGCAAATCTATGCAGTTGATGGAGTTAGCTCATCATAACGACCCTCGTGAGCTAATAGGGTGTTTTAGGGGTCCACTTGTGAATTTACTATTTTAGTAAGTCTATTTCTAGCAGTGCAGTGGGTGGCTCTGGCAGTTGGTCATCACCTACAGTAAATAAGGGCAATAATTGCATGAGCTCTTATTTATTCAATAATTATTAAGTTACATTATTATAATGATATTTATATTATTATAATAATGACATTTAGAGATATTTCTAAAAAGTATGTTGGAAAATTCCTAGTGTTGAGTTCTTTTGAGTAACTTCCACAATTTCTGAAGTGGAGTTTTTTAGGAAACTTTGGCCAATGAAAAATTATAAATGAGAGCTCATTTCATTGGGAAAAGCATGCTTGAAAATATATTTTCCTTTTTTGCCTTTGTGGCTTTTCCTGAGTTCTTAACTGTGTGCCCTTGCTGAAGTATAAGGGCTAAGTCTGAGAAGTTCTTGGCAATTGTGTTGAAGTATACAATTGGCCAACATCTCCTACTGTAAACCTATGGCTAAGGAGAATAATCTTAATTATTATATCTTCTTAATTGATTATCCGGCTAAGGGTTTGGAGAGTTTACTGAGAATTCTGATTGTGACTGCAAATTATGTTGTGGTAAATAATTTGCAACATTCTCCTACTGTGATTTAATCTATGTCTTGGAGATTGGGATTTGAATTGTTGACAGGACTGTGGTAGTGAATCAAGGAGCTCGATTTGTTCTTTTGTGACTACAAGAGTTTGATTGTCTACCTGGGAGTTTGTCGTCTGCATATTGGAGAATATTTGGCAAAGTCTAAGATTGCCTTAGATGCATGATTTTCATCAGTATCAAATGATTAAGCTGTGAACACTTCCTACAGGCATCTGAAGGTCATATTGGAGAGGGGAAAGGCTGGAAGCTATCCAATCCAGCATTATCGATTTATGAGATAGAGAAATTCAGTGAGTGTATATGAGGCTGCGTGGAGTCAAGTATTGGTGAAATCTGGTGAGAAATCTGAATGCTTTTCATACCTGCACCTGCGGGTTGACTGATTGCAATTCATATATAGTTGGAGACCTATGATTACATAACTGCCCAAGTGTTTCTCCTTGTCTGGCCACAGCTGATCCATATTCTCTGCGATTTATATATTTGGGATGCAAATTGATTGTGTGGGGTATGATGGTTCAAACTGCTGTTGTAGAGATTGGACATCACATTACTAGTAACCGGGTGAGTGCAGATTGAAGATTTTGTGTTGGCTCCACTGCTTGGGAGGCGGCATTCAGTCTCTTAGGAGATTAATGCAAATACGAGGTGGTCTGCATTGAAATGATGTTGATTAAATCAAGTTGCCAAACTTGGTTGGTTGTAAATTTGTGGGACTGTCAGGCTGAACATTGCAACTATAATCAGGTTTCTGAACATTTTTGTAGTTTCCTTCCTCTATGAAAATAAGCAACAAACTTTATTTGGTAATATAATTTAGTTGTGTGAACCTATGTTTTCATTTCTATTCCTCTCGTTAGAGCAATTCAGTCATACAAAACATATATAAAATATCCCAAAGAATTACAAAATTCAAAGAAATGCCTAAAATACAAAATATCAGCTGGAGCATCGACGTTGCCATTAGGGACTAGATAGAGGTTTTTACAGGATTACATGTCATTACACATTTTCATGTAATTACATCATTTCATGCAATACATCCTTTCCAACTACAAACATGGACTAAGAAGAAGAAAGTGTTGAAGCTATTGATTCTAAATGAATCAATTATGTAGATTGTCAACAACGGCCTTGTACTTGATGATGCAATCCTGGATGATAACAGGATTAGGAGTTTTTGTATTTTGTGTCACTGCGTATATCTTGATAATCATGATGTTGCGTCTTTTGATAACCTATCACTTTTTGATGAACTGTCCATTATCATTTGAAAACTTGATGTGATCAAGCTTCATCTCGTTCAAGTTGCCATGAATTCTCCTTTGTAGATTAACACATTCTAGAATCTTTGACACTTTGAAAACCTTCTCAATAATGTCCGGATGTAAACTCGAAACGACTTTCCATCAGCACCTATAACTCCTTTTTTTTGAAACAAAGTGCTTGGCGCATTCCCACACGAACTCAAGTTCTCGGACAACCATTGGGTAAATGGAGACCAAATTAATCACCACTTTTTTTATCCGAAGCACGCCTTCTTTATTGAATGTCTTCATTCTTTATAGAAATTCTAGCATATCTTGACTTGTTGCAACATGAAAGTTTCAATGGGATTGAATCCATGCACACTTTGAGATTTGAGTTACAATGACGAATCCACCAGGAGTGGGTATTCAAAGTATGGATTAGATACTTATGAAACACATGTGATGGCTGTAACTGAACCAAAAAGCATATGCATTTGGATGGAAAGGGCAAATTTCAGACTTGGAAGGATGGATTGCATGTGAGCAATGATGGGAGATGGATATGCTTTAAGACATGAAGGTGGAACACATGGGAATGCGTGTGAATGAAAACTCTTGACTTTTCAAAAAGTGACTTGGGATTTCAAGACGTCATTGCATGGAAAGTGGATTGCATGTATATGCAACATGTAATGAAAACGGAAAGTGAGATGTCATGCAAATGCAGATGGAGGATGAGCTTACATGTACATGTAGATGAGGGATGAAAATACATGTAATCACATGTGAAGAATAAGATGTGAAGCATTATGACATGGAATGATGGAGGTGTAAAGAAATGATGCTCTAGTTCTTGGGAAAGAACTTGCGACTTCTTCAAAATGAAGAAAAACCAAATGACAAACAAGCAAAACACAAAAGAAAAACGTATCTTTGGCAAAAGACTCAAACATGTCGAATTCGGAGTTTGGAAAAAAAAACATGAAAATGAACCATTTCATCACTTTTAAAGGAAAAACGTACTTTTATGACATCTAAGTCGACAAGTGTGAAGCATCAAGCCAAAACATGTATAAAATCAGCAAGATAAGCATGAATTAATTAGCAAGAAGGAAAATGTCTACTTACTTGATGATTGTATGCCAAAAATGAAGGAGATAAGATATAAGATAAGATAATAATATTAATGTCCAACAAAAAACCACAAGGGTTTATGGGACTGAGCACACAAACAAAAGAGTCGGCCAAACCAAGAGCACCAAACGGTGACTAAGAAGAAGCAAAACAAGACACGAAACCAGGAAAACCAAGGTAAGGACTAAGAAAATTCTCAAACAAACTTGGACCTCCTCAACCTTGCAATGATGAATTTGAAATGAGCATCTAAGGAGGCATTTTTCATGTATGTGCCCAAAAACATAATCAATAAATACCAAAACACAACGTTTTTGGCAAAATGCAAGAAAGGAAACCCGTTTTTGTCACAAATGTGGTTCTAAAAGGGCATTGCATGGATCAATTTTCACCTTAGAATGCAAAAACATGCCCTCCAATGTCATCTATGATGAACAAAACTCTAAAATGACCCCTCCTTTGGCAAAAAACGTGAATTTTAAAGGCCCAAATCTAGGTGTTTTTGTCCAAAATGTGGCTCCAAATGAGGCTGAAACAAAACGTTTTTAGCATGAATGAGGTTGCCAAGTGCATGGGAATTCATGAGGATGTAATAACACCTCTTGAGGGAAAGATTTCAAGTCATTCCATGGAAGAATCTAAGAGAAATCACCAAAAACCTTAGTTACCGGATTCGCCTAGACAGCCACGGATCCGGATTCAGGTCCGATTTGGATCTGGATCCGCGAGGATCCGGAAAGGATCCATAATCCTGCCTATGGATCCGTAAGGATCTGCAGGCCACGGATCCACGGGCAGGATTATGGATCTTTCTCGGATCCTCGAGGATCCACGCATGGATCCGCGTGAATCCGCAGCAGGGCCCAAATAAAGAAGCAAAAAAGTGGGCCCAACTTCATTTTTTAATGTTTTTTTTTTTCCTAAAGGCCCTAAACCCTAAAAACAACCCTCTAAATCACAATGCAAGTTCATTTACTCTCTATTTTCCTCTCTCATTTTGCTCTCTCATACTTGCTAGTTTGAAGTAAAGTGCTTGGATTCAAAGGAGATCGGTTGTGGAGCTTCAAATACCTTGCAAGAAGTGTTTAAGGTATGCATTTCAACCATATTCTTGAGTTCTTTCATAGATTATTGATTTTTTTAGTTTTTTCCAAATTTTCAAGGTTTTGTGTAAGTGTGAAGTATGGTTTTCTTTCATTTTTTTCTAGATTGCAAGAATAGAACAATGAGTAGTCAAGGTTCAGTGGGTGAGGGTGGGGCAACATCACCAAGCTTCAAAATTGATAAGGGGTCTCCTTTATGGAGACACACAACAAGAGTCGCACAATGTCCTGGGGGTGGGGCATACATATGGAAATGTAATTATTGCAACATACAACATAGAAGCTCCTATTCCCAAGTGAAACTACATTTTTTGGGCCCTGCGGGTGAAGGAATTCACATGTGTCAAGGTAGTGATAAGAAGGGATTACCAGCTGCACAAATAGCAGTGTTAGCAATTGAGCAAGATGATGCTGATAGAGCAGTTGCAAAAGCAAAACATGGTGTTTCCAAAAAAACAAATACACCAACACCATAATCCGATCAAACAAACACAAGAACACATCCTTTTTTGCCTATGCCAACTACAAATGATGAAGATGAAGACCCATCTCCACTCACCCGCAAGAGAGGCCCACTAGATAGGGCATTCCAAAATGAAAAGAGAGACATTGCTGATCACAAAATTGGACGTTATTTAATTGCAAATGGTGTTTTATTTAATTTTGCTAAATCACCTTATTTTAGGGAGATGGTGGAAGCAATAAATGATGCACCCCATGGTTACAAACCGCCTGGTTATGAGAAGTTGCACACTACCATATTACATGATGAGAGGAAAAATGTAGAGGCTCAAACTTCAACCAATAAGAGATTTTTGGGTTCAATCGGGTGTGTCTATTATTTCGGATGGATGGAAAGATTGTAGAAACCGTCCATTGATCAATGTTATTGCTGTATGCCCTAAGGGGGCAATGTTCTTGAAGGCAGTTGATTGTGAAGGGCAAGTGAAAGATGCAAAATTTATGTCACGCATTCTCATTGATGCCATAGAGTTAGTGGGTCTTGATAATGTTGTCCAAGGTGGTCACGGACAATGCAAAAGTTTGCAAGGCTGCAAGGATAATTGTAGAGTATAGATATGATCATATCTTTGGGACACCATGCACCGTCCACTCTCTCAATTTAGTGATGAAAGCAACTGGCACCGAAATAGATTGGGTGAAAAGGTTATATGAGGAAGCTGAAGAGATTCAAATGTTTGTGACAAATCACCACATGTCACAAGCAATTTTTAGGAGTTTCTCGGACTTGGAGTTATTGAAGGTAAATTTGTATACTTAATATATAATTGAATATTATTGGATTCCACAATTATTAATTTTTGTTGTTGTTTACATTAACATGTTTTAATTTTTAAATGTGTTAGTAACTGGAGTTTAACATGTTCTTAGGTTGCTGAAACCCGCTTTGCCTCTCACACAATCATCTTGAGACGACTTGTGAAGGTAAAAGAAGCATTGAAGCATATGGTCATTAGCCCCCAATGGGGCATTTGGAAGAATTCCAATACAACAAGGGCCTTAAATGTGAGAAGAATGATACTAGATGAGGATTGTTGGGGTCTTGTGAGTTATATTTTGGAAATCACCGATCCAATAATGGCAATGCTTCGCTTCGCAGATAGTGATGAGCCATGCCTTAAGGATATTTATGATTCCATGGATAGTATGCTGGAAAAAATTAAAATGGTAAGTTTTACGCTCTTTCACAACAATTTTTTATTTGAGAGATATCTAGATTCTAAAGTTTAAATTGACATATTCACTAATTATAATTATTATTCATATTTCATATCCTAGGTCATACAGAGGAGGGAGAATGATCCTGAGGACACCCTTTACAAGGTGGTGGAAAAAATTGTTCATCATCGATGGAATAAGATGACCACACCTTTGCACCTCCTTGCATATGCTCTATCCCCGAGGTACTGTAGTTCTTATCAAATGTTTGTGCTTATTTTATCCAATGTTTGTGTTATTGATATCTGATAGTGTTCAATTGTCTCTTGTTATCCCCAGGTACCATAGTGCAGATGTACTTCGCCTTCCACGTAGAGTGTCACCATTTAGAGATGCAGAGGTTGCAGATGGGTATAAGAGGGCACTAGCTAAGATATTCCAAGATCCAGAGATTGGGGCAATTGTGAGGAGTGAATTTGCTACTTTCAACTCAGGTGAGGATTTCCACCCTATTGCCATAGCAGACCAAAGCAGGATGGGTGCCATCAAATGGTGGTATCTTCATGGGGAAGCCTTCACGTACCTCCAACCTCTTGCCATAAAGGTCCTATCCCAAGTAAGTTTGTAAAATTAAGCTTAAGGTTAACATTCTCAATTCCTCGAATTTATTATTTAATTTATTTATCTTGATTGTTGTATTGATAATTTTTAATTTCTCTTTAGGTTGCCAGCTCTTCTGCAACTGAGCGGAATTGGAGTACTTACTCATTTTTCCACTCAGTCAAATGCAACCGGTTGGCTCCAAAAAAATCATAAGACCCTGTGTTCATTCACAACAATTTGCGCTTGTTGTCACGGAAGGATCCTAAGTACAAGAAGGGGCCCGAAAAGCTTTGGGATGTAGCACCAGAGACTCCTGATTTAGATATGACCATCCAGGATCTTGCTAGATCCACTTTGATTGATGTGGATGATGAGGAGGAGGATTATGAGTTAAAAATCCCCTCTACTACTAGTGGCTTGGGTTCCTCTACTGATACAGATGTAGCACTTGCAACTCATCAGTACCCCTCTGATGCGGATTTTCTTGAAAATCCATTTGACGATTAAATCAAAAACTTTAGTCTTGACTCTTGACTCTTTTATGAGTAAATCATGTTACAAACTTTAAGTTTAATGATCTATATTTTGAATGTTACAAACTTTCACTTTCAGTAATTCAATGTGAATGTGCTGATTTTCTTTATAATAATGAAAATAGATTTATTATCAATGTCATTGATCAAGTATACTAGATTCATAGATGCATACTAGAATCAAAGATTCATATTATGAAATGATTTAGTTTTAGAATTATGTATATTTCTCTTATTTTTTAGTGTATATATATATATATATATATATGCACGAATCCTCCACGAATCATAATTGGGAAAAAAAAAATCCCAAATCCACGGATCCGATTCACGTGCCCGAATTGGATTCGTGTCACGAATCGGCAACTAAGCCAAAAACGTGTTCTTGGAAACCAATGTCATGAAGTTTTGCCTCCAATCTTCAAAAACAGGTTTTTGAGAGGCAAAAACATGAAATTGAATGCAAAACGGACCTTTTTCATGTGATTACATGTTTTAAATATGCAACATAGACCCAAACGCAACTTTTAGAGGCCATTACATGTTTTAAAAATATGCAATGGGCTTTCTCAAGACCAAAGCGCACCTTTTTGGGTGCTATTGCATGTTTCAAAAATATGATTTTTGCCCAAAAACGGGTTTTGAAGATGCACCTGCATGTTTTATTGACCAAACGCACCTTTTGGGTGCAATTACATGTATTTAAAACTTCCATTTGCAACCCAAAGGCCAAAATGCACCTTTTGGGTGCAAATGCATGAAACTTGAACATCTCAACTTTTTTATGTCTTTGCATATTTAAGTTGAGATTACATGCATTCTCATCAAAAATGCACCTTTCATGTTGCACACAACTTAAGTGGTAAATTAAGCACATGTCAATTTAATTTTGATAAAATATCACTTAAATGAGACATAAATAATATTTACATTATCATATTAACAATATAATGTGCAAATATCATTCAATAAGCAATATTTACTAGAGCATTTGATTTAAATATCAAAAATTAAATTGAACTATATAGTTAATATAGTCACTTAAGTGAAAAATTAAAAAGCAAACTAAACTTTAAAATATAACATAAATGCACTATAGTTACTTTAAGTGAAATTCAAAATGGTAAAATAGCTTTAAAACATAACATGAAGTGAATTTATGTCATATTTCTCAAAAAGTGAAAGTCAAATAAAAATATGACATGATATTTTTAATTCATGCAGTTGCATCAGAAAGGTCCAGTTTTTGGGCACTAAAATGGTCATTGTAGACACCTAAAATCCTTTAGAAAATAAATTATTTTTATTTTGTGAAAAAGTCCCTGATGACATCATCATTTATTAATTATTTATTTATTTAATTAATTTATTTATTTTTATGCCATTAAATCCCTTTGTCTTAATTAAAAATATTTAATTAAGGAATCCTCCCAAAAATGTTTAAATCTTATTTAAACATTATTTTTCTTATTTATTAATTATTTAATTAATAAATTGACCAAAAATCTCAAAATAAATATTTAATTTGTTTTTTGCCCAAAACTTGGCCAATTTCCTTAAGACCACTAACCTCTTCCAAAATCTTCTAATCCTTCTTTAATTTCAATTAAAGGCTAATCCCATCATTTTCTACCCTTAATCCCAACTCAAAATATTTAACTAAGGTTAAATATTAATTCTCATATTTATTAAAAATGCTTTAATAAATATCTCCTCAAACCAAACCTATGAGATAAATAAACTTTATTTATCCTAACCCTAAGCCTATCTCTAAATCCCCTTTTTAGCCCAATCCACCCCATCCACCCATACTAACCAAGCATAGCCACTAATTCACCCACCCTCATTAAATGCCATCTACTTGCATATCTCTAACATCCCTAATCTAATCCTAAATCACCTCTAATCCCCCCCCAACCTTGTCACATTCCCTAAGCAAGCTTAAGACTTTCCTAAGCCAAGCAAAGTCTATATCCTAAGCAAGCTTAAGACTTTCCTAAGCCAGATACTCTATCGTCTCCACCGCTGCCTCTAATCTTCTGTCGTCTTCGCCACCGCCAAACTGAACTGTCATCTCCGCAGTTTAGCGTCTTCGCCTAGTTTCCTATTTTTTGCACCGCCAAACTAAACTGTCGTCTCCACCTCTTTCTCTGTCGTCTCCGCACTTTGGCGTCTTCGCCTGATGAACTATCGTCTCCGCCTGTTATTGTTGCATTTCTATTTTAGCATCTCTGTTCCTGCACTTTTTATTTTTATTTTTATTTTTTTTTTAAAAAAGAGTATAAATCAAATTTAAACTTTTGTTGGTTCCATAGAGTAGAGGTTTTTTAAAGCATTTTTACGCCTAGGAAAAAGAACAAAAAAAGTTGATTTTATTTTCCCCATAGTTAAGCTTCAAATTTTGAGATTTTTGGGTGACTAATCACATTGGCTTTTGTAGCTTTGCAAGTTGGAGTGTCTATGAAACCACTAACCATGTTTTTTGCAAGTTCTCCTTACATGGTTTAATGCTCTTGAAAAATTGAACTTGAATGTTTAAACATTTTCCCTTTGAACGAATGTTGCTCAAACATAATCTTGAATGCCATGGATTAAAATCAATTTTTCTTGGAATGCATGCCTAAAACAAACAAACTCAATCTTGAATGCAAAGGATCAATTCACCATTGCAATATCTCACACTTCAATTTTTGGGCATAAAAAGAACCTAAATCCACATTTTTGTAATCTTCTAAGTTATAAAAACTAATAAAGACGCTTTGAGTGAGTTTGTAGTTGGACTCACCCTCTTTAATCACCCATCATTTTAACCATTGGTTGCAATCTCAGCGCCATCTATGGGGATGGGTCCACCTAAGAGGGTGTTAAGTGCTCCACAAAAATCAAACTCCACTTACTTGGGTTTTTATTAGTTTTTCTAAGTTAGAAAATTCTTTGAATGCGCATTAGTCTCGCTAACACCTCATTTGGGCACAAAAAATTGAACAAATCTTAACGTGGAGGGCCTCCGGGTGCGCACTTGACAATCGAGTTTCACACATCTTTGTTTTGGGCTTAAAACAAACTTACACTCAATCTTGAATGCCTTAAAGAAAAATCAATTGATACTTGACGTGGAGGGCCTCCGGGCGCGCAAATTTACTTTTGTTGACGCTAAATCTTCTTGCTGTATTCATTCTTCTATCGATTTTACTTTTGTTGACGCTTCAAGTTGGAATTGAACATTTGCATCCTAAACATGTGTGTTTGCAAGGTCTAGATCAAAAAACTTAAGCGTCAGTTGGAAAAGAATTCTGTCTTTTAGCCCAAGATCATCCAAGTCTTCTCTCTCCTTGTCGTCTTTCGAGGCCATCTTGGGTGCATAAGATTAGGATCCAAAATCTTGTTTAAAGTTTTAGGAGGCCTGCTTGGGGGTTTCATCACCCCTTGGATGACCTCAACTCCAGCGTTCTGGCGGAGTATAAAGATCGGGAGGTGAATCCAAAGACACCTCTCTTGGAATCAAGATTTTGTCACTCGGGCTAAGCCTCAAGGAACTTTATACCTTTGAGAAGTGAAAGAGGAGAAGTGGGTTACCGCTCCTCTCAGCTGTGTGACATCTTTTTGGTTTCATCTACGGATTTGGGCCTTATGTACCTTGGGTATATCGAGGACTCCCTAGCTAAACCAACTGTCAGCCTTGTAGACAACCATCTAGAGTGTTAATGTGTTTGAAGTGACTAATCAAAACATTTGTAAAACATACACACTCCTTGGCGCAAGTATCACATTCTGAGAATCACAAACTTCTATCTAGTTGTTCCTATCTATTGCTTGATTTTTTTTACTTGTTGAATGAATGTTTGCCAAACTTGGTCAATTCTAGCTTAGGGCATACTTACCGTAGTCACTGCCTGTTCCAAAAGTTGAACAAGTCGAAGCAAAACAACCGAGATTTCTCAAAGCCAAGCAGATTCAAGAATTTATGTCAGAACAACCCAAACCCAAACAGAAGTTTCACAAAGCCAAACTCAAGCCATCTCAGGTATACCAAGAAATTGCAGCTAAGAAGAAGGAAGTAACACCAAGCCCTTGAATTGCCAAACTCCACAAAGCAGAAGACAAAGCTGCCAACGAAGCCCTTCAAGAAGCCTGGTTAGATCGCACTATCAAACTTAACCAACATCCAGGAGTTAACCCTACTTATGCATTACCAACTAGGCATGATTTCTATGATTAGACCCCCTTGTTTTTCCACATCTTCTTGCATAAGCTCCACTTTAGAGTCATCCTTGTAGGTAAGCCAGCCATCTTTAGTCCTCCCCTTAAGCATTTTAACTCATCCATCTCATTTAGAACCAAACCATCTAGCCAGCAATCCAAAAACTTCACATCCAAGCCTTCAAAATTGTTGTCACCTTGCCAAAAGTTTGCCATTCCTAACATCTTCCAAATCCACCAATCTCACCAAGGTTATTCCTTTGACAGAGCTTTGTCTAGGGTAATCTAGCTTTGTCACTTGTTATCCCTCATCACCTTGAGCTAAAGGTTGGGATCCACAAGTGGTCAATCTCATGTTCTTCCTAAAGCATCATCAGTCTATCCTTAAGTTAACACAATCACCACCAAGCTTGCACATAGGAAAGCAGACCTTTCATACTTTGACAACATATCTTTGAAGTTAGAATCCCCAACCCAATCCTCCTTAGCTTTTGTCATATAGCTTTGCCTCAACCTAGAAAATCTTTTGCATAGAAAAGCCTTCCCCTTTTACATCCATCAACATTGTTGCATCTCATCCCTAGGAAACATTCTGCATTTTCATGCCACCCGTCACTCGCTTAGGCAAGAAGAAGAAGGAAACAATGGAGCCCTATCATTTGGATCAAACAGCATCACTCCCCTTGAGCAGTCAACCATCCTTCAGCCCAAAGAACACCATACCATCACCTACTGACATTGAAGCTTTCATGAACCAACCAGGAAATGCAGTATTGGTGAATGCCATTATAGACAAAAACAAGGAAACAATCATGGCTAACTTTCGAAGGGACAACATCGGAGCCTTCGACTTTGGAAGACCTCCCCCATTATCAAATCCATCTCACCCCTTGTTTGAGCAACTCCCACCACTCATAGGCTCTTATGATTCGAATTATCCTCAATATGTGCCAAAAGAAGAGCCTCAACCCACCCCATATGATCCAACAGACCCAAACATACCAGCCTCCACTCAAGTTGAAATCTCCCTTCCACAAGCCAATCCAACCACCACCACTCCACCATTGGTCCATACCACTCCATCCCAAACCCCCTTCGCCCAAAACACCTCATCATTCACTCCCTTCACTATTACTGCTGCTGCTCTCCAACCCAATGTTCCAAATCCACCCATCTCCCAAATCAGTGCTAGCATCTTTGGCCAACCTCAGCAATAACAACCAGGATGCCACTCATGGGGCCAAGTAATCAACCTTTCATCACCCCCAGCTTGTTTACCTCAGCTCAGAACACAATTCCATCATTTCCACTAGGTCCTTGGAGCTCAGTGCCATCAGCCACAAATCCACAAGCTACTACCCTCACTCCACAAAGCTATCAAACCCCACAAGCTACTACCAATGTTCTGCCAAGCTCTCAAGTGACCCAAGCTCCTGCCACCACTCTACCAAGCTTTCAAATCCAGCCACCAAGCTATCAAACCCCATCAGTTCCATTCCCAAGCTTTCAATTCCCACCACCTCCACCACCAACTAATCCATTACCTCCTATTACCAACTATTTTTCTATGCCACTTCTAGGAGGAAATCCACCACCACCAACCACCAATTACTTGGCCTCTTTTGCCATGCAGATACCTTTCCAAATGGGGGCACAACCCACATATATTAGTCAAACTCCTCAAATCCAAAGTCAAGTTCCACAAGCTCCCCGATCCTTTCCCCAAGCTTCACAACCATCTTATACCTTACCTCCACAGAGCAATCCATTTATCCCACAGTCAATTTGTGTTCCTCAATCCCAACCTCAAATCCAATATCAGCAGCAAGCCTCGCAACACATGCAGCAATACGTGCCACCTCCACCTCAGCAACCCATCATCCACCATTCAGTTGCCCAAACCATGTACAATCCCTACCAGCCCATACCTCAAAGCCATCCATATTCCATTGCCCCATCTAGTACATACCTACCTTAGGGCATTCCTACATTGGGGGCACCCCAGCCATCACCTATCAATTCAGAATGGGAAGCCATGAAGATAGCTTTGAAGAACATCCAAGAGGGAAATGATCCAAAAACCTTCAAGTTTGAGAATGTGTGTCCTTACCCATTTGACAGAGCCATTACCATGACACCATTTCCCAAACACTTTGAGATACCCAAGTTTGACAAATTCAGAGGAAAAGGAGACCCTGTCACACATATCAAAGAATTTTACATGCACTGCCAAGAAGTGGCATACGGTGATGTCTTCCTCTTAAGTCTCTTTCCCAAAAGCTTGGCCGGACCAGCTCTTGAATGGTTTTATAGAATACCATATGGCACAATTAAAAACTTTGCTGAATTGTCTGAGGCATTTGTAGCCCAATATGCCCATCTTGTTGAAACAAAGCTATCAGTAGTTGATCTTGTCCACACTAAGCAAAAAGGTGGAGAAAACCTTTCCGAATATCTGCAAAGATGGCAAACCCTTACCACCTGCATATCTTGCACCTTACCAGAGCACCATTTGGTGAAAATGTTCACCACATGACCATGAACTATTTGCAGGCCTACAAAGATATCAAAGATTTACAAGAAAGCCAACCAAAATCAATCACATTCCAATGACAAGTCTAGGTATTGGAACAAAAACAAGCACGTTGCAACAGATGGCGTCACTGACACCAGACATGTGAATATTGTTGGTCCTTCTCAAAACTAGTCCAACCCACCATATCAACCAAACAATCAACAAGCTATCAACTACCAACAACAGAATAACCAAAGCTATCAAAACCACAATCCAAGACCCAACTTCCAAGGGTCTAGCAATCAAGCTAATGCCATCAATGTAGCTGCAGGGCAAAAGCCCAGATTCCAACCTGCACCTAGAAACTATACACCCCTTGGTGAGCCATTGGATGTCATTTTTGAGAAATTAGTCAAGGAAAACCTCATCAAATTTCCTCCTACCCAGCAAATCGACCCAAGCCAATCCAAAACTGCATGGTACAAAGACAATGAGTACTGCAAATTTCATAGGGTAAAAGGTCACACTACCCTCAGATGCATGAAACTGAAAGATTATGTGCAGGACCTCATTGATCGGAAAGAAATCACCGTTGGTGCCCAAACCTCTCCCAATGCAGGCTTACAAATCTATCAAAATGCTTTTCCTCCTCACAACAACCAAAATCCTAGAAAAGCACCTATCCAAACCAACAACAACAACACCAACAACTGCCAGCCAAACCAACAGCATGGGAAGAGCAATGACCACACTTCATCCTATATAGACTATGGTAGCCTCATAGGTTGTATATCCAAGAAAGAGCCTTCTGTCAATGTTATCAATATCCAAGGACCAAACAATGAGTGTGCAGTCACCACTCGAAGAGCGCAATTTAACATCGCAAGCCCACGCGTTTCACCAGCACCATCAGCTCCATTAAGAAGCTAGTACAATATCTTGGAACACATTGGGAACATGCCAGCCCAAATCTCCATTTTAGACCTTCTCCACACTAGTCCTGTGTACAAAAACATCCTTGACAGTGCTCTCATAGAATCCCGTGTCCCTTCAGATATCAACGCTACTAATTTCTGTAATCTCATTGGACGCCTATCCTCCTCATGTGCCCTATCATTCAAACCCACCGACATACCCATGGTCGAGCCAGATCACACCCTTCCGCTTTGCATAGCCATCATGGTATCCAATTTTGCCGTAAAAAGAGTAATGATAGATAATGGATCAGCCTTGAATATTTGCACCCTAAAATTCATAAAACAAGCTGGGTATACTGAGGCAGATATCATCAATGAGGTTATCACCATCAAAGCTTATGACAAATTGGAAAGAACCACAGAAGGAACTATTTTGCTGCCAATCAAGGTTGAGCCAGTCATCCAAGAAACACTCTGCCATGTTATTGATCTAAACCTACCATTCAACATCCTCCTCGGTCGCCCATGGATTCATGCCATGAAAGCCGTTCCATCCACTTACCATTAGTGCGTCAAATTTCCGCATCAAGGCACTGAGGTAACCATCCATGCCGATCTAGAACCCTTTGCTTACTGCAATGCGGTTGAAGCTTCATATACAAACCATTGCCCTGGAATTGATATCAGCACATCCATCGCCAGCTCATTCCACACATGTAATGACCCAGAAACCATCCTCGCCTCCACCCTGTCTACCGTGAAGATCAATAACAAAGGTTGTGGTGAGTATAGTCTGTCAGATGCATTTGCTGTCGGGGCACTCCCACTTGATCCACATGCCCATAGACGATCGACATATCACCAAGCTAAGGAGATTCCACCTCCTTGATACAAACAGTTTGGCCCAACAAACTTTGTATCCTCGAAAATCCCTCTTCATTAGGAGCTCACTCCAAATATCAACAATTGGTTACATAAGGATGCACCTCCAAGAAATCAAGCACGCCTTGATCACTTCAGCCAGAAGTATCCCCAAGAACATAAGCTCATCACTGACAAATGGAACTATCAAGGTGGTGGTCTAGGACCAGAAGAAAGAGGCATGCAGTGCCCCATCGACGCACACAAGTGGGAATCGAAGTCAGGTCTTAGCTTTGGCATACCCACAACTGGGGGCACCAATACGAACGGTCATGCTTTTTCGAACATTCACCGCGACCTTGTTGAAATCGAAGACATTCCTGAGGAAGTTGAAAAGAGAGCCTACGACGATATCCCAGACAAAATCTTCCTCGGAGACTCTGTTCTCCAAGAACTATCCATCCATTTCATTGACCTACCACTCGCCCATCCACAACTCATAGATTGGGACCAACCAAGCGTCATACATATTGATGAGTTCACATCAGAGGAAGTGCTTCTGAGATTCATGGGAGCTGAAACTCCTCACAAGCAAACAAAGCCAGATTCTGCCTATATCTATAAGCTAGATCCCAAGGGGTATTTTGGAGAAAATCCCCAACCTAGTTCCGATACACCCAAAACTGGAACTAAGGTGAATCCGAGACTAGCTAAGGCAGCGAAGAGAGCCCCTCAGCAAGAAAATCCAGAGTCACAAGCAAAACATGAGGATTTAGCATTACCTCCTCAAGATAATCGACCAGAGGTGTCTTCTATTCTAATTGAGGATACTAGAGAAGTCAACATCGGTTCTTTAGAGATCCCCAGACTCAGTCACATTGTTGCATCCCTATCACAAGACCAAGCTGACCCCCTCTTTGAGGTCTTAAGAGAGAACATTGGCCGATTTGCATGGTCATATCAGGACATGTCAGGACTTTATCCAAAGCTTGTAGTTCATCATCTTGCAATCGATCCAAAGATCAAGCCCGTCAGACAAAAGCTTAGAAAAATGCACCCCAAGGTGGCATTACTGGTCAAAGCTGAATTAGAAAGAATGTTAGCTGCTAAGGTTAGCCGACCTATCGACTACTCAGAGTGGATCTCCAACATGGTCCCCGTCACTAAATCTTCCAGTGACATCAGAATCTGCACTGATTTCAGAGATCTTAACAAAGCTTGTCCAAAAGATGATTTTCCCTTGCCCAACATAGATATGATTGTAGATCTTACAGATGAACATGAAATTTTGTCTCTCATGGATGGATTTTCTGGGTATAATCAAATCAAGATTGCAGAAGAGGATCAGCATAAGACAGCATTCACTACCCCTTGGGGAACTTTTTGTTACAACATGATGCCTTTTGGCCTAAAGAATGCTGGGGCTACCTATCAAAGAGCTATGACAGCCATTTTCCATGATCTTATCCATAGCATTTTGGAGGATTATGTGGATGATATCTTGGTTAAATCTCACACCTTCATGGATCATCTTGTTGACCTGGAGAAAGTCTTTGATAGGTTAGCCAAATATCATCTCATGCTGAATCCCAAGAAATGTGTCTTTGGGGTCACATCTGGCAAGCTTCTAGGCTTTATAGTTTCTAAACGAGGTATAGAGATCGACCCCAAGAAGGTCAAGGCTATCTTAGACATGCCTCCTCCCCAAACACTGCGACAGCTTCGCACTCTTCAGGGAAAGCTTCAATCTGTTCGGCGCTTCATCTCCCAGCTTGCAGATAAGTGTACGCCATTTGCAAATTTACTGAAGAAGGATGAAAACTTCAAGTGGGATCCTTTATGTCAACGTAGCTTCGATCATCTCAAGCAGTATCTCACCAATCCCCCTATCTTGGTTCCACCAGTTCCTGGTCGTCCCTTCATCTTGTACATATCAGCAACACCTACTGCTCTAGGGGCACTTCTAGCACAGCTCGATGACTACAGCAGAGAAAGAGCCATCTATTAAATCAGTAGAACCCTAGTTGGTTATGAACTCAATTATACTTCTATGGAAAAAGCTTGTTTGGCAGTTGTTTTCTCAACTCAAAAGCTTCGCCACTACATGCTAAGTCATACCATCCAACTAGTCTCCAAGATCGACCCTCTCAAGTATATGCTCTCCAGAACAGCACTTACAGGCCGCTTGGCCAAATGGGTTATGCTCCTTAGCGAATTTGACATCCAGTATATGGACCGAAAGGCAATCAAAGGGCAAGCTATAGCAAATCACCTAGTTGATGCACCTCTAATAGATACATATCCTTTGATCACAGAATTTCCAGATGAGCATATCTGTCTAATTGAAGAACAACCCCATGGAAACTTTATTTTGATGGCTCATACACATCTCATGGATTAGAGGCAAGAATATTGTTGGTCACACCTCAAGGAGATTACATTCCAAAAGCCTTCAAGCTACAATTCCCTAGCACCAACAATATAGCTGAATATGAGGCCCTCATAGCAGGATTAAAGGTAGCTGCAGAATGGAACATCACTAAGTTACAAATCTTTGGCG
This sequence comes from Cupressus sempervirens, assembly GCA_028749045.1. Classification (NCBI taxonomy): domain Eukaryota; kingdom Viridiplantae; phylum Streptophyta; class Pinopsida; order Cupressales; family Cupressaceae; genus Cupressus; species Cupressus sempervirens. The sequence goes on from CM053790.1 coordinate 850,959,610, forward strand.
ATTCTCACCTCATCATCAAGCAAGCCCTAAATGAATATCAAACCAAAGATGAAAAGCTATTACCCTACAAAGAGCTAGTTGATCAGCTAACCCAACATTTTACAAAGCTTCAATTTACACAAGTGCCTCGAATGCAGAACAAAGCAGCAGACGCTATGGCTACTATCAGCTCGCTCTTAGAAATTCCCCAAGAAGCTACAATACCATCTTCACTCACCTTCAGCTGGCTGGACAAATCATGTGAAGTACTACCATCCTCATGTGACTAAGCATCTAACTGTGCCTGGTACTCTCTCTCAGCAAAGTCATGAATGCGCAATGTCTGCTCATCCCTACCAGGTATCTCACCATCATGCACAATGACATCCTCATCTGAACCCTCTACACTGTAGTCACTGCCTGTTGGAACCAATCCACCCTAAGTACCTGAGACATCACCCTTTTGCAGCCTGTATACTACTGTCTCAACTTGAGTACCAAGTTGACAGTTACTATCCATCAACGTAATATCCTTCACCACTTCTTCCTGTGGCTGAACTAAAACCTCTGACTGATTGCACACTTGTTTCTCGAACTCCTCATTAAGGTTCCTGGTAACATCCCTCACTGTATCAATCAGTGCTTTGCGAGAAGATTGGCCAAATCGGAATCCAGTTGACTTATCCACTTTAGCTGGATCGGACAGCCTGTCATTTATATGGTGGTGCTTGACCAGCAGTTCAGACAAGTTATGCCTTATTTTCCTGAGTTCATTCTGAATGTCTGAATAGCCCTCCTTTCCACAACTTCGACTCTGAATACTATGTCTACCAAATGTCCAGGATTGTGTCCTTGAAGATTTTGTGTTGTACCTGTCCATCTTGGTTGAAGTAGAGTACTGATCACTCATGTAATTCGGTTCTCACCCCACAGGATGGCAAGAAAACCGCTCTGATACCACTGAAATAACCCTGCAGGTTATAACTTCTTTTGAAACAAAAATCTTCCTTCTCAAGAGTTCGACATTTCGTCAATCAATTAGCAAACAAGCTCTAATACTACTAAATGGTCCTGTCTTGAAGAACTACTAAAATTACACCGAAATTGAGCTACAACAATTTGTCAAACACTTTAATGCCAAATAAAACTTACAAAGATTTACCATTGCAAATGTACTATGCTATAATCTTATTAATTAAGTGAACCTGGTAAAGAGGAAAATCAATATTGTGTCTTCAATTGCTAAGACTGGTCTTGCATTTCCCCTGTCTGATAATCAGATAATGCAGAATTGATTCAAAGCCATCACAGAAATGTGGTGCCGTCTCTCAATCTGTCATAGAGTTTCTCCAGCTGTTGAATGATTCATTACTTTTTCTGCCCGGTCACCATATTTGTTGATACCTGAAGTGTGATTGGAACCGATCACTACTCACTAAGGAGCCCGCGCTATTGGACGTTGAACCCACCAAATGAAGGGAAAACCAAAAAAACGTCTCTCATCACTGTAACCCGTGTTATTATGGTTGGAACCAAAGTTAGATCCGTGACATGCTGTAGGTGATTATTATCGCGACCTGTGATGATGCACCCAGACTGTATCTCGTGCCCTGCTTCAAACTTCCGCCAAGCGATGATGCCGGCACTGATCATGGACTCGTCATTGATACTGCGGTTCAGATTGCTATGATAATCTTGCTGTTAATGGCACCTAAATTGGTGAATTTATTCCCGCCATCGGCTTGATATTGGAAGATGTCTGTAATACTGTCTGGCGAATGCGGCCTTGCCCTTCACTACTGGGCCCGCAAGACACAAATTCGAACCGAAATTGATTGCGATTTAATCAGTAATATTTCATGGACGCCCAGATGTTATAGTTACCGCTACCGAATCCAAGTATATGAAATCTCGCTACCGAATTCACGAATATTGGAGCGGAAGCCGAGCGCATTGTGTAATCAGTATGAAGAGTGCTTGACGGGAAATGTGCTATCTGCCCTTGGATGTTTGACGTGAATGGGTTCCAAGACTGAGCTAGATAAGTTTCTAAAGAAACTGCCAATTCATTCAAGCCGCATAACCTTCTACCATGACTGGCCCAGATTCCAAATTTCGCATATCATGATTCTGAATCATCCACTCGAATTTTGCTTAGTTAAGTGATATAGAAACCCTTCCTCTCTCATCAACAAATCGAACCCCTTCTAAATCAAATCCCTGATTTGTGGTTAATTCCTTCCGAATCCTCCTCAACTCTGTGATAATTTGTGAAATGTTGACTAACCCTTTCCTTGCTGATCCTTAATTGAATAGTGATGCAAAAACCATGAAGCTGGCCTTGAGCCACCAATAATCGCCCTGATGAAATGACTGAATGTCACCTCCAATCTGCAATTATTCAGATGATATTTCACACCCTCAAAATTGCGTACCTATTGAGAGTTATCGTTCTCAATGGCCAACTGTGACAATTGTGAAAAACCCTAGGTTCCACAATGCACTTGTGATTGAATCACAATCTGAAATCAAAAGAGAGATAAACAACTGCCTGATTCGAATGGAGCCCCGGGGTGCCTATTTATTCTTTTCTCTCCACCTTCTCCAGAGACTTCTAGAACATTTTTGATTTTATCCATTAAGTAACTTTATTAAATATTTTTATAATCCAAGTCACTTTATTAAATTAATTAAATATAAAGTTACCTTTTAATTTTTATTTATTTGATAACTTTATAAATAATTAACTTAATATCACTTATTTATTTAATTAAAATGATTAATTAGTCGTCCTCATAAAATATTCATTATTTTGGACAACCAAGTTAATCAAATTAATTAATCAGACTGCCACCGAAAATTGGGGACATGACAGTCCGCCCTTCCTGAAATTGCTTGTCCCCAAGCAATGGTTGAACCATGAACCAATCAGTCTGCCTGGATCCCAAATGTAAATCTGTGTATCATCCCAATCCTCACCATACTCCCATGGAGAAATCATCAATATCAACAACTGAGAAACTGTACTCAATACCAAACAACTTGACAACTCTGATGAAATTATCTGAAAACCAACTGTAGATGTCGGTAGAAGAAACCATTCTGCGGAACTCAAGCCAACTAGAACATCAACTCTATCAAAACTCAAGCCCCTGTCAAAATAACACCTGCACCCAATTGCACTGCAGATATGACAACAGCCATAGGTACCTGAATCACTGCCATCAAATCCAATCTCTGAAAAACTGCTCCGGGTGTGTCGATGCTGCAGGCTGAGTAACTTGCTACTACCAATTTTATTTTCAAAAGATGGTGCCAATCTATCCCATAATGGATGGTAAGAAACTGGAGCCAATCTACATCTGCGTGAAATAAAATCTTCTATCTCTGTGTCAAAAGAAAAATGATGAGCGTACCCTACCGTATAAAGCTGGTAAGAACCTCCAAATTCTGCTACTGGCTCTCCATCGCTGAACTGAGAATCAATAGATGACTCCAATTTCAGACTCCGAGTAGCTGTAAGCTGATTAGCATCCTGTGCACTTTTCTCAACAAACCTCTCCTCGAGATCCCTATGAGGTAGCATAGTAGAGAGGACCATTATAATCTTCTCAACCAATCTACAAATAACACTAGTATCTTGGATGAGAACACCTTCTGTCACTTTATGCGAGTCCAAATGAACACATGCACTATCCAGCAAATACTCCATGAACGGTTCAGTGCAGTAAAAATTATACGAGGAAGCATCAATATACTTCCCTGCACACCACAACTGATCCTCCTGTGAAGGTGGCATACCCAACTGTACCACACGGTCATCTATCGAAGAAGAATCAATCTGAAGTCTTGACTCTACTAGTATCCCAAACTCATTAGGACCAGCAACTACCAAATCCTGAATATATGTGTCAATCCCAACAATATGCTCCTCAGTAGCAACTGTAGGAGTGTACTCACCCCCAACAACCTCATTAGTCAAATGAACTGGGTCTGGGGCTGGTTTCGACTGCAATTGCTCCAACTCCACAGTCACCTCTTTTAACTGAAACTGCGACTTCTGTAGATCTCGCTGTGTATCCTCTAAAACCTCAGTAGTCGCTATGAGCTCCTGGGAAAGCTCACTCACCTCTTCTTCACGATCCAAGAGTGCCTCATAAGCTGTACTTCCCCACTCAACCAGATGATCGCGGTCGGCTACCAATCGTAAGTAATCCTGCTTCAAAATTCGTATAGCTTCACGCAAGGCATGAATCTCTACCAAAGAAAGGTAACCACCGCTGGTCTCATCTATCATAGAAGTACCCCAACCAGTAACAGCCAACAATTGTCGAGCAGTATCATAATGTTTACAAGCGATAGCAATGTCTTGCTCACTAACTTTCAACTGGCTAGTCACATGATGGCTCTGGCTAAACTGTCTCCTACAAGCCTCTTCTGGAGCTCTGTCTAGAGGAGTATCCTTAATATTATCATCCATATCTCGCGAATCATCTCCAAAACTCATATCCACATCCAGAGTGTCACAATCTGTAGTACTACTGTCTAACTCCCCTATACCCAAAGAATTTGTCAAGGAAGCTGAATCTTCAAAACTATCCACTTCATCCTCCTGGATATCATCAAGGCCAAAACGATCCTGGGACTCATCTGTACACACTGCCAAATATGAAAAATCTTCAACACCTTTCAGCAAGAATCGTCGTCTGAATATACAAACCAAACCCAACAACGGTGTATAAAGGCTAATATAAAGGCTAATACCAACATCGGTCAAGCTGCTGGCACAAGGAAAGACAACACCGGGTATTCTGCTAATCCAGTCCATTATAGTATTTAAACAATCACTGCTACCATTAAGTGTTCTCCAGTCAATTGAATCCCTAACGCTGCTGAAACATTCTTGAGTCCATATTTGTAAACAAGAAACAGCAGGTGACTCAAGCAAACTCCTTACCTGAATAATGTGACCAATACCAGCTAACTCCTCATATTTGTCTGACATTGTCCTTGTATCCTGGATGTGAATGCAAAATGAACTCGTATCATTATCAGCAACCACATATGATCCGTCAAATGTAGAAAGCTGAGTGTTAGGCGTGCAAGATGAAACTAAGCTTAGCTCCATGTCATGCTCATGCCCATGTCTCTTCCCGTCCTGTAATGCCAAGGGAATATTTACCCGAGAAACTTGAGTATCTTTAAGCTTGCAAGGAAACTTGTCAACTCCCTCCTTCCTTCTCAAGGCATCTGAATAAGTTCTGACCAGTCTAAGAAGATGGTCACGATCTGATAGAAGATGTAAATAATTCAACTTCATCGTTCCCATCCCTTCTCTAATCGTTTGTAAGTCAACATAGGAGGACTTTGCCTGAACTTCCTTACGTCTTCTCTATAACTGAATCATCTGAATGTGATCTTCTAACATGTCTCGCATCTTGTCATGATGAGATAATGAAGCTACAATACCATCTTCACTCACCTTCAGCTGGCTGGACAAATCATGTGAAGTACTACCATCCTCATGTGACAAAGCATCTAACTGTGCCTGGTACTCTCTCTCAGCAAAGTCATGAATGGTCAATGTCTGCTCATCCCTACCAGGTATCTCACCATCATGCACAACGACATCCTCATCTGAACCCTCTACACTGTAGTCACTGCCTGTTGGAACCAATCCACCCTAAGTACCTGAGACATCACCCTTTTGCAGCCTGTATACTACTATCTCAACTTGAGTACCAAGTTGACAGTTACTATCCATCAACGTAATATCCTTCAACACTTCTTCCTATGGCTGAACTGAAACCTCTGACTGATTGCACACTTGTTTCTCGAACTCCTCATTAAGGTTCCTGGTAACACCCCTCACTGTATCAATCAGTGCTTTGCGAGAAGATTGGCCAAATCGAAATCCAGTTGACTTATCCACTTTAGCTGGATCGGACAACCTGTCATTTATACGGTGGTGCTTGACCAGCAGTTCAGACAAGTTATGCCTTATTTTCCTGAGTTCATTCTGAATGTCTGAATAGCCCTCCTTTCCACAACTTCGACTCTGAATACTGTGTCTATCAAATGTCCAGGATTGTGTCCTTGAAGATTTTGTGTTGTACCTGTCCATCTTGGTTGAAGTAGAGTACTGATCACTCATGTAATTCGGTTCTCACCCCACAGGATGGCAAGAAAACCGCTCCGATACCACTGAAATAACCCTGCAGGTTATAACTTCTTTTGAAACAAAAATCTTCCTTCTCAAGGGTTTGACATTTCGTCAATCAATTAGCAAACAAGCTCTAATACTACTAAATGGTCCTGTCTTGAAGAACTACTAAAATTACACCGAAACTGAGCTACGACAATTTGTCAAACACTTTAATGCCAAATAAAACTTGCAAAGATTTACCATTGCAAATGTACTATGCTATAATCTTATTAATTAAGTGAACCTGGTAAAGAGGAAAATCAATATTGTGTCTTCAATTGCTAAGACTGGTCTTGCATTTCCCCTGTCTGATAATCGGATAATGCAGAATTGATTCAAAGCCGTCACAGAAATGTGGTGCCGTCTCTCAATCTGTCGTAGAGTTTCTCCAGCTGTTGAATGATTCATTACTTTTTCTGCCCGGTCACCATATTTGTTGATACCTGAAGTGTGATTGGAACCGATCACTACTCACTAAGGAGCCCGCGCTGTTGGACGTTGAACCCACCGGATGAAGGGAAAACCAAAAAAACGTCTCTCATCACTGTAACCCGTGTTATTATGGTTGGAACCAAAGTTAGATCCGTGACATGCTGTAGGTGATTATTATCGCGACCTGTGATGATGCACCCAGACTATATCTCGTGCCCTGCTTCAAACTTCCGCCAAGCGATGATGCCGGCACTGATCATGGACTCGTCATTGATACTACGGTTCAGATTGCTATGATAATCTTGCTGTTAACGGCACCTAAATTGGTGAATTTATTCCCGCCATCAGCTTGATATTGGAAGATGTCTGTAATACTGTCTGGTGAATGCGGCCCTGCCCTTCACTACTGGGCCCGCAAGACACGAATTCGAACCGAAATTGATTGCGATTTAATCAGTAATATTTCATGGACGCCCAGATGTTATAGTTACCGCTACCGAATCCAAGTATATGAAATCTCGCTACCGAATTCACGAATATTGGAGCGGAAGCCGAGCGCATTGTGTAATCAGTATGAAGAGTGCTTGACGGGAAATGTGCTATCTGCCCTTGGATGTTTGACGTGAATGGGTTCCAAGACTGAGCTAGATAAGTTTCTAAAGAAACTGCCAATTCATTCAAGCCGCATAACCTTCTACCATGACTGGCCCAGATTCCAGATTTCGCATATCATGATTCTGAATCATCCACTCGAATTTTGCTTAGTTAAGTGATATAGAAACCCTTCCTCTCTCATCAACAAATCGAACCCCTTCTAAATCAAATCCCTGATTTGTGGTTAATTCCTTCCGAATCCTCCTCAACTCCGTGATAATTTGTGAAATGTTGACTAACCCTTTCCTTGCTGATCCTTAATTGAATAGTGATGCAAAAACCATGAAGTTGGCCTTAAGCCACCAATAACCACCCTAATGAAATGACTGAATGTCACCTCCAATCTGCAATTATTCAGATGATATTTCACACCCTCAAAATTGCGTACCTATTGAGAGTTATCGTTCTCAATGGCCCACTGTGACAATTGTGAAAAACCCTAGGTTCCACAATGCACTTGTGATTGAATCACAATCTGAAATCAAAAGAGAGATAAACAACTGCCTGATTCGAATGGAGCCCCCGGGTGCCTATTTATTCTTTTCTCTCCACCGTCTCCAGAGACTTCTAGAACATTTTTTATTTTATCTCTTAAGTGAATTTATTAAATATTTTTATAATCCAAGTCACTTTATTAAATTAATTAAATATAAAGTTACCTTTTAATATTTATTTATTTGATAACTTTATAAATAATTAACTTAATATCACTTATTTATTTAATTAAAATGATTAATTAGTCGTCCTCATAAAATATTCATTATTTTGGACAACCAAGTTAATCAAATTAATTAATCAGACTGCCACCGAAAATTGGGGACATGATAATAACAGCTACAGACTATTTCACTAAATGGGTGGAAGCAGTCCCCCTAGTCTCAGCTACAGGAGTTCAAGTCTCCAAGTTCATCTTGTACCACATTGTTTGCCGCTTCGGCATCCCATCCACCATCTTCACCGACCACGGAGGTAACTTTGAAAATCTCAACATGGAAGAATTATGCACTTCCCTCCGCATCCATCACCGCATTTCTAGCCCATATTTCCCACAAGGTAACGGCCAGGTAGAGGCAACTAACAAAACCCTCTTCAAAATCCTAAAGAAAGTTGTCAATGATTCCGGCCGCGATTGGCACCTACAAATAAATCCAGCCCTATGGGCCTATCGAACCTCCTTCCGTACATCCACAGGAACAACTCCATACTCCCTAGTCTATGGTGTCAAAGCGGTATTATCCATAGAGGTTGAACTTCCCTCCTTGCACATATCTTTGCAAGGGCAAATATCAGATGAAGAATACAGAGTAGCTCGGCTCACCCCGCTAGATCTCTTAGACGAGAAGTGACAACAAGCCTATGATCATCTCACAGTCTATCAAACTCGTCTCAAAAGGAATTTCAACAAGAAGGTGCTTCCACAACACTTTCAGCCGGGCGACATGGTCCTCAAAGAAAACATGAAAGTCCAAGCAGATTGAGAAAAGAAAGGTAAGTTTGAACCTACATGGCTTGGTCCTTATGTTGTCACTGCCTCCTTTGGCTCCTGAGCCTATCAGCTATTTACACCAGAGGGAGAACTCTTGAATGATCCTACTAACATCATTCATCTCAAGAGGTTCTATGCTTGAAGATCCTTGGTATACCTAGCTTTTGAAAAATACAAAAAAAATAGTAAAGAGAAATCAACGTCCAATGGTGAAAACTTGGCAATTCAAGCACCTTGGATAGGTACCTTGGTGAAAACCTAGTAATTCAGGCGCCTTGTGTACTAAGACTAATCCATTATCTATCACTATCCTATCCCTCATCCATTCACCCACCATCCCATAAAACACCTGCTTGTTCTTTTGGTGTTCCAACCAAATATCCAAAATCTAATGAAGCTTGTAAGTACCTCCTGTACAGCTTGTAAATCTTGTACCTCAGCTTGTAAATCTTGTACCCCAGCTTGTAAATCTTGTATCCCCCTTGTAGCATAGCTTGTATATTCGAATCTTGTCCAAAGCTTGTACCATATTCCAGCTTGTAAATAATCTTGTATCCTAGCTTGTATCCTATCACATGCACACAAAGAACCCCATTTTCACTTACGCTTTTCATAAACCATCTGCCTATCAATTATTATAGACATCCCACCTTTCACAAACATTTCCATCTCACAAAACCAAAACAATGAACAACCTTGTACATTTGTAACATATCTTAGTCTATCAGCTTGTACATCCTCTTTAGCTTAGTACCATTGTATCTATCCATCTTTCGTGTCAGTTTCTCCTTGGTCAGCATCTTGCACACATCGCACAACCCTTGGTTAGCTATTCCAATGCATCCTTTAGCTAGATCTGTCACCCAAGTGTTATCCTCTTAGTTCAGCTTGCCAGATGCATCACTCATCCAGATCCATCAACTTAGGTGCTCTCCGATAGATCCTTGTAGGATATAGCTTTCCTCATGTCTGATCTTGGTCCGTTAGTACCTCGTCCTACCCATCTCGTTGGCAAACGGTTTTCTTTTGGATTTTCGCTTTCTTTTGATTTGGAATCTTCCCTTTTGGGTCTTGAAGTATCTTTTCCAAGCAATCTTTTTGTTCCCTCCTCAAGGTTGCCACGATCTTCCATATCATGGTATGCTGGGAATGGGGCAATCTGAGCGTAAGGTCTTGATCAGGTCTTTTGTTTGTTTTTTTTTTCTGCTTGTGGATTACCCAGTGTTGGTTCCACTCTGATTCTTCCGAGATTCATGTGTGATGTGGGGCAATCCTTGCATGTTTGTTTTGAGTCAGTTCGTTAGTCCTCTGGACAGTTGGTGAAAAGGCCTTGATGTTCTTGGTAACCTTGGCAATTAACCAACAATCCTATAGCAAATCTAGTGCTCAACTACATGGTGGTACTTCTCTTTGAAGTATCCCCCTGCTCAAAAAAGCTTTAATGGAATCCCTTCATCTCCATTATCCCCCATCCATATCCAGCATCTGTCTCTCCTACCCCAGCTTATGCATCAGTATCTCTTTGAATCAATCATCACTCTTAGCTTTAGGGATCCACAATCCTAGTCTTAGGGATCTACCAATCCACTCAATCCACCAAGCCTCATCTTTCGAGATCCACAATCCTAGTCCTAAGGATCTCCGAAACCCATCTTTCGCTAATCTGACTCTTTGAAATCCTGTTGCATCAGCTTTATAATCCCCTCATCCATCTCCCTATCCTAGATTCCTTTTTATAGCGCTCTGATTCTTCCTCCTCCACCTTCCCTAAAGTCTTAAGCTTGCTTCCTCTTGTACCTCTGATTCTCCCTTTATCATTCTCCCGTAGTGAGAGTTTGAGCTAATTCAGCCCCTTCTCTTAGCCAATCTGAGCCTCCTTGCTTGTCCCGAATTCTTGTATTTTTCAAGAAGCCGTCGAGCCTCGCTTTCTCTCCCCATCGCCTTCTTGAGGGGGCATCTCGCAATCCATTCTCCTCTTCTGCTCTAGGCTTGGGCATCTTATTTTCTTATCTTTGATGCCATGCCACTTGTGACATCACATCAAAGAGGGGCAAAATGTAGACACCTAAAATTCTTTAGAAAATAAAGTATTTTTATTTTCTGAAAAAGTCTCTGATGACATCATCATTTATTAATTATTTATTTATTTAATTTATTTATTTATTTTTATGCCATTAAATCCCTTTGTCTTAATTAAAAATATTTAATTAAAGAATCCCTCCCAAAAATGTTTAAATCTTATTTAAACATTATTTTCCTTATTTATTAATTATTTAATTAATAAATTGACTAAAAATCCCAAAATAAATATTTAATTTATTTTTTGCCCAAAACTTGGCCAATTTCCTTAAGACCACTAACCTCTTCCAAAATCTTCTAATCCTTCTTTAATTTCGATTAAAAGCTAATCCCATCATTTTCTACCCTTAATCCCAACTCAAAATATTTAACTAAGGTTAAATATTAATTCTCATATTTATTAAAAATGTTTTAATAAATATCTCCTCAAACCAAACCTATGAGATAAATAAACTTTATTTATCCTAACCCTAAGCCTATTCTCTAAATCCCCTTTTTAGCCCAATCCACCCCATCCACCCATACTAACCAAGCTTAGCCACTAATTCACCCACCCTCATTAAATGTCATCCACTTGCATATCTCTAACATCCCTAATCTAATCCTAAATCACCTCTAATCCCCCCCAACCTTGTCACATTCCCTAAGCAAGCTTAAGACTTTCCTAAGCCAAGCAAAGTCAACAATCTCAACTCCCTCCAAAATATCCCAACCACCCAACCATGAATGCTCTTACAAAGGCCATGAAGACTCTTACAAGCCCATTCATTGCTCTTACAAGCCATTTATGAAGGGTCTTTATGAAGATATTATCCCTTGAGCCTCCTTTGTTGACTCATCCTTGCCCTTTCCTCCATCCACTCACCCTGTAACATGTGTCACTCCCTGATTGGCTGTAAGGAAGCACAATCCATGTGCTCTCCTCTCATGCAATCTAAGCCCTCCATGAGCTTTTCCCCATCCTTGCATCTTAGCCCTCAAACCCTCAAGCCCTTAGCCTATAAATTGAATCCCCTCCCAAGCCATTTCATCACAACCTTTAAGCTAAAGTTATAATGCTAGTGTGAGAAACAAAGCCCTTAACCATACCCTTATAATGCCAAATTGAGAGCTCACAAAGCTACCAATTTGCCATTTTCCATCTCCATTGAAGCATAGTTTGAGAACCTTGAGCACACATCCTACATCCATATTCAAATTAGACTCATCTCCAAATCAAGAGAACAAACTCATTGAGAGAGCCCCTTAATGGCCCACATTCTCATTTGAGTGGCTTCTCTTTGTCTATCTTATATGTTACGTTGATTTAGTTAATGCTAATGCTTTTGTTTTCATTAAATTAGTGTTTCTAGCATACTAAAATAGCATATACAGTCATATCTTTTGATTGACAACTCCGATTAAGCCCTAAGATATACCAAATCGAAAGGAAAACCAAAATAAATGACTTGAGAAAAACCAAAGGACTAAAAACCAACAAACAAATATTCAAAAACAAAGAAAAGGACGTTGAAGGCCTCAAAAATCAAGTATAGGTTTGACAAGAAGAAAAACGAAAAAGACTTGACAAAAGCCTCTAGTAAAAGGATTCATTATATCAATTGGCGTCGTTTGATTGATCAATACAAACCAATTAAATAATGAAATAAGCTTAGAGAAATACGAAACTAGCTTGGAAAAGTTTTGTACTGTTACCTACATTTTGTGGAGACAAAATGCAAGACAACACCTGTGACATTTTTTTGAGCATTTGTTTCTTTGTATGGGGTTAGTTAATGCCCCAGGTTGCCAACATTAGTGAGGAAAAGGCCTACAATTTGGTTTGAAGGACTACAGAAGGACAGCAATCTAATCTTGGAAGCTTGCAATTCAGTCCTTAGAGCCTACGAATTTGCCTATAAGGGCATGTGTTCAACACAAGAGGGCTGCAATATTTATCTAGAAGTTTGTGTTTAACGTTTCAACTGTAACATCCCCCAAATAATGAAATTTAAATATCTAGAATATAAATCTATAAACACTTTGATATCCACAGAAACAATGTTTATGGCAAATAGATTGGTTAAGAGATTATTATAATTATAAGATTATTATTTATTGATAATGACTGACATTATTTGAAATATTATACACACACACACATTAATATATATATTTAAAAAATTAAATATATTTAAACATTATAATATATACTCATATTAAATATATATTGTAGTGGTCAAACATATGCATATGTCAGAGATAAGAGACTTGGTAGAGGTGGGATCTCTACCAAGTAGTGTTACCGGAGATCCCAAAGAGGCCTAAAGGGGAAGCTCTTTCTATGATGATTATCTAATCGAGAAGTAGTTCTCACCAGAGGGTTAGGTGATTGGAAAAAGGATCTCTCTTGAAGGATTAGGATTGGTAGCTTAGATAGTATTTAGATTAGTATTTGCTTAAATCCAACATTGATAATATGTTTTACATACAACTTATGGTATTGTACTGACAAATGGTTGCAGGTTACAGCATTCAAACTTATAGCAGAAAGTGGGGCATCACATCAACTACCATTGCAATAATAATAGAGACTTACATTTGCATTGAGAAGGATATTTAATCACATTTGTGGCATACTTGAGAGGCTTGAGAAAGACATTTCATGTAACAACTTACATTTGGAAGTCATTATCAAGTTCTTTAGATTTAATAGTTTGAATGTCCAATTGAATTTGCAAGGGATTTGTTATATGAATTGTTATAGTTTCCAGAGCTGGTGATTATAGTCAATTGGTTCAAACTTTGCAAGTATATTTTCAATGGATAAAGAATTGTATTTACAATAGAGGGTTTTGATATGAGAGCAATAAGAGTAAGATATTGTTAAAGAGTTATTTTTAATCATTGTATTTCAAATTATCTGTAAATGACAAAAATGAAATGAATACATCCTATACTACAAAACAAAGTTGTGCGCCAAGCATTTGACAAAATGTCAAACAACTAAATAATAGAGAAATTAGTGTTTGTAACCAAGTAGGGTTATTACAGTAACTACAAGTTGGATTACACCCGTTGGAATATCAAACTCCTACCATCCAGATTTATAATAGGACCATTCTTTGCACAATATTGACGAACACATACATAATACCAGTCTTCAAGGTGTTTTAATACTCTTGTCTTCAATACAAAGTCAGTCTTAAATATAAGTGAAATTAGATAGATAAGATTTACCAAAACAAATCTAATCAAATGATTTAACATGGTATCAGAGCTTTAATACGAGCCTAGTGAAGGGAGGGAAGGAAGCATCAGATTCAAAAGTTCGTGATTAGAAGATACAAAAAACTAATGCCTTTGTGAGTTTTATGCGTGCATCAAAAGTCTATGCACATGCACTTAAATACAAATATGGAATATCTCCATGCCCCAACCTTGTGACTTGCTTGCGTAACTCAACCTGTTGTCCACCATCTTGGTGAGTGGTCTCGTGCATCTTCCATTTGAAAAGGCTCGACTGCCGCACATTAAAGGTCACACACAATGGAACCCAGCTTCATTGGTGAATCGACTTGCAAACTCTGCGGTTGGTATGAGAACCTCATTTCCAAAACTAGTAGTCTTGCATTCAATAACCTCTAATTGAAGTGAGCAATAAATGGTGAGTTGCTGATTCTTTGAGTAGATCAGGTCTTCTCTAAGAAAAATGGGTTTGCAAAAATCCATGTGAGCTATGATCTCTTAACCATACTAGTATTAGTATTATTATAAGTTGGAATCGCTTGCGCCAGTGAGAAGACCGTGATCAGTAATTTAAGAAATGAGATCATGGGAAACATTATCCAAGAGTCTTATATTTTCAAACTATGCAACACAAAGTCTGGAATTAATACCTTCTCCACAGTAGCCATACATATACAGATGAGTTCCTATCAAGAGTTTTGGACAAGAAGTGATCGTCATCATCTTTGTTTAGCAAAAGTGTATGGACCATCAGACTTCAAACTGAAGTATCCCCAACGGATTATTGTTTCTTTTAGCACCAAAACTCAATACTTCAAGGGTTCGGTCATTTCGTCAAACAGTTAGCAATCAAGGTCCGGAACTACTGTAATAATCTTGTCTGAAAGAGCTACTTAATTATACCAACTGAACTACGACAATTTGTTAACACTCTTGATGCCAACTTTAGTTGCTAAATTAAACTTGCAAAGATTTACAATTTACAAATGTATTATGCTATAATCTTACTTATTAGGTGAACCTGACAAAGAGGAGAATCAATATTGAGTCTTTAATTACTTAAACTGGTCTCTTGCATTCTGTCAACTACTGATCACAGTCTTTGCTCAGTGCTTCCGCTCTTAGGGCTTGCTCACGGGAGACCTAACCATCATTGTTCATCATATCATATATACCCTATTTGGAAACTGATGCCGCCAATTTGCTACCACTCTTCTGCCCAATCGGTGTGCAATTTCTCCCGTGTTGGAGCCAATACTAGCCGATGTAGACGTTCGAGCAACCCGATCTACAATTTATACTCTGCCAGGTCTCTGATGTGCATTCATTCTTTTGTTAAGTGATTCTGATCTAAGCCCGCGTGGACGGTATAGCATTGCCCAATTGCGATCAAAGAATTTGTTGAGGGTCGGAAGGTCTGATCATAAATTCGCCATGGATACTGTGTAAGACTTGCCTGCTTGTTAATTTGTAATAATCATCCCACCTTGGTCAGGAGATTCTCGCACAGCTTTACTATTTGAGATATACTGCATCAAATTATTCAAAATACTATTCTTTACTTATGATTGCAATACACCGCCGAATAAAGACACATGATGTCAACAACGAACGTCTGCCGAGAATCGTGAGCGGTTGATTACTATCTTACAATACACCCGACCCCTGGTATCGCTAAGAAGCGCTTCACCATGAATGATAATTGTCTTTTGCCACGGAATTGATACGAATCACTGTTATTTGCAATCCGCAGGATATTGTGGGCCAGTTAATATGATCCGCCTAATACTAAACCCCGTGCCTTGAGTTGTGTGTAACTATGGGGTGTGGTTGAGATATGCTTCCCAATCCGCTAATGGTGATTACCGCTTTGAAAGTTCATGAGTCATCCCTCGATATTCTTCAAACTCGGTTGCTTCCTCAAACTCGATAATCGCCTAGCTAAGTGACATAGAAACCCTTTCTAGCAAATTGAACCCCTCCTGAAGCCCAATGGAATGACGGACACTCGCCTCCAATAAAACGCTACAAATCCTCAATTCTGCCCGTCCTGATGATCTGAATCGTATCCTTCAAAAAATAGTGATACAAGAACCACAAGAATTGGCTTTAAGCCACAGATAGTCGTCTTGATGAAATGACTGAATGTCACCTCCAATCAGCAATAATTCAGATGATATTTCACACCCTCAAAATTGCGCACCAATTGAGAGTTATCGTTCTCAATGGCCAGTTGTGACAATTGCAGAAACCCTAGGTTCCACAATGCACCTGTGATTGAATCACAATCTGATAACAAGTGAGAAATAAAACAACTGCTTGATTCGAATGGAGCCCCGGGGTGCCTATTTATTCTTTTCTCTCCATCTTCTCCAGAGACTTCTAGAACATTTTTGATCTTATCTCTTAAGTGACTTTATTAAATATTTTATAATCCAAGTCACTTTATTAAATTAATTAAATATAAAGTTATCTTTTAATATTTATTTATTTGATAACTTTATAAGTAATTAACTTAATATCATTTATTTATTTAATTAAAATGATTAATTAGTCATCCTTATAAAATATTCATTATTTTGGACAACCAAGTTAATCAAATTAATTAATCAGACTGCCACCGAAAATTGGGGACATGACACAAACAAAGGACTTCATTTATCAATTGAAATCTCATTTCTGAAAGTGAGTCCACATATATTTCAAGCACTGATTACAGGGATGGAAATCTTCAATGATATAAGAATGTGAAATTATGGATTAAGAGTCAGTTTCAGGATTCTTTACTATCCACACCAAGCCTCTTGCAAAATAAAGATGAAACGTTCAAGGTAAATTTGATATAATTGTAATTATTGAGAAAGAATCTCAACTTATTTATTTATTGTGCTAATGGAAATATTTATGTTATTTCATGACTAAATGGGCCTTGTGTACATCATGAGGAAGTACTGACTTCCAAATGATTATCACTTGTATTAGTAAAAGTTATTGGAAGGTGACGATCTTTCAATAACTTAATTTTCTATTATGATGGACATCTTAGTATGTCTAAGTAGGTCATGATAGATGATAACTTGCATGGTGGATTAGGTTCCTTAAACAGACCATGGCCTTCTATTGTGATGGACATCTTATGATGTCTAAGTAGATCATGATAGGTGATAACTTGCATGGTGGATTAAGTTCCTTAAACAGACCATGGCCTTCTATTGTAATGGACATCTTATGATGTCTATGTAGATCATGACAGATTATATCTTGTAAATCAACAACTAAGTAATAGATGTCATTACATTGACAGTCTATGAGGTGTTTGTATAGATATGTCATAGGTATGTGGGGAATATCATGTGACGTGATATTCAGGAGGCATTGACTTGTGATATCATAAACGATATCAAAATGGTGGATACCTTCTAATCAAAGATACCCTTAAAAGTTCTCCATTCCTAATATTTCCATTGGTGTAATGTCTATTCATGTGTTTATCCTTCTTAATTAAGAGGGAGTGTTAATGTTATAATTCAGTTGGATAAAATTCTCATTAAATATATATATATATATAAAAGTACGCAATGATTTAAATTTTATATATAATTGTATATTCATAAAATCATTTTCCATATAAATTATTGCAAAGTTATAATATATTATTTTGAAGCAACTGACGGGTTTCATTCTTATCGAGAGACTGCTTTAATCTCACTTTGGGGTGACTTGAGTCACGACCCAAAAAGGCATGACTAGCGTGGAAGTCGCGACACCAATGGATTGTGACTCCACACTGAGTCACACCTGTTGGAATATCAAAGCCCCACCGCCCTTATTTGTAACAGGACCATTCTCTGCACAGTATTGATGAGCATATACATGATACCAGTCTTCAAGGTGTTTTAATAGTCATGTCTTCAATACAAATTCGGTCTTAAATAAAACTGAAATCAGACGGATAAGATTTACCAAAACAAATATAATCAAATGATTTAACACCTTCTTTAGCCCTAGTAATATGCACCACATTTATTAGTTCAGAAATATAGCTTCTTTTAAAAGATGAAAATGAATGTATTTAAGTGTTTAAAAATAACCTGAGTTAATTTGTTTCTTCAAAAAACTTCAATATCTATTACAGTAGTAGATTTTCTTTATATTCTAAAAAGAGAGAGTTTCCAGTAATCAAATTAAATATTTTGAATGTAATGCACAAATATTATTTATCACATCACACCTAATAAAAATGAATTATCGCTACTCCTCTGGACCACAGACTAGGTAAGAAAAGCATTATTGAAATTCTTACAAAGTTTTCAGCTTGGATAATAAGCTTATGTCAGGAATAGTTCCGGTGATATTGTTGTTCCTCAGAACTCTGCAACATGCCTAGCTATAATAAGTCACTCAGAACAGTAAAAGTCAAGCAAATAATCATTGAAAAAAGCATGTATACCTCATAAGAGAGAGGTTACCAAGGATGTTCTTCTACTTACAGTGTCCTCAGGTTTCTTAAATTTGGTATGAAATCCAAATTCCCACCTTGTGTTATATCACTTATCCTCCTGTTAATATATGATAAATATGACTGAATGCTTAGTTACCAATCAACATATATATGTTATACAGATGCACAGATGAGATGGAAAGAGAATCTATAGGTGCAAATACAAAGGAGAGGTTACACAGAAAATGTGGCTTTATTGGAGACTGATACCATTTATCTTATGATGATGGATCACTTAGTGTGAACTGAAACATTGAAGCAAAGACTGAAAACACAATCTCTTCTTGAAGCTCTTCAACTTAATCAAAAAGATCCTGAAAACTTGATGTTTATTACCATTTATCTTGCTTTCAATTTTTGGGACACAGTAAAACACTTACAAGTCTTACAGAAAGAAGATATGAGAGTATTACAATACTTACAAATCTTCTAGATGAGTTAACCGTGATATTTCTGAAGGAATTGGTCCCTGCAAAGAAGTTCCTTGAAGTATCCTGTAACAGAAACATTTCACATACCCATTTATCACCTAACATGGTAGATTGTACAGAAATGAGAAAAATAACATTTTTATGTCTATATTATTTGATGTGATATCATCACCCTCAGATAAAGAATAGAAAATACATTCAAAACAGCTTAAAATTCATAGATAAAGTTATCCCACAATGTTGTAAGGTTGACCATTTTCCCAATATTACTTGGTATAGTGCCATTCAAATCATTGCTAGATGCCCAACTGTAACCAACGTGAAAAATATGCTTCTTTAGACAGTGGAGAACCTTTGTTTTTAATAATATTTTAACTTGGACATTTTTTACAGTTGTTGATAGCTACTCACAATTCTCTCAGATTCTGTAAATTGGTAAAAGTTCCAGGTATCGGTCCAATAAATCGGTTAGAAGATATATGCCTGTAAATGTAAGGACAGCAATAATGGTGTTAGCTAAAACTATTTCACTTCATTAGTCTAGAGCCACTGATTCCTGATAGAGAAACATATATAAGTCATCAATGTCAATGCTGCATTAAACAACAGGCATACATTATTAATAGTGTTAATGAATACATGGAAAATGTTGATAGACACATACATTATCTGAACCATTCTCAAGTCTCCGATCTCTAGGGGAAGATTACCAGAAAGATTGTTGGAATGAAGAACCCTAGAAAACAACAGGAAAATTGATCAATCAAAAGTTCTTTCATACTATAATTGGAGATGAAAACAGCATATACTGATCTGCGCATCAGATGCACATTGTCAAATGCAACAAAGTGAGTGTGCATATACATGCATGTCAATTTGAAAGAGAGAAAGAGAGAGATGGTTACAGTTTCTCCAAATTTGCAAGATGTCCAAGCTCCTTTGGTATAGAACCAGACAAAACATTTCTTGAAAGATCCCTGTAGTACAAAATTTCAATTACAAATTTTACAAGCAGACATCACCAGTCTAATGAAATTTTCTCCCGAGGTGGTCATAGCTAAATTTTTTCCCAGATAGTTTAACATTCAAAAGCCTTTCATTGTGCAATATAATCCTATATATGTGAAGAGAAATCAGAATGAATTTAAGATCAAGAGTATAGCAAATAAACTGTGGCAAAGGGTACTTACAGAAATTTTAAGGACTTCAAGGAGCCCAATTGTGAAGGAATTGGACCGGTTAGATAGTTGTTTGCAAGAACACTGTCAGAAACACCATTCTCAGTACTTACATAGGAATAATCTAAAGTGCTAACCCTAAGACTTAAGTGGAATAATCTAAGCTATAAGAGATGAAGTAGGAAAATTCACATACAGTTTCAGAGAATTTTTAAAGATGTTGTGCATGTAAAACTCTCACAGCTCAATTTATTTGGATATCATTTTGGGGGATTAATTGCTCAGATTATTTGATACCAATGTCTTCCCTTCAACAACCCATCTCTCATAAGTTTAATCGGTTCACTTGTCAATCATTGCATATGTGGATGCTAAGAGTGTTGAAGAGGTAAAGATCAAATAAATGTTAAGGTAAGGTAGTATCCTTAGGCCATCACTATGACCAAGTGGGACATGAATTCGGTGTATGATTTAAATATGCCAATTGCATTATGGAGTACGTATTTCTTTACCATCAAACAAACTTGAAACGTTCTATTATGCTGTTCCTCGGAGTGGTGAAGAGGTAGGTTCAAATAAATGTAGTATAACACAGGGACTTGCACCCCCTTGGCAAACCTTGAAGTACCCATCCCCAAGACATTCTTGCACCAAGTACTTGAGTACCCAAGTACCTCCACCTCCACCATTCTGCAACCATGCTGCCGCTGTGATGGGTACTTGAACTTATATTTGAATTTATATTTTTCAATATTACTATTGGGTATGTAATATGTAACTATGTTGAATGTTCAATGGTTCTAGTTCATGTTGTGATTTTGCTATATTCAAGTATTTTAATTTGGCATGCTCCGTGAAAACGTCATTTCATAATGCTATACAACGCCCCTCCCTGCCCCGTCCTCCCCTTGCCGCTGTCCCCCACCGTCCCACAAATGAAGCCCATTTTCCCCCATCTCAGAAACTCATCTCGGCGTCCCTTCGCCCCAACTTACCCCTGTAATAGTGTTACACTGAATAACACTGAATAAATGTGAAGGTAAGCTAGCATCCTTGGGCCATCTTTGTCACCTAGTGAGACATTAATTTGGTGGATTGGACCCTCGTTATGCAAGCACTCCACAAGGGAATTGTTTATACATTTAACTATAGATTATCTTGACGTGCACAACCCTAGTAGCCCTTCCGCTTCAACATAATTGGCATTATGGAGTACGCATGCTTTCGCCATCAAACAAACTCGAGCTGTTCCAATAAAATGAACCTTCAAGTAGCTTTAATCATTTCTTTAAAATCTCACTGCTCCCATGAGAGATGGCTCAAACCAAAATAACTCCCATATCAAATACTCTAGGCAGTTAATCCGCAGAACTTATTTGTCATAACTGTTTCGACAACCGTAGAGTAAAAGAACTTCGGACAGTTGAGAAATGGGGTCGAATGAACTCTGAAGTTGAGTTTACAGGTTCAAACGTGGAGAAATTGGGGTTGTATGCCTCATTAAACAAGTAAGATAATTGAAAGCGGTCCCTTTGTTGAATGCTTGGATAAGGGTATGTCTTTTACAAGCTTGGGCTGTGGCTACAACCTAAAAGATACCCTTACCTATGTAACTTTCTATCATATTAATATATCAGATGTATAATTAGTCTTACTCACAGGCTCTGAAGATGTGACAGATTTTCTAGTTGTGGGGGAAGCGTTCCGGTGAGATTGAGGTTAAGAAGTGTTCTGCAACCAAAGAATCAAACCCTCAGAATACATTTCGTTACTTCAAAACATAATTGTATTCCCCTCACATAAAAACAACGAACATACATGTTGATAACATGACAAACGGTCTGAGTTTGGTATGCACAGTTACAACCCAACTCCTTTCTAATGGGTTCTGCACAGGGATCCACGGTGAAGTTCCAATCTCCTTTACCCAGTGCCTTTCCAATTGTGACGAGTGCCTCAACTGTTAGCAGCACCCACCACAAAAATTAACAAAATCGCAAGTCTGAATACAGAATTTGACTCCAGATAAGAGCAATAAATTGAAAGTAGTCTATAAAATTGTTATGTACTTTCATCCTTAGGTGTCGTTGCAGTTTCAGCTTGTTCGAAAAGACAATCCAGAAACGCGGTGCAAAAGATAAGTAAGATGGTGGACTTGAAATGGGAAGCCATAAGCAGAGCTTGCACAGACAACCACAAGAGGACATCGATTGTTGTGCCCTGTAAACACTAAAGTTGTGTAATTTAAAATCGTGTGGCATTTTCAGGGCAGAGGATGTGAGCCCACCGACGTCCACAGAGACGTAGTCAATTCAGCTCACTCATCAATGATGTGAAGGACACCAGGAATTGTGAACAGAAGGAATGTAACGTGGAATCGTCAAAGACTACATTACACTTGAAGGATTTGTAACGTGAATTTTTGTTAGTTGCCTATTATGGCACTTTCTCTGATTGCTGACGGAGTTTAAATTTTTGAGTGCCGCTGCCCTGGTTTGGCGATTTGTCACCGATAACGTTGGCTCATTGAAGGCGATAGACGACATGGGGGACCTGAAGGTTTGATTGCGTTCCCTATTTCTCTTTTCACTTTCAATTTAGATAGCCTAATGCATATTGAGCGTGTAATCAAATATAGTCCATATTTATGGTTTCAAAATTTATGTTTATTAAAATCTATATTTTTTTATATTAGAAATAAAGAGATCAAAAAAATACAGGGGATCGCAGAGCATCAAAGTTCATAGGCCAAGCTTCACACCTTCAAAAATGAAGTATATACAACGAAACAACCGAACAAAATCATAAACCATGACACCAAGTAAAGCACAACAACCTAGGTGTCCACCCAAGCCACCCAGCCCAAAGGGCCATCCATCCACACCACGCTTTTTGGATCTTGAATTTGATTCCGCATGTAAATCATCTCACTAGAAGCATTGTGAGGTCTTCTTTTAATCTCTTTGCTGAACCTATTGAAGATTTGAATGAAAGCATGTATATTATCCAAGGGCAGCCTCCAGAAATATCCATTATTAACCTCATTCGCAAAAAAGGTAGCATGACCGTCCTTGAGCAGCCTTTTGAATTTAGCCTTGTCGATTTTCACGGTCATTTGAATCTGCGAAAAAATTTTAAAGTATGTGAGACTTCGAAAAACCTCAGTAAGCATTCTGGGGATATTTTGAAACCTTTCTTCATTTATGCACTTCCAAATTTGCCATAAAATGTTAGCTGAGGTAATATCCCAAAACATATTTGTATATGAGAAATATGTTAGCAAGTAATACTAATCTATTCAAAAACAAAAGCATTAACTAGCATATAAACCATAACATAAATGAGAGACTAAAGAGGAAAACCCCAATTGGAAATGTGAGCCAAATGAATGGACTCTCCCAATGGGATTTAGCTCCTTGCTTGCTAGATGGGTCTAAAGATTGGGATGTATGCTCAAGGTTCCCAAAAACTAGCTTCAATGGAGATGAAAATGGCAAATTGGTAGCTTTGTGAGCTCTCAATTTGGCATCATAAGGGTATGGTTGATGGCTTTTGGCTCTCAAAAGGGCATTATAACTTTAGCTCCAAGATTGTGATGAAATGGCTTGGGAGGGGATTCAATTTATAGGCTAAGGGCTTGAGGGATGGAGGGCTAAGATGGAAGGAAAGATGAAAGCTTAAGGAGGGCTAGGATGCACTCAAAAAGGGAGCACATGGATTGTGTTTGTTTAGCACCAATCAGAGAGTGACACATGTCACAAGGTGAATGGATGGAGGAAAGGGGAAGGATGAGTCAACAAAGGAGGCTCAAAGGATAATATCCTCATAAAGACCCTTCATTATAGCTTGTAAGAGCTTGTAAGAGTCTTTATGGCTTTTGTAAGAGCATTCATTGTTGGGTGGTTGGGATATTTTGGAGGGAGTTGAGATTGTTGACTTTCTTTGGCTTAAGAAAGTCTTAAGCTTGTTTAGGGAATGTGACAACATTAAGGGGTGGATTAGGCTTGGGTTTAGGATTAGATTAGGGATGTTAGAGATTTGCAAGTGGATGGCATTCATGAGGGTGGGTGAGTTAGTGACTAAGCTTGGTTAGTATGGGTGGATGGGGTGGATTAGGCTAAAAAGAGGGTTTAGGAATAGGTTAAGGGTTATTAGATTTGAGGGTTTTATTTATCAAATAGGTTTATTTAATAAATGGAGATTTTGGATTTAGATAGAAGAATAGGATTTAATTGATAAATAATAGGTTATTTGATTTATCAATTAGGACTATAGATGATTAATTAAATTAATCAGCTAGGGGATGGCAAAGGATTAATTAAATAGGAATTTCATTAATGATGCCTTTAGAGATAACTAAATAGGATTACCAAAGCAATGTAATCAAATTTAGGTGTCTACATTTTGCCCCTCTTTGACATAGTGTTGAGACAACACTATTTCAAAGAAGTTTAAATGAAGACGACACGAGGAAGATGTTTTTAGCAACAAGGTTGCCCTAGTCTCGGATAAGAAGAGGAAAGACTAGACTTAGATGATATTAGAGATAAAGCCAATAATAACTTCAAAAATACTGAAATTAGAAGGGATAGAAATACCAAACATTAACCAAACCTCTTTGGCAAAAGTGCACTCAAAGAAAATATGCTTTCCCGTTTCTGGGGTTTTACAAATGTTGAAATAGTTAATATCAGAGAAAGAGTTCCTAATAGGTAGCTTATTGAGAATAAGTAACCATTTAAAACATTTAATTTTAGGATCAATAGAACTTTTCCAAAGATAATCAAAAAACTTCATCCAAGAAGAAATATCCAAATCGGTATTCCAAATATTGTTAATATGATTGATGATGTCAACATTATAATTTAAAACAGAATAAATATTCTTTGCTTTAAGTTTGGAGATGATGATACCATCAGGCCATTTTATCTTCAAATAACTATTAGAGTCCACATGACAAAGGGTAGGGATATCTTTACTAGCTTTAACAATCATACTATAAATCTTTTTATGAGAGTCAGGAAGTTTAAATTTATTCTTTAAAACATCCCAAGGGATAAGTCTGTCCATTTCAAAGATATCAATGAATTACTTGATTCCAAGGTTAGTCCAATACTTAGCCGAGCACCCTTGGGTAAGAGCAAGGGGTTTATTACCAAGCTTAAGGTTCCACCAAATGGATCTTTCACCATGGAGGGTTTTATTATCATAGAAGTCTTTGTTAGTGATGAATTGCCTAACAAGGTTCCAAGCTTTCCAGGTGGATTTAAAAACCACCGAGCCTTGAACTATAATGGGAAATTCACCACAAATGAGATCAGTGAAAGGAAGATTTTTCTAGAATTTAGCATTTTTAGGATATCCCCTCTCAATATTATTACGAATCAAAACTTTCCAAGGATCATCTCCCTCTAAGGCATGAAAGATCCATTTGGAGGCTAAAGCAAGACCACAAAGTCGTAGATCTTTCAACCCCAAGCCCCCAAGGAGCTTATCAACACGACACCAATTCCAATTGACAGAATGCAACTTTTTATTGCCCTTCCCATCAGACCAGAGATAATTTCTAATAGCTTTCTGGATTTCCAAAACTTGGTAGTCATTAAACATCTAAGCAGAGGCATAATATATATATTAAAAGAAGAAAAAATCTTTTGGGAAACTTGGATTCTTTCAGCAAGAGATAGAGACCTATTGTGCCACTTGTTCAGCTTATTATGGATCTTATCCTTGACCCAACCCTACATCTCTTTTAAAGAGGGATCAATAGAGAAGGGGATACCCAAATATTTGACAATTTTAGAGTGACCACCCCATTGGAAATCAAATTTACTAAACCAATTAGGAGGTTGATCATCCCAACCAAGACAAATAGATTTGGCATGAGATAATCTAGCTCCAAAAATTTTACAGAAGAAGTTAAGTTTATTGATCATGGCAACAAAATTCTCTTCAGAGGCTTCATGTAACAAGGAAGTATCATCAACAAACTGACAGTTTATAATCTCCTTATTATTAGGAAGGATGATACCAATAAAAAAGGGCTTCAGAGGCAATAACAAAAAGAGCGGGAGCAAGAGGGCACCCTTGTCTAATAGATCTTCCCAAAGGGAAAGGGGTAGACAGGGATCCGTTAACATCAACTTGAGCATAGGCATCCTTGAGAAGAGTTTTAACAATACCACAAAAGTAAGACGGGAAACCAAAAGCCTTGAGCATCATGTTAATAAAATTCTACTCAATTCTGTCATAAGCCTTTTCAAAATCCAACAAAAACATAGAAACATTTTGCTTAGTATGTTTAGCCCAATTAAGAGCTTCCCAGCTAGTAATAAGGTTTTCTAATATATATCTACCCTTCGCAAAAGCAGTTTGGGTAGGGAAAACAAATTTGGGGAGAATGGCTTCAAGCCTAGTTGACATAATCTTAGCCAAAATTTTATAAGAAACATTTAAAAGAGTTATAGGCCTCCAATTCTTAATAAGGAATTTATCACCCTCCTTAGGGATGAGTTTAATAATTCTAGAATTAATATCCCTACCTAGGGTTCCAGTATCGATGGCTTCATTATAAATATTAATTAAGACTTTGCTAATCCATTTATTGTTAGCCTTGTAGAATTCTGCAGGCAGCCCGTCAGGCCCAAGAGCTCTATCATTATTAAGGGAATTGATGGAATTCTCAATTTCCTCAAGAGACAAGGGCTGCTCTAGAATAGAAGCATCTTCAGCCGAGATCCTTTTAGAAATAAGATTTTTACAGTGATCTCTAAGTGCCCTAGCCTCTTGAGTATCCTTCGAAGTAAAAAGATTTTTATAAAATTTAGCAAATTCATTATTGATAATATCAATATCAGTAATAAGATGATTGTTAATAAGCAGTTTATTAATAGATTCCTTAGCTTGCTTATGTTTAATAAGATTAAAGAAAAATTTACTACCTCTATCCCCATAATGTAACCAATGAGCTCTTGAACGAATTCTCGCCCCCAGAGCTTTTTGATGTTGATGTTTTCTGAGAGCATTCTTAGCATAGGCAAGCTAGTGACAGAGATAAGGATCATCCGGGTTATTTTGGATATCCATTTCAGCATTATAAAGATTATTATTAAGCCAGGATTCCTTAAATCTATAATCTTTGGCCTTCTTTTGACCAATAGTTCTTAAAAAATTCTGCCAGGCAGAGACATCAAGATTCCACCTACGGATATAGGATAAAGAGGGAAAATGAGACTCATTGACGAGTCTTATAATAGAAATGGCAGCAAGAATGTCATCATCCTCCAGAAGGCTAGTATTGAGAATGAATTTATGGTTAGAATGATTGCTATAGCTAGGTGAGCAGCCGAGATTGACAGAAATAGAAATAGGGTGGTGATCCGAAAGAGTGGTAGAAGAGACAAGCACCAAGTTATTATTCTTATCCGGAATCACAGAAAAGAAATTGCTATTAAGATAGAATCTATCAAGTCTAGAGTAGATTCTATAGTGACCCTTCTGAAAATTACACCAAGTAAACCAGAGGCCAGGGTTATTATTCTTGCTTCCCCTTAAAGGATCAAAAAGCGATTTAGCCCTTTTAAAGTTGTTCCAAGTAAGTCTTTCCTGCTCTTTCCAAGAGAAAGGGAGACCTCCCAGTTTATCTTCTTGATTCTCTATCATATTGAAATCACCTCCAAACATCCAAGGAATGTCAGGAAGCGAGTTGAGCCAAGACCAAAACATACTCGTTTCCATATAATCATTGGCAGCATAAATAGAACATATACCAAAATCCATATCATTATGATTAAAGATCAACCAAATAGCTCTATTACAAGGTGAAAAACCAAAACTTTTAATTTTAGGTCCCCATTTGGGGCTGAGCAAAATCGCCACTCCCCCTCTACCCTAAGGTGATTAGTGGAGAATTTGATAGCATCTCTCCAGATAAAATTAAGATTGGATTCGAGATTGAATCCAGTAGACTTAATTTCTTGAAGCATAATCATATCAATATTGTTTCGAGAACTGATAAAATTTTTAATAACAAACTTTCTATCAGGACATTCCAGTCCTCTAATATTTCAAGAAACACAATTCATTGAGACAGAATTAGAGAATTAGACGCCTCAATACCCACAATGTCCTCCATAGGAGAAGCATCCTCAGGAGTCAGTTTGATTTTGCTTTTTACTATTCTTGTTTTTGTTCTTGGATCCTAGAGGTCTCCCTTTCCTTCTAGTAGTGGGGATATCCTCATTATCAGATAGAGAAGGGGAAGAAGCCTCTAGCTCCAGAGACTGATTATTAAGAACAACAGAGGCCGCCGGAATGACTTCAACTGTGAAATCATCTGAGATCTCTTGAAACACTTTCACAGGGGGGGTCTGTTATGAGGAAATGTGTTTGGTGGTAGCCTTATGAGCAGATGGAGGGGGGACAAAGGGATTAGTCTTATCTTTAGAAGTCATATTAGCCACTAAAGGAGAGGATACAAAAGGCATATTGGGGACTGAGTCTTTTTTACTCGATCGATTTTTCCTTTTTTTTGTAACAGTTTGAAAACCATCTGTATCCATTATGCTAGTAAACAACGCATTTTGAGAGAATGATGTTTGAGATGGAGAGGGGAAAGATAGTGAGGGGGCAATTGGGGAAGACATAGAATTAATTTTAGCAGAGGAAGGGGGAATTGGCTGGGTAGAAGTGGAGAGGTTAAAAGGATTAGTATTCTTTTGGGTTTTATTTCTGATAATCGGGCAATCTTTCCTAAGATGCCCCTCTTTTCTACATAAAAAACACGCGTTCAAACCTCCTAGAGTTTCCACAAGGCAGGAAACTTTCTCATTAACTATAGAGATGTTAATTTCTTTGGGTAAATCCTGACCAGGCTTCAAAGCAATAAGGACCCTAGCATCTAAATGAGGGACTAAATGAGCAGAGTCATCCATTCGTAAGAATTTTTCTAGGGGTTCAACCAACTGAGGAATAAAACGCCACAAAAAAGGGGGAATTTGTTTAATGAGAACCCATCTTGGAGCCGAAAGAGCAACCACCTCATCAAGGTTAGCCTCTGCATTCCAAGCTAGAGCCTTGAATGTGGTGTTGCCGATTGTCTAATACTCTTTTTTTGGCACAGCTTGTTGAGAGTCATTATTGATAAAAAAAATACAACAAACAATCCTTTCTAAATCTGCCTACAAAAAGAAATTTGATAGCCAAGCTTTAAGTTCCAATAATTATGAAACCAGTTGTCTAAGAATTTCCTGGCAGGCACTTTATCAATTTCAATTGTAAAGAAGAAGATGGCGGTATTTCTTAATCTTTCTTTTTCTTTAATAATCTCATTTAACATTTCAGGGTTAGGGGTAACATGAAATGTAGAAGGGTCCCCAAAATGTTTATCGATTGTTGAGATTTCATCTTGTGCAGGTATGGCGAAGCGAGCACCACAGGCAATTGCAGGAGATGAATTTGCAACTACCTCCAGAAAAGATCTTGGTTTGTTGCCAGGTTTTGAACTAGGTTTAGGCATATTGTTAGTAGAGTTATCAATTGATTTCAAAGCAGACGCATTAATGCTACGGGGTATTGAAACAGCCGAAAAATAAAAAGGCATATTAGATTTAGCATTTGGAATTAAGGGCGGATCACACCTGATTTCTTGACCATTCGCCGCATCAACACATTTACTAGCTGCTACCTCACCAACAATGAAATTCCCATTGTTTTCGACACCAGCAGTATCCCTTGTTTGAGAATTGCCATGGGGTGAGTGCACATCCTGGGAGATCGCCATAGCAACAACAGGAGCCACCTTGGCACTATTCATGGGGGTGGAGCAAACGACAGTATGATTCTATCCTTCATCTGTGTGAGCCACCAAATTGGAAGAAATTGCCAAATTTGCTACAATGGATTGCCCGGTGTCGCTAATTTGGAGCCGCCCTTCATTGCCTTAAAACCCTAGTTCGCAGTCTCTTCGCAATCGCAGTCGCAGACCTCGCAATCACAGCTGTTATAATGAGATTAGGTCGTTGCCCGAGGGGATTCACAGAGAGCAAAGTTATTCGCATTTGCCGTTTTAGAGAGTAGAATAACAAAGATTAGGTCGCCGTTTTTGAGAGCAGAGATATTCGCATTTGCCTTGATTCCATAAAATTTTATTTACGCAAAGATATTTGCATTCACATTCGCATTCTGCAGAGATTCTTTTCATTAAAATCTATATTAATATAAAATGAGTCATATAGATATTCTTAGCCATTCAAAATTATATTATATTATTATTAGTGGCAAGATACTATTGTTTTGATTCAATACGATTTTTTAATTCAATTTACCAATCAATTCATAGGATTTAAAATATTAAAAGAAACTTCAAATGTTTATATCTTTTTCTTATTTTTCATTATTTTATAAATCACATTTTTCATTACTCCATTGGACCATACTATTTTTGGTAGGAAATTCAATTTTCTACAACAAAAATACAAATATTGTCTAACTCTATTATGCATTAATTACAACTTATATTTTCCACATTTGTGACAAGGGGATTAGATTTTCTAAAAAGTAATATTTTTATCTTCCACCTCACACCACCTTGGACAAAAATGAATGTCTAATCAATATTAATTATCACAATTTAGTTTTTCTTACCAAGTCCAAATATAGAGTTAGATGTTTTATATTTCTTATCTTAAATATATTTATTAGTTTTACATTGATATTTATTTTTGCCAATTGTAAAATGTTTTCTCTTTAAGTTTACACAATGTTTTACTAGCTACTATTTTACAATCTTCTTCTTCTTCTTTTTTTCTCTTCAATACCATTTTACAAATTGTAAAACTAATAAACTAATACTACCCCTCAAACTTACTAGATATTTTGGTAGTATGAATTATGTAATCAACAATTTTTTTTTTAAAATTAAATATTTCAACTTATAATTAAATTGGTAAAAATGAGTAGTTCATTCATATAATATAATTTTTATTATTGTTTATATATTTTTTAAAATAATATAATTATTAATATTTTTTAAATTCCCTTCAACTCTCTCTATCATTCTACCTTTACTTTCCTTATAAGAACATATCATTATCTCTTTTAGCTCTCTTTCTATTTTTCCTTTCTGTCTATAAATCTTTATTTTCCTTCTTTTCCAATTATTGGTAGGAACTTTGATGCATTGTGTCTCTTATTTAAATTTTATAAGCCTACTTTAGCTATTCAATAATATTATTTTATTTTTCAACAACTTTTGTCATTTATATAGTTCTCATATAGTGAAATTTTACTGATTTGGAAAACTTTAAAAATAAAAATAAAAATTGATTGATTGTTTATTGAAGGAAATAGTTATTTTTCCAACCTTGCTATATAATGTATATATTAAATGTAAATTCTTGGCATGTAATGAAATATTGATTTCTCTACTCACAAAAAAAATTAAATATCAAGCTTATACTTGTAAAAAAATTAAATCTCAAGCAATTTAAACAAATACAATTGAATTCTAGAAAATGGCATTTAATATTTCTTATTGGTAAATATATTTCTAAAATTTTATTAAATAAACAATACAACATTTGAGTTAAACTTTGAATTTTTAGTTGTAGTAAAAACCTATTCAATTGTACTCTTTTATTTATGGTAATCTCTATTTTTCTTATCTCTCTATTTTTTTCAATCGCCAAATTTGTAACAAATAAAAAGATTTATAAATATTCATGTTATTTTTGAGATATGAATGGTTGTAATGTTATATGAAATCAATCTGTAATCATGTACCTATATTGTAAGCAATGAAATCCACAACAATATTCATAAATTTAGAATGCTCTCATAGCTCTATGACTAGATGGGAATATGTTCTATTTTTTCACAAGTTTGCACAATGACAAATCTCAATAATGAATGTATGATTTTCCCATAGCTAATCTTGCTACACAAAATTATGAAACTTGACATTAAGATCTCATACACTACCTCCAACTCAAATAATGGTCGACTTGAACTTGATGCTACAAGTTTCTTGTTTTGTTTTATTTATATTATGTACTTTTATTTATATGTAAAGAATTATTTCATAATTATTATTAAAAAAAATGTATATTTTTTTATTTAAGTAAAAATTTATTAACCTCACTTGCAAAGGGCATAGACAAGGAGAAATGTATTGCATGTTTCCATTGGCATTACCTCCACCAAGTAGGATGCAAAGTAGTACAGCTAACAATCTAAGAAAACCTGGAGGTATTAGAGTCACACCATTTTATTATTTTATTATGAAATTTTATATTTGACTATTTTATATGAAAATAGTAAAATAATAAAAATATACTAGTGGTTGCACGATACAAATATATTTGTACATTAATATATATTAGAAAGTAAAATTTCATTTGTACATATAAGACATTATTTTAGCTAGAATCATTTGAACACTTACACACACACACACAAGATTAAATGTACAAAAAAGACTCTACGTTGTGATAGAGGTTATGTAGATAGATCTAAATGCATGAATGTTTCTTGTACAAAGTTTGATATTAAACTTGGTAATTTGCCACCTAATTGGCTAAGAAAATATATTATTATTCTTTTATAACATATATATTATGTATAGTAAAGAAATCCACCAGTGATTATTTCACATATACATGCACTTAAGAAAATGTAAAATAAGTCTATTTTAGGAGATGTTCCCCAATTTTGAGAGCATCACTTGGTCAATATTTTCCACGCTAGCTAGCAAAGTTTATGTAGAATGAAGCATAATGTAGCCACAATTATAATTGCATCACCAATAAAAGCTAATACCCATAAAATATAATTAGCAACTGTGTGTGGCATTTAAATCAAATCATAATTGTAAATAAAACAACCATGTGTGTAGATAATACATTTGTATTATGTGTTTAGGTCAATCTTTTGGTGCAACAACAATGCACTCCAACAATAGCATTTATATTAAGTGAATAAAGTAACCACATTTATTTAATAGGTAAATAAAATAATCATGTTTGTATTAAGTGTTAATAGGTCAATCTTTTGGTGCAACAACAATCTAGATTGTGATAAAACAAATGAAGCCCCTTTTTCACAAAACTAATTGCTCAAATAAGACCAAAGTATCTTATTGTTGACTTTTCTCCAAATTCTTACCATCCTACCTTCTCTTAAGTTGATCATCAAATGAATTTTTTCCTTGCTTTTTCCCTTGCACATATCCTAAATTATATCTACAGTTTGGATTTGTTTGTTTTTTTGCCTTTTGATTTAATTCATATTATATTATTAAGGTTATTGTGGTTCAAAAATATGTCTTTGTTCATTACTTACCTTATGTCATCTAAAATTTTATTGTAATTATTCTATGGCTATAGAAAGCGCTAATAAATTGATTACATCTTATATAATTTAGTAATACTCAAATTGTGCATTGTTCTATATAAATTGCACAATACTCTACATAAAGATAAAATAAAGATTGTTGCACATTATGAGTTCTATCCTTTTCTCTTGTTTCATGTTTATGGTCCTATAGTCTAAAACTAGGTCAATTGTAATGTTCAAGATTCCTTAGATTCTTAACAATGTACATTGTCAAATATTGTACACCTATAAGAGACAAACCTAGTTTCATTATTTGTTTTCTCTTAATGCAATTTTTCTCATGACAACAATGAGATTTCAATGGAATATTAAATTCTTCACTCCAATATTTGGTATTTCAGTTGGGCTGAGGGCTTCAATCCCCTCGAGTCATATATATATACTAATTACCAATGTCTCTCTTTGGAATTAAAACATGGACTAGTCACCTCTTATAGTTTGTATTTGATGTTAACATGTTAATCTTTTGGGGTGACAAAAAATGTATTCTAATAGGTTAATTGTTATCATTCAAGGAACCTTATATTGGGAGTTGGCATATAACACTCAAAAGTTAAGATGCACAAGCATATAAATGCGATTGATCCTATTCTAGCCTCTACCAAATAGAATTGTCGCACATGATCTAATTGACAATAAACACACACCTTCATTTGTTCATGTGCCTTTCTTATGCTTACATATGTTTCAAACATGTATATAAGGCACTTGGAACAATAAAATCTACCTAAACTCCACCTTCTTTATGCTCTAGCGTAGGTCCAAATACTATTCATAAGCTCTTGTTTCTTAACTTGATGCATTCAAAGAAACTTAGAGATTTTGTGTGTGTGTGTGTGTGTGTGTGAGTGAGAGAGAGAGAGAGAGAGAGAGAGAGAGAGAGAGAGAGAGAGAGAGAGAGTAATACCTCCAACAGGTTCTAACTCCTTCAAACACCAAAATTCTTTATACTTTAGTTGTTTGACATTTCATCAAACACTTTGCAAGCAAGCTCTGATACCACTGTATTGACCCTTGGTCTTATAGGTCTAAAATGTGCTTTGAGTGACACAAGGAATATTGTCAAATGCTACATGTGCAACCTTCCACTTGCTGGTCTAATGTTATCAGTTTGGTATGTACTTAAAAGTAACTATAGGTGGCTTCTAATGCTTGAGAATCAACACATCAAAATATAAATTATGCTCTGATACCACTGTAATGAATCGAAGGCTCAAAGAATTTTGTCAAACAATTCACATGCAAGGGACATATGACTGATATAGTATTTCAGCTGGCTTTAAATGACTCTTTCTTCAATTTACATCAATGAGAATCTTGTACTAGAAGACTCAAAATGGACTACACAATGACCTAACATGAATGTGCAACTTATTCTGACAATATTCAATGCATATATGTGACTGAAACTACTTGCAATATGCAGCTACAACAACTAGTAATTTTGACAAACACTTGGGATGTAAAATTATAACATTATTTATGCCAAAAAGAGAACCTACAGCCAATTGACATTTTGTCAAACAATTGGCAAGCAAACTAATAAGCTGATCATGAATGAAATGAACACCTACAGCCAACTGGCATTTCTACAAATAATCGGTATGCAAACTAACTAGTTGATAAATAATAATATTGAATTGCTCAAGTGACACTAGCAACTATTATCTCCTTAATTGCAATGAAATTTCTGATACAATGCTCATGAAATATGGCCAAGACTTTTTTGGCATTTACATGGATTACAAAAATGATAATGCTGGTATAATGCACACCTACAGCTGAAACTTATAACACCTAAAAAAGCAATACTAACAAAGGAACCTGGTTGTAGATGACTATAATAATTTTCTTCAATGCTGCCCCTTCTGCTTTGCTTTTCTCCGATCTGCTTTTTCCACTTGCTTTTTTTCGGAGCTACTTTTTCAATTTCGCTTTTTTCAGCCTGCTTTTTTCGGGTCCATTTTTTAATAAAAAAATCAAACCCTCAATCAAATCTTTGTCCAAACTGAATATACCAATGAAGAATAACATGAAATGGCTGAGTACCACTTCCAATGTGCAACCCTTCAGAAGGTCTCTCACTTCCTCAGTTATGCAATCTCTTGAGAGGTATTGTTCTCAAAGATTATGGTAAATATTTGCAGACCTAGATGGTGCCACAAATGCTCAAGAGAAAATGTAGTAGAATTATCAAATCCCCCGTTTGTCCAAATGAGAGGCCAAACCCTCTATTTATTCACTTTTCTAAGAAGTTACTAAGAACTTCTAGAAGCATCCATTATAAAATCCCATTATAATGCACTTTTATAATTAAATAACTTTATAAAGTAAAAAGTGCAATCTCAACTTAAAATTATAACATGTAGACCGCGTATAAAAAGTAATGATAAAATAATATCTCCAAGAGCATAATAAACCACCCAATCCTCAAATAAACTCTAGAATGACTATCTCATCACAACCACCAGTCTACGAGAGTCCATGGTAGACTGATTCGGCACGCAAAATGATGTCAGCCAAAATGGGGACATTGCACAGAGAGAGAGAGAGAGAGAGAGAGAGAGAGAGAGAGAGAGAGAGAGAGAGAGAGAGAGAGAGAGAGAGAGAGAGAGAGAGAGAGAGAATGAATATTGGCCTTAATCAAGTTAATTTTATCTAGAAACCTTCAAGGATATGCCATATGTTAACCAATAGTTCTACTACAAGAGACCTTAGAGCCAACAAGAAAATTCTTCCATGCCTATACAAAGTCATGCCCAGTAACACATTATTAAAATGCTTATGTCTCTCAAATGTTTATATTCTTTGAACTAACTACAAATTAATATGAGAGCTAATGAAATCAATAAATCAAACAACATATGCATAGTAATTTATAAATTCAAAATAAAATAAACTAGTGATCACACCTTAAGGTGCAATGGGTACACTGAAGAGATTTTGAAGATCAAATAAGGAAAAAAAATATCGATTTGTTTACATAAATTTCGACAAGTAATAATACCAGTTGAAAGACTATTTAATCAATGATGTTTGTGCGAGATAAGTTTGAATCCTAACCCTACCTTGAACCATGTAATTAACCATAGTACTAAACCTAACCTCAATCCCAACCTTAACCTTAATCAAAATCCTAATCTTAATAATAGTACTAACCATGATCTAACACCTTTCCCTAACCATAATTGTAACCCTAAACCATAGTCATAACCCTAAGTCTAAGTCTAACCCTAACCCAAACATTAAACATTTGACTAATAAGTTTACCTAATGTTTACATTAAGAAAATAGTTATCTAATGCCTACCTAATAAGTCTCAAAATAATTTATTTCCTTAGAAAATTAAATTTTCTACAAATTTGTATTAATAAGTACTTATAAACATTAAATAAATTATTTTATTTATAAAAGTTATATTTTTAAAAATTAAATAAACTATACTCACAAAAACATATATTGGATTTAAAATTCTAATTACATAAACAATAAATCAAAGATTAATATCGTGATATATTTAATTTTAAAAATCAACAAAAAAAAGTATAACTATTATATGACTTAATTTAAATAATTTATATTTTAAATTTAAACTAGGACATTTTATGAATATAATTAGAGATTGTCTTTCCTTTAGACAATAATATACACAACTAACTCATAGTATTTCAACATAGAATTTAAGCTCTAATTAAAAAAGAAGAGGCATTGAAGTTATATTATTAATTTATTTTTGCATTTGATTTTTCAAGTCTATATATTTTTAAATGGTTATATTTTACTTACTCAAAATGATAAAATATTTATTTCTTCTATAATGAAAGGTTACCACATGTCTCTCATAGTGAAAAAAATTAATAATCTTATTACATTCACAAATGAGAGAAATATGAAAACTTAAATTTTTATTTTAATAAAATAACTTCTGAATCATGTAATTAAAAATAAAAATTCCTCAAAAAAAAGTTTCAACTCATCATAATTGAAGGGGGAAAAAACATCTAGAATTGACATAGTACTAAAGTAAAAAAGAAAACAATGGTAGATAGATAAATTTGATGTGATAACATGTAGGCAGTTTCACATTATATGTGCTTACACTTTCACATTATATTGCTAAAAATTATGAATGATGTGATGCTTTATGTAATTGTAAATTCCAAGACACATTTGACGAAAACTAATCTATCAGGGCTATGTTGGCATTAGCAAATGCTACATTTGTCTTGTATCCAATTTTTTTTAGATGTTGGATTTGTTAACTCGATATTGGATTTTGGGGAAATAGTTGGACCCATTTGGTTCAAGATATTTTTTTCTAAGTCTGATTCTACAAAACTGAAATTGGATTTTGAATATTTTGAATAGGAACTTTTCAACCCCTTCATCAGCCCTTATCTTTTTGCCAGCTCTTCGACCTTTGTTTCATGCCTCTGTCATCAACCTTGGCCCGCACCGTTGATCCTAGTCTCTGGTTTTGTCGTCATCACCATGTATTCTTCCATCCTCATCTTTGCACTATTTTTTGGGTGCATTCCCTAATGGATGTTGTGTGTTTTTCAACCCTCATAGGCTTTATTTTTTGGTGGTTGTTTGTCTGCAACTTCCTTGTCATTGTCTTTGCCTTGGGTGCATTCAACCCATTGGCATTTGTGACTTTATCTATGTCACGATGTTTTTTTTCCATCTTATCCCTGACTTGCTAGCTCGTGTTCAACCCTCGACTCCATCTTCGGCTCCTAGGGGGATAACAGTTCTCACCCAACATTGGTGCAAATGGAATGCATTTGCTTGAGCGTTTTTGTTGAGTTGGGAAAATGAAAATTCAAAAATAATTTAATTCCACCATTTCAGACCAAAATGAGAATTCAAAAATCATATTTCAATTCTGATTTGATGCATCCAAGCCGAGATTTTTTATTTTTATTTTTATAGAATTTGTTTGTACCAATTTATGTTCAATTCCATGAAACAAACGAGCCCCTAAAAAAGAGGTAAAAGGAGCACACTTCACATTCAACGAAAATTGGAACAGAAAAAATCAAACAACACAGAAACAAAGTTAATTTCCTCTCACACTTTTGACAAAAGACAACATTGAAGATAAAGTAGATTGTACTATAATAGCAAAGAAAGAAATACTTGAACTAATAAAAATATAAGAATAAATATATTCCTTCAATTTTATTTATTTCAAAGTACTTTTATTTATTATAATTTTAAACATATATATTAACTATGTTAAATGGTTATTATTAAAGTTAATTTCCTCTCACACTTTTGACAAAAGACAATATTGAAGATAAAGTAGATTGTACTATAATAGCAAAGAAAGAAATACTTGAACTAATAAAAATATAAGAATAAATATATTCCTTCAATTTTATTTATTTCAAAGTACTTTTATTTATTATAATTTTAAACATATATATTGACTATGTTAAATGGTTATTATTATTATTATATATAGTCACTATTTCCCTCTTATTATAGAACCTCAAGCTGAAATTTAACTGTAACAAGTATATATAGGAAGAAACATTTGTCTATGTTTTTTGTTTTTTGAAAGTGGCGATTAATTTGGTGAACATATTACATGTTGGCGGCTATCAATAAACAATATTGAAGTGAATACGAAATTACGTAAACTTTTCCTTTATTCTTGTGGAGAGTCACGTCTTGGGGGATGGAGGACTAGCGGACATTATAATAGAATGAGGGGACGTTAAGAGGATAGAAATAGACATTGGTCGTTTCCGGCTCCCGCCTGGCAATTTGTCTTGTAAGGAATCCCGCGTCTTTGGTATTGATTTGGAAATGTGCAGAGGCATGGGCCGTTTAAATGTGATGGGAGTCGGGACCCCACAAGAGAATCAATTCCATACTCCGCGTACATTGACCAACTGCATAAATTACTAAGAAAAGAAGGACCCGACTGCGCCGACGCCGTCTTCTTACGAAAATTTGTACGTATAAGACAGAAAGTCGTTAGTATTGACTTGACTTATTCACTTTACCGTATCTATTTTGTAGTTGGTAATAATCTATTACGTTGTCATTCTAAGTATAAAGTAAATTAGTTTGCTTTTTTGGACAAATTTTGTTTTTTTCAAGCTGAGTACCGTCATCAGCTCGGTCTTGTGTTGCACCAAGGTAAAAGAAGATTGGGACTATAGACTTTGCACGTTTTGTAATTTTAGGCGTGTGGAAATGATATGATATGATATGATAGATTTTAATGACGTCCACGAGACTAAAGTAGTCTATGGGACCCATGCAATCGCCCTCCCGAGTCAGGAGCCAAACTAGTCAGTTGCAAAGTCTTGGTTAACTTGTCTCTTCTTCTCTGAATTTTGATAATCAACTCCGCTGTTCACTTCACTTGATCTTCCTCAAATAAATAGTTGAAGTCCTTGTTCTGCAGAATTTTTGTATAATCAGATCTGATGTCGTTGTAAGCCAAGCATTCCATGACAAAGTGTTGCTCTGTCTCTACTGTTCCCATATTGCAGAATAAACATGTTCTGTCTGCCCACTCTTCCTTTGGAACTTGCCATCTACCAGTTTCACATCGCAGCTGATGTGAACTAGTTCTAATTTGTGCCATCAACATTTTTGCTTTCCAGTTAATAGGTGCCCTTATATAGGCCTTTTCATCATGACTAGAAGTGGGATTAAATTCTTTAATGTAATAAGATTTTTTCCTCCCTATGTGTCTAGTCCACAGAATATTGCGAAATTTTTCATTGACAAACTTTTTTATTTCTTTAATGTTATCCGGGCAAGCTTGGATGTTGATATCCCATTTTTGCATCCATTTGTCATTTTGTTTCATCCATGTGCTTTTCCGCCTCACAAGTTTTTCCTCTATTACCAACTTGGGCCAACGATGTGTTTCTAGACCTTGGGTTTTCTTTAAATAGCTTAGCATTCGGATCAATGCGACGGCTTCTAATGGAAAGGAACCCACCTCCGCCAAAAGAATTTCATACGGAACTGTGGTCTTGACTTTAAGATTGCATGTGATAAAGTGTTTTTGAATTCTTTCTACTTGCCGCCATTTCTGTTTGGACATACTACCGCCCCACACTTCACATCCGTATAGAATAACCGGAGTGACCAGCAAACCAAACAGAGTTTTCATGGTCGCCCAATCCCATAATTCTGCGTTCCTACACTTGTTTTGTAAAGAGTATAACGCCTTCCAGCCCCCTTGGATCCTTTTCGATCTACAAGTATCCCAGTTGAGTTTGTTATGAAAATCGATGCCCAAGTATTTGTACTCTTCCACAATCTCAAGGGGGCTATTTTCAAACAGAAACTTGTCTTGTATGCCCCTATTCTTCTTTAGTGAGAAGATCATAATTTTGGTTTTGCTAGTGTTAACTTGCATTCCTACATCATGGCAAAAAAATTCTAGTGCTTTCAAGTGCTCTTTCAAACCTTTAGCTGTTCTAGCAAGAATTATGAGATCATCTGCATATAAGAGCAATCTTATCACGAAGTGGGCTAGCTGCACCCCCTCGCCATTGGTCTTGTTTATCCACTCTTCTAACTTGTCAATATAAAGCCCGAATAGTGTTGGAGAAAGCAGACACCCTTGCTTAACCCCGATGTTGCTGTCAAAATCTTCTAATATCCTTTTTGTCATTCTGATTTTAGCTTTGACCTGCTCATATAATCTGTAAACCGCTGACCTAAGTTCTTTAGGGACATCCAGTTCTACCATTGTATCCCATAGTTTATTACGTGGCACTGTGTCGAAAGCTTTTTTAAAGTCCACGAAACAACAAAAAGCCTCGTTCCTTGGAGTGTCCCAAACTTTCTCTATCAAATGCCTGAGAGTGATGCTGTGATCTATAGTAGAGTGTTTCGGTCTAAAGCCTGCTTGCCCTTTTGCACGTTTGTCTTCTGTTTCCGTCCAGTTGCTGATTTTTTATTCTACCAAACTACCAAATAACTTGCCAAATAGTGGATTGATCATGATGGTTCGGTAATTAGAAGGATTGTTTATATCTCCACTTTTGTGGAGTGGGATCACCACACTTGTAGTCCATTTTACAGGGAAACCTTCTCTATTGACACTGTTGAAAATCTTAGTGATGTGTGGTGTGAGGATTTCAGCACCCCATTTTAAGTATTCCGCTTGTAGCCCATCTATATCTTGCGCTTTACCAACAGCTAACCTCCTGATGCCTTGAATAATATCATTTTCACTGAATAACTCCCCTGTAGTCTCTGTTTCCATGGTACTATGCTCTCTTAGATCACATTCGTAGAGAGTCTTGGCATATTCCAGACATTTGTTTCCTGTTATGTTATTCACTATCTGAGTTTTTCTCTGCTGAAGCTCTTTCAAAAATTTTCTGGGGTTGTTTTTACCAAGATTAATCAACTCTATTCTTCTCTTGTTCACATACTCTTCTTTCTTCTTTTTAACCAGTTGATTATACTCTTTTCTACTTTCTTTGTTCATGTTCTTTTTCCAATTCCTTTTTGCCATTTTGCACTCCTCATCAAACCAAGGATTGGCTGGAAAAGTGTTCTTGGCTTCTTTTGTGGCCCTAGATCTTTTACACTCCTCCAATGCTTTAATGATAGTAAGAACAAGATTATTCTTGTCCATGAAATGTTATTTTTTAGACTCTAGATGGTTTCCCGGAACCCTAGACAGCCGCAAAAGAGAGTCTTGAAAAGTATCATGGTTTTCTTGTGTCATTAAAACTTTGCCAGTCGGAATCATCTTCCTCTTCTATAAAAGTTTTGGAACAATATGTTGATCTTTAAAGTGAGTAGTCACCCTTATCAAGATGGGGTTATGATCAGATTTTAACTTCATGGGGCAATCTTCTATCTCAAAGTTAATTATCTTTGCGACATAGTCTTGCGAGCATATAACATAATCAACAACACTTTGTCCATTGTGTCTTTTGCATGTGATGCCTCCTGATTTAGGCCACTTTTCCATACCATTGCATATAACCATGTTGTATAGGCAGCATAAGCCTAGTAATTCAGCACCAAAATGATTAATCTTTCCCATGCTATCTTGTGAAGATCTTTCCCATTTTTGTGTCTCTTCTTCTTCGAGCCAAATTGGATCTCTGCTTTCATTGTAACTCTCCTTAAGATTGAGAGTTTGGTTGTTTTTTGTTCTAGCATTGAAATCCCCTATTAACATTATTTCCCCTGAAGAGTTAAAGGCTGTTATGTCTTTTTTTAGTGCAACGAACGGATCTTCTCGATCCAATCTATGTTTTTTATATATTTTTGAGCCTTTTGGAGCGAAATAACATATAGCCACCCTTGTAGAAATCTGATTCTCTGTTATTTTTATCCAAATATACTGCTTGTTTACATCTTCTTTCTCTAAGTTTACAAATCTGCTCCAAGTTTCTTTTATTAGAACGGTGATGCCTCCATGCCCCTTACCATTATCTATCTTTTCATTCCACAGTGATACCTTCTTATACCCTTCAAAATCTGGAACTCTACATCCATCATGTTCATGAGTCTCGGTAAGCATAATGATGTCATTATCTTTATCTATCGGCCCTAACCCAGGTCCTCTTCTCCAAGGATAACCTCTACAGTTTCAGCTAACTATAGTTAAATGTTCCTGGGTGGGCTCGAGTTCCTATTTATTGCGTGTGATTTTGTCACTGATTTGGGCTTTGCCATCTTGTAGCCACGCCCACTTGCCTTTTCCTCTTGTTGTTTTCACTTTTTCCCATTCCTTCCTCCTTTCTTCTTGCTGAGTTACGGTGAGGTCATCATCAAGATATATGTGTGTGCCTCTAAGAAACTTCCTCTTGCTGAAAATGTTATTTTTATCTCCTATATTCTTCATTGTCACTCTAACATGTCTATCTTTGCCTCCTCTAATCCATTTTCTGATTCTTTGAGCATGTATGGTTGTTCCATGCCAGTCTAATTGGTCTTTAAAGAAGTCTTTAAATAAATCCGTTGTTTTCTCCTGTTCTCCATAGTCTCGTAGCCCTTTGACACCGATATTTGTTGCTTTCTCATTTCTTTCTTTTTCCTCTCTAATCTGTCTCCGAACTTGTTTTTCTATGTTGTCAATAGGAGTGTTTGCTGGCCCCTTTACTATGTTGGCCCATGATCTAACTTCTTCAATCTGTTCTCTGAGTTGATTCTCTTTTATTTCCATATTGGCCATGGCATCTTGTATATTTTT
The DNA here is from genome assembly GCA_028749045.1 of Cupressus sempervirens. NCBI lineage: Eukaryota > Viridiplantae > Streptophyta > Pinopsida > Cupressales > Cupressaceae > Cupressus > Cupressus sempervirens. Next base: position 851,003,373 of record CM053790.1, read on the forward strand.
CATTTGCGAGTTTTTGTCTGCTTCTGTAGCCTCTCCTTCTCCCATAGGACTTGCTACTGTCCTCTTTTCCTCTACTTCTTTCTTTAACAATATTAATTCATACTCTCCTTTTTCCATATTAAATTGCAATTTTTGAATTTGTTCTCTAAGTGACTTGACCTCCGCTGCCAGCTTCCAGTTATCTTCAGTAACTCTTTTCATTGTGATACTTTCTATTTGGTTCCTCTCCTCAAGTGCCCACACCCTTTCCTTCATAGCTACTAAATCGTTCACAAAAATGTCTGGATACCACGTCATAGGTGTCCTTGTGGGGTTGTAATTATTCGGTAGCCCATCCTCCACTGTGTCTATCACCTGAGAATTATCTGGCTTCCCAGTACTGTTAATATCTCTGATATTATCAAACTGCTTAATTGTTTTAGAGATTTCAGTCGGCCTCAGACTTTGTTCTCCCTCCCTTGTGCTATCTGGGGTTTGTGGAATCGGTTTTGGAAGTAAAGCTGCTAACTTCCCTCTTTTTGCATTTTTAAACTTTCGTATCTTTCTCCACCTAATTATTCTTTTATATTGTTTGGCATTCACATAGATGTAGTTGCCTCCTGTGAGTGGTCCGCTGGCTTGTGATAAGCTCAAAGTGTTTGTGGATAAATTACCATTTGTCCCTCCAAGATTGAATGAACTCGTGTGTCCGGCTGAGGGTTCTGGAATAATGAGGAAGCTCCCTTGATTCCACTTGATGATGCTGCTGTGCATTAAACTATCTCCGTATGTCAGGACCAAGCCACTATTGCCAGAGATGTCGTGTTTCGTAGCTTCTTCCAAACTAGTTTGTTGTTCTGCTGTTACGGGTGCCCTGACTATCTGATTCTCTGCCACCCTGTTACTATCAGATCCTGTGTTATGTAAGGTGGACCCATCAAGTTCTGACTGTTCGTCTCTTATCTTAGGTTGATCAGTCAATGATACTTTTACAAGTATCCTATCTGCAGATGTATCTGTGATTTCCCCGTTTGTTCCGTTCATGAGGACCATATCATTCCCACTGGTGCCTTGTTTATATGTTTTTAATGGTGTTTTACTGTTGTAAACTTACCAATGCCAGGAGAAGAAACAAAGGGAGCCTGAACAGGTGCAAAATCATATGCAAGAGAAAAGGAAAAGGCATACCTGGGATCTGCCTGTCTGCCTATTGGAGGCACATAATGTTGTCTTCAAATGGAACCGAGCTGGAGCCCACTAAAAGAGAGGGACACCATATCAAGCAAAATCCTCATCTAGAAGCCCGCCAATATCAAAGCATTTAGTACTGGATGATCCCACCGGTTGCTAAGACTACCGACCAAACCCTTAAATCTGCCCCTGCACTGATCCCGTGTCTTGTGGACCCCTCAATTAGAATGCTGGACCCCTCAAATTTGTATGTAGACCTTGTTACGTGACAATTCCAATCCCCACAAAAATAAACTAAACAACACTTTATTTTAAAATATAGTTGCACCAACCTGGAGGACAAAGGAATAGGGCAACGTCTATACAACCACGAAAATGCACTTTCTTACGAAGGAGAGGACTTAGAATTTTTTTTGAAAAGATAAAAAAAGCAATGTAAAGAAAGTGCATTTTCGTGGCTGTATAGCCACGAGCAAGGAATAGGGGGACAAGTTTTATGTATGGTGGGATAGAGAAGCCTTATTTTGGGATGGTGGGGATAGTGGGGGGACTGTGGCAGAAGACAAGAGGGGGTATATATATATATATGTATGTATGTATTGTCCTTTAAATGCTCGTTATGAAAAAATGTATTACAATATAAGATATAAAGATGTAAAAGAGTAAATACTTGAACACTGGATTGAATTGGAACATCAAACATTGAATAACTAATAGTCAAATCAGAAAATAGTCAACATCGAAATATTTGCCATCCTTGGCGGAGGTGGCAAAATCTGGTGGTGCTACTGGGGATGAGGGGATAGAGTCCCCAAGTCCCTGATGCGTCCAAGTCTCAAGGACGTGGGGCAAAAAGGGGGGGGAGACATGTCCCCGTGTTACTATGTTTTAACATGTTATCATTGTTGCATACAATGATAACATGGACAAATTTCAGGATAGCTCTTGGCATAATTTATTTAGTGAGTACGTGGACAAGTTGGGGGTGCTCATCGCCAACTTGCACAAAAAAACATTACTAAAGTTGGTTTGATTGGAGATGTTGTCCCATAGGTCATGTTTAGCCTTGTGAATGTTAAAAATTATCTATCTATCTGGAGACATGTAGCCATAGTTTAGACAAAATTCAATTTTGAAATTGTAGAAAACAATACAATTTTCTAAAAACAATAGCATTTGTTCTTTATGCTTTGTATCCCTTGCATTGTAAATCAATAAAACATAAAACATAAAATAGTTTTAAAAGATTTTTTAATTTTAATTTTAATTTTGTCTTTATTACATTTTGACTAGACTTTAGCCAACACTTATCTAGAGTGGAAGGGTGTTTGTTGGAGTGGGCTTGATTTTCAAAAGGGGGAGGATATTTAAGGGAGAGTATCAATAGTTGAGAGTGCTTAATAAGTCATGCACTTCTTGTGTACCCAACTTCTTAATTGCTAATTTTAAAGAAGTGAAAAAATGATAACTAAAAGTTCATTAACAAGTTTCACATGTACTAAAAGTCGACCAGTTCTTAGCTTTTTTGGTTAATCATTGGCCTATTTGTGTAGGCCATCCTTAAATGTCACACACTAAAGACAAAATTAAGGTTGAAAAAATAAGTCAACTTTAACTATTTAACACTTTAAGTCTATTGATCAAGTTTCTTAGCTTTTTTGGTTAATCATTGGCCCATTTGTGTAGGCCATCCTTAAAGCTCACACACTAAGGACAAAATTAAGATTGAAAAAACAAGAGCTCTAGTTGAGGTGGAGTCCCTGCCTTTAGAAATAAGATTATTATTAAAAAAATTAACTATAAAAGATAAAAAAAAATTTTCAAAGTAATTTGAATTTCTAATTGAATAAAGATATAAATCATGTCTTTATAATCTATAATATAATATAATATTTATAATTAAAAAAATTAAAATATTTATTAAAATATATTAAAATGCTTTATCAAAATGTTTTGTTATTATGATCTAATGAAAAAATAATGTATATAACAAGTGGACGGAAAAAAATATTTTGATTTGAAAAATAGAGTTATATTTTTTCTTTTCTTACATTTAGGCTTTTTTTTTTTTACATTGTATTCATTTTTTTCTTCCAATAAATTTTTAAGAATGCCATTTATTATTATATAGGTAATTAAAATAATTCCTCTAATACTAGTGACTAGTAAAATAATTTTTTTAAGAATTTGTTAGTGTGTTTTTAAAATGATGCTTCATATATCCTTCACACTTTGAATCCACTTAAACAAGAGCTCTTGGTGAGCTGAAGTCTCTACCTTTTGAAGAAATGAGAGCAATGATGAAGTTGAAAAGTATCATAAATTAAATTGAACTTGGAGTGGAGTCATATTATATGGAAGAGAGCAAGTATGAGATATCTTGCAAATGTTTCTGAATCATTAGTGGCATTAAATTTTTTGAAATATGTAGTAGAAACATTAAATAGCTTTTATATTGTAAAAATAAATTAATCATATAAAAATGTAAATATAAAATATGTTGTACTTTATAATTTTAATTTGTTAGATTAAATGTTCAATAATATAGATTAATTGATATATTATTTTTAAAATGGAAGATAAGAAATTTTTAAAAAATAAATTAAAATATAGATATGTAAATGTAAAACTAAAAACTAAATCTAGTTTAAAAAGAAAATTTAGATAATCAATATTTTAATTCGTGTTTGAATTAATTGAAATGAAAAAATAAATTTACAAAATCATATTTAGATATTTCTTAAAATAAATAAATCTATCTTACAAAATAAACTTACATATTTGAGGTTACAAATTCATAATTAAATTAACTTAAAATGAAAATAATTGAATAAATCATATTATATACTTATGTTTTAAAATTAACTTTAAAACACAAGTATAAATATTCTACAAAACACATTGTTTATGTGTATTTATTTTCTCTTGCATGGATGAAGGGTGAGTCATACATGTCTAACGATTTTTAAAATTTTCTTCAAATTGACATTACAGGGCATCCATCACGAGTTAATAAATTGAGTGTATTTAATAATAATAAAAAGGACAACTTGCATAACAAACTTTCTAATACCTGACAAACATTTATTTCACTCTTATCTTATCCTTGGCTTTTTTCCGCTTTTTCTGTTCTAAAAATATATTTTTTCCCTAGGTAATTTGGTCTGGGCCAATAAAAATAAAGAAATTAGAAAGGTGTAAAAGAATTAAAAAATACGAACATTCAAAACCTTAGTTTCAAATTATTTTCTACCATAAAAGAATTGATAGGGGGGTCAAATGGGAACATTAATTCCCTGCATTATATATAAGGCAAGGACTAATAAGTCAATTTTAACTATTTAACACTTTAAGTCTATTGATCAAGTCTTAGTGTGTGATTTTTAAGCCTTCCCATTTGTGTATCACTATTGAGACATTTGTACATGATTGCCAGTACATTTATGCAAAAGTATTGATAATTTTGAGTGCAAGATTAGTATGGTATCATTAAGTATCATGTTAATACCCATAAGTGAGAAATATTTTGTAAGTAGCTAAGTCATATATGGAGACGATAAAAATATTCATTGAATTTCGATAAATAGTTTAGGCTTCACATGTACTATTATGACTACTGGTATGCTTCCCCAATAATCGTTATAATTATTTGCACATCTTAAGTTTCTAAAGAGTATTATTGGATTTCAATGATTCCTTTTGGTTGTTTTTAAATGTGATTTAGGTGTTTGTAGCTAGTGGTTTAGCTTTTGGGTAGTTATAACAAATGTTGAAGGAATTATTATGCACACAAGGTTAGAAAGTGGTCATTTTGAGTTGACATTACATACATATTCCTTATTGCCTCGCTAACCATTCACTCCGACCATCACAAAAATTGCACAATTGATCGAGTACTCACATATGAATGCCCCAACAATCATGTGGTATCAATACTAATAAAGTTGCACCATAGGTCTAAATAGTGACTTCTTTTTCTCTCAACTTTTGGTTGTAAAAGTGGCTAGCTATTGCCCCACTAGATGATTTTTATGTGACCTTTTAATTAGCAAAATCTAACGAACAATAATAAGAATATTGGTGGTAATTAGGCCCCTTCCCCTAGATCTTTTATCTTCTCTTTTGTCTTGTAGGGGTGACAACATGGATGATAATTGATGGGGATCCAAGGGACCACAATCTTTCTTTTAAAGCTTAACATGAACGAGTCATCTTCATTATTTGCATGAAGAAATAATCCATTTTTCAATGCATGCCATAGAGTCCAAGATTTAATTTGTGAATGATTAATCATCAAAATTATAGAGCACGTCTTGAGAAATAAAATAATCACTTGGTTTAGGTTATTAATCCAAAATCTATTGTGGATGATGTCTTTTCTTTTTCTAAACATCTTTTAACTTGTAAATTTATGGATAATCATATTTCTTTACTATTTTTGGAGGTTCGGGGTGAAAGAAATTGAAATAATCAAGAACATAAATAAATTATATTAGTTATGAATTGACTTTTTGTGGTGTCTATTAATTATAGCTCAAAACATGATATTCAAGGGTGTAGTGTGTTTCTATAATCCAACAAGTTTCTTCATCGAAGTTTGTAGTTGTGATCATGAAGACATTCCTCTATTGTTTGATACATGCTCTCTTCTTTTACTACTTCTTGGTGCTTAACACCCTTCAATTAGTCTTTTATGACATGGAATTATGCATTTGTCAAAGATTTAAGTTTTGTCAATTAATACATTTTTTCTAAAACATGACGTTAAAACAAAATTCTAAAATCTTTTGTAAAAAGGAAACTATAATTTTTTGAAAAGATGTCACAATATTAAATCTTTTATAAAATGAGCATATCTTAATGTTTAGTTGACTAAAGTGGATATGTGAGTCGTGACATAGTCTTACAAGACTAAGAACTCTTTCAGTCTCACCAAGGACAATGCTTTTCATTGTTAGAGTAAATAATTAATTATTAATTATTTATTCTATTTACTTAAGCCTACTTAGGTAAATGCATTTCATTAATTAGTTGTAGTCTAGGAGTTAGTTATAAGTTGTTGACAATACATGAGTTTGTTCTCTCCTAAGTCATATTTATCCTCTCACCTTGTTCGAGGACTTTCCACCTTATGTGGATGTATACTTAGTTGTTACACTTATCTCCTAGCATCTTCTAGTTTGTTCTAGGAGATTCCTTGAGCTCTTTATATTCGAGCTCCCTCATTGTATTTTATCATCATTTCATATGACATTCTCATTGTAAATACAATTTTTTTGTGTTTGCATATTTTCTCTCTCATGTCCGTTTAGGGTTTTTCCCTTGCTCTGCGCTCTTCCTTCCTTGGCTTCTCTTTGATAGGTTTTCGCATGCAGGTGATCTTGGGCGTCTTCGGAGTTGGATTTCATCAACTCTAACATGGTATCAGAGCCCCCCTGCTGCTGCTTCGTTGAAAATTTTTTGAAGCCGTGATTTGGAGTCACAAACCCTAGTTTGTTTGTGCATTTTTCTTCAAATCAAGAGAACAATGAATTTTTGGAGCATTTTTAGCCCAAACGGACGCTGCCATTGGATTCAAAAGGCGCTTTTCAGCTAGGATCCATATAATTTTTTTTGATTTTGGAGACAGAGCTCTGGGAGGCAAATTTTTTTTGCTTGTAGGCCTTGCTGTACAGCTATATGGACGATTCGCACATCAAAAATAAAAAAATATAAAAAGATAGGTGCAGCCGCTGCACTACCCGTGCGTGGCCTCCAGCGGTCGTAGCAGGCAATGCCGCCTGAACCTTCGCCTCAGCTAAGGTATTCAACCGGTGCATCACTTAGTCAGTGCCTCCGTTGGTGTCCAACCTCTGCAGCTCAGCTTCACTGGTCTACCACCTAGGAACTCCGCTCATCCTCCGCTCCTGCGTTAGCACCTGGTTAGTGTGCACGTGCCAGCACAGTCAGCCACCACCTCTGCTCCTTTGTTAGCACTTTGTAGCGTGTTAATGAGTGACACGTGGCAGTGCTACCACACGGCACTTTGCCACAGGGCTCCTACCATGTCAGCTGTACTTGCCACGTGGCGTCCATGTAGCACTGCCACATGGCTTTCTTTTTTGCTGTGATTATCTTGTGGCCGTCAAATGTAATCGCATGGAATGTTGACATTAGCATGATGTCAGTGTTGCATCATCATCCTGGCTTGCACATCTTTAAGGTCAATTTTGGACCTACCTTCATTTTTTGGCCATAACTTGAGCATACAGAGGTATTTTTCCAATCCGAAAGAAGCAGAAAGAAGCACCGAAAAGCTGGTTCCGAGACGAAGACATTGGTGTAGATATTTTAAGGTTGTGATAGATTTTTGTTGTCTACTTTTTTAGTTGAAGTCTGAAGTTTTATTTTTGACTTCGACATGCATATCTTTTGCGTCCCATGTTAGTTTTTTGAAAAGTCGATTTTGTGATCTTTTCAGAAATGTAGTCCTTTTTCTTAGATTTTGGCCCATGCTCTTTCTATCATATTTTTTACATTTTTCCTATATGGTGGATATCTTGAGTGTTTTAGGCTTGAGGATCATTTTCCTAGCATGATTTCCTTTGTTTTAGGCTGTCCTTTCTTTTATGTCAGCTTTTTCCTTGTTCTGATAATTGTAGCTATCATTTTGAAGCACTTTTATGTATCGCACTGAGATAAAGTGTCACTCTTGCATTCCGAGGGTCATGAACATTGTTTTGAGTCATTTGTACATGCACTATTTTTATAAAGCACCATGGGGTGCATAGTTGTTTGCTGTTTTAGGCATTCTCCCTTTTTCAAGTGAGTGTCTCTTCCATGACATTAGCCCCATGTAGCGTTAGTGTGACCGTGTCTGTACCTCTTCCTCTCTCGTCGTTCTTGGTTCGTCTGCAGGAGACTTTGGCCCACCTTCTCAATTGCTTGTCATCTCACCCCATCTGCATTAAGGAGGGGTTATGATGTTGTTCTAATGCATCTTTGGTTCGATGGTTTGATAGTGTGAACTATGTATTTAGTGGTTGATCCTATATACAAGGCGATTGCAGTGGCTAGCTACCTATGCATTTCGGTGAGATGGATTATGCTGTTGTTCTAATACATCCTTGGTTCAATGGTTCGATAGTGTGAACTATGTATTTAATGGTTAATCCTATATACAAGGTGATTACAGTGGCTGGCTACCTATGCATTTTGGTGAGGTGGATCATCTACCATATAGACATGTTCAGTTCGTGCCTTCTTTTTCCTTGGAGGTTCTTCAGATCAACAATTTTCTTTCTGATGGCAGATTTTGCGGCTTCTTCATGCTTCAGTAATGCTCTTCATGATCACTCTTTGTTCCTATTTTAGGGGACATTTCCCTAGTTGGAGGCTTCTTTTGTTCTTCACTAGGTTCTTACCTCTTTTTGGGGGAGGGTTTTTCCCACGTGGTTTTCTCTCTTTCCCCGTTTACAGAGGTTGCATTCTTTTGCTTTGTACATGGGTACCTAACATGGCCTCGTTGCCGGGACCCATTCTGCATTTTGCATTTCTTAGTTTTCTGAGCTTAAGGCATTTTCCTAAGTTGCATTTAAGGGGGAGTGTTAGAGTAAATAATTAATTATTAATTATTTATTCTATTTACTTAAGCTTACTTAGGTAAATGCATTTCATTAATTAGCTGTAGTCTAGGAGTTAGTTATACGTTGTTGACAATAGGAGAGTTTGTTCTCTCCTAAGTCATACTTATCCTCTCACCTTGTTCGAGGACTTTCCACCTTATGTGGATGTATGCTTAGTTGTCACACTTATCTCCTAGCATCTTCTAGCTTGTTCTAGGAGATTCCTCGAGCTCTTTATATTCAAGCTCCCTAATTGTATTTTATCATCATCTCATATGACATTCTCATTGTAAATACAATTTTCTTGTGTTTGTATATTTTCTCTCTCATGTCCGTTTAGGGTTTTCCCCTTGCTCCACGCTCTTCCTTCCTTGGCTTCTCTTTGACAAGTTTTCGCATGTAGGTGATCAACTCCAACATTCACGTCCCAACTAATTCTTCTCTCTATTTGATTTGTTGATATAGTCAAACTTGTGTGAGGTAGTTTTACATGACTAAGAACTCTTCGAGTCTCGTCAAGGGCAATACTTTTCACTTTCCAACTAATCCTTCTCTCTATTTGATTTGTAGTTTCAATCAAACTTATGCACATTAGAAAAAGCCCATGTACGACTACCTAACTTATTTGACCCTACACTACTAGCGTCCCTCCCCTACTCACATTTAAAAAAAAAAGATATCTACTTAAAATTTTGAGTCAAAATCCCACCTAATAAAAAGATTATAATCATTTTGAACATTTATTATTTAGAAACTTTAATACTAGAAAGGAGGTTTAGAATGATTTTATCAGTTCTTTGACCACATAAAATGATTAACTTTATTGATATAATTTTGAAAATATAAATTTTTATAACATTATCTAGATAAATCAACAATAATCCTCTTCTTAGCGACATGAAAGATCCATTTACACACGCATCCAAAACTTCTATTATATACTTACGTAACTGAGAAGGGAATTCCAACTAGTTGAATACTTCATATAAATTCCCAACTGACGAGTCAAGTGGACTCTTCTCCGATGAGACTTCGTCGTAGGTTCCCTCACCAAGTCAATAATTGAATCTAATTTCCCTTTTCTATTATCATCATTATAATTCCAGCTCGCACTAGCTCGTACGAGTTCGGAATAAAAAGCACAAGCAATCATCCCTGAGATCGCTTCCTTATTCTGCAATGGCTACCATTTGTCGTGTGGGTCTGAAGTTTTCACTGGTTTTGTGCATAAGCTTTTTCTACATTCTGCAGACGGGAAATTCTTCTGCTAGTACAACAGACCCACAAGAAGGCAATCGACTCTCTTTAATCTTTTCAATACTTCCGCATTGATTTCTGACCTTTATAATCTTTCGCTAGTCCTTACGGCTTTTTGGCATTTGAACAGCTAAAGTACTGAGGAAAATAAGAGATAAGTTACAATATTTAGAGTGGGACTTCGGTGAGGATCCTTGTAGTGGGAAAGGAAGCTGGAATAAAAGCCAGGATAAAAATTTCGCAAGCTATGTCTCCTGCAACTGTACTTTTGTTGGCGAAAGTTTTTGCCATGTTACACAAATGTATATCCACAATTTTTCATTTTCGTTGAAAATTAAGGATTTTTTTCATAGTTTTTTTTGACTGAGGGTACTTAATTGCAGACTTCTCAAGAGACAGAGTATCTCTGGAATGATTCCATCCGAGTTTTCCGATCTCAAATACCTTGAAGTACTGTAAGTATTGGAGATTGTTTGGTCTAACCCTCTTTTAATAATCAATTCTGGTTGCACACAATTCTCGCATTCTATTATATCCCCAAAGATGTAGTTGCGAGTTCTAATAGTCTGAAACCTGGGGAGAGTACGTATTTCAATTTTTGTATCAAAATTTCTGTCGCATATTTCCAATTTCTGTTGTTTTCCAAATTTTCATTGCTGCTATTATTCCAAAATCTGTTATTGGTATTTGTTTACTAGCATTCTTCCAAGTCTTCCAAACTGCCATATACTCTGCTATAACACATCTGTCTCAAGATTTTATGGTGACGTCTAAAGTCTAAATTAAAATGTAAAGCTTATCAGGGAACAATTAGTTTATTTTTTAGTGTACGACTTGATAAAGCTTTAAGTTTTAGTTTAGGCTTTAGCCAGTACCAGATTTAATGCTATCGATGTTGATCCTTATTGGTGTTTCCGTACAAAACAGTACATTTTCCCTCCATCCAATCACTTCTTCCATCTTCTGAAATGCTTTCTACCATCATCGCACATCTTCCGGTTGCCTCTGTTGAAACGATTTCTTCTACATTGTCCAAATTTCCCTCTTGTGTTTCCTTTTGCACTTTCATCTATTAATGTATTATCCACTATATATCTCGTAGACTATGTCATCTATCTCTGATCTAGATAGTCTTCATTTTGTTCACCTTATATCACCATTCCAATCTTATTCTTTATTTATTTCAAACAACTCTATCAACCAGAGTAAAAATTTAGCTTAACCAGCAAATAATCTTAGTTAGAATGATAGAATAAAATATACAATTGTATAAATAAAAATTTAGAACAGAAGACAAAAAAAAAAATTTCATCATTTACAATGAAAGAATTATAATAATATAGACTTCTTCAAAGCATAACGAAGAGAAAAAGTGAGAAAAAAACCGAAAATATTATAGACTTCCTCAAAGCATAACGAAGAGAAAAAGTGAGAAAAAAACCGAAAATATCAAAAGTATTCTTTGATTAGCTAAAAGAAGTTTTATAAAAAAAACGTAGATAAAGAACTGAAAAAACATTGTTTGTTTTATTTTCTTTTGCTAGTTATCATCTCCGAGTTAGCTACAATTTTGACTTCTATCACCGCAAGAATAAGTTTTCACCATCCTTTCAAATCAAATTATCATATCCGCAATCCTGCTTACTTCTTTATATATATTTTTCTGTCGTTACATTTAAATTTTCTTTTTCAGTTTTTCGTCCACTCTCCAACGGTCACTTGTTTTCACTAACCATTGTTGGACACAAAGATACAAAGATATATTGAGAGGGGAGGGATGAATTAGTATATGTCAAATATCAGGATCAATATCAGAGCTTAATTTAAGATTAAAATAATTAGACAAATGATAAACACAATCATGATAAAAAAATGAAAACGCCAGATATAGTGGAAACCGAGAAGGGTAAAGCCATGGTAAGAATAGTTGCTTGGTTCTGTCATTCAATCAAACCTCACAAAGATAAATAACTTAAAATACTTTGTATGCACCAATCTATAGGAATTAGAATCTACGATAGAGACACCAATATCCAATTAAATTTTCAGACACCAATCCCTTATTCCAAGAATTGAGCACCGACTGAGGTGATTAGGCACCAACCTTAATTACAAAAAAGTATATAGAAGATATGTCAAGCAGATTTTCACAGATAAATCTTCAGCATCTCCTCTGATCTTCTTCAAAATACTCTCACAATGTGCACAGGATTTGCATTTTAGTGTGCACACTTACACAAATTGAGTAGAAAACGAAGTATATGGAAAATATGTCATGTAGACCTTGAAGGCTGAATCTCCATCACCTCCTTGATCTGATCTACCTAGAGCTCTCTCACAGTGTGCTTGTGATCTTCAGTTTAGTTTGCACAACTATACAAATCGAACAAACAACTTACACAACTTTTGTCACGGATATCTATAATTGGTTCACCTACAAAATGAATCAAGTCACTGTTGTATATGCATTCCCACATTAATTACATCGTTAAGTCAGCCTAGAACTTATCTACAACATTCACAAATCAGCCATAGGAATAAACCTTTGACCAAATGTGTAATAGCCCAACCCAAAAGACAAATACATTATCCCAGGAGTGGGAACATGTTATGTGTTTCCCAACACCAACTTAATTGATCCCAATCAACCTCCACATGCTTCCTCTAGTTGGCACACAATACAATATTGTGGTGCGTTCAACGGGAGCAACACAACCAACATGTAGACATAGTGACCCCTCTGTCATTAATAACTTTCATTCTTTTTAACATCCACCTATAAACTCTAGAAAAACAAACCTCGTGTCATTCTACTTTACTTCCAAACTGCAATCCATAACTCTCAATTGTGGTAGAATGCGGAGCCAAACACCATAATAGTGAACCTATCTCCTATACATTAATAATTTGTACCTTGAATTTTATTTCTTCATTTGAAACTGGCTCTAGTTTTTTACCTTTCTTTGTCACAAGACTTACAATCCATTTTACAAGATTCCCCGCCATACAAAACATCATTTTTGTAATGTCCTTTGCTGGGACTTAGTCAAACTGTCTCATTTGCTGGGACTTAGTCTAACTGTCTCATAATTTTTTTATTTGAATTTTAGTGGATTAATTTCACCTCCTTTTTATCTCTTATTATTGTATAATGTTCCTTATATACTTTGTTATGAAAAAAGATGTCCTTTCCTTAATTTTTATTATGATTATTTATTAATGTTTATATTATGTTACTAAAATTAATATTATTATATATGTAAATATATGCTTTAATTTATATATTTTAAAAATAATAATATTTTATTATTTTATAAAATATTATTTTATAAAATAATATTTTATTACCATTCAATCCATCTTTATTCATTAATATTGTTATAATTATAATGTAATATATTGTTTGATATTATATTATAATATGAACTTTTAATTATATAAATCTTATTTTAGCGGGGATATCACAGTCCTTCACTCTCAAATTTTACTTGTCCTCAAGTGAAAAGATATATTCATAACTTTTCTTGTAGAGCATATAATTGAGTGCAAGAAAGCATAAGGGACTCATGGAGTATGCATGAAAACACAAAGCATACACAGAGTAAACACGTAAGCGCATGAAAACATGAAGTAGACACAAAGTAAACACATAAATACATGAAGATACAAAGTAGACACAAAGTAGACATATGAATGCATGAAGAAACAAAGTAGACATGATGCAGACATACAATGCATGCATTCTTGATTAATTCCTTACAATTTGTAACGAGATAGGGTTAAAAAAAGATTTACAAAATTTACTTCTTCAATAGAATCCTGCAACCACAATGTGATCATTAGTACATATATGTATATATAAATTTCCAAGAAAATGTGAGTCATGATAATTTAATCCAAGCCAATCCTATACCAAGTCCAAGAGCAGAACTTTGGCCCCCTTGGTCTTGGTGGTGGTGTTTATGCATCCACACGAGGTGGCCTACTTAGCAAGATTCTTGTTTTTTTTTTCGTCTTATTATCATTCTTAGTCAAGAAGAATACTTAGGATGTAAATAGATTGCTTGGGCACCAAACTCAACAATCTCCCTCAAGGTTTCTATGGATCCAAGCTCTCAAGCCCATCTTGGATATGTCCTCAAGACATTCTTGGGGGATGTTGACACTTACCCATCTTGGTAATAACCTATTGGCTGGACTTAAAGTAGCCTCTCCTTGAATAAACCTTGTCCTCTCTCTTGAGGTTACCCTTATAGATAAGTTAGTAATAAACTCTATATGAATTGAAAGTTCATGCTATCAAGATGCAATAAGTCGCTTTGGCACCAAACTCAACGGTCTCCCTCAAGGTTTCTATGGAACCAAGCCCTTAAACCCATCTTGGACATGTCCTTGTTGGGTGGTTATTTTGCAACCTACAGTTTTGGGTAAAAATTCAGTCGCAAAATAGGATGAGCAGCCACAGCGTGTGAGACAAAGTCTTTCCTACCTTAAAGGGAAGGCTCCCCCTTCTCATTGTTCCTTGGATCAACTCAAGGTAAGCAAGAAATTGAGAGATTTATAAACAGGGTGTTACTATTATCCTTTCTTCTTAACTTTCAAGAAACGATCCACTTATTGATAAAGCGAATAATGGGCAATGTGAATCTTTAACTACACATCTATCAAGAGCTGTAAATAGTGATACCGATAAACTTTAACTAACTCAAAGGCTAGCCAAAATGTACCAGTTCGGCTCTAAGTCCGATCGTACTTCTATTTGGTAAAAAGTTTTACAATTAGGGCACAAAGACTCCTTAAAGTAAGAACAATCTAACTATTTTGTGAATTAAGACGAAAATACAAGCTACAGACAAAGCTTTTAACTATGGATTTTCACAATTGTTCTTGGTCAAAGCTCCGGCTTCAATTGTTTCTCAACTCTTTTCAGTTCAATTCACTAGAACAATTACCAATAACAGAAGATGATATGAATCAAAGACAACTTGGATGAATCAAAGACAAAGCTTACAATTCACACAAATAACAATCTCAATTAAAGTTGAGTCTCAAATGCTCTTTTGTATTCACTTTCTCTAAAATAGTGCTTTACACAAACAAAGTTATGCTGACACAATTTCTCAAGAGTTTTCTTGCATAAAGATAATGATGATTTTACAAGGAGGGGGCACTCCTTTATATAGGCAAAGAAGTTGAGAAAAAGGGGGAGGAAAAAGTAGGAGCAACTTAACCAACTTTGACCAAGTCTAACTACATAAACTAAAGGGTTATATGCAACTACACATGCAATTCGCATTATATCTTTTGCATACATGCAATTTGCATTACATGCAATTACACTTTTTCATGTAATGCATTCTAAACAACTATGAAATAGAAACTATACAACAATCTTAAAGATTGCTTCTTAATGCCTTGAATTTCACAATGACGTCATGCACTATGGGAAGATCAACAATCTCCATAGTTTTTGATATGGCTTCAATTCTCACTGCATTTTCATATGCTGATTGCACAACTTTGGAATTTGCTGTTGTATTATCTAACAAGTGTTTTGTCAAGGGTTTGTACAAAACAAACTTGTTCATTGTGTGCGAACAAAAATCTTTGAAATCTATATCAGCATTGATCTTGATTGTATATTTTGAATTCACTCTCTATGCTGTGAAAAGATTACCAAGATTATTAGTAACACGACATCCCAATTACTCCAAATCACAAGTAAGGCTTGTTTCAACCGCTTGACAATTTTCAAGAGGAATTTGCAATTTTGTGATCAATTTTCTTAATGTCTGTTCCTTGTAACCAATGAGTTTTTGAAATCTGAAGAACATTTCACATGACGGAAGAACGTCACATGAGACCATAGCATTCAGATCAAATTTTATCATTTCATCCCAATCCTCAAGGATTTCTTTCAGGTTATCTGCTTCTTGAGTCAAAGAAAAATTAAGCTTAGTTCCATTTTGTTCATCTCTTTGACACGCCTTAGAATTGCAAGTGTCTCTGTGATAGCTCGAACTTCTTCAACAATGATTTCCTGTATCCAAGATTTAGCAGCTTAAATCAGCCTTCTCTCTTTAGATGTTTGTGATATAACAATAACATTTTGAGAAGATTGCTTCTGAATAACCTCATTCAAATGAGCTATTTCCTGTTTCAATTGATTCTTCTTTTCCCAAAGCTCATGATTGCTTTTTGATACATTTGTCAATGCATCTTGAGCATCGTGTAAATAACTCAAATGAGATTGCTTTCCAACTTCAACCTTAGTAAACCTATAGTCAGCATAGGTAAGCTCTTCAATAGGTTTATCTACTAAGGGCTTAGCAACCTCAACATATTTGGTTTTGTCGAAATCAACCAAAATTTTGGAAACAATCTCATCTTTCAAAGATTTAGATTTAGTCTTCTTCACAAGAAGATTGTTAGGAGGAACAACCACCTTCCTTCTCTTTGTTGTTATTCTACTCAACCATGCAGGTAGGTTGAAACTTTCATTTGTAGAAGCAGGCACAGTGGAGACCATTGGCATTGATCCAGATTGTATATCTGTAGTGACTGAACAAGATTTAGTTTGTACTGCTATAGGCATAGGAATATGTTGTGAAGATCCTATCATGAAAATTTCAAATCCTGTCAAAGATGTATCAAGTTGAGAAACTTGACCACTAGTAAGAGTCAAAAAATCTTCAAACACATGCTAAGTGTTCATATTGATCATGTGTAGGAACACGAGGAGCAACAGATGAAATTGGAAGAGCCATGGTGTTAACTTCTGAGATTGGAATGGAGTGAGTGAAAACTGTAGAGAATGAATCTACATCATCATCAACCTCATGCAAAAAGGGCTCTTCATGTAGAGAAGATGTGCAGGCTCGTGTAGGCTTTGGAGGAGATGTGATCGTAATTTCTCCTTCTTCATCTGAATCTTCTTTCTTGGATTCTATTTCCAATTCTTCTTCTAATTTTGTAACTGATTCTTGAATTGGTTTAGGAACTTGAGATGATTTAGTTCCTTTTTTGCTGTTTAATTTGAATTTGAGGGTGTTCTTGGCATTTGAAGATGAGGCACCATCTTTCCCTGTAATTTCTAGTTGTGATTTCTTGCCAAGAGGACCAAAACTTACACAATTCAGACCCATTTTAGGATTTACTCTTTTAAGGCCTTTACTTTTCAACCACTTGTTAGTGTTTGTTAAGATAGATTGAAACCTGTCCATAATAGATGTACCTTCCTTTTGTTGCCATTGAATAGGGAAAGGGCACATTTTATCGAAACCGACTTGATGAAATTCTGGATCAAGGATGTTGCCATCATCTTCAACTTGGAAATCTAGAGGAATTTTCAACATTTTTCAACATATTAAGATCAATTATGTTGTAAAGTTAACTTGCAATAATCCATCTTCATAATGTCAAGTTCTGTTCACATGTCAATCCAAATATCTTCAATGCGATGAACATAAGTGTAGGCCCTCTTTATCTGAGAGTTCATCTCTCGATAATCAAAATCAAATCTAACCTTGAATCTCTTCAATGTAATCAATTACAACTCTGCTTCCATATTCTTTGCTTTAAGCATAGAAACAATTGAATAGTTGCCAATAGATAAAGGCCTAGCTGAGGTAATGCCAAATCCGGGCTTATGTGAAGCATGCTGATTACTCTGCACGTCCATGAGTTGTCTGGCTAACTTCATTAGAAGGATTCAATCTGTAGCATACCTAGTAAGTTATACGGCTCTCTTTTGAAATATCCAACTCTCAAATATGTGAAAGTGGGAAATTGAAGAAAAATGCAACTGTACTGGTTTACCTTTTCCCATGTTGCATCAGATACTCTTTTGATACACAATTGTTTATCAAACAGACACCTGTAATGTCCAAAGAAGACATCTTGGACTCTTCTGTAATGGAATTTACTATTAGCCAAAGTGATTTGGTCATAGTATTCCCAAACAGGTACTTGAAGACAATCATCTTTGGTGGAAAGACCCAAAAAAGATCCCATGGCAGCAGCAATGTAAACTAGATAAGAATTCATGTAAAAAAGTACTGATGTTCCTACATTGCATATCTGCTGACAGAGTGCAGTACTAATAAGCTCTCCCCAAAAGATATGTTCTTTGTTCTCTATAATTTGAAACATAAATTTGTACATCCATGGCTGAAAATCGGAAGAATCCTTAAGACCACAGATCCTGCTGAGAAGGATGATGAGATCCTTATATTCCTATTTAAAATTTGACCGATGAAGAGTCTTTGGCCACTTGGAAAAATTGCTTCTTTTATTGTCTAATTAGTAAAGGTTGACATACTTCTGATAGTTGCTTTTTTGTTTATTCCAACAAGCCAATGACGATTCTTTGGTCAAATCAACACATTCTGATTTTCGAAGAACTTTGAAGATTTGTTCAATCACTTCAGGATCAATGCTAATGATAACCTTGCTGTTAGCATCTTTGATATTCCTTGCCTTAGGAGTGAACCGCCGAGTGCATCCATAAACAAAATCAGGTTCTATGGCCGCCATGGGAAATGTAGAAACCAAATAGATGTTGCTTCTCCTAATGCGCTTCATTTCATGAGTAGCTAGAGCTTCAATCCATTGTAGAAAATCAGCTACATCTACGTGACCAATCTTGCTGTCTAGCACGTTATTGAGAACAGATGTAACTAAAGAAGGAGATGCATGAGCCAATTCCTTATCATATTGATATTTTATTTTTCCCTTGGATTTGGATGGCAAGGACATTTTTTGTGCTTGTGCTACAACACAGAAATTCCAAAAAACAAATACATCATCAAAAGGAATCTTCATGCAAGTGAATACCGGAGCAGCAGTGAAGATTCGAAAAGGATTGACTTTCAAAGAGAAAGCATATGCATATGCAATGGAATGAATGAAATGATATGAAATGCAAATATGGAAAATGAAATGAAATGGAGTGGAATGAAAATCTGTGAAGGTGAAATGCATTGGAATGCATGCAAAGTGAAAGTTTCTGATTTCAAAAGTGACTTAAAGTTTTCAAGGCTTTATTGAATGAAACATGCATAATTGTAAATGCAACATGTAACGTAAGGTAGAAAGTGAAATGAGATGTAAGTGCAAATGAAAGGTACACTTTACATGTATATGCGGATGAAGGGTAGCATGTAAAATATGTTATGAGGTGGAAACATGTAATTTTTAATGTAAGCGCAAATGCATATGTGAAAATGGAAATGAAAAATGGAGGTGAGATAATGAGTTATATAGTCACTTTTGGAAGAAGGAATAAGTCAAAGTACATGTAAAGAAAAAATGACATCCTTTTGTCTTTTCAAAACATGACTTTTGATCAAAATTGGACCTTTTTGATGCAATTACACGTAAGACATTTCGTGTAATCATGTCGTGCGAATGGAAGTGAAAAATGAGATGGATGAAAATGGAAACAAAAAATGGGACTACATGCGTGTGCGGATGGCGAATGAGGTGAAAAACATGTAATCACATTTGTCGGATGATATGTGGGATGTAATGACATGAAAATGGAATGTAAAAAATGATAATGCTTTTGCATGTAATGAAGGAAAAACAAGTTTTTGGAAAAAAAACTTGCAACTTCTCCAAATGGAGAAAAACCGACAAACAAGCCCACAAAACCAAAACAAAAGAAAAAACATACCTTTGAAAACAACTCAAAACATGCCAAGATTCAATGCACTCCAAAGATAAAATTCAAATTTGGAACTTGCGGAAGAACCAACAACATCAAAATGAAGGAAAACTTAATATTTAAAGAAAAAATGCACATTTTAAGGTAAAGATTTTTACAAATGGCATCCATTCAACAATTTCATGCATAAAATAAAACATGAATTAAAATGCAAGAAAGAAGAGGTCCACTTACATGAAGTATAACTGCCAAAAATGAAGGACAAGATGCTCTTTGTTTGAAATCTTCTTAAAAAATGGTGAAACTTTTCAAATCTTGTAAATTAGAATGATGAAGGGCAGAAAACAAGGAGATTATTGTGTAAGATGCCAAAACGTGCCCTAGATTGTCTCCTTTTTCCAACGTTTTGAAGATTTCAATCCCTTGAGATGTTTGCAAAAACATGTTTCTCCAAACAAAAACGTGATTCTCCAAACAAATCGATTTGGTGTTTTAACACCAAAATGATGATCACAATGTGATATAATCAGCAAATAAGGTAAAAACGATTTGATTCCAAGCAAAAACGTGATCCAAATTTGAAGATTTATGGAGTTTGTTGCAAACTCGTGCCCTAGATTGGGAGATTTAAACCAAAGTAACGAGAATCGGAATCGGCACGACCGAATCGAATCGTGAATCGGGGGTGAATCGCCGGTGAATCGGCAAATTTGAAAAAACCCTTTAAATGTAGAGATTTTAACAATTTAAGACTTATTTCATGCACCCTTTATTGAATATAACTTAAACACACTATAACATCATCAAATAGAAGTTGAAACTTAACATATATAAACATGGAAGTTTGTGTTTACCACATGGGGTAAAGAGTTTTTATAAGATAGCTTCACATCCAACACCTACTCCAAGTACTTCAAAGCATATCACCCCTCTTGAAAGGCTTGCTCTATTGTTCTCTCCACCACAGACACTCCATGCCTGCAACAGCTTCAGGTCTCATCAACTGGTGAGACTTCCCACGACTGATAACCGCAGCGACTGGGGGTCTAGGGGGCAACGCCCCCAGCGGGGTCGAGGGGCAGCGCCCTCGCGGGGTCCTGGGGCAGCGCCCCGGGCGCGCTCCCTGTCGCGATACAAGGCGGGGTCGAGGGGCAGCGCCCCCGTCGCCAAAACCAAATTTGCACTCTGAAACCCACACAAAACTATATGGAACACAGTGTTTTTGTGATTTTCTTCTGATCCCACACTCTTTCTGGGAACCGCTGATGTTTTACTACTTGATTATGTCTTTCCCTTCCCTTGGGCATCATCCGTTATGCATTCTAAACATTTTTTATTTGTCGTCATTTTTTTTTTTTTTTTTTTATAACCTATGGTTCTTCTTTTCTCTTCTCCTCTCTTCTAGTCATGCTTAACAATTAGAAGGCCCTTTAGGGTTATAACAAAGAGGAAAGGTAAAAAAGAAAGCAAAAAACATAAGTGATTTTTTTATTATTTCCAACTAAACATGCATGCTGTTGCCAGCTGATTTTTGGCGATTTCTAATGGCGATTCAGGCGATTTTTTGAGTGAATCGCCGATACATGCGATTCACCCGATGAAATCGCCGATCACGATTTCCAACTCCAAAAAAATTGGGGTGCATGAATCTGATCGCTGAATCGACGATTCACGCGATTTCAGCGCGATTCTCGTTACTCTGATTTAAACACGTTTTTGGGCTCAATAAACTGATTTTTTATGGGGGCAAAAGGATCACCAATCCAAAATGCCTTGAATGCAAGAGATTTCATTCAAATCCATAGAGAAAATCTCTAGTTATGATCAAAATCAGAGTTTTTGGGAGCAAGAACATATTTTCTTCACAAAATAGGACATTTTCATGTTCATTACATATTTTAAAACACGTTGGAAGGAAAAATCAGACCTTTTAGAGTCTATTGCATGTTTTAAAATATGCCTTTATGCATAATCTCACTTTTTGAAGCTCATTGCATATTTTAAAATGTGTTAGACTTCAAAATCGGACCTTTTAGAGTCACTTACATGTTTTAAAAACATGTCTTACCTTTTTGATGCATAAGCACAAAAACTCAACTTTTCATGTCATTGTATCAAAAAGGTCCACTTTTACAAGCTTTTGATGCAATGGCATGAAAAAATCCTCAAAATGAGTATTTATATGCAATAACATGAAAAGTTTCCAATTTTCATAGTTTTTAACATGCATTTGCACATAAAAAGTCCACTTTGAGGCATTTAAGTTATGTATTTCACTTAATTTTATAAAAATGCCATCAATATGGGTCAAAAATAACATTTATGCATCATATTAATCAATATAATACATAAACATTATATTAAAGTGACATTTATATAAGTATTTGATTTAAAAATTAAATTTTTTAAAAGTAACTATATAGTTCTATAGTCACTTTAAGTGAAAAATTAAAAAGTAACTCAACTTAAAATTATAACATAAAGTGCACTATAATCACTTTAGTTATAAATTTAAATGAAAAGTAACTTCAAAACATAACAAAAAGTGAGTAAATGTTATATTTTTGAAAAAGTGAATGTCAAAATGAAAATATAACATCATTTTTTCAATTCGTATTGTTGCACCTAAAATGTCCACTTTTGAGGCACTAAAATGACTATATCTTTTGACTGACAACTCTGATCGACCTCTAGGTTATACTGAATCAAAGGGGAAAACGAAAGACATGACATGAGCAAATCCAGAGGACTAAAACAAGCAAACGAAAACTCAAAAGCAAAGAACGGACTATGAAGGCTTCAAAAATCAAGCAAAGGCTCGACAAAAAGCAAAATGAAAATGACTTGACGAAGGCCTTTAGTAAAACAATTTGATATTCAAATTGAAATGGATTGATTGATCAACATTAAGCAATTGAATATCAAATTCAAGCTTAGAGAAACACGAAACTAGCTTGAAAAAGTTTCGTGCTGTTACCAACATTTTGTGGTGACAAAATGTAGGACAACAATCCTCAAGGCAACTTTGGTATGCTGACCCTTACACAAATTGAGATAACCCTTTGGCTTGATTTATACACATCTTTCCCATATTGTATACCTATTCCTTCTAGCCTAGACTTATAAGAGGATTGAACATAGTATAATTGGAATAAATTGGAATAAATTGATGATAGATAATTTGTTATGCACTTACCTTAGAGATGCATAAGTCTTGTTTTATTAGCATTGTCTTTCCTTCTCTGCTGGTGTTATCAATACCAGGACACAACAGGTGCAGATGACTAGATTTGTTTATTTATACTCTGATGTCTCTGTATGTTGTTACCTACTTATCAGTTGTATACACCATTTATGGTACCATAATATAAATCTCCATTTATTTCCTCAATTTTAATCTGCTTACACTTGCATCTGATTTATTTTTCCTTAATATCTTCTTTTAAAGTTGAGCAGCAATCTTGCTTGTTTTCTTTTATTATTATTATTTTGATATAACTTCCATTTTATTCTTGTAACACCACGTACTATTTTTGTTTTATCTCTGATGTATTTTACTTATGCATATAGTGAGAATCTTGTTTTATGCATATTTCATGTTTAATTATTATTGGTTTTAATTCAGAACCAATAAAGGGAGCAATTTGAACTGTTCGATGAGCTTAACCCTTAGGGATTCTCTTGGGATTGTATAACGTCTGCTGCACCAGAAAGTTTGCATGTGGTACAACATTGAGAATTAAGGTTTGCCAATGCAGTTGATACTGTAGTGAAGTGTACCATCATAAATTCATAGACACGTTAATCCAGCTGAGTGCATACTTATAATTAAGCAAGAGCGGCAAAGAAACTGTTTTCTATACTATTAGTTTTTCATCTTTGCTCTATGATTATGAAGATGAACCCAGAATTTTTCTTATTTTGTGTGGAAGATTTCAACTGCTGCAAGAGGTTTTCTTTCATCTTCTCTCATTATTATTTTGGTGTGGCACTAATGTTTGCTTGTTTCATAATTCTATTGTTGCTATATCTGCTATTTTTGACTCTGATAAATTGTGTTTTGATTCCCTATAGTTATCTTGTGTGTAGCTGTCATGCTTGACAAAGCAGATTTTTATGGCTATTATGACATGTTAAAAGTGCTGCTCTTACATATATTGTACTCTCTTACAAAAAATAATCCTCTTTCTTGCTATGATACTTTGTACTGTTTATACAAACCTGATGTCCATGGCTTTGTGCATTTGTATCAAGAATGTAGAACGGGTATCATATAACTTTATTATTTCCGTAGATCTCAATAATATAAAACAACCAGTGGATAGTTCCCTCTATGTTTCCTCATTTTTTTGATTTGAACTTTAGTGGATAATTTTCACCTCCTTTTTATCTCTTATCGGTGTATAATGTTCCTTATATACTTTGTTCTAAGAAAGGCTTTTTTTTCCTTAATTTCTAAGTTACCAGTTCGACTTCAGTTCCAAGTTCGAAGTTTGAGAACCGGTTGGCAATTTTATCAAAATTTTGGAAAGGGGTTTGGGTTTGTTAGTACAAAAACATGTAAAAATTATATATATGTTTATGAAGCATGAGTTAAAATTAGAATATCCCATAGTAGCATAAACACATTTAAACAACAAACATACCATAAACTTGCAATCGTGGTGATCATACCGTCATATAGTTCAAGTAGCAAGTTCGACATCAAAGATTCAAAATATAAAAAATAAATCATAGCGTCAAGTTCAAGTATCATTATTTCACGCTTATTGTTCAGCTAATGAAATAGAAATCTATTAATATTCTAAGTTCTTCAATCTCCATCTTCTTCTTCATACTCATCTTCTTCTTCTCTAGCATTAGTAGACTTAGCAATAGAGCTGAGGCCATTGGGATCAGCAACAACAAAAATAACAATGGTGTTGGTATCAAATTCTTCAAAATCACCTAGTGTAAGCCGAGAAGTGGAAGCATCCAAACCTCTGAACCTACATCCCACTTCTTTGTCTCCTCTTCTTTGTATTGATGCTGCTACTTAAATTGGTGCTTATAGTTCTTTACTCTTGTACAAAAGAAGGCGCAAGTTGTAATGCACAAATACCAAGTTCTTTGTTCTTTTTTTATTGCAACCTATTGCTTTTTACCGAGTGGATGAAAGAATAGGTGCTCCAATTTCTCTTTGATGCAAAAGAACTAGCAACCTATGAAGACAACACATGTTTTTGACATGGTCTGCCCAAGTTCGAACTAGGTTCCAAGTGGTGCGAATCAGCTAGGATAAAATCGAACCCTGCCCGGACCACCCAATGAACTAGCCCGAAACAATGGACCAATTTGAACTAGGGCTGGTCCGGGGGGTCCAAGGGCGAACCCTAGTAACTTAGCTTAATCTTTTATTATTATTTATTAATGTTAAAATTATGTTATTAAAACTAATATTCTTATATATTTTGATTATTATTAAAAATAATAATATTTTATTATTGTACATAATAATATTAATTACCATTTCATCCATCTTCATTCATTAATATTGTTATTATTATAATGTAATATATCATTTGATATTATATTATAATATCAAGTTTTAATTATATAAATCTTATTATAGCGATTACAATTTCTACCTTCTTAGTAGTATCATCATCCTCGATTTCATCTAGTGTTAGGTCCCTTGCCTTACATCTTTCATGTCTCTTGGGATAGCTACACATTACACAATGTTCTACAATACTCAATTTCTTTCTTTCGATGTCTATCCTCTCTTCCTTATCCAAAACTGGCTATCTTTGCTTCTTCATTTGCAATATATATTTTTCATCAACCCAAAATTTCACATCTAGTCATTTCATCTGCAAATCAAATCACATTTACTTGATAAAATCCCTTAAGGGGTTTTCTTTCAATCTATCCATGATTTGTATGACAAGTCTCCTCTTGGGAATGTCAGTGACCAAAACTTGGAGCCTTCGAAATTATGTGATGTAGTTGTCCAACAATTTAGTTTGTGTCAACTGCACCAACTCCTTGAAGTTGAGTTATGGATCCTTCCCATCAAAGTGATCATTGAGTCTCTTCATGAAATCAACATATGACATGACTCGATTGTGACTGCATGTGGCCATCTCATGGTGCTACCATTCATGAGCATTTCCCTCCAAGTATAGGGCTCCTAATTTGATTGATTCATCTTTGGGCATTGGACTGAGCTGAAAGTAGGTGTATGCCTTTTGTGCCCATGCTCTTGTCAATGTCTTTTTAGGACCATCAAAGGTAGATGGATTCAACTTTCTAATCTTTTGCTTAATGTCACTTTTGTGATAGCCATAATTCCTAGTGTTAGAATATTTCATTCGCAATTCTTCATAATCTTTGTTCAAGATATTTCTCCCCCAAGATTAGTATCCCTCTAGTCTTGTGTCAATTTTTTTTGCATCTCCAAGGTGGGGTTCTTTCTATTTGTGTTGTTCTATTCTTTGGGGAAATATAGGCATTAACACCCACATGTGCAAGCACCTTGTGTTTGTCCTCCCATTGATTGAATTATCGCCATGTCCATTGTGGTCTCCGTTCACCCTTCCTTTTCACCAGTTGTTGGGATGCCTCACTTACTAGATCTAGAACAACAACTTCATCGTTGGAGACTCATAACTAATAAATGCAGCGCTGAAGGTATATGTATTGCATTCTTTTTGTAAGCATACGGGTGATAGGATATTGCCCAGTATTAAAGAAGCGTTGACGGATATAATGTACACAATAAAAATATTTTAGCAAGACAAATATTCCAGTCAGCATATCATGAAGTATTAGTGGAAAAATGTAATACTAGATACACATCATGCCATGTACAACTACCAGTTTTGCACTATTAATATGTATTAAGATAATATCTTTAATATCTTTATTAAGATATTATCTCCTTAGTTAAATACTTTCTATAATGGTCAACTACTTATTTGTAGTCCGTCTTTCAGTCTAGATAGGAATGTTTCCTATCCTATCTTCAGTTTTGTTTCTAATTTCGTCTTTAGTCTATGTTGTTTCTAAAACAAACAACGTCCTTGTAATTCTTTATAAGGAACACATTTGTTCCTCTATTAATTAAATCAATCATCCGAAAATCCTTTAATCTGCCAATTCTTGAATCTTGTAACATGGTATCAGAGCCAATACTTGATTTATAATTTCATTCGAAATTATTTCCTCAAATTTTTTGAATCTCGGTTAGGGTTTCTGTTCAGTTAGCAAATCGCGATTTTGGAGTTTTCAAGTGCAAGGTTTGCAAATCACAAGCAGATTTTTCTTTGTGTTTTCCACAAACCCTACCTAGGCTCGTCTGCAACTCCCATGTTTTTTCAAACTCATCTCACGTTTTCTGTGAACTATAGGCAGTTTTTTCTTGGCATTTTTTCCTTGCAAAATCACGACTTCGTGCCCACGTTTGTTTGGTGTTCTCTTTGTAAATCAAGACAGGAAATCACGTATTTCCTTTTGTGTCTGCCTGCAATTGCAAATCATGCCATTTCCATTTGCAAACTCGCGATTTTTGAAGGTCATTTTTGGCATTTTTTGTGCAAACATCTTTCAGGATCTACAGCCTACAATCTCGGCCATTTGTGGAGTTAAAACTCCAATCTTCAGTGCGGCCTCTGCTTCTAGTACAACTCTAAAACAAAAATGGCCATTTATTTCCAAGAAATTGCCATTTTCTTGTAGATTTGACATCCATGGCCGATGCTTTATTTTTTGCCCGAAATCCTAATTTTTTGGGTGTCTCAATTTTTGTGCCTCGATTTTCAAGCTAGCGGATCCGAATTCCAACAACATATTATTTCTGGGTTTTTCGAGCTCTAATCTATGTCACTCTCTGATTTTTTTGGGTTAGTTAGGAATTTGCCTTGAAATTCGTGCCTGTTGAATTTTAGTCTTGAAGTTTGTATCTGAATTCTTTGAAATGGCATCTTTGACTAATTTGATGTTGGAGGGCAGTCTACGGTTTAATGGCCGCAATTATAACCACTGGAAGCAATGCATGTTAACCATCTTCGAGTATCGTCATTTGGATGAGCTTGTTCTAGGCACAAAGACTCGTCCGACCTCCGACCAAGCAGAATGGGACAAGTTTGATGATCGCAATTCGAGAGGCTATTATGCTTCTTAAGCTCTCTGTTATCAATGATTAGCTACCACAGATTCCTTCTGGCAAGTCAGCAGCAGAAATCTGAAAATATCTGAAGGAGCTGCATGAAACATCTGAAAAGAGTCGGGCATTCTTTCTGAAGAATCAACTGTTCTCCATTATGATGGGTGAACGTATGTCCTTGCAAGAGCATTTGACAAAGATTAAGGACATCCGCCATCATCTCGAAGCTATTGGTCAGAAAATGGAGGAAGAGGATATGGTAGTCATCACTTTGAAAAGTCCACCATCGTCCTATGAGCACTTCATAGAAACACTCAACATTACGTCAACTAATGTTGATCTGAAGTTTACAGAATTATGTACCAAACTTTTGTAGCAGGATCATTGGAAACAACAGTTTGGTAGCAATGCTTCTACAGCCTCCTTAGAGCAGGCATTTGCTGCAAAATCCTTTCAACAGAACATCAACAACCATCGGTCTTCTCAGCCTTTCCAGCATCAACCCTCTGCTCAATCCCTGGATGGCTCTACGAAGCAAAATGTACAGTGTAATTACTGTCACAAGTTTGGCCATATGAAGTTTGAGTGCCGGAAACGTTTGGTTTCCCAAGCAAGGCAAAATGCTTCCCAGCCAACAACACAAGTTGTCGAGCTTCTTGATCAAGGCAAAACTGTATTTTTTGCCTTTTGAATCTGTTTCTTTTTTTTTGGGTTTGTTGATTTTCTCCTCAAAAATCATTTCATGTTGTCTGTAATACGCAAGGTTGCGTAAGATTCTAGGTTTTACCGTTTTTTCCACAAAAACGAAGTTTTATAATTGCAATTTGTTTTGAATCATAACGCTCTTCTGGCAAATCTTCTTGGTTTCAGCATTCTGCAGATCTAGGGAGGGTCTTAGTTGTCCCAAAATGTTCCGACATCTGTACATTGACCATTAAGGGAGGGTATTAAGATAATATCTTGAATATCTTTATTAAGATATTATCTCCTTAGTTAAATACTTTCTATAATTGTCAACTACTTGTCTACAGTCTGTCTTTCAGGCTAGATAGGAATGTTTCCTATCCTATCTCTTTTGTCTTCAGTCCAAATAGGAATGTTTCCTATCCTGTCTTCAGTTTTGTTTCTAATTTCGTCTTCAGTCTAAATTGTTTTTTTTAGAAACAACATCCTTGTAATTCTTTATAAGAAACACATTTGTTCCTTTGTTAATTAAATCAATTATCCGGAAATCCATTAATCTGCCAATTCTTGAATCTTGTAACAATATGGAATAAAATAAGAGGATGAAATCACTAAGATACTCAACGATTAATATGAACAATTCAATATACAAGCAGAGACATACACATGGAACTTGATAAATCTAAGGATGTGGCAATAAAAGTTAAGAAGCAATCAACGAAAACAATAAAATCTCCCAAGATTGATCAACAACAATAAAAAGACTTGAGTTGTTGTGTGTATATGCCTATGCAGCAATAAAAATCAAACTTGTTGCATTAGCAAAGTAATAAGAATGTCGAGTAATTTATTGTGTATCTAATATTTCTAAAGTGCCATTTAGAGGAAGGATTTTTGTGTGTTTCAACTTTGAATCATTATGATCATATGATTTCTATTTACTTAAGCTACAACCTACAATTTACATTTTACATATAACATAGTTACATATGAATTTATCATTTATGTTCTATGTTTATGTATGTTAACTTCTATTTGATGATGTTATAGTATGTTTAAGTTATATTCAATAAATGGTATATGAAATAAGTTTTAAATTGTTAAAATCTCTAAATTTAAAAGGGTTTTTTTAGATTTGCCAATTCATATCTGATTCATGTGCGATTCATGGCCGATTCACGATTTGATTCAGCCTTGCCGATTTCGATCCAATTTCGATTCTCGTTATTTTGATTATACCAAACACTTTGCATTCAATATTTGTCCTTGATATCCAGAGGCATCAGATATACATATTGTCAAACACTTGACCAGCTAACTCCTAACATATTTCAACTAGTAACATGCAAATAGATAAGAAATCTAGGTTATGATAATGCCCAACAATGATTAGCAAATCAGTCTCAAAACTTACTGCAAGGAGCCGTATTGAATAGATGAAGGCATGCGTGTTGGGGAAGCAAACACACTACTACAACGCCATCCGAAGTTCTGATTTTTGTGCAGTGAATCACTATAACCAGCAGTATACAATTGTTTATTACCAATACAACAACATTGTTTATGTTACCATTCGTGGTACTATTCACAATAGTATTCATGTTACCTTCAACTTGCATCATAGCTTATTAATTGAACCAAAACCTCCACCATTAAGTCTAGACATGAACTCCATACTAATTAACCAATCTTTGAAGAATTGAGTTTTTATTCAAAACCTTTGAGATGATCCTAAGTATCAAAGTCACTAAAGAACCAATGCTTAAGCTGAAATATTTCATTAAACACTTATCTTGTATTCTGAAACTGTTCTATAAATTTGCCAAACTATTAGATGGAAAAGATGACTCAATCAATTTTTTGAATATGTTGGCAATATCAATTGTAATGGTAATATCAACAACTTTACTCGATTCTGTGGCTGGTCTTACAATAAGCATAATAATGTCTGAATATACAAGTTATCACATAATAGAAAGGACAACAAAAAAAAAAAAAAAAAAAACCTGAGATTCCCTGTTTCCGTGGATTTCGTCTGATGGTAACGTTGTTCGATGGATATGATTCTGCTCTTCACAATCGTATTGCAAATGGAACCCTCGAATCTGGGTGCGATTTATTTATTTATTTCCGTGTCCTTACCGGCGTCCAGACTGTGTGTAATTGTTGTCGGATTTTCCCAAAACTGGAGCGGTAGCCGAATTCGCAGTATGCCGTTCGGGTGGAACAAATAACTGACTGAAAGCACTTGTGGTTAGTGCGTTTTCACACGCTATCTGCCCTTGATGGATTCTGACGGCATTTATTATGGCACTGGTGCGATTTTAATCCGTCCACATTAACCTAACTGAGACGTCGCTACTGCGCCATTGGATGATATCCTCCTGTGCGTGCCTTTGGCCTGTCTGTTATCAGCGCAAGGGATGGTATTAATGGCCACCTCCAGAATGGGGCTCGAAATGTTTATAACTGCACTCGCTTGGCAATAATCCTGAGATCGCTTGTGATCCTACCTCCTACGATTCCGTCTCTGGCATTCAAAACCCAGGCCGCGCGGTTTTATCAGTTCGAGATCCTCGGTTTCTCAACCCTCGGCCAGACCTGTATCGATGTTATATTTTAATTGCTAGGTAAAACCGCTGCTTATGGATGCTGTTACAATTGGTCTTCAAAGATCGTCTCCTGTAATCCGTGGCTTCCCTCCTGCAACCCAGCTGTTACCTTCAACCCGTTTTTTTTCTCTTACAGAATGTAACGTATCATCAGAATTGGCCTTTGGCCACAAATTTCGGCCCTGGTGAAGTGACTGTAATATCGCTTCCAACTTGCAATAATTCGGGTGATATCCCACACCCTCAAAATTGCTTATCAATGGGAGTTTTCGTTCCCAAAGATAACTTGAGAATTTGCAGACCAAAGACTACAAATTGCTCCAACTGGAATAGAAGTCGAATCCACAAAACCGCTTGTTCAAATGGGTGCCTCATGTCCTCTATTTATTCACTTTTTTGAGAAGTTACTGGAAGTTTTCCGGAATTGTCTTTTATAATGCACTTTTATTATTAATCTTTATAAAATTGAATAAATAACTTTATAAAGTTAAAGTACAATCTCAATTTAATATTAGAACAAGTAGGCCCCACTTACTAAATTATTATTCTCCGAGAGCAAGAATGTAATCATCTGGAAATAAAATGACTCTCCAAAATCATTTGCCTACGAGAGTCGATGATAGGCAAATCCCCGGTAAAAGTTATGTCACTAGAAAGGGGACATGACAGTCCGCCCTTCCTGAAATTGCTTGTCCTCAAGCAATCTCAAAGCTGGATGCTGCAAAACTGTTTCATTTTCCCAAGTGGCATCTTCAACTGGTAGATCTTTCCATTTAACCAAATATTCTCTGATTACCTTTCTGCGGAGCTGTTTTTCCCTGCTTTCCAAAATGAATTCCGGCACTAAGATCAATTTCCCTTCATCATCCAAAGGCGGTAATATGGTAGAAGGTACCACATTCTGTCCCAATGCTTTTTTGAGGCGCGACACATGAAACACATTATGCACTTTACTATCTGCTGGGAGCTCAAGCTCATAAGCCAATTCTGCTATTCATCTGGTGATTCTGTAAGGCCCATAATATCTAGGCTTAAGCTTTTCTGACCCACTTCTTTTAAGAGTAGATTGCCGGAAGGGCTGAAGCATGAGGTAAACCATGTCACCCACCTCAAAGCTCCTCTCTGTCCTCTTTTGATCTGCATATTGCTTATACTGATTCTGTGCCCAAGCAATGTTATCCCGAAGTATGCTAATAATGTCTTTACTCTCTTGAATCAAATTCTCGGCACGTGGAATCCGGACATCCCCCATTAGCAAGTCAATAAAGCTCGGTGCATCATACCCATATAATGCTCGGAAAGGTGTCATCTGAATTGACATGTGAAAAGTGGTATTGTAACAATATTCACACAAATAAATCCATCTTACCCAAGCCTTCTGCTGATCAGCCACGTAGTTCCTCAAGTAGCCTTCCACCCACTTGTTTATTATCTCCGTCTATCCATCAGTCTGCGGGTGATAACTAGTACTGAGTGTGAGTTCAGTGCCGCATAATCGAAACACCTCCTTCCAAAAATGACTCAAGAATCTACTGTCCCTGTCACTAACAATACTACGGGGTATCCCATGTAACCTGAGAACCTCTCTGAAGAATACCTCAGCTACCTGTATTGCTGTATAAGTTGTGGTGATGGGAAAGAAGTGAGTATATTTCGTTAGTCTATCCACCACCACATAAATGCAATCGTGTCCCTGAGCCTTGGGCAACCCTGTAATGAAATCCATGGATATGCATTCCCACTTCTATCTCGGGATGGGTAGTGGCTGTAGAAGTCTTGCTGGGAAGGTGTGCTCCTATTTATTCTGTTGACATACAGAACACTCACGAACATACTGCAATACATCCTTCTTGAGTCCTTTCCTTGTAAACCGTTCCCGCACCTGTCTATATGTTTTAAAGTACCCTGGATGACCAGCTATGGGTGAATCATGAAGAGCTCGCATAATAGACTGCTTCACCTTCGATCCTAGGACTAAAAATATCCTGCTTTTGTAAATAATCAATTCATCCACAAGTGTATACCTGGTATCAACAATTGTCCCATCAACTATCCCAGATGCCCAAGAGTCTCTAGCGTATTCTGCAACAATCAAATGCTTCCAATCCTCAGAGACCTCTACCATTGCACTGAGATGTGGCCTGCGTGACACGGTGTCTGCTACCACATTCTGAGTGCCCTTAACATATGATATATCAAAGTCGTATGCCTGTAGCTTACTTACCCATTTCTGCTGTCTATCATTGAGATCTCTTTGCCCAAGGAAATGTCTCAAATTGTTGTGGTCAGTTTTAATACAAAACTTACCACCTG
Organism: Cupressus sempervirens; assembly: GCA_028749045.1. Classification (NCBI taxonomy): domain Eukaryota; kingdom Viridiplantae; phylum Streptophyta; class Pinopsida; order Cupressales; family Cupressaceae; genus Cupressus; species Cupressus sempervirens. The sequence goes on from CM053790.1 coordinate 851,036,826, forward strand.
CTAAGTACTGCCTGAACTTAGCTAAGGCATGCATGATAGCTAACATCTCCTTGTCGTAAATGCTGAATGATCTTTCTGGCCCACGGAGTTTCCTGCTCTCATATGCAATAGGGTGTTTGTCCTGCATCAAAACAGCCCCAATACCATCTCCTGAAGCGTCACACTGAAGTTCAAATGGCTTCGAGAAGTCGGGCAATGCTAGTATTGGACATGAAGTCATGATCTCTTTAAATCTGTCAAAACAAGCCTGTGCCTTTGCTGTCCAAACAAAAGCTCCCTTTTTAAGCAAATCTGTCATAGGAGCCGCAGTCGCGAATACCCGCAAACAAATCTGCGATAGAAGCCACATAAACCAAGAAATCCTCTCAGCTGGGTCAGGTTCTCAGGAATAGGCCACTCCACAATGGCACGAATCTTATCAGGATCCATCCGTACTCCTTCTCTGCTGATAATATGACCTAAGTATAACAACTCGGTCATACCCAAGTCACATTTGGACTCTTTGGCATACAAAGACTCTGCTTGCAAGGTCTTCAATACTGTCTCTAAATGCTCCATGTGCTCATGCCATGTCCGACTGTATACCAAGATATCATCAAAGAAAACCAACACAAATTTCCTAAGCTAATGATGGAAAACCTTATTCATGGTGGACTGGAAGGTGGCTGGAGCATTGGTCAACCCGAATGGCATCACTACAAACTCAAAATGTCCACAATGACATCTGAAAGCAGTCTTCTCTATGTCCTGTTCTCTGACTCTAATCTGGTGGTAACCGGATCTCAGGTCTATTTTACTAAAGTAGCATGCCCATGTAGTTCATCTATCAACTCATCAATTCTTGGAATAGGATATCTATTCTTAATAGTCTTCTTATTCAACATTCTGTAATCAATGCACATCCGAAGAGAATCATCTTTCTTTTTTACCAAAACTGCTGAAGAAGCAAAAGGAGACTTACTAGGTCTAATGTGTCCCATTGCAAGAAGCTCCTTGATGGTTTTTTCTATTTCATCTTTGAGTCTCTTTGGATGCCTGTATGGAGTGATCATAACCGGTTTAGCACCTTCTTCTAATTCAATGATGTGCTCAATCCCTCTATCAGGTGGTGTACCAGGTGGAATATCACTGAATACCTTACTATACTTTTCCCTCAATATCTGGATGTCTGGATGATATTCCGTCTTTTGTTGTTTTACGTTTGTAGGCATGAGAGTACACACAGTTGCCCATTCAATATCGTTATGCCTCACCAACCTTTCCAATCTTCTGAGAGAAATAGTTCGGATATCACTATTCTTGATAGCTCTCAACACATGCTGCTTCCCATCTACCTCAAACTTAATCTCCATGTCCTTGAGACGGAAAGTAACTTCGCCCAATAAACGTAACCATGCCATACCCAAAACGATATCCAAGTCGCCCATATTGACCACATGGTAATCTGCTTTAAACTCATAATTATTCAGACGTAAAGGCATGTCTCTGACCATTCTATTGCATTTAAGAGTGTATCCATCGGCAACCTGTACTCGTAGACCCTCAAACTCCTCTATCTTGATTCCACGGTGCTCAACCAATCGTGCATCAATGAAGTTGTGTGTGGCACCTGTATCAACCAATGTGATCACCTTCTGTCCTGCTAGAACACCACGTAACCTAAAAGATCCCTCCTGCTGAATACTAGAAAAACGCCCCTGCTGTAAATGTAAATGAAGTTAGCGCAGTAAGGCAGCATCAAGCTAAATGAAAATTAATCTGGTTGGGCAGAATATCGGCAAGCAACAGTGATAGGGCAAATGGAATTCCAAGATTGTTGAGGTAGTATCACATTCAGTTAAATTGCATTCAGAGTTTGTTTTGTTGGGTCGAAATTCAGAGTATGGTAACAATGCCCGAGTTTTGAGGCCAGTTCCGTGGGAATTAGAAGTGTCACCACGTAAGGTAGTTTTCCAGGAGAACCCGTGGAAATTGGTCGCCCCCAGTTTCAGTGGCAAAACTTCTTTCGTGCTCTGTAGCACACGTAGAAAACATAGATATTTCCAGCGGTTAACATACCTCAACACAGATTTCATGGGTGAGCAACAAGTGTTGGAACGTATTCTACAGTCTATCCGACGGCGAGCAACTTTCAGGTGTCCATTGTTCTGAGGAAGATTGGGTCGAGGGGCATCTACCACCTGTGCAGACGGTGTGATTTGAAACCGACCAGATGTTATAAGTTCAGATGAATTTTGGGGTTTGGCGAGACACAGTTCACCGTGCGGGAAGAGCAAATAACGTCCAGTTATATGTATACTGGAAGACGGGTGTAAGGAACGGTTTATAGGTGGTTAAGATTCAGATTATACAAGTAAAACTACACTAAACATCCGACGCCAATACCAAGTATGAGGACAAACTGCTGGGACTAGGTTCGAATTTGCAGTCAGCTGATCTGACCCAAGCATATGCTTGTTTTTTCTGCTCAAGTGAATTCTCCAGGTGTTACATTGGTATGTTAATTACTTGTAATAAATCTCTGAATGAAAAGTCTACTGTAGGTTTCAAATGATACTAGAAGCTTGGGGGATTGGTTCTACTGTAACTCATCTACAGGTTTATTATTTGTTTTCCTACGTAGCAATTTGAAATGAGCGACTGACCCTGAAAGTAGTGTTGCTTCATTTATGAATGTCTCTTGAATTAGTATCGACTGCTGTGAATTAAAATCCAGAACTAGAGTAACAGTGAATTGCTTGATGAATTTTCCCCTGTAGCAAGCAGCATTAGGTAGCAGTTCTTGTGACTGATTTCAGTCTCAAGTTACAGTAAAAGTGGTTGGGTTTGGTTATCAGTTGGTCTGATTTGGTTAATAGCTCTCTTACAGAACTAATAAAGGCTGTGAATTGTTTGACAAAATTACTCTCTCACAACTATAACAACTCCTGCAAACATTTGGCAAATTCTGAAAACATATTCATACAGTAATCACCTAATTACTGCTGTTGAAAATTATTCAGTTTCTTACAAATGCTTCCCCCTCTTCGCCGCGTTCTTGCAAATGAAAATTTATCATGCTAACAACATATTTCTCATCATTTTACGAATTCAGAATTGTCATATCATATGATCATATTAGCCATCCATTTCCAATTCATATATTGCCATAAAGATTAACCGATACTCCATTTTCTCATGAAATCATAATGAATAACTAACACTTCATTTGCACATGAAACCATAATGAATAACTGATTTAATCAATCACTCAACTTCGCATGAAGTCTCAATGGCTATAAAGGAACATTTAAAGTTGAGCCAAAAATTGAGATGTAACATACCCTCTTTCTTGTGTTTCATTGTCCCTAATGAACTCTGCAAATTTTAAATACTAAAAGAATACAAGATATATATATATATATATATAGGGAGAGAGGGAGAGAGAGAGATAGAGAGAGCATCATGATTTCATCTCATTCCATTTTGAATTAAAATCTAAGCCATGATCAAAATCAAGGTCTACCATTCCTTTATCTCAATGCTTTTAGAAAAATTCTTACATGATACCATAAAATCAAAAGCAACACACACATACCTGTGTTTACTTTACCATACCTGTGCTCACTGCAGCATCACTTTGAATTGATCATGTTTTAGGATATTCTATTTCATATTCCTATCACACTTATGGCGACACAAAATTTTTTAGTTTAATTTTCATACCAGTAGTTTGTGTAAGAGATTTTTTTTTTCAATGTTCAAGATTCAAGAGCAAGGATAACCATTCAAAAACTTGCAATTCCTTAACTAGCATGCTCTAAATCATATCTTGATCATAAGTAAATAATTCACTCATACATACCATCTAATATATGGGACTCAATAAATGAGTAAAATCATCCTTGTAGGCTCACAAATCATTTGAGAGGTTTAGTGGATCCATGTTTCCATTTATGTGACTTGGGCCTTCATGCCCATCTTATCACATAATATTTCAATAATTTAAAAATAAATAAATTACGTGATAGAAATGCATTTCAACAATATAAGTTCTATGAGTCTTTCATCTTAATATGATTAAGCAATCACATTTCATCAATGTAATACAAACGTGCTCAATGTGAACATAAGCATCCCAATACATCATGATAATTCATTTGGAATCAATACAGCTCATGTATTATGAAATTTGTAACAATCTATCCAAAAAGATAACCATAATAAGCAGACTAGAAATAGAAAACTCTCTTTGTAAAAGGATAAGAAAATAAAAATGTCAAGTAAAATATGAAACTAATCTACATCTTCCTCTTCTTCCCACTAAAAAGAAAAAGAGTTTAGAAAAATTACTTGTGAATCTGAATTTTCTTGAAAAATCTCTTCGGATTTGTGTCGAGTCCACTTGTGATTGATCTAGAAGGCTGCCAAAAACTATTTCTCCCCACAAAAACTCTTCTCCTCTCCTCCAAATACTCAAAATTGCAAAATAAACAATGAATGGGCAAATTGCTAGGTGTCCCAGTTTTACCTATGCTGTCCAAGAGAAATAATTAAGTTATTGCAAGAAGTTCGCAATTTATCGCAGAGAAGCGGCCAAATTACCAACAAGAATTTACGGTCTTCCTAGCTTGAATTTCTTGCCAAAAAAACCTTATGCTTTCTCATTTTGCAAAAGTTCTCGCGAGAAGTAGAGACATTTGCTACTTCTCGGAGAGATTTTAATCTGTGTATGCACACACACAGATATATATATATATATATATATATATATATATATATATATATATATATATATATATATATATATATATATTCAAGCCCACCATTAATAAAATAAAATATGTGATGCTAGATATCAATAGCGATTAAATTAATCCAAATCCAACACAAAGCTGATTTAGAATATCACACCAAATCAAGAAGTATATATTGAATAATAGGAAACCATATTGGCAGTCAATCTTAGTCCTAAATATTATTTCTCTTAGTTTTTGCACATACACACACACACATATATACTCACAAACCCCCCCCTCCCACGAACCCAAATGGAATTTAGTTTTCCGAACACACGAACCCATACCCAAATCTTTATTGGCAACTTATTGCCCTTATTATATTTCAAACGTTTATTTCATGTTTTGGAATGAGACAAATCCTGCTTGATAGTTAAGAGTTAAAAACAATCAGATATTTTTCAGTGTCTTCGTTTTATGGCCATGCTGTTACCTATATGCTTTTTTAATTTGGTGGCTTGCTTTAAAGAGTTTTTATAATAGATATTTGAGGTGAAAGCTGCATCACTTTTTCATCATCAATGGTACACTATGTTAGTACTAATGCCAAATTGACTTCAATGTTTCTACAGTGACCTGACTGGGAACTATCTTAACGGCTCAATACCTGTAGAGTTGGGATCTTTGTCAAATTTGAAAAATTTGTAAGATTTGTACCTTTATCATTAGTTCCTTTTGATACTTTGTATTTAGTCATATTTTTGGTAGTTGACTCAAAGATAGGATGTGTTGAGTCATGATTTTGGGAATTGCCTCAAAGTTTAAATTCATAAATAAAGTTCCTTGAATTAGTTAAATCCTTGATTATTTACCATCAACTCTTTTAATGCACACATTCTCTCAAATCAAAGTATATAAATTATATTGACAGATTAAATTTGGAATACTACATAAAATGTTAAAAACGTATTTCTGTTTTTGGCTTGAATATAGTACATAGCATTCCTCTTTGTAGCATTCTGATTTGTGGTGCAAACAATTGTCAGTGATGGGGACTGACACGTAAGAACCAAAATTACCTTACATAATTACAATGCACACAAAAACTGACTGTCCAACTTATTATCTTACATGTATTTTGAATGCTTAATTTATTTATTCAGGTCTCTTGGCCTAAACCGTCTGTCTGGATATATTCCAAAGGAACTTGGAAACCTTGGTAGCTTGATATCATTGTAAGATTGCAACCTCGCCATATATACATGATCTAAAGATTGATAATGATATGCATAATTTTTTAAATTGAGAACTCTATCTGTGTTTAATAGGGTTGTTCGTTCAAACAATCTATCAGGACAATTGCCATGGCAACTCTCAAGATTAAGTAATCTTGAGAAAATGTAAGTTCATGTTATAACCCTTCTTCAGCAATTTTATCGTGTATTTCCAAAGACTACTCTTCAGTTATTTTTTCTATTGAGTGTGGATAAATATTCAATAGGTAGAATGGCACACTAATTCAGTTTGGTAAGTACTTGATATCTATGTGGTTGAAACTTTATAAACAGCTTTAAAGAATGAGAGTCTAAATATTGATCAAAACTCCATAGAAAGTGTGGTTACAGGTATAACAGTGACAATATGAAGTTTGTGTCTGTAATTACTGTGAATGCTCCATGATATAATTCATAAATACAAATCTTATTCAATCTTTAATGCGCATCGCTTCATACAGTTGCTGTCATTTAATAAAATATAAGACAAATAGTTCCTATTATTCTAAGTCTAGTGTTCAGAATTCTAACAACTTGAAAGGAACCATGTCTGAATAGTGTCAAGAGCATAGATGACAAACCACGTAGAGAGAGCAACTGACATGAAGAAACCCAAAACACAAGAACTGAAGTAGAGGAATTTCCTCCTCAAATCTGTTAGGGACATATTTTATGCCATAAGCTAATAGCTTGGTAAATGTTGCTAAGGAGGGTCATAGTAAGTAGGTCCAGACAAATATATATTTTTAGTTGTCTTGTTGCAATTTGTACCTACATCCACTGTGATGTCCCCATTTTTGCTAGCATTAGAGTTTCAGGGATTAGCCTATTATTGTGATCCTCGTAGGCTAATTATTGTGGATAGAGGGTCTTTTGAGGTAGTGGCTTGGCTTGGGAGGGTCTTATCTTCTCCACAAATCAGCAAGCTAAAGGTTGGTTTTCGTTTGGCTCAAATTGGACTTTGTTTGGGCTTAGTTTTGTGTACTTACTATTTGTGATAAATTGGTGTTGATTGAGATGGACCCTTTCTATTTTTGGAAAGTGCATTTGGTCACATGGAAAAATAATAGGTATGACTCCTATTTCAAATGACATATTTAAATGATGAGTATTTTGGGAGTTATTATATTTTTAGTAGCCAAATTATTATTAACTAATTAAATGGCTTATAATAAAGTTATAATTTAACTTTATAATTTCACTTAAGTTGAGGGTTGAGTTAGCATTGGAAAGAGGCATTTATTAATTAGTTAAGCCAAGTCAAGTGAAAGAATCTAATGGAGACTTCTAATTAATGTTGTGTGGTGAAGCTTCTTAAGTGAAGTTACATTTTGGCAACAAAAGGGAATATGGAGGTTATAAATACAAGCCCATTTGTTGAGAAAAACATACTTGGATATTTATTTTCTTTTGTTGCCTTTATGTCTTTTTCTGAGTTCTGATATTTATGCCCTTGCTGAAGTATAAGGGTCTGAATTTTGGGTTGTTCCATTGGATCTATAGCTAAAGTATTGTAGACTTGAAACTGAGATTTAATTCTGGGATTGCTTTGCAAATAGTTGCTGAGGTAAAACTATTTGCTAGTTTCTCCTACTGTTCTAACTGTGTGTAAGGAGAGTTGTGTTGCTCAAGGTTATTGTTTGAATTTGTGAGAAGATCCATCAGAGTCTTCTAAAACAGCTTGCATCTGCATAGTGGAGGGTAAATTTGGGCATATTTCAGATTGTCATTTTTCATCTGGAGACCACGTTTGGGTATTGCTAATATCTATAGCCATTGCCAAAGCTGAGATATCAATCTTGGAGGAGGGACGTTATTTCTCTAGTGCCTGCGATTCATATTTAGGAGGCTGTGAATTATTATGGGTTGGAAATGCATAGCACAATGCCTGTGTTCCATATTTCTTGGCATTGCAAACTATTATGACAGGTTTGCATCTTTAGTTTGAGGTTCTTGGTCTACATTATAAGCTTGCAATCTGATGTTTTGGAGCCAGCGATTTGCCAAAGGATGCCATTACCATAGAATTGAGCAGTGATCAATGAAAGAGAAGAGTGCATATGCTATACAAATCACGTGCCATTAATTGCATTTGTAAATTTCTGTTTTTCTAGAAGCTCAATAAAATTGCATGGTGAAATTTTAGTATCAATTGTCCAATTTGATATTTCCTTCAATTGTATTTTCACATTTCATTAAATAAATGTGAAATTCAATATTTCTTTGGTGCATCATAGATTTTTTCAAAATAGCTATCTTTGCAAGGAATTGGTGTTAAATTGTATATTCAAATTTTCCTAGCAACAAGAACGCAAGGGACACGTATTAATTTGAATATTCATAACATGGACAAGGAATTAATAGAGACAAAGATAAGATTTCATGCATATTGCTAGTTTGAAAGTTGAGTTAAGTGAGGGACATTACATCCATGTAGAAAAAAATCAAGTGGGGTTTTTTGTAATGTTCCCATTTTTGTCAGTATAAGAGTTTCATGGATTAGCCTATTAATGTGATCCTCATAGCCTAATTATTGCGGATAAAGGGTCTTTTGAGGTAGTGGCTTTATTATTATAATGTTCCCGTCATAAAATAAATGTATTTAATTAAACTTTGTAATGGGCTGATTGATTTAATTTACCTTGGTCCCATTTTTATTTTTGTGTTCAAAGTTTGTGTCGCCTTCGGCTATTTTTGTACACCCTCGGAATGGATTCTTGAAAGGTATTTAAGCACGGCTTGTAGGAAGTCTTAGACATGCTTTGGATTATATTTCTCTGTACTACAAATTCCTGTTGGAGTTCGGGAGTGTTCGCCATTTCGGAAGTGAAAGATCTTCCATATTTGGCTCATGCGATTTTGATGGGATTCAACCCTCACCCTATTCTGTTGTTGCATGTAATTCTTTGTTTGAATTCGGCAAATTGGAGCATTATCTTTAGGTGAATATCAATCATCTCTGTGTTTACTTCTCCATTTTTGCTTGTTCATGGTTATATTGTTTGCATTCCTTTCCACTATATTATTCTATCTGAACATTTCATCATCGAACTATCTCAAGACTGTCACTGAACATCACCGTATGGCTCACATATTGGGTAGTCTGCTAGGCAACCTAGGCACCGTACGGATTCCACCATTCATACCATACGGCTCCAAATTATCACTTAAACTACCACTGTATGGATGACAAGAGATACCGAACAGCCTGTCACCCACACCATACGGACTGGAAAGACATTGTACAACCTTCAAACATCACCGTATGACCTCCTATTTCCTAGTACAATTTGCATACACCATTGTTCTATCCCCATTATCCATCGTATGACATCTATCCTCACTGTACAGCTGCTCCTCTTCCACCATACGGCCTGGTAATTGCCACTGTACTACCCAACAACCTCTCACCGTACTGCCACTGTGGCTTCCCGTAGGGACATCTGAGCAACCATTCCTACACCGTACACCATCCGTACAACCTCTTCTTTAGGGAAAATACACCATTATTGATTGTTTGTTACAAGAGGAATTCAGAATACAGTGGTATTAGAGCCTTCGATCCTGCTAGCTTATGGACAGTGAATGAGAGTTTATAGCTGGAAGAGAAGGACACATTTCATTTTGATCAAATGGTTGATGAACGGGAACCGACCACTGCCGAACTTGTGGCTTTTTTGAGAAAACTTGCTAGGAATTAGGCACAGATCACTGATACGCAGCGACTTATGAAAGAAACTCTCAAGAAGTTGGCGGAGAACAAAATATCTGGGGAACAAAATGGTCACAGCACGGTCTCGATGTCGGGGAAATCAATCCCTCAACTAGCATGCTCCTTGCCTTCCATGCCGACTTTTCCACCACAGATGGAGACACAGCACAGAGGGAGACAACCAACTTTCGAAGAGATGAGAGAAGACTGGAAGAATGCAAACCTTGAAGAAGATTTATCCTATAAAGATTACGTAGATCTGAGAATGAGATATTCGGGAGGCAAAAACAGAGGATACTTTAACGATGATCTCAGGAGAAAGTTGAGTAAGGTAAATCTATCACCATTTGACGGATTGGGTTCCATATCAGCACAAGCGTGGGTTATGAAAGCCGATACCTACTTCTTGTTGAATCTTATGCTAGAAGAAGAAGCAATCAAATTTGCTGTGTTACACTTGGATGGAGTTGCGCACGAATGGTGGCACCACGACACCATCACATTAGGGCATGATAAAATTAGGACTTATGCAGAATTCACGGAGAGATTGATAGAACGATTTGATGGTAAAGATCCAGAGCTCAATTTCAAAGATTTGGTGCAACCGAGGCAAACTGGATCGGTAGATCAGTTCATTGTAGAATTTCAAAAACTCTCTATTTTGGTCACAAACATTTTCGAAATAAGGCAGGTAGTGCTCTTTATGGACGAACTGACTGAACCTCTAAAAGGTTGGGTGAAGGGATTCAATTCGGCTACCCTGTCGGAAGCAATCAGTAAAGCACGAAGTATGGCATCGTCATCGGCATCATCCTCATCCTCTTGAAGTTACTCACATCCTAAACCACCGACGTTTCTAAGGGACAAACCTCTGCCCAAGAAGCCGTCATTGGATGAAGGTACCAGATAGGAACTCCAAAGGAAGAAATTGTGTTTCAACTATAAAGGCCCTTGGGAGCCGGGTCACCGATGCCTCAAAAAGGGGAAGATCCATTACATTGAGGTCGTGTCTGATGATGAGGACAAACAAGAAGAAATGCCAGCTGAAGATAACCAACCCCACCATGACACCAACGTCAGTTTGAACCGTATAGAGAGGGTTGCCGCTTTGGTGCAGCGCAGAGGAGCCATTGCATTAGCTGGCAGCCCAAGGTGCATAGTTTTTTGTGTACAGGGTATCCTTCAAGGACAAAGGGTTATGGTGATGTTGGATAGTGGCGCTACTCTAAATTTCATCAACTCATCCTTGGTATGACAAAGAAGTCTTCCTACGGAGGTGTATGTAGGCTTTCAGGTCAAGGTTGCCAGAGAGACTTTCCTGCCCTGCACGCACCTTGTTCCTCGACTAAGCATCACTATGGTGAATCACACGGTGACTGACGACTTCTTCATAGTGGAGCTAGCTGTCATGGAAGTTATTCTGGGCATACAGTGGATGGAGACCCTTGATGAATACACTCAGAGTTTCAAGCAGATGGACCTCACTTTTGTGGTTGACGGAAAGAAGGTTGTCCTCTGAGGAATTGCAAATGAAGGACCAAAGGAAGTTTCCACGCATCGGATGGAGGCAATCTTGTGGCACGATGACGTCACGTGGGCTGCGCATTGTTTTATCTTGGTGGAACCTATAAAGGGGCATCAAACACCACAGGATGATGAACTTAAGATATTTTAAGTAGACATGATAAAGTTTTCATGGATATCCCTCCGGGCATACCACCTCATCGGGGGTTTGAACACACAATTGAGTTGGACTCAGAAGCAAAGCCAGTGATAACCATACCCTACCGCCACCCCAAGAAATTCAAAGATGAGATTGAAAGGACGATTTAGGAATTGCTAGAGAAAGGATGGATCCATCTCAGTTCTAGCCCATTTACATCATCTGTAGTGTCGGTCAAAAAGGACCGGATGATGCGCATGTGTGTGGACTACCATGCGTTGAACAAGAAAACAATAAAGAATAGGTATCCCATTCTAAGGATAGATGAGCTGCTGGATGAACTGTATGGCGCAGTTTAATTTTCAAAAGTAGATCTCCGTTTTGGATACCATCAGATCCGAATGAGAGAAGATGTGGAGAGAATGGCTTTCTGCTGCCACTACGGACATTATGAGTTCCTTGTCATGCCATTCGGATTGACCAATGCACCTGCTACATTTCAATCATGCATGAGCCGCATCCCAATGCTACCAGATGTTTGTCTTCTGCACTGAACACCGACCAATCATCCAAAAATGCCTTGAAGTTTCCGACGAACATCTTATCAAAAATATGTAGTATGATTCGTTGAAATGTCGCAGGCGCATTGCACAGACCGAACGGCATTCGATTATAGGCATATACCCCATCTTCTACGACAAATGTCATCTTCAGCTTATCCTCCTCTGTGATGGAAATCTGATTGTAGCCGGAAAACCCATCCATAAATGAGTAGATCTCGTGTCCCGCTACCTCTTCTAGGATGCTGTCTGTGAATGGAATCGGAAAGGGATCCTTGATGGTGACGGCATTTAGGCATCGGAAATCAACACATATTCGGATCTAAGTGGAGTCCTTTTTCAGTGAAATCACTATCGGAGATACCCATTCACTGGTCTGTACCTTGAAAATAATGCCGGCCTCCAACATTCAATTGATTTCCTCCCTAACCCGTGCCGCATAATTTTTGTTCATTTTGTAGGGTCGCTTTCTTACAAGTATTGCTCCTTCGATCAACTGAATGCGGTGCACGCACAACTCCGGCGGTACTCCTTTGAGGTCCTTGTATGTCCATGCAAACACATCTTTATATTCTAAAAATATTTTGAATGCTGCTGCCTTTAGTACTGGGTCCCAGTTGTCTCCTACCAGTATGTTCCGTGGTTCGGCTTCATCGCCCAAATTCATGGTCTATAATGCAACTTCGTTGTATTTGATGGTTTCCCCTTCAGAGAACTTATGTGCCAGGGTGACATCGAGTGACGCATCGCCTTCCTTCAATTCAGTAAACTCCTTTGGAAATTCATCGGTATTGTGTTCTTCTATTGTCAATATGTTGTAGGTTGGAAACAATTCATAATCCTCGATCTGCCAATGGTAAAGACCATTGACTGAATCCAAATCGTCATCTCCTTCCAGTCGTAGAACTCCCTGCTGATCTGATTCCATAGTTTGTCCCTTTTCATCCTCTTCTCCCTCAGAATCTGACGATAGGGCTTCTTCCCCGACCATCTGAGTGTGCAGATTGATGACATACTTGCGGCCTTTGCTTTTGAGTGATAAAGTGTTTTTCTTCCAATTGTGCTTTGCTTTTGCTTGTATCAGCCACCCCCATCCCAGAATAGCATCGTACCCCTTCCGCCTGAGAAGAATCACAACGAAGTCCAACAGGAATGGTTGTGTTCCAATTGTCACTGGTTGCGCTGTGAGTATTCCCAATGGCTTGATTCCGTGTTGATCGGCTGTTAACAGCTGGAAGGTAGGTGGCCATAATGTCGGCTGTACCAACTTTTTCCAAGTATCCTCTAGTAGTACATTGACACCGGATCCTTCGTCGACGATTGTGTCCGTTAGCACAGTCTCGAGAATGCCCATTTCAACAACTGTCGGATAGCGTCCAGATGAAAGAGCTAACAGCATCGGGTCTTCTGCACTTGTACCCCCCTATTTCTCCTTTTCTTGCTTTACTGGTTGCTTAGCAATCGGGGCTGTATTCGTGAGTGCCGTACGGAGTTGAGGCATGGTGAGCAACAAATCATTAATCCTGACGGGTACCTTGGCTTGCAATATTTGCGTTTTGTTCTGCATTGTTCCGTACAGAGATGCCAGGTGTGTCCTTCAGGTGTGTTGTTTCTCCTTGTGTTGCTTTCTGGATTTCTGCACGGACTTCCTCCAGTCTCTTCTTTTCCTCCGTCGGGTCAGGGTAGAGCTTCGCCTACTTCCGTGTGATAGCTAGAACTTCTTCCTCGTCTGTTTCGACGGTAATCAAGTTTACTCCAGACTTCGGACACTTAGTATCATCATGATCGCCAGGTCCGCACCATCGGCATAGCAACTTCGGTGTGTTCGCCGTTGTACATTCTCGGGCGAAATGACCCCATAGATTGCATGCGCAGCATTGAACTATTGGTCGGCCATTCGCATCATACTGGATCCGACTTCTTCCGCCATTATTGTTGCTGCCACTATTGTTGTTGTTGTTTTGACCACGCTGATTATTTCTGTATCCTCCCGATGTGGCACCTTCCGTACTGGTGTTTCCGTTCCCTCCTAACGGGGATGCCTCCTATGTCAGGAACACTTGTTGCGGTGTTCTTGTTTTCAAATTGAAAGGGCATTCCTTTACGGAGTGTCCCATAAGCTGGCAGATCTCGCAATATTGCTCTTTCGGGCAGGATCCCTTTGTATGGCCTTCCTTCTTGCACTCCGTACACCACAGTTCATTGCCCTTAGTCTCCTTGTTCATGTTTTTGAATTCCGTCATCATCCGAATCATGTCCTTTTGAAGGGCACGAACTTTTCTGCTGTTGCCTTCATCATTGCTGCTATCTTCTCCTGAAGAGGCGTCGTCATCTAAATCGGATGAAGTATTCTTCTTCTTCTTCTTGGTCTTCTGTTCACTTTCCAAATTGTTAGAAAGGTTAATCTTTCCTTGGATATATTTTAAGTGGGATATTCCAAGGGTCCCTACATGTAATTTGTCCACTTGTACACATTTGTCCTTTATTCCACATGTAAGGACAACTCTTGTTTATTTCTTTATTTAGTTTATCCTCCTTAAGAGGATTGTGACACTTTGCACACACCTATTATGAATGTGGCATTCATAGAAATGGGAGTTACAAATGCAACTCCTCTCTCATCTCTATATAAGAGATGCTCCTCCTTCTTTCTTCACAACAACACAACACTCTAAGCACTTGATGTTATTGTATTGAGCTATCTTTGCTCCAACACTCTCTCTCTCTTTTCTTTAGGCATTTGCCTTCATTCATAATAACTCACAAGGGGTTTTCTTTGCTTTCCCCTTATAAATCCTTGTCTCCATTGTTGAACCATCTTGGTGTATGCTCTTGGAGTTGCTTATCTTATGGTAACATTGTTTCACACTTAACTTACTTGGATTGTTTCTCGTTCCTTGCTCAACATTATTCATTTCTTACACAAATTCATTGCCCGGTTATACGCTTCCATGTATGTCGATGGTGGCACGATCTTCATCTTCTTCCGCAGCTTTGGGTGAAGGCCTTCAATGAACCATCGTTTCTGTAACCCGTTAGCTGGCTTATTCTCCATCTTGTTGATCAAGTCCTTCAATTTCCTTGCGAAGACTCGAACTGTTTCATTCTTCCCCTGTTTAATATTGAATATCTCTGCTACAATTTCACTATCGTCGCGCAGAAGTTGAAATTCGGCGATGAACTCCTTTTTAATGTTATCCCAACTGTTTAATTTTTGTGGATCGGTATCAGTAAACCAATCAATTGCAACACCCCGGAGGGTTGCCGAAAATTGCCTCATCCATTCATCTGTATCTGTTATGCCATTAGCTCTCCAAATCGTTTCACAAGTTTTACAATGTCGGATGGGATCAGTTGTTGCATCACCATCAAATTTAGGTAACTTCTCCTTTGGTTCCGCCATCCCGATGCTCACGCTTGGTATTCCGATGGTCACACTTGGTATCCTGATAGCTGTGTGTGGTGAAGAAGGGTCTTCGTTAAGTGAATCTGTTCCTTCTGGAAGTGGATCCTGGACAAAGAGTTCACCCCACGCTCTTGCTCCTTCGACACTTTGAGCCGTGCGAGTCGATTCTCTTCCGTCTGGACTATCTTCCTTCGGCGAACACCAATTCAAAAACTCCTCCCTTGCCTCTTCGACCAATTCCACCCGCTGTCGCGTCTCCTCCAATAATGCTTCCGCACTTCTGCGTCTGTCGGAAGCAATCTTCTGAAATCTCTTTCTGCGTTCAGCTTGTTGCGCCAAAATCAGATCGCCATGTGCTGTGCGTATTTCGTTCTTGTCCGTTACTTTGTTCTTATTCTTGTTCAGCTGATTCGGCATTACTCTTCATTCTCCTGACTTTTTAGGTCCATCGGGCAACGACGCCAAATGTTTACCGCATAGATTAATTAAGAAACAGACAATGAATACGAACATGAACAACAAACAGCAGAACTCTTATTATTATTCGCACATGCCCACAGTACATTATACTTCCATGGTAATATGATCTATGATTTGATGATCCCCTCCCTACAATGCTTCCCAAAGGGGTTATAAATACTTTCCGAAGAACTTTCCCGAAGGAGTCCGTCGGCCACATACAACATGTCGCTACATAACTATTTACTCGTCAGTTACATAACAAGAACTTTTCCGAAGGGACCTGTCGGCTGATACACAATTTCCTTTCCGAAGGGACCCATCGGCCGATACACAGTTTCCTTTCCGAAGGGACCTGTCAGCCGATACACAATTTCTACCGACGACAATGACCAATTAAGTTGGTTATCAAAATTTAAAATTCTATTCTAGAAAATTATCTTGACTGCATTTTTACACAAGATTGGACTGTATACTTTTTACACAGGATTGACTACATTTTTACACAAGATTGACTGCATTCTTGTGAAATTGCTATCAGGGTTGAAATGTAAACTTTTTGAGTCAAACTCGTACCTATATTTCATAAATTTTGGCTCAAAACTACACAGTTGAATCCTGATAACATTATTACAATATGACTTGCTATCCTTACACAATACAGAACATGTATTAGATCGTCATACACCTAAGTTGATAATGTTATTTCTCTTTGCAGGCTAAAACTCTAAAGAAAACAACAGGCCCATAAAGAAATGCAATTCAACTCTATTTACTGTTCCAAGTGCAAAATACAGACTAACCAATAGACAAAACAATTGAGTTCAAACATATGACCCCACTATTACATGAGAAACGCTATGATTTAGATATAATTCATGTGAAAGATTGAAACAGTCACTCGGGATAATAAGAATTTTTAAATTGTTTTTGCAAGAATAACATTACCAGCCTGTACACGAAGTCGGATACATTATAGGTTTTCAGTGTATATATGAGGCCTTGCTTTAACAAATATTTACACACAACATAGTCCATGATAATTCAAACATCAGCGAACTACAAACAAAAATTTCCCATGCACTCCAAGGACATCTTCAGCAGTTCTATCGTGTATGTAATCAGTTACAGGAGTTAAATGAAGTCGCTCTTAATTTTCTAATGAAAAAAATACAAACCTGGGTAATCACTGGTGCTGCTGAAGGTGCAGATAAAGAAGATCTTGGCCCTATAGGTCCTGGATCTTTTCCATACAAGGATAATCCGCAGTGATGAGCTTGTGATTCAATTTGTGTATCACGTGTAGGATATAGTGGATATAACGTAGGAAGAGATAATATGCAGTGTATATATGGATAAGACTCATAAAAGTATATTCAAAACTAACTCACAGTCAGATAGAAATAACAGAATTTAAGTCAGCTGGCTTAGATTGTTGGATTTATGGGATCTTACTCCATGTGCTTGCTTAAATGGCCTAAAACCTTTTGTAAGCTTCAGACTTTCACCATGACTCTCATGCCATAAAATTATTTTTCTTGTTAATTTCTGTGACTGCTAATAACTGACTGGGGCTATGTCCAGGCAACTTATACAGCGATATCATCCTGTGGTAGACTAAGGGTGGTAGGACTCAATATTCGATGAAGAGGAAAACAAAATAATGACCAATCTTTCTTCCTTTGAAAGCATCGACCCTCTTTATAAAAACCCAGGCCATTTCAAAACGATGCAATTTATCTAGATTATTCATCAAGGGTGGCCAAGCATAATTCCCAAAGTTAGAAACATATATATTAATTATCACTATGGTACTTGCTAGGTGTAATATAATTATAACTTGTGGCCCCAACAATAATCATAATGAATAATTAAATATATTGCAAGTAACTTTAGCTTCTTGGGGCTAGTATTCAATTGATAACTATTCACTAATCCCTCTTATTTTTCAATATTTTACTAACCCCACGAATGAGAAAGGTTAGGAAAATTCTTTCCCAGTTGTCATGTGGAAGAGGACATTACATTTGCAGTGTAGACAAATGAAAGCTAAGTAGAGAAGAGGCCATGGAGAGTGAGATAAAAACATGAACACCTACAGAATCAGATTAATTTGGTATCAGAGGAACCAATCAACTGGTGAGTTAACAATCTTTTGGGAGAAAAAATAATAAGTTGTTAATCTAAGTCTCTAAAAACCACTGCAAATTGTGAAATAGAAAGGAAAACAAGGAAATCAGAGAAAGATGTCACAGAAGAGTGAATTATTACTAGGATTCAAATGGTACTTAGCATTTTTTCTGGTCTAAGATCCAAGAGGGTGAAATTTCCTCCCCATGAGCAATGATCATACTATCAAAGAATGTAAAGAATCTTGAATGCCCCTAACAAATGGGGCTTGGTGAAGCCAGGAAAGAGCTATAAAATTGTGAAGCTAAGATCATTTTAATCCAGAAAACTAAGCTTACCAAAGATTTTGGTGAGGCCTTACTAAAGAAATGGAAACAGTGGAGAAGAATTGTTAAGGCTGAGAGCAGTTCAGGAGGATCCTGTGGTCTCCCTATTATGTTGACATTGTTGTCCTAGTATCTGATCAGCATTTGCAGCTGCGCAGAGTCTCTAACTATTCCTCAATCCTTGTTTTTCCTTTTCAATCGATAGGACTTTGAGAAATACTTGGAACAATTATTGAAGATGAACATAGTCATTTACTTGTTTAAGAATTGTGATAGACGATCATAGTCATTGTACTCTTCGACCCATACAGTGATTGTAAGTGTCACAGTAATATATGCAAAAATAGTACCAATTACAAATGAAGAGAACATGGGAATCACAATAAAATAGGGTACTAAAATAAAACAGAGCCAACTATAAACTAAGCTAAACACAATATGTAGATAACAGTATGCTACAGCTTACAAACAATAGTTCTATTAATTGAGAACAGAATATACAAAATATGAACTCTATAGCAATCTCAGTAAGCTCTATGCTCTCTCACAATGCAATTACATGGTCTCACAATGTATGTTTTCTACAGAAACATAATCTTCTCTGATTATATTTCAAAGGAACTCTACAGACTTCTGAGTTCTCTCAAATTCTTTGATTATACACATCCCTTAACATTACATATAGGCCCCTTTGTATTTATAACCATACTGAAGAGGTTACATTGCATACGTGTTGTTCAATTAACTTATTGGTTAAGAACTACATAAATGTGAAGACAAGATCATATCAGTGGTTGAGTAACTTGGAGCTCCCAAGTTGGTAATTGGATTGCAAGCTGTGAATGTATGCCAGTTTGTAAAGTCTAGACTGAGAGTTGGTAGAAAATTCCATAGAGTTGGTGCAAGCAGCAGTTTGGACTGAGGTAGTGGAAATAGTTGGAAAGGGAGAAATTATTTCCAAAAACGAATATAGAACTTTGACTTCAATGAAAATGTCTTCCTCAAAACATATGTTTAGATCTCTATTTCCTTTTATTAGTACATAGATCTCATCTGTTGACAGTGAATAAACTATTAAATATGAAACTGATTTCTTTTGTCACAAATTAGTAATAACTCTGCCTCCAAGATGTGTCAAATAGAAAAAAAATCGAAAGGTAATAAGATAATCAAAACCTTCAAAAATTTCAGTCCAAAACTGAAGGTTGGGCATAAGCTTAAATGGTTTTATTAAAATATGGTCACATTTTAAAACAATGTTCTGAATAGATAGCACTTTGGTGCTTTCAAGATAAATTGTAAAAGTCCCCTGTTAAAGTCATTCTCACATGATATGGATCTGGAAAAATCGATGTTATAGTTTATCCATTTCTGCATCTAAGAAACCTACTCTGTGCCTGTAAATAGATTAGAAAGCTCAAAAGATCAATCAGGCAATGAAAGATTAAGCAAAAGATTTAGGCAACTGTATTAAAATGATTGGAAAACCATTGTTTTGATAGATACATAGATATGAAACCCAATTGGGGTTTCCACCAAAAATACATTAAAAGCAGAAATATTCTGTAAAAAGTTGGACGAACTCAAGGAAAAGAACCGGAAACCCCCTCATTTTCTAAAGAGAAGCTCTATCTTTGAGTGATAAATTTGGTGGGCTGTCCAGCACCAATCAATCTCAGCTTCAGACTTTCACCATGTGGATGAATTGCTTTTCCAGATCTAACCAGGGATGAAAGGAGAGTATTCAGTCTTTTTGAGAAGTGTGCTATCTATGGAGGAGAAGCAAATTTGTTGGTAACACCTGTCACAATTTCAAGTTGCAATTTCCCTGGCAAAAAGGAGGAACTGCAGCATCTGTAAACTTATTCCCTCAATCTAGTACAGCAGGGTGGGATTGAAGAGGAAGAGCATCTAGTCTTAATGTTGTTTCTTGCAAGGGAAGATAATTCTGCTCTTTAAGATCTTGATAGCTGTGTGCATCTGTGTAGTTCATTTTGAAATTTGACAAGTAAAGCCTTACACATGAAGGTTATTTTGAGCATTGTTCAACAAATGTTGATAAAAATTAACAAATGAATGTAAATTTTGTTAACTTATATAATGACATCTAGGATACAAAACTAGCAATCAAAGCATTTATCATTTGACATCAAATCATCGAATAGGAGAGTACAAGAAATGTAGAAATGTATACAGAGACGAGTGTAGGTTATCATAATTACACCATCATGAAAGGTACCTATAGAATACATGTGAATACGTAAGCAAGGAATATATGCTGAAGACTTTGGTCATCCGGATAGAAAACAATCCTTTAAACATATGTATTCTCATTATCATGCCACCTTTGCAAAATGATAGTGCTCTAAAAAGTCTTTTGTTTTTCTCTTAAATATGGCATGAAATAGCATTCGACAAAAGCAAAGTTTTCCATATGGCATTAACTACAATACATTTGAATCATCTTTCCATATCATTGACCATAATTTGTAACATCATCTTGCCAAATCACAACTAAGATCGAGTTCTATAATCATCCCACATCCTTTTGGCTATATCGTCTCTACATTTCCTCCAATCATCTTTATCACGCTGAGTCATCCCATATGTCTCAAGTATTGGTACATCTATCCCCTCACGATCATCCTCCTCTTCAACATCAACTTCAAGAATGCCATCTTCTATGGTAATGAAGTTGTGTAGTATGCAACATGCCAAAACAATCTTTATTTGGGTCATGATTTGATATGACGTCGCATGTCTTAGGATAGGAAAGCGCTGCTTCAAAATGCCAAAGGTACGTTCAATTGCATTCCTTAAGGATGAGTGGCGGTGGTTAAACAACTCTTGCGGGTTGTTTATTGGGTTTGCCCTCGAGAACTCTTTTAGGTGGTAACGTGTGCAACGATAAGGCACAAGAAATCCAGGTACATTGGGATACCTAGCATCCACTAAATAATATTTTCCTACATAAGAATAAAAGTTTATTAATATAACTTTTTAAGAAAGTCACATGTATCAGTATATAAACATACTAGACATACCAGGGGGAACTACCAATTGATCGGATCTTGACAGGGCCGAAGATAGAACACGACTATCTACAGCTGACCCTTCCCATCCAGCAAGGACATAATGAAACTTATAATCAAATGAAGCTACACCCATAACATTTTGAGATAAATTGCCTTTTCTATCACGATATGGAGCTTGCATGTCGACATCGATTGTGACTAGAATATGAGTTCCATCAATTGCTCCCACACAATCCTACATTGGGAAAATTTATAATCAAAGGGATAGAATAAACTAACTATAAAGTGAAGGAAAACAAATTGTACCAAAGGGGTATGTACCTTGAAGTACGGATCAAAACGGTCCTTCCCACTAATTTCTGGAGGAGTGTTTGGACCAGGTGGCAAAAAATATTTTCCATGAAGTGCCAAGATTGCTGTCAAAACTTTGTGGAAATATCGACTGATTGTCTCCCCTGAGTGACCGAAGTTATGAGCAATCTTACGATTCCTCAGATTGTGGCCAAGAGTATGGAGAAACATCACCAATTGTTATTCTAGCGGTAAGTGCATCGTATTTTTGATGCTTCCTTCTTGCTTAAGAATATCAGCTAGATGAAAGAAGGCTTGTTTACTCATTCGAATTTGATCATGACAATCAGTCTCATTCGAATAGATAATACGTTTATAAAATGGAATCTCGCCTCTTTTGCGCTTACATATTGCTCTTCTACCTTCTTGTGCAGTCGCTGCTATAGATGCAGCAAAGGCTGCAAGGCCAACTACAAGAGCACAAATGACTCTTCTCTTCCTAGCAATGTGCCCCAAAATGTTTTTATCTTTCATTAGATCCATTAGTAACCTAAAACCACTATAGAGACACGTTTCGTTAGATCCATGGATTTGGTAAAATATGATGATGAACAACTTTCTGAATATATGTCTATTCATTAGTAAGAAACATAAGCAGATCTAAAAAGATGATAAAGACCTATATAGAGATAAACAAAAATCAGAAACAGTGACTATTTACTGGGCAATAAAAGACACATTGTGAAAGTAGGATGAATGTTGATTACTGATACGGTCAAAAACTGATTCGAGAAAATATATTAGAGAGAACAAATTGTAAATTTCAACACACCATGAAGTAAAGAGTGCTAGCATATGCTAAAAGAAAAATTGCTGACATAAAATCAGAAAAAAATGTGATTTTACCCTCAAACAAAAATTGATGACAGCTCCACAAAGCCCATCAGATGAATCAAAGATCAAATTGTTGGGCAAGTTTTAGTGGCCAGTCAATAGAGCTCCAAAAACATCTTAAGTGTAGCAGTTTTAAGATGAATCATGTAAATTTGTACCAAAGGAAGTGTAAGGTATAAAATTACATATTATGCTTTGATCAATGCTCAGCAAGGAAATACAACAGCAGGTTAAGTGGCAACATTATAAGTGCACACCAACAAAAAGAGATAAAATAAGAGATAAAAAACACAGTTTCACATGATAAAACCCTAAAGTGAAGTATGTCAACATATGAAAAATAGAAATATATAGAATCATTTCACTTTAGTAAAATATTATAATTATGCTAATAAAAATAGCAAACAAAATATAATTGATAACTAAGTAAAACTAATGGACATTTCAATAGAGATAATTAACAGCTAATTCAAATAGATTTATAAATCCTGTTCTAACTTTTTAACTATTAGAACATTAAATTAACATCATGTTTGAGCACTCTTTTAAAATGGCATTGCTGTAACAGTAAAACAAAAAATAAGCTGCCTTTAAGTTTCCCAAAGTGAAAAGCATTTTACCCATAAATGTGTGACATATATTTCCAGGTCAAAACTGGTTTAAGGATTGTGAGACAAGGCTTCTTCTTGAGGTCTGTTATCCATATATAATCCACTGTTCCCTTGCTGTTATAAATAGCAATACAGTAGCAGAAAGCTTTCCTGTTCATCTAAAAATATGGAAACAATGTTAGCCTGCCTCACAAGTTTGGCCATTGTCTATTCAAGATCATTTAGCCGAAACAAGATGCCTTTGATGAATTGCCTATTTTAATTTTATGTTTAAAAATGAGTAGATTAAATTTAATCATGGAACTCAAAGGTCGGAAAAGGTTAAGTATCATTAAATGAAGTCTAACTTATAAAGCTAGGATACTCTAGATTAATGGTGAGCTACCAATGAAATTTGCACCAATGAATTATCCTTACATTAGATATATCACTAGTTGGTATTGTATGTGTTGTATGCCCTTTTTAACTATGGCCAAGGATTATGTATGTAGAGTTATGTGTCCTTCATTACAAAGTATGAACAAGCATTTCTGGTTTCTCACAACTATACATTGATGAAGAGGTAAGTAACCTTCTCCCTAACACTCTGCAAGAATACTAATATTCATATCAGCACATATCGGAAACACTAGTAATACCTAATCATTAATATACCTCTCCATACTCTAATAGGAAATCTCATTGTCAAGATCCAAACTCATATAAATCTATACTCTAGAGTTAAATTTTACTTTATGATTTAAGGAAATTTGAATCATAATAACTGTACACATGGCTAAAGGAATATTAAGAATAATTCTGTGTAGGTACACCATTTTAATAGGATCTCTCAAACCAGTGGGGTATGACTAGAAATTGTTTTAGGAGAATCATGAAGCAAACTTGTCAAGAATGCCATTATCACAACATGCTTGATCTAGAAGGTCAAATAAATGTTTTGGTTGGAGAAAGATGAAATTAAATTTCTATAGCAGAGATGAACGCACCAATGTGAAAGTTCAGACATGAATATTGTAGATCTCAGTCTGAGAAGTACAGAGATGGTATGCAAACCATTTGAGAGAAGAGGGTATTATTGGCGAGTTACCTTGTTCCAAGTTAACTGGGAAGAAGACCCCAACAATGCCGATCGTGAGCCAGCTTGCAACCAGAGGAAATGGAGAGCACCTTGCAACGTGAGCCAGCAGAGACGTTGGAGCAAAATGTTTGCAGCGCTAAAATGGAGGGAAAACGAATTTCATCCGGCAGAAAATAAGTTTGAGCGCCCAAAATGCAACATTTTAGGGCTGCCGGACTTCAAAAAAGTTCATTTTGTATTAATTCGCAATGCTCATTTTATCCAAAATTGGAATTAAGATGGGTATTTGGCCAATACCAACTATTTGAGAGGAAGACCGAATCCTTGAATTGGGGGCTAAATGAGGATTGCGAATTCTAATTTTCTCGTATTCCAATTCTCATTTCGTCGACCCAAACAGTGGATTGCAATTTTTTTAGAATGCGCAATTCTAATTCCCGTTGATATCCACGAACCAAACGGGCCCTAACAAAAGGTGAAAAAATGAAATGAGGTGTAAGTGCGAATGTGTATACTTTACACGTATATGCGGATGCAGATGGATGGTAACATGTAAAATATGTTATGAGGTGGAAACATGTATTTATTCATGTAAGTGCGAATGCATATATGAAGATGGAAATGAAACAATAGAGGTGAGCCAATGAATTATATAGTCATTTTTGGGGGAAGAAAGAAGTCAAAATTCACAGAAAGCGAAAATAACATCTTTTTTGTCTTTCCAAAATATGACTTTTGATCAAAATTGGACCTTTTGCATGCAATTACACATAAGGCATTTCATGTAATCGTGTCGTGCGAATGGAAGTGAAAAATGAGATGGATGAAAATGGAAGCGGAAAATGGGATTACATGCATGTGCGTATGGCGAATGAGATGATAAACATGTAATCGCATTTGTTGGATAAGATGTGAGATGTAATGACATAGAAATAGAATGTGAAAAATGATAATGTTTTCACATGTAATGAAGGAAAAACAAGTTTTTGGAAAAAAAAACTTGCAACTTCTCCAAATGGAGAAAAACCAGCAACAAGCACACAAAACCAAAACAAAAGAAAAACATACCTTTGAAAACAACTCAAAACATGCCAAGATGCAATGCTCTCCAAAGATGAAATTTCAATTTGGAACTTGGGGAAGAACCAAAGACATCAAAATGAAAAAGAAATTCATATTTAAAGTAAAAATGCATATTCTAAGGCAAAGATTTTTACAAATGGCATCCATTCAACGATTTCATGCATAAAATCAGCAAGGATAAGCATGAATTAAAATGTAAGAAAGAAGAGGTCCACTTACATGATGAATATGTGCCAAAAATGAAGGAAAAGATGCTCTTTGTTTGAAATTTTCTTCAAAAATGATGAGAACTTTTCAAATCTCCAAAATCTGAATGATGAAGGGTAGCAAACAAGGAGATTATTATGCAAGATCCCAAAATGTGCCCTATATTAGCTCCTCTTTGCCACGTTTTAAAGCTTGCATGTTCTTGAGCCGTTTTTTACCAAAACAAGCAAAAAACGTGATCTTCCAAGTAAAATGTTTTGATGATTTAACACCAAAATAATGATCCTCAACCAATGTAATCACCTAATGAGGTAAAAATGACTTGATCTCATGCAAAAACGTGATCAAACTTGGTAGATTTATGGAGTTTTATGCAAAAAATGTGCCCTAACTTGGGAGTTTCAAACTCGTTTTTGGGTGCAATAACTTGATTTTTGATGAGGGCACAATGATCACCTCTCGAAAACATGATGAATGCAACTGATTTCATTCAAATCCATGGAGAATGTCATGTCCCCAATTTCTGCCCTTCCTTAGTGACAACATTTCTAGCAAGGTTGGTCTATTATCTGGTTCCCATAGGCCAGCAGAGCATAGAGGGAACCAACCCAAGGGCTTTGAGAGTCATGCATGAGCTTCCCAAGTAGTTTGGAGCAGTAGACAACAGTTTCCTACAATTTAGGAGGGATTCCTAATTTGTAAGGATTGACTAGGAGTGGTCTAGGAGGCATTTGGAGACCTCGGCGAACGTTTTGAAGACTTAGAGTGCATCTCCTATTTTTTAGGAGGAACTCCTAGTTCAGTGATAGTTCTCTCAGAGGTGCACATAGTAGGGGAGTCATTGGGACTCAATTTTGGTTGATTGGGGTTGTCTCCTACTTTTTAGGAGCATCCCTAGATTTTAGGGATGGACTATCAGTTCACCCATCTTGTCCGTCATCAGTCACAGATAGGTGACAAGGTCAGATTCATGTTTGATTGGTCATTTTGGGCCTTATGGGACCATTTGGGAAATATTTTAATATATTTAAATATTTCCTAAGTTGGTGATTAAATAAATTAAAATAAGGTTAATAATATAACCATTTTGGAGTAATAAGGGGATTTTGGCTTCAGTTGATCAAGTACACCTATGTGTTATAGCTCGTTGGAAAGGTCTCGAATTATTATACATGATTTTTACTATCTGTAGACTTTTTGGTGCTTTCAGCTATGGAATTTTAATAAAGTAATGTTTTTCCTATAGCATGGACGACTTTAATTGGAAAAATGTTATTTTATTATATTTTATTTAAAGGGCAAAGTGTAATTTCCCTTTAGGGTTCAATTTACAATTGGAAGGGGATATAAGGAGATGGAGACCTAATTTCTTATTATCTTTTGCATATTGAAAAACTTGTTTTTGTGAATTGGCTCTGAGAGAACAATTCTTCATCTAGGATGCAAACCCCAGGTTTTGGATTGGCTGGAACGTAGCCCTCAGCATTTATTGGCATTGGATTCTTCAGACAGTGTGCGTTGCTATCAGGGATAGAGTACACCATTCTTTATTGTGAATTCAGGTTGCAGATTTATGGTTTTAGCGTTACAGATTGATTCTTTTAGCTGGGACGTGATTCATTGCAGTCTTACGGCTGCCATTTGCTGCAGTTTGGCATCATTGTTGGATGTAAGCTCCTTGGAACTGCATTGGATTTATTATTTGGCTTTATAAATCAGAAATCTGCCTGGTATGATTTATAGAAATTCTGATTTGGCTCTATGTTCTTATTTATTTTCAGTCTCCTCTCATGTTTATTGTTCATTATTCATTACTATTGTGAAAACTATCAAAAAACACAAAACAAAAACAAAACCTTCTGCAACTTTTGTCTATTCTCAAAGACCATCAAAGAAATCACAGGAAAATATAGTTTATTAATTTAAAAACTACAACAGATCAGCAAGGGCATCTATCAGGGATCTTTCAGTGGTATCAGAGCCTACATCCTGCCAGCCTGTAGGGTTTGTGAGAAATTGTCATAATAGATTTTGGCATCTGGGTACTGGATAAAAAGTTTTGATAATTCATTTCAGCATCTAGGTACTGGCTTAAAAGTTTTGATAATTCATTTTGGCATCTAAGTATTGGATAAAAGGTTTTGATAATTCATTTCAGCATCTGGGTATTGGCTAAATTTTTTTGATAATTCATTTAGGCATTTGGGTACTGGATCAAAAGTTTTGATAATTCATATTAGCAGTACAAGGTCGATTTTTGCTCAGGCATGTTAGTTTCAGTTGGTCAGTGTGGTAGTTCATTATGGCAAAATTGTTAAGAGATATAACCCTGTGGAAAGAATGGGAACAATCACAACAAAAATTCAAGCTTCAATTGCAGCAGTTCAATGATTCTATATCAAGGAAATTTGGACATGCTAGTGGATCATCATCTTCTTCTAGAAAGGATCCATTGCCACTAGACAGGAAAACGGAAGTAATTAGCATACTTGAGGAGTATAATACTCTTCCTCAATATGTTAGGGAGAACCTTTATTTCAAAGATTACATTGGCATGCATCCAAAAATTTGTCATAAGGTTAAGCTTGCAAAAAAGGAATACCATGCCATAGTTGATGATATGTTTTCATGTGAGAAAGAAGATTTGTGTCAACCTATCCATGTTCATGATAAAAACACCATAATGGATCAGTCACTTGCAGGGTATGCAGAAGAAAGGCATGAAGATGTGTTATCATTTGAGTTGCAACCTATGAAAAACAAAAGTCAGTCATCATGTGGGATTCCTAAAGAAGAAATAACTCTAGATCAAGAGGAGACACATAGCACATCATTGATTCATCAAGTTGATCACAAAATGGAAGAGATTACAATCATGGATCAGTCCATTAGGGATGTTGAAAGCATGTCTCCAAGGTCGGATCCCTATTCTAATTTTTGCAATAGTAGCTCTAGTCATGTGGTATCATCCTTTTCACATGAAGGTAATGAGGTTGTTGAGTCTTCCTGTAATGGTACTCAGGTTAAGTGTGTTGCACATGAGATTTATATTGTGGATTCAAACCACAAAGGTTTTGATTGTGTTTACCCCACCTTGGAAGATGTGAAAAAGGCTCAAGAGACGTGCAATGGATGGTCACATAGAGCTAAGAAGGCCAAGATGCTTGCTACCCAAGCAAGACAACACTTACAAAAAGTCAAGGAAAGATGCAATCAGCTTGATAATGCAAGAAGACAAAGAGAGTCATACATTAGATCCTTATTTCTTCCAAGGGAGGAAAGTGAGGATGTTGAGCATACAAGGGAAGAGCTTCTTGAGGTAAGTCCACAAGAAGAGCATGTTGAGATGTGTGAAGAGGAAAAGAGTTATGATTTAGAAAACTCAGTTTGGTCTAGTTTGCATCATGAAGTTTATGACGTTCCTCTTTTAAAGAGCCCCTTAAAGGCTCCAAACAATGATGATATTAGTTTCACACTTGATGGACCAGCCACAAGTGTTATTTTCATTTGTGTGGAATGGAACATTATTGATTCTGATTTGGTTAGTCATGTATCATCTACAATAGAAGGACAACTGTTAAGATCATAAGAAGCATCTTGTCTTAAAGAGATGATTAGGGAGACTAAAAGGCTGCTTACTAAGAAGATATTGCATTTTGATAATCTTTGGTTTGTTTGGCATACTACACCTTGGAGTTTGTTAGTAATGGAAAACATATCAGTTATGGAGATAGAGGTATGGATCAGATTTTGGGCAGCTAAGGCAGTTAATGGGACATGTTATATTCATTTGAACACACCCCATGGACTAGCACTTTTAGAGGAGTCACCTACCTTGGAAGGAGAGGCAAGAGAAGACCGCAAAAACATTGTGGAAAGGTATGAACATACTTCTGATTTTTTGACTTTGAACAACAATTCTCTTTCATCTTATGAGTCAAACTTTGAACCTTGGGTTGGTTACATTCAAGTTGGGGTGTTCAAGTGTGAAGCTGATCCTTCCGTACCAAGAGTTGATGACATATTAAGTTGCATACCTAGTGGACCAGCCACAAAGACCCTGTCTTTGTTGAGAATTAGAAACATCTCTCAAGCAATGGTTTTATCACCTCTTCCATATGATAGTGCAGCGATGTACCTTTTGATTGAAGATTTAGACTTTTTAAATATTATATTGGGCTTTCAAGATCAGAATATAAGGGACTTCGTTGGTTACATGGTTAAACAAAACATTTACTTAACAACCTCTAATGAAGGCACACTAATTTGTGGAAATATAGGTAAAGTTGTAGCAGCTATTTGGAAGAGTTGGAAAAGTATTCAACAAACTTTCCTTGCCGATGATTGGCTCATTTGTGAATTCCTAACAGCATTGGTTGTTGGTAGTAATTGTGGCTTCATTTGGAGTGAAGTTCTTAGTTGGTTGGATGAGGTACAGTTTCACAACAACAACATAATGAGTATCAACATGCCGAAGGGATGTGTCAGTGCAAAGATTTGGGATCTTGGTATCAACATGTGTTGGGCATTTCTTCAGTGGATTCATATTGAGTTGCTTCACTTTTGGTATACAGATGTTTCTATCAGAGTAGCGCAGTGGTTGGGTGGAGCAACATTTCTTAGATCGATATGGGATTCAGGAATTGATAATCCTACAATGTTGGGTACAAATGACACATGCTTTGGTTTTTCTCATGATGGCATACATACTTCATCTTCGAGTTTTTCATCTACATCCATTGATATGGCAATGGTATCCTTGTTGATTGGTGATTCCATAGTCTTCGATTCCTTATGGACTAGTGGCTGTCCAAGCTGGAATCATTTACTACTTGACTTGGCATTGACTACATCCATGATTCAGTATGAGGGCATTGAGGAGTGTTTCTTTGGGACATTTGTTGTTTGGAATTGGTATGATGATATCTATGATATCATTCGAGTTGCTGGTCAGAATTATAGCAGCATTGTTAGGTGGTCATGTGGGTTGGAATACTGGTTTATGGGAGTTCACTTTCACACCTTGCTGGTCTACTTCATTGTATGTATGTTTCATGGAGTGTGGTTGAGATACTTCTTCATCTCATTCAGTGCATTTGGTATTTTGGTTTGGGATCCGAGCCCTGATCTCATTGATACATTGGTGCTTCAAGGTCATAATGAATTGCTTTACAACTTGTGGTTCACTAATATTTATATCAGAGTGACGAAGCATCAGCATGGTGGTTCCCTTTTGAGGTGGATTTGGAATCCTCGAATCACTTGGATTTGCAGTTCAATAGTTGAGGATGTGGAAGCCAACGTAGGCTTACTAGAGTTTCCGCCTTTAGTGTTCCACTTTGGTTCATTCGAAGAGCAATTCATTGAGGAGTTGACAGAGTTGGTACAGTATTTGATTGCTCTTCCTTCAGGGGGTTTTCATGAGGCTACTTGTTTGGGTGCAGTGCAGGATAGTGTTTCTAGAAGATGGAACTACAAACCTTCCAAGATGGCTTGGGACCTTGGGATCATTCTTGGTTATGATATGGACTTGCCTAATGTTTGTGGAGTTGGATTGACATTGCTTGAGGACAAACAATCTTTGGGAAGGGAGGACTGTCATGTCCCCAATTTCTGCCCTTCCTTAGTGACAACATTTCTAGCAAGGTTGGTCTATTATCTGGTTCCCATAGGCCAGCAGAGCATAGAGGGAACCAACCCAGGGGTTTTGAGAGTCATGCATGAGCTTCCCAAGTAGTTTGGAGCAGTAGACAACAGTTTCCTACAATTTAGGAGGGATTCCTAATTTGTAAGGATTGACTAGGAGTGGTCTAGGAGGCATTTGGAGACCTCGGCGAACGTTTTGGAGACTTAGAGTGCATCTCCTATTTTTTAAGAGGCACTCCCAGTTCAGTGACAGTTCTTTCAGAGGTGCACACAGTAGGGGAGTCATTGGGACTCAATTTTGGTTGATTGGGGCTCTCCTACTTTTTAGGAGCATTCCTAGATTTTAGGGATGGACTACCAGTTGACCCATCTTGTCCGGCATCAGTCACAGACAGGTGACAAGGTCAGATTCATGTTTGATTGGTCATTTTGGGCTTTATGGGACCATTTGGAAAATATTTTAATATATTTAAATATTTCCTAAGTTGGTGATCAAATAAATTAAAATAAGGTTAATACCATTTTGGAGTAATAAGGGGATTTTGGCTTCAGTTGATTAGGTACACCTATGTGTTATAGCTCGTTGGAAAGGTCTCGAATTATTATACATGATTTTTACTATCTGTAGACTTTTTGGTGCCTTCAGCTATGAAATTTTAATAAAGTAATGTTTTTCCTATAGCATGGACGACTTTAATTGGGAAAATGTTATTTTATTATATTTTATTTAAAGGGCAAAGTGTAATTTCCCTTTAGGGTTCAATTTACAATTGGAAGGGGATATAAGGAGATGGAGACCTAATTTCTTATTATCTTTTTCATATTGAAAAACTTGTTTTTGTGAATTGGCTCTGAGAGAGCAATTCTTCATCTGGGACGCAAACCCCAGGTTTTGGATTGGCTGGGACGTAGCCCTCAGCAGTTATTGGCATTGGATTCTTCAGACAGTGTGCGTTGCTATCAGGGATAGAGTACACCATTCTTTATTGTGGATTTAGGTTGCAGATTTATGGTTTCAGCGTTACAGATTGATTTTTTCAGCTGGGACGTGATTCATTGCAGTCTTACGACTGCCATTTACTGCAGTTTGGCATCATTGTTGGATGTAAGCTCCTTGAAACTGCATTGTATTTATTATTTGGCTTTATAAATCAGAAATCTACCTGGTACGATTTATAGCAATTCTGATTTGGCTCTATGTTCTTATTTATTTTCAGTCTCCTCTCATGTTTATTATTCATTATTCATTACTATTGTTAAAACTATCAAAAAACACAAAACAAAAACAAAACCTTTTGCAACTTCTGTCTATTCTCAAAGACCATCAAAGAAATCACAGGAAAATATAGTTTATTAATTTAAAAACTACAACAGATAAGCAAGGGCATCTATCAGGGATCTTTCAGAGAAAATCAAATGTTATGAGCAAAATCGGAGGTGTTTGGAGCAAGAACATGTTTTCTTCACATAATAGGACATTTTTATGTTCATTACATATTTTAAAAACATGTAATAAGACAAAATCGAACCGTTTCGAGTTCAATGCATGTTTTAAAATATGTCTTTGATCATAATCTCACTTTTTGAAGCCCATTATATATTTTTAAATGTGCAAGTCTCCAAAATCTCACTTTTTGGAGTCACTTACATATTTTATAAACATATCTCACTTTTTTCATGCACAAGCATGAAAACTCAATTTTTCATGTCATTGCATCAAAAAAGTTCACTTTTACAAGCTTTTGATGTAATGACTTGAAAAAGGTCCTCAAAATGAGTTTTCATATGCATTAGCATGAAAAGTTTCCACTTTTTATGATTTTTTACATGCATATGCACATAAAATGTCCATTTTTAGGCTTTTAAGTTGCATTTCACTTATTTTTATAAAAATGTCAACAATATGGGTCAAAAATAACATTTGTGCATTATATTAATCAATATAAGTCATAAGCATTAAGTTAAAAGGACATTTATATAAGTATTTGATTTAAAAATAAAAAATTTAAAAAGTAACTATATAGTTCTATAGTCACTTTAAGTGAAAAATTAAAAAGCAACTCAACTTAAAATTATAACATAAAGTGCACTATAGTCACTTTAAGTTATAAATTTAAATGAAAAGTAACTTCAAAACATAACAAAAAGTGAATAAATGTTATATTTTTGAAAAAGTGAATGTCAAAATGAAAATATAATATCATTTTTTTAATTCATACTGTTGCACCTAAAAGGTCCACTTTTTGAGCACTAAAATGACCATATCTTTTAACTGACAACTCCAATTGACCTCTAGGTTAGACTGAATCGAAGGGAAAATCAAAAGGCATAACATGAGCAAATTCAAAGGACCAAAAACAGGCAAACACAAACTTAAAAGCAAAGAACGAACTGTGAAGGCTTAAAAAATCAAGCAAAGGCTCAACAGAAAGCAAAACAAAAACAACTTGACGAAGGCCTTTAGTAAAACAACTTGATATTCGAATTGAAATGGATCAATCGATCAACATTAAGCAATTGAATATCAAATTCAAGCTTAGAGAAACACGAAACTAGCTTGGAAAAAGTGTTGTTACCAACATTTTGTGGTGACAAAATGCAGGACAATAGGTTCTACATCAAGTAGGGCTCACACACGAAAATTACAGTTGCTAGTCACAAATGGAGAAAATTCCTCCCAGGAGACGGCATGATACTCCAAAATTTTAAGCTACATATTTGATAATCCATTCAAAAACATGATAATAATTCATTACAAAGTAGCTCATGACACCGGTTCAAAGAGGCGCAATATCCACAAATACAATATCTTCATTCATAATAGGAGTGTTATCTCATTTCACTAATCTAATTTGAATTGCCATGATGTTGCGACGCATTTGATACACCAGAGATATAGGTATTTGAATGCATCATTAGGAGCAATATCATCAGCTGGTCAAATTGAATCATAAATTTCATTGTTATCGCAGAGGCTCAATTCACTACAAAACATTGCCTCTGAGTTCCCCGTCCATAGCATGAGCCTCCAATACCAAGCATTAATTTATTTTCCACTAATGAGGGTAGTCTTTAAGCATGTTTCTTACTTTCGGAAACCAATCGAGCCAATGAAAGGTCGCTTACCTTTTATTGAATTCATTCTAAGACCTTTTCTTGTTGGGTATCTTAATGCGCTCTTAGATATTTTCCAATGTTTATGTGGAAGACGAAAGCTTTTGACATATTTTGTGTAGTGAAAAAGGCAAAAAATTTACAATGGAGAATACACTACAAGCTCAAGCAAGGAATTTTGCATGCCTTGGTGTGTCTTCATCACACTTATGATTTGTTGGGACATTACTTGCAATAATGTCTTACTGGAATCCTCCATGGAACCTTGCATTTCTGACTTTGGTACAATTGAACTTCTCAACATCAATTCTTCCACAAACAAGTTTGAGCATTCCTTGGTCTTGGCAACTTCTCAAGGGTTTTCACAACTAAAGTGACATCATATTTTTCTTCTTCCATACATCTACAATAGGCTCTGATACCATGTTTAGTTTTTAGGATCTACTGCAAATGTAATAGCATTGCCTTGTAATTAGGTATTTTGTTTTCCATAGGCAACGTCCTCTCATTTATATTGAGCATGGGTGAATGAATAGACATGTCTATTCAATAAATAGATAATTAATAATATGAACTTAATTATGTTATATATATCTCAAATAATAAGCTTATCTCTCACATAATAATATATCTCGTGTATAATTATATGAATAAACATAGAGTTATTCGATAGAAGCTACCAAACATTAATAGTTCTATCCCCATTATCCAACGTACGGTATCTATAATCTATCCTCACCGTACGACTGCTCGTTTTTTATTGCACGGCTTGGTAATTGCCACTGTACTGCCCAACAACCTCTCACCGTATGACCACTGTGGCTTCCCATACAAACATTTGAGCAACCATTCCTACACCGTACACCATCTGTCTGACCTCTCCAATAGGGAAGATACACCATTATTGATCATTTGTTACAAGAGGAAGTCAGAATATTACAATTACGAGGTAACTGGTAAAATACTTGCTTGATATTAATAGAGACTGAAAGCTCAATATATACAAAAGAATGAGACGATGTTTTTTTAGGAAATGATTGTAAATAATAGAAACATTCTGTTCTAGAGAAAGCAAACTAAATCTTAAGATATTTACAATAGATAGCCATCAACTAATAATAGATGACTTAACTATTATTGTAATACCCTCTCTTAATAGTTAATCTATCTAACACACCAAGCTGTTCTCTGAATTTGACAAACTTATCAAGACCAAGAGGCTTGGTGAGAATGTCTGTAGCCTAATCTGTGGTGGGAACATATTGCAAATCTATAGCCCCATCTTCAACCAGCTATCGTATGTAATGACAATGAACATCCACATGCTTGGTTCATTCATGGAAGACTGGATTGCATGCTAATTTGATAATGCCTTTGTTATCAACAAATAGAGTAGTCGGTCCTGTTGGGGACATTTGCATATCTCCAAGCATCTGACAAAGCCAAATAGCTTCATGTCCTACCTTAATAGTCCTTCTATATTCAACTTCTGTAGAAGAGAGAGAAACTGCCTACTACTTCTCGCTGGTCCAAGTGACTGCATCGGATCCCAAACTGAACACATACCCAGATGTTGACTTTTTATCATCAACAGAACCTGTCCAATTTGAATATATGAACCCATTGAGTTTAGGATTGGAACTTCAAGAGTATAGAAGTCCATAATCTGAAGTGCCCTTCACATAATGAAGTGCACACTTTGCTGCCATCCAATGATCAGCCTTAGGAGCTGTCATAAAGTGTGAAATATAGTTGACTGCAAAGTTGATATCAGGCCTAGTTGCAGAGAGGTAAATGAGGCTGCCTACTAGTTGCCTATAGGTAGTATTATCAATGGAAGGAAAATCAGACTTTGCTGATAACTTGAGACCTCTCTCCATAGGTGTAGATGCAGGTTTGCAATCCTACATTTGGAATTTGTCTAATAGGGCCTTGACATATTTGGACTGAGAGATGAATATACCAGAAGATTGTTGCCAAACTTCAACACCTAAGCAATAATGCATGAGCCGAAGGTCAGTCATATCAAAAGATTGGCATAAGTTCTGTTTGATTCCTTGAATCAAAGATGCCGAACAGCCAGTGATGATCAGATCATCCACATAGATAATCAGAAGGATGATGTCACTGTCAATAGTCTTGATGTACAGATTTGAGTTTGAAGAACTCTTCTTGACGCCTTGATCACTGAGGTACTTATTAATCTTGATGTACCACGCCCGAGGGGCCTACTTCAAGCCATAAAGAGCTTTTACCAACTGGAGAACTTGATGGTCTTTACCAACAACCTTGAAACTAGGAGGCTGCATCATGTAGACCTCTTCATGAATATCACCATTGAAGAAAGCACTCTTGATGTCCATTTGATGGACCTTCTAGCCAAACTGTATTGCCATGGCTAGGACTAATCTGATGGTGCTCATCTTTGCAGTAGGAGCAAAGGTCTCTTCATAATCAATGCTCTAATGTTGAAAAAAGCCCTTCGCCACTAAACGAGCTTTGTACTTGTCCAAAGTACCATCTAATTTGTATTTGATATTGTAGACCCATTTGCAGCCAATGGGTTTCTTCCCTGGTGGAAGATTAGAAAAGACCCAACTGTTGTTGTTTAATAGGCTCTGGTGTTCAAATGTCATGGCTTGTTTCCACTCTGGAATCCCTTTAGCCTCAGAATATGTTTGAGGTTCAAACACACTATGAATGTTGGCCATAAGAGAAAAGTTAACAAAATCTGTAGTTTTGCTCTTTTTTCAAGCAGTTTTCCCATCAATGAGCTCATCATCATGAAGATCAGCAAGTGTCTTAGCCCACCACTTAGGCCGGATAGGAGAATGACCAACAGTATTACTAGAAGATGCTTGATTTGTAGGATCCTCATCAGAAGAAGCTGAATCAAACTCAGGTGAAGCATCTACAAAGCGAGGTGATCCTGCATGAGAAGCTGAAGGTGTCTGTACAGGTATCACTGGAATAACTAGAGCTGCAGGAGCTACTAGAGCCCTCCCATTAGGTGGACCTAATGGAAGCCAAACTCCCAAATCATGAGCCATCATAGGCTGGTCTGCTGGATCAGGAATAGGAGAAATAGGCATGAATGGTCCTCTTTGCTCATCAAGACTACATCATGACTGTAGATGAGATGAGATGTCTCAACATCAATCAGGCGATAGGCTTTGTGAAGACTGCTATATCCAGCAAGCATCTGTTTTTGACTCTTGGCATCCAACTTGGTGCGTAAAGCATCAAGGACCCAAAAAAAAGTAAGAGAGCCAAAAACCTTCAGGTGACTGATTCTGGGCTTGCAATTTGACCAGGCCTGTTCCGAAGTTTTACCTTTGACTGCTACTGTGAGTGACTGGTTCAATAGATAAACTGCAATGTTAACTGCTTTGGAACATGTTTGTGTTCGAGCATGGAATGAGCCATCTGTTGTAGTGTGTGAGGTGTGGTTAACTGATGTTTGATGCCATGTGTATCTAAGAAGTTGGAAAAACATTAGAACAAAATTCCCTCCAATTGTCTGATCTAAGAGTAATAATAGATTTCCTAGACTCTTTTTCAACTATATAATGACCTTGCTCAAATCTGACCTTAAAATGTTGATTGAAAGCTCAAAGAATTTCGTCAAACACTTCACATACAAGGGTCATATGACTGATATAACATTTCAGTTTTTTTTAATGACTTTTCTTCAATTAGCATCAATGAGAATGTTTACAAATGACTCTAAATTGACTAAACAGTGACCTAACATGAATATTCAGCTTATTTTGACAATATTCAATGCATATATGTGACTAAAACTACTTGCAATATGCAGCTACAGCAATTAGTAATTATGACAAACACTTTGAATGCAATCTAAGATGACATTTATGCACTTACAGCAAAGTGGTATTTTAACAAACATTTGGTATGCCTAATTATCACATTATTTATGCCAAAAGGCAGAACTTACAGCCAACTGACATTTTGACAAACAATTGGCATGCAAACTAATAAGTTGATCATGAATGGCAATAATATATTCAATTACAATAATAGTTGAACAACAACTTATATCTCCTTCTTTGCAAAAAAAATGTTTACTACAATGATGGTATGAATTGGTCTAGACTCTTGGCTTACAATTGTTTGACAATAGTGCCAAATTTGATTTTTCAAGTATTCACTTATAGCAACAACTAAAATGCCTATGATGACAATGCAAACTACTTAATGAATGCAAGAAGAATCTGGTAATGATGACGCCAAATGTTGTTGATGAAGAAACAATAAAAATTCAATGTGATAGGCACCTTCCAAGCTCAAATTGAAATACTCAAGTTGCTGCCCCTGTTCCTGCTTGGCAAAAGTTTAGATAATTAATTGCAGCACCAAATGCCTTTCAATTTGCCCCTAAAACGATTGTCTTGACGATAGAAATTGAATGTAACAATACCCAGAATGATTGGCCTTCTTAATCAAAAGGTATGAACAAAAACATGAGACTCACATAGGCTGATCAACCTCCATGATAGCAGATTATGAAGGTTTGTAATGATCCTGCTCAATAACATAATCAATCTCAGCAATACATCAGCTGTTGAAGTAACTTCTCCATCAAATGCAACAATACATCATCTGTTGCAAGTACAATAATACATCAACTGTTGTACTCAAATAATCTCCACCGTGAAGCACAAGTTTGGACTTCTGAAGTAAAGCCCACAATCAACAATAATTCAGCTAGTATCTCACAGCCTCAAAGTTGCGTAACCAATGAGGGTTTTTGCCCCCAAAGATCCTCCAATGGCTGAAACCCTAGTTGGCTTCTCCACCAAATAATCACATCAAACAATCATCAATTCTTGGATGATGAGAATGAGGCCCATGATGTCTATTTATACTTTTTCCTCAAGAGGTTGGCCCAAAATCTACAAGCTTTCAGAAATTATTTTATTTTTATTAAGTGACTTTATGATATATTATTTTATTTAAGTCATTTTATTAAATTAATTAAATATAAAGTTACCTTTTAATATTTATTTATTTGGTAATTTTATAAATAATTAACTTAATACCACTTATTTATTTAATTAAAATAATTAATTAGTCATCTTCATAAAATATTCATTATTTTGGACAACTTAATTAATTAAATCAGATTACCTCGAAAATGGGGACATTACAGTTCGCCCCTCCTAAAATTGCTTGTCCCCGAGGAATCTCAACAACAAGTACCATTCTTCTCCACCTAGATCCCAAGTGAAAACCTGTGTAATGTCCCAATCATCACCAAACAGCTCCTGTGAAGAAATCATCAGCATCAACAATACAAAAATCAGCAACTGAGAAACTGCTCTCAACACCCAACAATTGACATCACTTACAAAATCATCTGAAGACCAACTGTAGATGCCAATAGAAGAAGCCACTCTGCGGAACTCAAGCCAACTGAAACATTGACTCTGTCAAAACTGAGGTCCCTGTTTGATACTTGCACCCAACTGCACTGTGGATATGACAACAACCATAGGTACCTAAGTCACTGCCACCAAATCCAATCTCTGATAAACCATCCTGGGTGTGCCGATACTGCAAGCTGTGTAACTTGCAACTGCCAATTCCATCTGCAAAAGATGGTGCCAATCCATCCCATAATGGATGGTAAGAAACTGGAGCCGATCTACACCTGCGTGAAATCAAATCTTCTATTTTGGGTCAAAAGAAAAATGATGAGCATACCCTATCATATAATGCCGGTAAGAACCCTCAAACTCTGCTATTGGCTCACCATCACTAAACTGGGAATCAACAGATGGCTCCAATCTCTGACTCTAAGTGGTTGTAGGCTAGATAGGACCTTGAGCAATCTACTCAACAAACCCGACCTTAAAATCCTGGTGAGGTAGCATAGTAGAAAGGATCACTATAATCTCCCCAACTAATCTGTGAATAGCACTAGTACCTCGGATGAGAATACCTTCTGACACTTTATGTGAGTCCAGACAAACACCTGCACTATCCAACAAATACTCCATGAACGGTTCAATTCAGTAAAAATTATTCAAGGAAGCATCAACATACTCCCCCACACACCACAACTGATCCCTCTGTAAAGGTGGCATGGCCAACTGTACCACACTGTCATCTGTGTGAGAAGAATCAATCTGGAGACTCGACTCCACTGGTGTCCCAAACTCATTAGGACTAGGTACTCCCAAATCCTGAACATGTGTGTCAGCCCCAACCACATGTTCCTGAGTAACAACTGCAGGAGCGTACTCACCACCAACCACCTCAATATACAAATGAATTGGGTCTGGGCCTGGTGTAGACCGCAAATGCTCCAACTCCACGGTCACCTCCTCTAATTGATATTGTGACTCCTGTAGATCTCGCTGTATGTCCTCCAAAGCCTCAGCAGTTGCCATGAGCTCTTGGGTAAGCTCAGTCACCTCCTCATGATCCAAGAGTGCCTCATAGGCTGTACTTCCCCACTCAACCAGGTGATCACAATCGGCTACCAACTGTAAGTAATCCTGTCTCAAAACCCTGACATCTTCACGCAAGGCATGAACCTCTCCCAAAGAAAGGTAACCTCCATTGGATTCATCTATCATAGAAGCACCCCAACCAGTAATGGCCAACAACTAATGAGCGGTATCAAAATTCTCAAGAGCAGTAGTGATATCTCTCTCACCAACTCTCAACTGATTGGTCACATGGTGACTTTGCACTAGGGGCCTCCTATGAACCATCTCGAATACGCTGTCCACACTATGAGAGAAAGCTGAATCAAATGAACTCCCCTCAAGATCACCAACGCTCAGTGTACTTGCATCTGAGTACACCTCCACACTCTGAATGCAAGCATCGGACTCATCCTCATCTAACTCTGAAGAAGCTGCTGCTGAAACTATCTCATCATCACAATCTCCAGCTCCCTTGTCCTCTGCAACTAATTGAGAGTCCAGATCCTGACAAATATCATCAGGGGTCATTGACAAAGTAACTCCCTCAACTAACAAGGTAGCTGTAATGTCCCCATTTTAGCAGTCGACCAAGTGTGGGCGCGTTAGCCTTGTTCTATATGGTCCCGAGGGCTAACGAAGGGTTTAATGGGATCCTGGAGTGTTTTGGCCTAGTCATTTCCAGTTTGGGCCAAAACGAAGTTGATTTACTCAGTTTCAGGTATACTTACTATTTTTAGTAAGTCGGCAGGACACAGTGCAGGTCAATTTTGGTGATTGGATTTGATACTCCTTGGTGAGAGCTTTCCGATGAGCTATCACTCGCATTATTCGGAGTTCGATTGCTAATACATTTTAATGCCTAAAGTTTTATTAAAGTAACGTCTAATTTAATTGTAAAATATTAAAGTGTTACTTTAATATTTATTTTATGGGGATGTGTACCCAAGGGAGACATAAGGGGTATTTTAATATATGTTTTATATATTACACATCTTTTATACCACATTGCCCATATGAGTTGAGCGGACCCTTGGAAATAGAATAAAAGGAAGCATTTGTGGTTTCATTAGATAGGTTGAGTATGAGAAGAAATTGGTGTATGAGTTGCA
Source organism: Cupressus sempervirens (assembly GCA_028749045.1). Lineage (NCBI taxonomy): Eukaryota > Viridiplantae > Streptophyta > Pinopsida > Cupressales > Cupressaceae > Cupressus > Cupressus sempervirens. The sequence continues at coordinate 851,078,600 of CM053790.1, forward strand.
GCTCCGTTCTTGGCATTTGAGGACGTTTATCCTCTCTTGTAACATTATAGATGTCATTCCCTTGGGGTTTGGCCTTTGAAATTCTTTGTTATTGGCTTCATTATCAGGCAGTTTAGTTGCATTTCCAGCTACAGGCAGATTTGGTATTTTGCTCATATCTTCTCCACTACTTGTCCGACGCTTATGCCGCTTTGAGGGAATGATATTACGAAGGTAGTGGACTGATTGAAGGACAAAGTACTGTAGCAACACTGTTCACGCGGCACTATTCACGCAACACTATTTATGCGGCACTGTAGCAACAAGTTCGAAAGCATGGGCTGGAGTATTATGCCAATAATGCTAAAGTAATTAGTGAGTTGATAAATTTTCCATGTATTTGGTTTTATGAATTCTAAAAATAACATTTTATTGGCAACAGTTCATTTCCACTTTGCATATTATTGTAGTTTCTTTTTTGTTTATGTTGTTTGATACCAATTCCATGCACAAAACACAACAAACAAATAAACGTTTGATTTCCGAAGTTATAAGGGGTTTAAAACATTAAATGGAGAAATAAGAGGTTGAATGCAAATTGTTTGACATAATTCCTTTCAGCAATTTGGTTTAGTTTTTAGAGACATTCAGGGGTGCCCATTACAGTGGTATTAGAGCTATAAGTCCTGCCATCCTGTGAATGTCTTATAGGGAATTTGGAACAGCCGGATAGAGGGAAAAGTGTTTGACGAAATGTCAAAACAATAAAATCAGAAATAAATAAATAAAAACACAGGCTAAGCATTTATGTTTGAGCATGCAACAGGGGCCTTATAATTTCCGCGATACTAGAGCAAGGCAAAATAGGATTTCAGACTTGCAAAGCAAACAGTCTAGTACATCCATGTAGGTGGACATTAAATCTAGCCATACAGACACAGAGGAGATATTCTTTGATCAGGACAACAATATGGGTGATCGAGATGACAGGAATAAAGGATTAGGCAGAGGTGGAAATGCCGGTCCAGATCAGGGGGAGGTAATGTTCAAACAGTTACTGGATACATTAGAGCAGGGGCAGCATATGCAGTAGGAGCAGAATAGGCGAATGGACATGATGTTGCAGCTCATGGCTAGACAGATGGGTGTCAATATTAATCCAAGTGATGCCAACAACAGAAACGATAACAATGAGGGAAACAATAACAATTGGGGAAACAATAACCATGGAGGCCAAGGCAACAACAATGGTCCTGAGAATAACATTAATGGTAATAATGGACACGGCAACAATGGGAATGAGGCTGATAACTTTAGACACGTTGCATGCCCAGCGCCTACCCACTTTCCCACCTAGAGATCTGGTTCAACTAGTAAACGAACCGCAGATTACCGAGTTACAGGATCAGTTCAGGAGGGACTGGGAGGCTAGTGGACCGGAGTTTCAGGCGGATATTTCCCTCAGAGATTATATGGACTTGAGGATGAGACACATGCCTAGAGCAGGAGGGAGGAATCAAAACTTTGAGCTGAGAAAGAAAGTTGGGAAACTTTCTTTACCTTATTATGATGCTTCAGGGAAGATGACTGCACGAGCTTGGGTGCAGAAGGTAGATACATACTTGCAGCTAAATCCTATGCCTGAGGAGGAGGCTATCAAGTATGCGGCTATGCACTTGGATGGCGTTGCACATGAATGGTAGCATCATGGCATGGTGACTTTGGGGCATAATCAGATTACATCCTATGAGGAATTCACCGAAACAATGATTGAGAGATTTGACACTAGGGATCCCAAGTTACATTTCAAGGAGCTAGCACAGTTAAAACAGTTAGGTTCTGTGGATGCTTACATTGCCGAGTTTCAGCGCTTGTCTGTACTTGTTACTGATATCTCTCCTAGGAGATTGGTGGTGTTATTTTGTGATGGTCTTGCTGATCCATTACGAGGTTAGTTGAAGGGACATGATCCACTCACCTTAGCTGAAGCAACTAAAAGGGCACGAGATTTAGCCCCTTCGGTATACAAAGGAAAAAACCATTCAATAGATTCTTCCTACCGCAAGGACAAAGACAAAAAACCGTTTCAGAAAGAGTATAGCAAACCCAAAGAAGGATCCAAAGGACTAGACAATGAAACCTTGAATGAACTTCGAAAGAAGAAGCTATGCTTCCATTGTAGAGAGCCTTGGGACTTATTTCATAAATGTTCTCTCAAGGCTAAGGCAAATCAAATGGAGTATTTTTCAGCAGAAGAGTCAGAGTTAGAGGGGGAGGATCAGCACTCCGATTCAGATGAGGGTAACACTATAGAGGAGAGCAGCATTCGTAAGGATGATAGATCGTTGGCACGCTTGACAGGGGCCCAAAAGGCAATCACATTTAAGGTCAGGGGTACTATCCAGGGGCAGAAAGTGTAATGTTCCCTTTCTAGGTCACCTTATATTTTGCCCAAGATTCACAAATCCAAAATGAAGCAGGAGTAAAAATGTGGTTCGAGATATAATTCTTACTCAATTAAGATTAAATAAGCTGTATAAATATCTGGAGTTTGATTTCTCATATCAAATTAATCTATTAGATTGATCTCCTTTATCAAATAGAATTCTTCTGTTCAGTCTGCTCTCAACATCTGAATAATACTCTTTTATTGTTCCTCTTCCTTGTTAATCTGATTTGTACGACACTTTGATTCGGATATAATGATATAGTACTTCTTCCTTAGATATAATTGATATTCTTCTATTCGATGTATATGTTACTTATTTTCAATCGCTTTAGTCTATCCTTCTTTAAATCTGCACATACCCTTCTTATAAATCTTGTTGTGAATGGTGTTATGAATCATTGAAACTGTAAATCTGTATGAGTCACTGCATGCTACAGGATTGACTCGGTCATTTTATTTCCTCCTTCAGATCACTACATTATATCTCTCTTTTCTGAAGTCCTCTATTTACTATATTCTCTGTTAATTATTGCCAACTCAGTATTTTTATCACTAATTGAATCATGATCAAATTATTTATTAAATAGTCATTATCAGAGTTGGATGCTAATTATTATGTAGGATCTCTTAATTTCTGAGTTCACTCTTAATTGTTCCCGATATTTCCTATTCCCCTTATCTGGTTCACTCCCTGTCCATATTGCTTTTAACTGATTCTGTTTGTTGTACATGATAGCTGACCTTTTATTTGCTACGTCGGTTGAGGATGATTGGACTGTGGTTTTTCTGTCAATGTCTCCCAGTCTGTCTATGACATTCGCTTGGCTTATTGTCTGTTAACGTACCATTGTGATAGGTGTAATTGTTCCTTCATCCACAGGCTTCAATCTTGTCTGCTTTGCGGTTTTGGTATTAGATGCAATTCCACTCATGATTTTCCTCGAAAATGTGTGATGTGAATTATACATAATTCTAGTCTTGGATATCAATTAATAATCTTTAATCCCCCTCTATAATGCTTGCTAGTCTCTTGGTTGGTTCTGCAGATAGATGATTATATGAGCATCTTTCCCATTCTCCTACCACATTCAATGCTTACTCCAATAATGCTTGCAATCTTGACGATGACCATCCCCAAGGGTTGGTGATGTGGGTACAACATGAACTGACTTAAGAAGTCGGGTTAATGTCCCTCAACGAGAACGGTTAAGGGGCTTATAATCTATTCTCCACTTATGATTCCCTTTTTCTCTTCCTGTCCATTTTTCTCCGCCGTCTGCTGTGTATGAACCTGAATGTTCCTCCTCCTTTTTCTCCCCCCCCCCCGATAAGTAATCATTCTCCTCTAATATACAAGTCTGCACTAAAAGTTGTGACTATTCATAAGTCCAAACTTAGCATATTGTTTATATTAAAATGTTTGGTTAGTATATTTTAATTATAATATATATTTAAGATAGGCTAATAAGATTTAGCACTAAATATATATGTTATGCATTATATTAAATACTAATATGTTTATAATAATCAGATTATATTAATAATAGATTTATTATTATGACTAAGATATTTATTTAGGAATTCTTCTATATTGTTTTACTAATACAATTAGCTATATTATATTATACTACTTTCCTAGCACCATGATATATTAATTGATATAATCTTATATTATATCAATTTGATAAATATATTTAATAATAGATTACAATATTTTTGTATTTATTTATTATTATTTTAATTGGTATTATTTATTAAGTTCAACCCTAGAAATGGAGGACATTACAGAAAGTGATATCTCTTATTGACACTGGGGCTACACATAACTTCATAGATGCACAGTTGGTAGCCAGGAGAGGGTTACAGACAGAGGAGCATGATGGGTTTAGAGTCATGGTGGCTAACAGTGATAAATTATTATGCACTCGAAAAATATCTAATCTTCGCATCAGGTTTGGAGATGGCTACGAGTTGGAGGATGAGTTCTATGTTGTAAAAATGGGAGATTATGATGTCATCCTCGGCATGACATGGATGTCTTCACTAGTTGAGTTCACACTCAACCTAGCAAAATTGGAGATGAGATTCCAGCATGAGGGCAGAACTGTGGTACTTAGAGGACTTTCAGATGGAGGTTGCAGAATAGTGTCCTTGAAGAGAATGCAGAGACTTTTTCGTCATGATGATATAGAGTGGGCGGCAGAGTGCTACATTATGCCAACTTCACCAGAGCCACAAGAAAAGAGTCATCCACCAGATATTCAAAAGATACTTGATAGACACGCTAAAGTATTTAGCGATATTCCTCATGGGGTTCCTCCTGACAGAGGGATGGAACATGTTATTGAGCTCGAGGAGGGAGCCAAACCAATTATGATTACTCCCTATCATCATCCTAAGAAACACAAGGATGAGATAGAGAAGGCGATTAAGGATTTGTTGGAGATGGGGCATATCAGGCCCAGTAAGAGCCCCTTTGCTTCAGTAGTAGTATTGGTAAAGAAGAAGGATGGGACAATGCGCATGTGCATCAATTACAAGGCACTGAATAAGAAAACAATTAAAAACAGGTATCCCATTCTTAGGATTGATGAGCTGATTGATGAGTTGCATGGGGCATGCTTCTTCTCTCATGTCCCCATTTTGGAGGCAATTTGATTTAATTAATTTAATTAATTAAGTTGTCCAAAATAATGAATATTTTATGAGGATGACTAATTAATTATTTTAATTAAATAAATAAGTGGTATTAAGTTAATTATTTATAAAGTTATCAAATAAATAAATATTAAAAGGTAACTTTATATTTAATTAATTTAATAAAGTGACTTGAATTATAAAATATTTTATAAAGTTACTTAATAGATAAAATAAAATAATGTTCTAGAAGCTTCTGGAAAAAGTCGAGAAAAAAGAATAAATAGGCACCCCAGGCTTCATTCTAATCATCCAGTTGTTTATTTCTCTCTTAATAGCAAATTGTGATTCAGTCACATAGTCTATTCTGGAGCCAAGTGGTTTCATATAGTCAATTGATCTTTGGGAACGAAAACTCCCTTGGATTAGCATAACTGAGGAAGTGAAATATCTTCTGACGGGTTGCACATTTGGAGGTGATACTTCAGTCACTTCAGCTAGGGCATCATTGGGCCTAAGGCCATTTTTAGCATTTTAGCATTTCAGGAGGCAATTTTAGCAGGGCCGAAATTAATGGAGGTCATTTCTAGCAGGTCTGAAATTTATAGGAAGCCATTTTAAAGCAGGCCGAAAAAGTAGTCCGAAAAAAGCAGGACGAAAAAGCAGAACCAAAAAAGCAGGCCGAAAAAGCAGTTCGAAAAAGAAGCTTCGAAAAAAGAAATCCGAAAAAAGCAGTTCAAAAAAGTGGGTCCGAAAAAGCAGTTCAAGCAGTTCGAAAAAGCAAATCCGGAAAAAGCAAGTGGAAAAAGCAAATCGGAAAAAAAAATCAAGCAGAAGGGGCAGCATTGAAGGAAAATATTACAGCCATCCACAATCAGGTTCTTCACTTCTCATTTGGCATATTTTCTGAGAAATGTAGGTTTTCAGCTGAGTACAAAATATAGCTTCAGCACTTCATTATTTTTAGACTATCTATATTGCAACCCTAGAGTTGATGATCAGCTTATTAGTTTGCATTCCAATTGTTTGACAAAATATCAATTGGCTGTAAGTTCTATTTTTGGCATAAATAATGTTATAATTTTGCATACTAAGTGTTTATATTAATGCCACTTGGTTGTAAGTGCATTAATGCCATCTTAGGTTGCATCCAAAGTATTTGTCTTAATTACTAGTCGCTGTAGCTGCATATTGCAAGTAGTTTAAGTCACATATTTGTATTGAATATTGTCAAAATTAGTTGCACATTCATGTTAGGTCATTGTTTAGACAATCTGGAGTCTTTTTGTAAGCATTCTTTTTGATGCAAATCGAAACAAGAGTCATTGCAGCAATCTGAAAAGTTATATCAGTCATATGGTCCCTTGTATGCAAAGTGTTTGACAAAAATTTTCGAGCCTTCAATCAGCATTTTAAGGTCAGAATTGAGCAGGACCATTACAGTGGTATCAGAGTTTGCTAGCAAAGTGTTTGACGAAATGTCAAACAACTGAAGTATAAAGATTTTAGGTGTTTGAAGAAATTATACCTTGTTGGGGTTATTACATCTTCACCAAAATTGATTTGCGATCCGGATACCATCAGATCAGGATGAGAGCAAAGGACATTGAGAAAACAGCCTTCCGATGTCACTATGGCCACTTTGAGTTCATGGTTATGCCATTTGGTCTGACCAATGCACCCACTACATTTCAGAGTTGTATGAACCAGGTATTTAGGAAGCAGCTGAGGAGATTTGTCTTGATCTTCTTTGATGACATCTTGGTCTTCAGTAAGATTTGGGAGGAGCACTTACATCATCTGGAGGAGGTGTTATCTATTCTGGAGAGAGAGTCATTGTATGCCAAGGAATCTAAATGTGAGTTTGGCATGACTGAGCTCCTTTACCTTGGGCATATCATTAATGCAGATGGCGTTCGGGTTGATCCCGAAAAGATTAGAGCTATTGTAGAGTGGCCTACTCCCACAAACCTTACACAGCTTAAGGGATTCTTTGATTTATGTGGTTTTAAAGGGATTCTCACAGATTGCTACACCCTTGACAGATCTTACCAGGAAAGGAGCCTTCGTGTGGACAGGGGCAGCACAGAGGTGTTTTGAGCATTTCAAGCAGGTAATGTCTTCATGGCTAGTTCTAGCTCTACCGGATTTCACGAAGCCTTTTGAGCTTCATTGTGATGCATCAGGTGATGGGATTGGAGCAGTATTGATGTAGGAGAAGCATCCCATTGCATTCGAGAGTAGGAAGCTCTGGGGAGTTGAGAAGAGTTATTCTGTCTATGACCGGGAGATGTTGGCCATAATGCATGCATTGGCTAAATTTCGATCATATTTGGTAGGTGGACATTTTGTGATCAAGACTGATCACAACAGTATTAAATACTTCATGAGCCAGCGTGATCTTAATGACCGGCAACAAAAATGGGTGACTAAATTGGAGGCTTATGACTTTGACATAAGTTTGTCAAAGGTAAGAAAAATGTGGTGGCTGATGCTTTATCTCGAAGACCTCACTTATGTGCTCTGGCAGAGATTTCAGGAGATTGGAGAGATCGGATTATAGCAGAGTATGTCGAAGATGCTGGGGCTTCTGGATTGATTTCAGGTACCATACAGGATGATCGCTATGAGGTGATAGATGGATTGATCAGAGTTCAGGACAGGGTTTATTTGATTCCGTCATCACATTTGAGCGAGGCGATACTGAAGGCATTTCATGATGCACCCACAGCTGGACATCCGGGGGTCTTCAAGACCTACAGGCAGATCCGAGAGCGATTTTCATGGAAAGGGCTCAAGGATGATGTTTAGAGGTATGTCAGGGAGTGTGTGGTTTGTCAACAGAATAAGGGAGAGCACACATTTCTTGCAGGTTTATTGTAGCCCTTGCCCATTTTTGATAGGAAATGGGAAAGTATTTCGATGGACTTCATCACTGGTTTACCACGAGTGCAGGAAAGGGATTGCATCTATGTGGTGGTCGACTGCTTGACGAAGTTTGCTCACTTCTTTGCTATTCCGTCCACTTACACAGCAAGCATAGGTGACAGATCTTTTCTTTAGAGAGATATTCAGGTTACATGGGCTGCCCAAATTCATTGTCAGCGACCGGGATAGTAAGTTTATGAGTGTTTTTTGGCAAGAGTTGTTTAGGTTGTGTGGTACAGATCTTACACTTAGCACTAGTTATCATCCGCAAACAGATGGGCAAACAGAGATTGTGAATAAATGGGTGGAAGGATATTTGAGGAACTATGTAACTGCACAACAAAAGGCTTGGATCAGATGGTTGCATATGGGAGAGTATTGTTAAAACACCACTTATCATATGTCCATCAAGATGACTCCTTTCATGCCACTCTATGGTTATGAAGCACCTAGCTTCATGGATTTAGTTTTGGGGGACAGTAGCAGGATAGTCAGGACATCCTGAAAGTGCTCAAAGAGAATATACAACAGGCCCAAAACCAACAGAAATTGTATGCTGATCAGCACCGAATAGAGCGTAGCTTCGAGGTAGGTGATATGGTTTACTTGAAGCTACAACCATATAGATAGTCATCGCTCAAGAAGAGCGGAGCTGAAAAGTTGAAACCTAGATTTTATGGTCCCTATAGGGTGATTCGCAAAGTGGGAAAAGTCGCCTATGAGCTTGACCTTCTAGAGGGCAATCGAGTGCACAATGTGTTTCATATGTCTAGGCTTAAGAAAGCCATTGGTCAGAGTGTAGTGCCTTCTGCAGATTTACCCCCTTTGGATGAGGAGAGGAAGCTTGGGTTAGTACCCGAGGCTATTCTAGACACCAGAGAGAGGAAGCTTAAAAACAGGATAGTGAAGGAGTATTTGGTCAGATGGAAAGACCTGCCGGAGGAAGATTCTACATGGTAGAGTGAGCAGGTTATTCAGCAGGCCAGACTGAGATTGCTTGAGGACAAGTAATTTCAAGGGGGGCGGACTGTAATGTCCCCATTTTAGCAGTTGACCAAGTGTGTGTGCGTTAGCCTTGTTCTACATGGTCCCGAGGGCTAACGAAGGGTTTAATGAGATCCTGGAGTGTTTTGGCCTAGTCATTTCCAGTTTGGGCCAAAACGAAGTTGATTTACTCAGTTTCAAGCATACTTACTATTTTTAGTAAGTCGGCAGGACACAGTGCAGGTCAATTTTGGTGATTGGATTTGATACTCCTTGGTGAGAGCTTTACGATGAGCTATCACTCGCATTATTCGGAGTCCGATTGCTAATACATTTTAATGCCTGAAGTTTTATTAAAGTAACGTCTAATTTAATTGTATAATATTAAAGTGTTACTTTAATATTTATTTTATGGGGATGTGTACCCAAGGGAGACATAAGGGGTATTTTAATATATGTTTTATATATTACACATCTTTTATCCCACATTGCCCATATGAGTTGAGCGGACCCTTGGAAATAGAATAAAAGGAAGCATTTGTGGCTTCATTAGACATGTTGAGTATGAGAAGAAATTGGTGTGTGAGTTGCAGCTCCGTTCTTGGCATTTGAAGACGTTTATCCTCTCTTGTAACATTCTAGACGTCATTCCCTTGGGGTTTGGCCTTTGGAATTCTTTGTTATCGGCTTCATTATCAGGCAGTTTAGTTGCATTTCCAGCTACAGGCAAATTTGGTATTTTGCTCATATCTTCTCCACTACTTGTCCGATGCTTATGCCGCTTTGAGGAAATGATATTACGAAGGTAGTGGACTGGTTGAAGGACAAAGTACTGTAGCAGCACTGTTCATGCGGCACTATTCACGCAACACTATTCATGCGGCACTGTAGCAGCAAGTTCGAAAGCATGGGCTGGAGTATTATGCCAATAATGCTGAAGTAATTAGTGAGTTGATAAATCTGCCATGTATTTGGTTTTATGAATTCTAAAAATAACATTTTATTGGCAGCAGTTCATTTCCACTTTGCATATTATTGTAGTTACTTTCTTGTTTATGTTGTTTGATACCAATTCCATGCACAAAACACAACAAACAAATAAACGTTTGATTTCCGGAGTTATAAGGGGTTTAAAACATTAAACGGAGAAATAAGAGGTTGAATGCAAACTGTTTGACATAATTCCTTTCAGCAATTTGGTTTAGTTTTTAGCTACATTCATGGGTGCCCATTACAGTAGCCTTGGCTGAAACAAACTCTTGCCACTCAGACTCTACCTCATCCTCATCTATGGGTTCCCGCATGAAATAACCCCAACTGCATTATTGCTTCTTTTAACAACCAAAATTTAAACTTCAAGAGTTAAACATTTCGTAAAATAGTTAGCAATCAAGGTCGCTAAGAATTAGTGATGAATTGATGTCAAATTTGTAGTTATGAAAGACAATGTACTATGAAATTTGACATGCAAAGGGGAGTATCTCAAATAAGTCACCAATTAGTATAGATGTAACAAAGCAGTAGATAATAATGCCAATGATGTTCAAGAAAGAATCAATGTTTCATAGTCCAATAATCAAACAATGACTGTATAGGAATTAAACCTGAGATAGCCGGTTCCATAAATCATTATGAAGGTTACCCAATTTACCTAATTCCGAATGGTAGAGGGACTAATGCCGCAACTCTACAGTTCGTACCCCTTTTAATCTACCGAATGGTGCAATTTAGAGTTGGTAATCTTCCCTGTTCATGAAATGAGCATAAATAATGTTTGTCCAAACTGCCGTGCAGGCTCGTGCGATTACTGAGTTCCTTCAGACTGCCTTGCGTGTACTGTCAGGGGATTTGCGAGATCAAACTCGCGAGTAATGCTGACTTGGAAGCAGCGATTCTCTATCCGCAACCAACTCTAAGATATCCGTCTTGGACTGATGCTGCCAGCGTGTGAAACCCGTGTGTAACCCGCAGTCAAAGGCAGGATTTTGTATCGCTGAGACAGCGGTCGATTACAGTCGGAGTCCCAAAACGTAATATTGTTAACAATGCGCGCATGAATGCCCTTCGTGATGGTCAAACGGTGATTATAAACTTGAATCGCGTGAAAATCCCTCCTCCAATCTTCCGCTAAGTGTTGATTCCGGCACTTGCGATTTCACCTTCGATTTTACCTCCAATGACGAAGATGCCCTGGCGTAGCAGACTCAGATCAGTTATACACCCGACCACTGATTATGCAGCGAATGTCCCTGTCTTTAGCCGGCAGGTTAATGCAATCGTGTTTTATAAGTACTCCACCATAAACGATCTTTGTAATTTGCCTACGGCCCAGGTTCGGCCTCTAGAGATATATGAAAAAATGCTGGCTGGGAGGAAAGTCTTGGAAACTCGTTCTTTGCCTTCAATCTGCTCACACTGCATCTTCCTATATAGAATGCTGAATATGTCGCCTGACTCCTCTTGACACCGGAAATAAACCTTGCGAAAGCTTAAATCTTCGAATATCAATTCTCAGAATGATCCTCCAAATTTGGCCTTAGGCCACAAATTCTGCCCCGATGAAATGACTGTAATGCCACTTCCAATCTGCAATAATTCAGATGATATTTCACACCCTCAAAATTGCGTACCGATTGAGGGTTATCGTTCTCAATGGCCAATTGTGACAATTGCAGAAATCCTAGGTTCTACAATGCACCTGTGATTGAATCACAATCTGAAATCAAAAGAAAGATAACAACTGCCTGATCCGAATGGAGCCCCCGGGGTGCCTATTTATTCTTTTCTCTCCATCTTCTCCAGAGACTTCTAGAACATTTTTTGATTTTATCTCTTAAGTGACTTTATTAAATATTTTATAATCCAAGTCACTTTATTAAATTAATTAAATATAAAGTTACCCTTTTAATTTTTATTTATTTGATAACTTTATAAATAATTAACTTAATATCACTTATTTATTTAATTAAAATGATTAATTAGTCGTCCTTATAGAATATTCATTATTTTGGACGACCAAGTTAATCAAATTAATTAATCAGACTGCCTCCGAAAATTGGGGACATGACACGGCAACACTGAATCAAGGAACCCATCTCCACCAATTGTCGACACTAAATCTATGCCCAAAGTCAGAAATACAAATTGAAATACTCTATAGCACTCATTAGCCTCACTCATAGCAATGGATGAATCTAGGATGCTAGTGTATATATCCTCTAATTGCATCTCCTCTACCGACTCTGACCACGTACACAACTCGATGTCAACCTGTGCATAAGCTATACTGTAGCATGGAGTGTCATTAGACAAAACATCTATAACACTCCCATCTTGAGTGTCGTCACTAAAAATCTCCATGCTCACATCCTCAGTACAGAACCCATACTACGACTGCTATCATAAATATAAAAACTGTCAAAGCTCAAACTCTCTTCGCAGTCATCACTCAACATCATACAGGGGGCATTGTCACCAATGCAACTCACAGCATCCTCGAAAGTGTCCTCAGATGTGTCCATACTAACAAGTCTAACATCACTTGCACGAATCTCAACTGCAGACACGAATCGCGTACACATGACTCATCATCAACTTGTACACCAACAATGCTGGAGCCCAAACTGAAATCAAGTTTCCCCTTTGAGATACTCTGATCACCAAGTACACCACTGGGAGACTCCATAGAAGCCTCAGGCCTATCTGAAGAAGCCACTGCCTCCTGAATTGGAGTCACACTACTGAAGTTGACATACGCATCCCTAATGACAATTCCCTCCGAAGAAGAATCTAAATGATTAGAGATGACTATAGCATCAACTGCCTTTGTAGAACCCACAGTAACTACTCTGGGAGACTCAACCCAGTGATGCTCGACACTACTGTCCTCTAGTGGCACAGAAACATCCAGTGAATCTGGTGCAACAAAACTATCATCAGCACTACGGATGGTAATAGCAGGTGCTGGACTAGATAATGGTACATCAGCATCATAATTAGCGGATGGAGGAAACTCAAGTCTTCTCCCATGAGAACTCGATGTCGGCCTACTAAAAGCAGAAGTAAAATATTTCACTGCCCTGTCAATTGTAGCCAGATCCGACAATCTCTTTGCAAGTCGCTGCTAATGCAATCTTAATTTCTCGACACTTTCCACCACAGCATCTAACTCTGTTCTCTTCCCTTTGCTACTGTGTCGATTTCCCGAACTCAACCTCCTATATCTATCCATTACTCGGAAATAGAAATGCTGATCACTCTGATAATAATCTCATACAAATAATGAAATCAATTCCCATAGGATGGCAAGATCAAAGCTCTGATACCACTGTAATGACCTTGTTCAAATCTGACCTTAAAATATTGATTGAAGGCTCAAAGAATTTCGTCAAACACTTCACATACAAGGGTCATATGACTGAGATAACATTTCAGTTTGCTTTAATGACTTGTTTCTTCAATTAGCATTAATGATAATGTTTACAAATGACTCTAAATTGACTAAACAATGACCTAACATGAATATGCAACTTATTTTGACAATATTCAATGCATATATGTGACTAAAATTACTTGCAATATGCAGCTACAGAAACTCGTAATTATGACAAACACTTTGGATGCAAGCTAAGATGACATTTATGAACTTACAGCCAAGTGTTATTTTAAGAAACATTTGGTATGCATAATTATAACATTATTTATGCCAAAAAAGAGAACCTACAACCAATTGACATTTTGACAAACAATTGGCATGCAAACTAATATGTTGATCATGAATGACAATAACATATTCAATTACAATAGTAGTTGAACAACAACTTATATCTCCTTCTTTGCAAAAAAAATATTTACTACAATGATGCTATGAATTGGTCCAGACTCTTGACTTACAATTGTTTGACAATAGTGCCAAATTTGATTTTCTGAGTATTCACTTCTAGCAATGATTAAAATGCCTATGATGACAATGCAAACTACTTAGTGAATGCAAGAAGAACTTGCTACTGATGATGCCCAATGTTGTTGATGAAAAAACAATAAAAATCCAATGTGATAGGCACCTTCCAAGCTCAAATCGGAATACTCAAGTTGCTGCCCCTGTTCTTGCCTGGCAAAAGTTTAGATAATTAATTGTAGCACCAAACGCCTTCCAATTTTTCTCTAAAATGATTGTCTCAATGATGGGAATTGAATGCAACAATACCCAGAATGATTGGCCTCCTCTGTTTACCGTACTGGGTAAAGAAAGCAATGCATACAGATAATAGACAGAATAGTAGAACTCTTATTATATTTGCATACGCCAAGATATTACATTATGCTTCTCTTGTTGATGATTAAAATGATCCCGAAGGGGGATATAAATACTATCCGAGGAACCTTCTCGAAGGTATCCGTCAGCCACATACAACATGTCGGCTACAATAATAGAACCTTCCCAATACATCCCAATACATTTCAGCCTTACGGCATACATCCCGATACCTCGACGGTTACATCTCGTTACCTTGACGAGCATGTCCCGATACCTCGACGCATACATCCCGATACCTCGACGAGTACATCCCATTACCCCGATGGGTACATCCCGTTACCCTGACGCATACATCCCGATACATTATTTCTTGACGACATCATCCCCCCAAAAAGAAAAGTCGTCTCTAACGACTCGACAAAAAAAACCCAACAACCAACTACATTATTCATAAAGAAAAAAGAACATGGATTTATACATCATGAAGCCGAAGGCTGAGTCTCTGATTGTGAAGACTGATTGCGTCGAAGCTGATACACCTGATCTGTCCGTATCTACAAATCAATTCTAATCTATGAGTTCTTCTCCGCCATTTCCTTCAGCATCAATGCAATCTCCTGACACTTAGCTTCCTTCTGATCGTGAGCCTGTTGCGCTAAGTCCTTCTCTTGAAGTGCTCTTGCCACCCGCTGCTCGATTGTTGCTAGTTGTTGCTCCACTGTGGCTAACCGTTGTTTTGCCTGCTGTTTCCCTCGTGCACTCTCCTCGAGCTGTGCTAATAGGGCTATCCGCTCTCCGTCCTATGCAATCTGCTGGGTGGTAAGTTGGTTGGCCATCTCCTCCCGAGCCTTTTCCGCCATCTCTCGAGCTTCTTGCCTAGCCTTTGCCTTGCTTCTCTCTGCAAGCACCAACTCTACCACGAACTTGCTTGCTTTCTCTACCTCTGGTACACAGACACTCCAAGTCTATATCCGCAACTGATTAGACTTCCCACAACTAATATTCGCAACGAATGGTGGTCCAGGGGGCAATGCCCCCGGCGAGGTCGAGGGGCAGCGCCCTCGCGGGGTCCTAGGTTCTTCTACGTTGCCACTGCACAACTACACCATGGATTATCATACAAACGCATCAGCTATTCCTTCAAAAAATTGCCATACGGATGCATGAAAGGGAGGTCGTCCAATGCTGTGTTAAAGCTCATACAGTGACAAGGGTAAAAATGCCACACTTGGATGTTGTACCAATAGCTGTACGGTGATCCCTTATGAAGCTCTCCCAATTCGTACAGAGTGAATAGAAGACTAAAACCCGTACACCAATTCTAAAATCCGTATACCAATTCCAAAATCCATGCACCAACTCTTGTCCTTGAAGTTCGTACGGCAAGCTGCATTCACAAATCCGTATGCCATAGTGGGAAATCCACACATCAAACTGGAAAGTCCGTACGATTGCATAAAAGAATGCTGTATGGTGGTGTTCAAAATGCCGTATGGTGTCTTCAAAGTGCCGTACGGCGAAACTTCAACCATTGCAAACTTTAAGCCTTGTTGAAAACACTGTACGGTGCCATATGGTCACTGATTGTATGGTGCTCAATTCCTTCAATCCATATGATCACTTGACCGTACGATGCTGCTTTTTTTTAAATTTTTATAACTCCGTACAATTGTTTACATATATACAGTACTTATAGTTGTTCTTTTTTCAGTTGTTCATCCATGGAGGTGCGTTATTATGGTAGACATTCAACTTTGACCTATTCACTGCGTCAGTGACTTTCTTTTCGTCTAGCATCCATAGTTTCCTTGCTCCGTTATCACCTACTTTTCAAAGTTGATACGATCGGACCCATTTTGTTTGAAACTTGTTTGGGTTGATCTTGTTTCGTCCTTCATACCTCACCGCCAACAGTCTTGGTTGGAACTTGTTCAATTTTAGGTGTCTATCGTGTGATGGTTTGCGCCTGTTTTGTGTCACCTCCAATGGCCCCTTGTGCCTAAAATTGTCGCTCATCAAGTTTATTTAAGGGACACGATCTCTCCACCCGGTTTTCCATGTCGCCCAGTTTGTTCTTGAAGCTCGATACCATGGACTCCGTCAGCTGCCCCTTCTGGCCGTCAATAACACCTACAACTTTTATTGAACCCTTCCTCTTTGTTTCCTATGTAGACCGCATGATGTGTCTTCCTTGCTGCCGGCACCTTTTTGCTATATTTGTGGGTTGACGTAACATGTCCTTTCTGTGCGGTCGCACGGTGGAATCTTTCCTTTTTATGGGTTCGTACTATATGTTCTTCCCTTCATCTTCAGCCGTAACCGCCTTTCCTTCTTTGGCTTCTCTATGTTCCTTCAGACATTCATTTCCTTCTTCGGCTTCTATATGTTCCTTCGGACATTCATTTCCTCCTTTCTTACCTTCATCGACCCTTAACATATTACAGCTCGAAAAGAGTTCGTAGTCCTCTATCTGCCAGTGGTAAAGACTGTTCACCGAATCCAGATCGTCGTTTGTCGATCCTCCTTCCAACTATAGGACTCCCTCCTGATCTGTTCCATATTCTGCCTCCTTTCATCCTCTTCTTCAGAATTTGGCAATAGAGCTTCTTCCCCGACCATTTGAGTTTGTAGATCGATGATGTACTTCTGCCCTTTGCTTTCAAGTGATAAAGTATTTTTCTTCCAATCATGCTTCGCCTTGTCTCGTATCAGCCACCCCCGGCCCAAAATGGCATCATATCCTCTCCGCTTCAATGGGATCACGACGAAATCCAACAAGAATGTTTGTGTTCCAATTGTCACTAGTTGTGCTGTTAGGACTCCCAATGGCTTGATTCCATGTTGATTGGCCATTAGCTGTTGAAATGTAGGCAGCCATAATGTCGGTTGTCCCAACCTTTTCCAGGTGTCTTCGAGCAACACATTGACACCGAACCCTTCGTCCACAATTGTGTCTATTAGCACAGTTCCGAGAATGCCTATTTCGACAACTGCTGGATAGCGTTCGGATGAAAGAGCTAACAGCATCGGGTCTTCCGCACTTGCGCTCCCTTTGTTCTCTTTTTCTTGCTCTGTTGGTTGCTTAACAATTGGAGCTATGTTTGTGAGTGCTGTACGAAGTTGAGGCATAGTAAGCAACAGATCATTTATCCTGATAGGTACCTCAGCCTGCAATATTTTTCATACAATGTTTTGTTCTTTCCGATTCCGTACGTAGGTACCAGGTGTGTCCTTCAGGTGTGCCATTTCTGCTTGCGTCGCTCTCTGGATCTTTGCTCGTGCATCCTCCAGTCTCTTCTTTTCCTCTGTTGAATCGAGGTATAGCTTCGCCTGCTTTCGAGTGATTGCCAAAACTTCTTCCTCGTTCGTCTTGACGGTAATCAAGTTTACTCCAAACTTCAGGCACTTAGCATCGTCATGATCGCCAGGTCCACACCATTGGCATAGCAACTTTGGTGTGTTCGCCGTTGTGCACTCTCGAGCGAAATGACCCCACAGATTGCATGCGCGGCATTGGACTATCGGTCGGCCATTTGCATCATACCCCACCATTATTGTTGTTGCTACTATTGTTGTTGTTTTGACCGCGCTGATTATTTCTGTATCCTCCCGATGTAGCACCCTTCGTACTGTTGTTCGCGCTCCCTCTGGATGCGGACACTTCCTGTGTTAGGCACACTTGTTGCGGTGTTCTTGTTTTCAGATTGAAAGGGCATTCCTTTACCGAGTGTCCCATAATTTGCAAGATCCCACAATATTGTTCTTTCAGGCAGGATCCCTTCGTATGTCCTTCCTTCTTGCACTCCGTGCACTATAGTTCATTGGCCTTAGTCTCCTTGTTCATGCTCTTGAATTCCTTCATCATCCGAATCATGTCTTTTTGAAGGGCATGAACCTTCTTGTTGCTACCCTCATCATCGCTGCTATCTTCTCCTGAAGAGGCGTCGTCATTTGAATCAGATGAACTGTTCCTCTTCTTCTTCTTCTTCTTGGTCTTCTGCTCACTTTCTAGGTTCATTGCCCGGTTATATGCTTCAATGTATGTCGATGGTGGCACGATCTTCATCTTCTTTCGCAGCTTTGGGTGAAGGCCTTCAATGAACCATCTTTTCTGTAACTCGTCAGCCAACTTATTCTCCATCTTATTGATCAAGTCCTTCAACTTCCTCGCGAAGACTCGGATTGTTTCATTCTTCCCCTGCTTAGTATTGAATATCTCCGCTACAATTTCATTATCATCGCGCAGGAGTTGAAATTCTGCGATGAATTCCTTTTTAATGTTATCCCAACTATTTAACTTTTGTTGATCGGTATCAGTAAACCAATCAATTGCAACACCCCGTAGGTTTGTCAAAAATTGCCTCATCCATTCATTTGTATCCATTATGCCATTGGCTCTCCAAATCGTTTCACAGGTTTTACAACGTCGGATGGGATCAGCTGCTCCATCACCATCAAATTTAGGAAACTTCTCCTTTGGTCCCACCATCCTGACGCTCACGCTTGGTATCTCGATGCTCACACTTGGTATCTTGACACTGACGCTTGGTATCCCAACAATTGTACTGTTTGGTGAAGAAGGATCTCCGATAAGCGAATCTGTTCCTTCTGGAAGTGTATCGCAGACGAAGAGTTCACTCCACCCTCTTGCTCCGTTGGCACTCCGAGCCGTGTGAGTCGATTCTCTTCCGTTTGGATTCTCTTCCCTCGGCGAACACCAATTCAAAAACTCCTTGTGTGCTTCTTCCACCAACTCCACCCGCTGTCGCGTCTCCTCCAACAATGCTTTTGCGCTTCTGCGTCCGTCGGCAACAATCTTCTGGAACCTCTTTCTGCGTTTGTCTTGCTGCACCAAAATCAAATCTCCATGTGCTATGTGTATTTTGTCCTTGTCCTTTAGCTTGTTCTTATTCTTGTTCAGCTGATTCGACATTACTCTTCATTCTCCTGCCTTTCTAGGTCCATCGGGCAACGGTGCCAAATGTTTACCGTATTGGGTAAAGAAAGCAATTCATACCGATAATAGACAGAATAGCAGAACTCCTTATTATATTCGCATACGCCAAGATATTACATTATGCTTCTCCTGTTGATGATTGCAACGATCCCGAAGGGGGATATAAATACTATTTGAGGAAGCTTCTCGAAGGTATCTGTCGGCCACATACAACATGTTGGCTACAATAATAGAACCTTCCCGATACATCCTGATACATGTCGGCCTTAAGGCATACATCTCGTTACCCTAACGGGTACATCCCGTTACCTTGACGCGTACATCCCGATACCCCGACGGGTACATCCCGTTACCCTGATGCATACATCCCGTTACCCTGACAGGTAAATCTCGTTATCCCGATGGGTACATCCCATTACCTCGACGGATACATCCCGATACATTATTTTCTGACGACATCCTCAATCGAAAGGTATGAGTAAAAACATGAGACTCACATAAGTTGATCAACCTCCATGATAGCAGATTATGAAGGTCTGTAATGATCCTGCTCAATAACATAATCAATTTCAGCAATACATCAGCTGTTGAAGTAACTTCTCTATCGAATGCAACAATACATCAGTTGTTGCAAGTACTATAATACATCAACTATTGTATTCAAATAATCTCCACTGTGAAGCACAAGATTGGACTTCTAAAGTAAAGCCCACAATTAGCAATAATTCAGCTGGTATATCACAATCTCAAAATTGCGTAACCAATGAGGGTTTTCATCTTTAAAGATCCTCCAATGGCTGAAACCCTAGCTGGCTTCTCCACCAAATAATCACATCAAACAATCATCAATTCCTGGATGATGAGAATGAGGCCCATGATATCTATTTATACTTTTTCCTCAAGAGGTTGGCCCAAAATCTAGAAGCTTCTATAAATTATTTTATTTTTATTGACTTTATGATATATTATTTTATTTAAGTCACTTTATTAAATTAATTAAATATAAAGTTACCTTCTATAAATAACTAACTTAATACCACTTATTTATTTAATTAAAATAATTGATTAGTCATCCTCATAAAATATTCATTATTTTGGACAACTTGATTAATTAAATTAATTAAATCATATTACCTCCAAAACGAGGACATTACAAACTAAGGGTTTAAACTTCTGAAATACAGAAAATGCATCTGATTTCTTTTTAAGGAAATACACCCACAATTTTCTACTGAAATCATCAACGAACAACAGAAAGTACCTAGACCCAAGAATAGAAGGAATGGCCATAGGGCCGCAAATATTGGCATGAACAAGCTGAAGCACCTGAGAAGTTCGCCAAGAATTGCCACTCGTGAAAGGTGTGCAATGTTGCTTCCCAACCTGGCATGCGTCACAAACTCCAAACTGTTGACTTTGAATCTCTAGCAATCCAAGAAGAAGTTCATCCCGATGAAGCTATGAGAGATAATGCACCTTTAAATGCCCATATTGTTGATGCCAAAGTGTGCTGACAGAAGATCGTCGAGCAGCCATAGCTAAGTTCTGAGAATCACTAGAATCATTAAGTTTGAAGAGACCATGATCCTCAAGATCCACTGGAACAGTAGACTTAGTTGCTTGATCAGTGATGATACATTGATGTGAACTGAAGGTGACTTCCAAGTGTGGAGAATATCATAGTAGTTGATTGACTGGGAGTAGATTGAATTCCATCCCTGGAATGCAGTACACACCAAGGAATATGAGATTCCTCCCAATAGATTGAATTTGAATGTTGCCTTTATCGACAACTTTGTACTCTTCTCCGCCACCAAAAATAACAGTCTGGATAAGGCTAGTAGTCAGTAAGCCAGTCTCTGCGGTGAGTGAAATGTTGAGAGACACTTGAATCAATGTACCAGGCAAATGATTTCACATGATCTCTAGGTCTTTTAGCCATGAAGGCGTAAAAGGTAGATTTCGCATGCTCAGTGTGCTCTGCATTGTTCCCTTTGAGCTGAACCTGATTGCTTAGACTGTGCAACTAAGCATTTCCGACATTCAACCTTCATGTGGCCAAACTTATGGCAGTAGTTGCATTGAATGTTCTTCTTTTTGGAACCATCTGATGTTGGAGCAGAAGACTTCTACTAGGATGGTTGCTAAAACTTGCCCTTAATCCTTCTCTTGGTGGAGGTGGAATTGGAGCTACTATCGAACTGTTGTTTCTACCGATCTTGGTCAAGCAAAAGTGTGCAAAGATCAGTGAACTTCAGATCAACACCAGTAGATGTGATGTGGAGAGTCTTGATAAAATGCTCATAGGAATTTGGTAAACGCCGAAGAGTGATAACCACAATATCCTTTTCCTCCATCTTGCGACCGATGACAATTAACTGATCATGGATTTCTTGAATCCGATTCAGGTGTGCCTAGAGCGAGGTGCACTCATCCATGACAATAGAAAATAGAGTGTTTTCAGAAAGAAGGCTCTGCTCTTGTTGGAAGTCTCATGAAGACCTTTGAGATGTGTCTAGATTTCGGCAACTGTCTTGCCAGATGGTATCTGAGAAAGTTAATCATTAGCGACAGATAATTTGAGAAGTATTACTGCCTCTTTATTATTCAAATCCCATGTATCTTGATCAAAACTTGGAGAAGTCCAACGCTTCGTAACACCTAGAACAAGTTGATCGGTGCTGCGATATTCAAAAATTGCAATGATGCGCTGCTTCCAAGTTCCATAATTGTGACCATTGAATTTGAAATTATGCTCGAGCAGAATATTTGTCAAAGATGCCATGGCACATTTTTCAATAAAAAACTGTGAAAATCTATGAAGGCACATTCTTCGAGGAAAAAATATGAAAGACCCAAAAGAATTAGAGTGACCCAAAAGAAGGCTCAAAAAATCTAGAAGGAATCTATTATCGATTTTTGGATCCACTGGCTTGAAAATTGAGGCACAAAAAATGAGGCACCCAAAAAAACGAATGATAACCCAATTGAGATCTCGAAAAACCCACAAAGAATTTGCAATCAAAAATTTTTTTTGACCCCAAAAATTAGGTTTTGAGCCCAAAAATTAGGTTTTGAGCAAATAATTTAGTTGGTGGCCATGGAGGTTTTGAATGCAGAAAAAAAGTAAAAAACTGCAAGGAGATGCCCGAAAATGGACAATGGTGGTATTGAGATAGCCAATTATTTTATATCAGACAAAAAATGACGCCAAGTGCTGTAAAAGACACAAGTTTTATTAGTCGTTTTGCCACACAAAAGGAATGGCCGTCATTTTTTGTTTTCACGTGGGAATCCTGCCAAAACACGCCGAATCCCACCATTGAAAATGTGATTTGCTGGTCGTGATTTTCACAAAAAAATTCGGCCTAGTCTTGACCATGATTTTTCCAAATTTTTGATTAAAAACGATTACGGGTTGCACAGGAAAATGACCACAAAATTCAAATATTTTTCAATACGTGATTGCAAAACCAGACACAAAAAAAATACGATTTTCAAAGAGGAGTCGCAAAACTGTAGCTCAAGATTTCTCTAGGCAAAAAACCCTAGGTGGGTTTTAGAGAAAATCAACTGAAAATTTTTGAAAAAATTTAAATAAATAATTTCAAAAAGAAATTATAAAATTTTCCAAAAAAATTAAGTATTAGCTCAATATGATATTATGAGGCAATTGGTAAAAATACTTGCTTGATATTAATAGAGACCAAAAGCTCAATATATACAAAAGAATGAGACAATGTTTCTTTAGGAAACGATCGTAAAAAATAGAAACATTCTATTCTAGAGAAAGCAAAAAACGGAAGCAAACTAGGGCTTAAGATATTTACAATAGATAACCATTAACTAATAATAGATGATTTATCTATTATTGTAATAGGCTTGACTTGGGGCAGTCTTATCTTCTCTACAATTCAATAAGCTACAGGTTGGTCTTCGTTTGGTTCAGATTGAACTTCATTTGGGCTTAGTTTTGTGTACTTACTATTTGTGGTAAGTCGGTGTTGATCGAGATGGACTCTTTCTATTTTTGGAAAGTGCATTTGGTCACATGGAGAAATAATAGGTATAACTCTTATTTCAGATGATATTTAAATGATGAGTATTTTGAGAGTTATTAGAATTTTAGTGGCAAAATTTTTATTAAATAATTAAATGGCTTATTATAAAGTTATAATTTAACTTTATAATTTCACTTAAGTTGAAAGTTGAGTTATCAATAGAAAGTGCCATTTATTAATTAGTTAAGCCAAGTCAAGTGAGAGCATCTAATAGAAGCTCCTAATTAATGTTGTGTGGTGAAGCTTCTTGAGTGAAGTTACATTTTGGCAACAAAAAGGACTCTAGAGGTTATAAATACAAGCCCATTTGTTGAGCAAAACATGCTTGAATATTTATTTGCTTTTGTTGCTTTTGTGGCTTTTTCCGAGTTATGATTTTTGTGCCCTTGCTGAAGTATAAGGGTTTGAATTCTGAGTTGTTCCATTGGATTTATAGCTGAAGTATTGTAGATTCAAATCTGAGATTTTTTTCTGAGTTGGCATTGGCAATTGTGCTGAGGTATACAATTGGCCATTTCTCCTATTGTTTTACTGTAGCTAAGGAGAGTTTTGTGTTGAAAAATTTCACTGGCATTGGGAAAAATTATTAAATTTGTACCTGCATTTTCTATTCGAAGGGATTGGTTGATTATTGAAGTCTACAGGTAGTGTTTGGTTAGATAAATTTCAGATTTGCAGAATTGGGAGGCTACGATTCATTCGGTTGTGCTAAGATTAGAATTTGAAGAGATTAGTATCCCTCCTGGCACTACATTCCAAGCTGCGTTTGATGAGGAAGTTGGTTAGTTATTGTATATTTCATTTCTAGATTAAATGTGTCTACCTACAACACTATTGTGTCATGTCCAATAAATGAAATTATGCTAAGGCATTTAATAAAGTGGGGAGTTGCTCATTAATTGTTTGCCAATATTCTAATATCAAATTTTCAGTCAATTTGTGAATGTATCGAATTATTGAAAGAGTGGAGATTAAATTCTTATATTGGTATTATATAAAGTTATGTGCATCTATCCATCTCCAGTTCATTTTCTTGAGTTTCGAGTTCACTTGCCAAGTGTTTGACGAATTGTCAAATATCTGAATAATTTATGTATTTTGAAGTTATAACCATCTAGGTTATTATAGTGGTATCAGAACGATTTCTTGCCAACCTACAGGAATTAGACCCAGTTTGATTAGTGCTTTAGTTTTGGAGATTTCATTTTCAGTACTATGGATGGTGACAAGAGTTTGTTATTCATTATACTCGCAAAGGGCGTACTTCTCCACCTAGGGATAGAGAATCTGAGATACGAGGTATTGTGAAACAGTTAGATGTGCTAGTAAATGAGCTAAATCAAAATCACAAATAGATGACCCAACTAATTTGAAATCCAAGATTTGAGTAGAGCATGATATTGCTTTTTCGAAGGGCGAAATGTGATGATATAGTTGCGGCTATAGATGTGCAAGACACTTTTTATGAGTCACCGCATGAGCTGGGCATAGTTGAGGGGGAATGTGATGAGAATTCATGTCATGTTGAGTCAAATAATGCAGTTGTTGGCATGAGTTTCCAGGATCATGTATTTGATAGCGATGCAATGATAGTGGGAGTAGAAGCATGCGAGGATACAGTCATATTAGAAATCACTTCTATGTCAGTTGAGCCATCTAGTAAGGAGTTTAGCAGTATGCATGCAGTGGTTGTAGATGTGTGCCCGGATGATAACACACATGTCAATGATGATGAGGTGAGTGGTGTCGAGGTAGTCATGTTATAGTTCAGATCAGCACAGTGGTGAGGTTCACTTCATGGATAATCCTATATTTGACATGGATGCAGCATTGTCTTATGACAATGTACTGTTTGAGGTTGATATTGATCACTCACCTAAGTGGAGTTGGACTTTGTTTTCACCATCTGTAGATTCAATTCAATTTTTTGTTGCGGCAATTGGTGATGTGTCATATCCCCAAATTTTAATGTAATAATTAAATAAAATAAATTAATTAACTGGTCCCAACATTTAAATAATACAAGGACCTTTAATTAGTTACTTTAATTAATTAAGATGGGGCCCAAGTTAATATTTGTATTTGTGGTTTCGATTGATTTAATATATCTCAGACCCATTTTTATTTTGTTTTTGTAGTTTGTCTCACCGTCGGCTATCTTTGTACACCCTTGGAAAGTTTTCCAACAAGTGTTTAAGCACAGCTTGTAGGTAGTCTTTGGGTATGCAATTTGGATTATTTCGTGTATTGCGAATTCCAGTTGGGATTCTCTATTTTCCATTTTGGATGTGAAAGATCTTCTCTATTTGGCTCTTCTGGTTTCGGTGGGATTCAACCCTCCCCTATTCCGTCCCCCATAGCACTTCGCTCGGATCTGGCAAATCGGAGCACTATTATTGTGCAAATTGATAAAGTCATGATTATCAAATTCTCGTGTTGAATGAATAAGGTATTTTATAAGCATTCTGTGTTTTTTTCCTTGCATTTTACTGTCCCATCTATTATTTGCAAGTTATGTATTACATCCCGTATGACATTTACCCTCCTCCTATGCGGTATCCGTTGACCCTACGACCCTCTTCAACCCAATTGTACAGCCTCCTTGTACGACTTCCCACACTCCTTGTATCCACTGTACAACCACATAAATTCTATCGTACGGCTATCTTGTCTGCACTATATGACCACTTTATCTTCCACCATACGGCCCCTAGCATCATTTGTACTCCCCTCCATAACCAACATTACCGTACGGCTATCTTGTCTGCACTGTACAACCACTTTATCTTCCACTGTATGACGCCCAGCATCGTTCGTACTCCCCTCCATAACCAACATTACCGTACGGCCCCAGTTCTAGTGTATCCGTAATTCATTGTTACACACAATAGAAATCAGGAACCTTCTACTTGTTTGTTGCATCTCATAGAGATCAGGAACATTACAGTAGTATAAGAGCAAAAATCATCGGGAACATCTTCGAAACTATTCGGAAAAGTGGTTGCACAACATAGGCAGTGGCTGCACAACACGGATAACTAACGCTACAGGTAGTGGCCGCGCAGCATGGGCAACTAAGGCCATACAGCACGGGCTAAGGTTGCGTAGCTTGGGAGCATCTTCGAAACCATTTGGAAAAGTGGCTGCGTAGCACGACAGTATCTCCAAAACCGTTTGGGAAAGTGGCCATGCAACATGGGTAGTAGCTATGCAGCACGACAACTAAGGTCGCGCAGCACGGGAGTATCTCCGAAACTGTTCGGGCAATTTTTTGAAACTTTCGGGACCATCTACAAAACCATTCAGGAACATTATAGTTGTATTAGAGCTGGTGATTTTGCCATCATGCTGGGATGATTGAGAGATTCTGGTACTTAGATCACATTATGGCCCCAAACAACAATAGAGTAGTGGTTGAAGGCACTACAAAGGATTGGCAAAGAGTTCAGTGAGGGTGTTGATCTTCCATTAGATATATTGGAAGTATGTTTGTGCCAGGTGGACCAATTACCTTCAAGAGTTATACCGAGAATCCTCTCGCTGATTAAGGATGCCTTAAGTCAACCCAGGCTTTTGAGACACCATGACAATGATAAAAGATTAGTAGTTGCAACATGTCTTAGTGAGGTCTTGAGAATTTCGGCTCCTAAAACACCATATGATGATAACACTATGATAGAGATATTGCAATTTATAGTTGACAGCTTTCAGAGTCTTGATGACTTCAGTAGTGACCCTTTTGGTAGGAGATCTATAATATTGGAGAATTGTGCAAATGTCAAAGTAAGTAATCTTCTCTTAGATCTCGAATTGCAAAATTTGGTCCATGATATGTTTCATCACTTTTTGGTCACCATCAAGTAAGATCATGATACTAAGATTCCAATTGCTATGGAGAGTCTTATGATTCCGTGCATTGAAGAGATGGATGAGATATCCCAACCCATCACATCTATGTTATGGGCGGTTCGTAATCTAGATTGTATCCCCTCTATAGCAGCATATAGATTGGTCAGTAATGTTTTCAAGCATTACAAAGAAAAACTAATACCTCATTTGCACAAGTGGAAAAAAATGGATGACAATGATAAGGATGATACTTTACATGAGGAGAATGCAGACATGATTACAGGGCCGCTCCAGGAGGATTTGCTAAATCTTTCTACTACACCAACATGGGGAGAACACCAAAAAAATGAAGAGGTTGCTTACATGGATCTTTTGAAGACATGGACGGATCATGTTGTGCCCGAGGTTGTGTCTGTCATCAATGCACTATCTGTTGAGGACGCTCTATTAGTTGCCAAAGTTGTTTCCATTATAGAAGCGGTGTCTATTGCTAAGATCCATGTTCGTCGCCGAGTTTGTGTCTGACATCATCGCGTCCATCACTGATGTCGAGTCCGTGTTCGTGTCCGTCATCAAGTTAGTGTCTATCATTGTCGTTGTGTCTATCACCATTGTGTCGATCACCAACATGTTTGTCACTGACATCGCATCCATGTCCGTTGTTAAGTTTGTGTCTGACAGTGTCCGTGTCCCTTGTCAAGTTCGTGTCCCTCATCGTCATTGTGTCTATCATCGTTGTTGCCATCACCGTCATGTTTGTCACCGATGCCAAGTTCATTTTCGTCATCGAGTTTGTGTCTGATATCGTCATGTCCATCACCGACGCCGAGTTTGTGTTCAACATCGAATTCATGTTTGTCACTGTTGTGTCTGTCGCCGATGCCGAGTTTGTGTCCGTCATTGAGTTTATGTCCCACATTGTCGTGTCCATCACCAATGCTGAGTCCGTTGTCAAGTTGGTGTCTATCACTGTCATGTGCATCACTGACGTCGAGTCTGTGTCCATCATTGAGTTTGCGTTCGTCATTGTTGTCATCACTATCATGTCCGTTGCCGACGCCGAGTCCATGTCCATCGTTGAGTTTGTGTCCAACACCATCGTGTCCATCATCGACACTGAGTCCGTGTCCATCTCCGTTGTCAAGTTGGTGTTTGTCATTGTCATTGTGTTTGTAACCGTCATGTCCATCACTGTCATGTTTGTCATCGATGCTAGGTTTGTGTCCGTCATTGCCAACGCCGAGTCCGTCGTTGAGTTTGTGTCCGCCACCATTGTCATGTCTATCACCATCGTATCTGTCACTGACAAGTTCGTACCTGTTACCGTTGTATCCATTACCGTTGTGTCCATTACCGACACAGAGTTCGTGTCCCTTGTTGAGTTCATATTCGTCACCGTTGTGTCCATCATCGACACCAAATTCGTGTTCATCATCAAGTTCATGTCTGTCACCATCACCATAGCCATCATCATCATTGTGTCCATTATCATCACTACAGCCTTGTCCATTGCCATGTCTGACATCGCCATTGTCATCATGTATGTCATCTTCATTGTGTACATTTTCGTCACTGCAGCTGTGTCTATTGCCAAGTCCATCATCATGTTCGTCATTGTCATTGCATCTATCAATGTCGTTGTGTCCGTCACCAATGTCAAGTTTGTATCCATCATTAAGGGTGTATCCATTGCTATAGTTGTATCTGTGGACGACGTCATGGCTATCTCTATCATCATTGTGTGTCTATCATTGTGGCTGCATTAGTCGTAATAGCTGCGTTTTCCGCCATTGAGACATTGTTCGTAGTCGAGGCCCCCTTTGTTGACATTCTCACCATTGAAGTTCTCTTCCTCAAGGTTTCATCCATCAGAAATATAATAGTGATCGTTGTGGTTGTGTCAGTGAGTAAGTTTGTGCAAGCATTAGCGTATGTGTGCACGACCATACCCAAAGAGGTTTTTGAACATAATGACGTGAAAGATTACATCAATTTGTGTTATTGGGATCCTGGTGAAGGCTAGGACAATGTTTATATCAGAGTGGCACAATAGATGCTTAATGACAGTGTGGTGCAAGGGAGGTCTGATAACAATTCACTCATTTCACCCACGTGTTTGATTTGGGATCGTAGAGTTGTTGATGTTTCGTTAGATGATGGATTGCTTGAGGACAAGCAATCTTTGGGCAGCGAGGATTTGTCATTTCCCCAAATTTTAATGTAATAATTAAATTAAATTAATTAATTAACTGGTCCCAAAATTTAAATAATATAAGGACCTTTAATTAGTTACTTTAATTGATTAAGATGGGGCCCAAGTTAATATTTTGTGGTTCCAATTGAATTAATATATTTCAGACCCATTTTTATTTTGTTTCCGTAGTTTGTGTCATCGTCGGCTATCTTTGTATACCCTCGGAAAGTCTCCCGATGGGTATTTAAGAACGGCTTAAAGGTAGTCTTTGGGTATGAAATTTAGATTATTTCTTGTACTACGAATTTCAGTTGGGATTCTCTATTGTTCACCATTTCGGAAGTGAAAGATCTTCCCTATTTGGCTCTTCTGGTTTCGGTGGGATTCAACCCTCACCCTATTCTGTCGCCTATAGCACTTCGCTCGGATCTAGCAAATCGGAGCACTATTATCATGCGAATTGATGAAGTCATGATTATCAAATTCTCTTGTGTTGAATGAATAAGGTATTTCATAAGCATTCTTTGTTTTTTTCCTTGCATTTTACTATCCCATCTGTTATTTACAAGTTTTGTATTACATCCCCTGTGACATTCACCCTCCTCCTATGTGATATCCATTGAGCATACAACGCTCTTCAGCCCAACTGTACGACCTCCTTGGACGGCTTCCCACACCCCTTGTATCCACTATATAGCCACATAACTTCTACCGCACGACTATCTTGTCTACACCATACAACCACCCTGTTTCCATCGTACGACCATCGTATGAACACTTTATCTTGCACCGTATGGCCTCTAGCATCACACATACTCCCCTCCATAACCAACATTACCGTATGGCCCTAGTTCTAGTCTATCCATACTTCATTGTTACACACAACAGAAATCATGAACCTTCTACTTGTTTGTTGCATCTCATAGAGGTCAGGAACATTACAGTGGTATTAGAGTATAAATCATCAGGAGCATCTTTGAAATGGTTCGGGAAAGTGGCTGCGCAACACGAGCAGTGGTTGTGCAGCATAGATAATTGAGGCCACAAGTAGCGGCCGCACAACATAGGCAACTAAGGCTGTGCAACTCGGGAGCATCTCCAAAACCATTCGGGAAAGTGGCTGTGTAGCACGGGCTGAGGTCGCGCAACACAAGAGCATCTCCGAAACCATTTGGGAAAGTGGTGATGCAGCACGGGTAGTAGCCGAGCAGCACAACAACTGAGGCTGTGCAGCACAGGCTGTGACCGTGCAACACAAGAGTATCTTCGAAATTGTTTGGGAACATCTCTGAAACCATTCGGGAACATTACATGATGTTCTTGTGACAACATATTTTGATGTGGCTACACCTATTGTTTATACAATTGGAATTAGTGCATATGGCTCTCTTGTAGCTATGTTTTTTTCAAGGATTGTTGGTGATGATTAGGATTCCAGTCCAATATATATTATGTGGGTAGATACAGGGAAGAAGAGGATGCATAAATATTCTATGGAGTTGCCTTTTGGTGACTTTTTGACTTTTACATCATCAACACAAGTTTTGGGTGTTATGTTGCACGACATGTGGTTAGTCCTGATGATGTTGGTTTGCAGTTGGTTAAGTGACTACAGGGATTTCACACACTTCTTCATTTGGGATCTAGGTGGTGTAATGTTCTGTCTGTGATTTAACCCTCTACCTCCTACTCTTTGCAAATCTCGACATTGTGGGGCAATACGAATATGCCTGTATGGAGGCCATACAGTGGCACAGATTGACCATACGGTGTAATGGGGAGGATGTCCGTATGGGCTGGAAGTGGGGTAATGCACGTGAGAAGATGGTGTACGGGGAGTTGGTAGCCGTATGGCAAGATGGCCGTATGCTATGTGCAAAATGTCGTATGGGGGTAAGTTTGGCAGTCTGTACGGTACTAGTAGATGTTCGTATGGTGAACAAGGAAGTTGTATGGTGGCATATGTTTATGATGCAATATAGTGGATGGAGCATAAACAGTATGGGAGGATGACAAAGTCGTACAGGCAGAGGATTTGGCCGTATGTGTAGGTTAAGGAATGGAATGGAGTTAGAGGTCGTATGGATGGAGGGAACTAATGAGGTCATACAGTCAGTCTACAGAGCCTAACGCTGAATAGTAATACAAGTCAATTGATGCCGCTTAGAAATGTAGAGAGTAACATACACAGTTTGCATACACAGAGTCCACAGATTCACCAACAGGAATAGATATGCAATTAAGTCCACAATTTGCCAGATAAAGACCAAGAACATCACCAGAATAGGGTGAGGGTTGATTCCCACCGAAACCGAGCAAGCCAAATAGGAAAGGTCTTTCACTTCCAAAATGGCGAACAATGCCGAACTCCCATAGGAATCCGCAGTATAGAAAAATGAAAATCCCAAAAACATCCCTATAGACTACTATGAGGAGTGCTTAAATACCCATTGGGAAAAGCTTTCCGAGGGTGTACAAAGTTAGCCGATGGTGACACAAACTACGAAAACAAAATAAAATAAAACGGGTCCAAGATAAAATAAATCAATCGGCCTATTACAAAGATTAAATTATTTATTTTATAACGGGGACATTATAGTCCTCCTATCCCAAAATTTGCTTGTCCTCAAGCAAGTGCAATGCCGGGTGCTAGAGGATGTGCTCGCCTTCCCACATTGTGTCATCCAATGGTAGGTGTCGCTAATGTACCAAGTGTTCTCTCATAGTGTGATTCCGTAGGACCCTTTCACGCACTTCGAGAATCTCAGGAGGTTCTAGAATGAGCTTCCCTTCCTCACTAAGTGGTAGAAGGTCGGTAGTTACTGTGACATTTTGCTTGATAGCCTTCTTTAGATAAGAAACATGGAAGGCATTGTGAATGCGTCTATCCTCCAGAAGGTCCAGTTCGTATGCTACCTCACCAATGTGATGGATCATGCGATAGGGACCATAAAAATGTGGCTTCAGTTTCTTCTTTCCTGTTCCCTTCAATGTAGACTGTCAGTATGGCTGAAGCAGGAGATAGACCAGATCTCCTACTTCAAAACTCCTCTCTATTCGTTGTCTGTCGACGTACACCTTTTGTCAATTTTGTGCCTGCTGCAAGTTTTCTTTCAAGCGCCTCAGTATGTCTTGTCCCTCTTGAAGCCAATCCTTCGCCCTTGGAGCGCGACTGTCGCCTAGGACTATGTCGATGAAGGAGAGGGGTTCGTGCCCATACAGAGCTTTGATTGGCGCCATCCCAATCAACATGTGATACGTGGTATTGTAACAATACTTCCCGAGGTGGATCCATTTTACCCATTCATGTTGTTGTGCCAAAACGTAGTTCCGTAGGTAGCCTTCCAGCCATTTGTTCACAATTTCCATTTGGCCATTTGTTTGCGGGTGGTAACTCGTGGTCGGTGATAATTCTGTCCCTGCCATTTGAAATAGTTCTGTCTAGAAGATACTAACGAATCGTCCATCTTGATCGCTAACAATGTTTCGGGGTAACCCATGCAGGCGAAAGACTGCTCTAAAAAATAGTTCGGCGATTTGTGTAGCCTGAAGGTCTAAAGGGATGGTGAAGAAGTGAGCATACTTTGTCAATCTATCAACCACCACGAAGGTGCAGTCATTTCCATTCACCTTGGGAAGACTTGTTATGAAGTCCATTGATATACTTTACCACTTATGTTCGAGAATTGGCAAAGGCTGTAATAGTCCGACAGGAAGAGTATGTTCGGATTTGTTCTGTTGGCAAAATGTATACTCTCTCACATGCTGCAACATGTCTCCTTTCAGTCTCTTCCATGAAAATCTCTCTCACATACTTATGTAAGTCTTAAGAAAGCCCAGATGTCCAGCCAGAGGGGAGTTGTGCACTTCCTTCAGGATCTTCTGCTTTAGTTTGGATTCTGGCACTAGGTAGATCCAATCTTTATAATAGATGATATCATCCACCACTCTGTACCGATCATCGTGGATGTGACCATCCATTATCTCACAGGCAAACGTATTCTTGGAATATTCTACCAATAGTTGTGCCTTCCAGTTGGCTGAGATCTATTCTAGCGAGCAAATGGTGGGTTTTCTGGACAAGGCATTTGCAACAACATTGTTATTTCCTTTTACATATTCAATGTCAAAATCAAAAGACTGAACTTTTCTTACCCATTTTTGCTGTTGTTCATTCAAGTCCTGCTGCTCTAGGAAATATCTCAGGCTGTTGTGATCCGTACAGACAACAAACTTGGCACCAACCAGATACTGTTGGAACTTGATTAGTGCATGTATGATGGCCAACATTACTTTATTGTAGATAGAATACAGTCATTCCACTGGTGTAAGCTTCCTGCTCTCATAGGCGATGGGGTGTCTATCTTGCATCATAACCGCTCCAATGCCCTCCTCGGATGCGTTGCATTCCAAAATGAATGGACTGGTGAAGTCAGGCAGTGTAAGAATTGGGCCAGTGCTCATGGCCTCTTTTAGCTTGTCAAATGTGAGTTGTGCTTCTTCGTTCCACTTGAAAGCCCCTTTCTTCGTTAGATCCGTTAAAGGTGTGTTGAGCTGAGAAAAATCTTTGACAAATCTCCTGTAGTAATTGCATAATTTGAAGAACCCTCATAGATCTGTTTTGGGGGAGACCAATCGAGGATAGCCTGAATCTTACTTGAACCTTGTATTGACTGACGACATGCCCCAAGTACAATATCTTTGTCATACCAAACTCACATTTGGACTGTTTGACAAATAGGGATTGTTCCTCCATGATACTTAGAACTTCGTTCAGATGCTTCAGGTGCTCCTACCATGTCCTGCTATAAATAAGAAGATCATCAAAGAATACCAATAGTTACTTACACAACTGTTTGTTGAAGATGTGGTTCATGCATGATTGAAATGTAGCAGGTGCGTTGGTTAAACCGAACGGCATGACTAGGAACTCATAGTGTTTGTAGTGGCAGCGGAAAGCCATTTTCTCCACATCCTCTTCCCTCATTTGGATCTGATGGTATCCGGAATGGAGATCTATTTTTGAAAAATAGACCGCGCCATGTAGTTCATCCAATAGCTCATCTATCCTTGGGATTGGGTACCTGTTCTTTATTGTCCTTTTGTTCAATGCGTGATAGTCCACACACATGCGCATCGTTCCGTCCTTTTTTTTGACCAACACCACAGATGACGCGAATGAGCTAGAATTGGGACAGATCCATCCTTTCTCAAGCAACTCTTGAATCGTCCATTCGATCTCATCCTTGAATTTCTTGGGGTGGCGGTACGGTATGGTTATGACTGGTTTTGCCCTTGATTCCAACCCTATTGTGTGCTCAAACCCTCGATGTGGTGGTGTGCTAGGTGGAATATCCATGAAAACTTTTCCATGCTTACTTAAAATATCTTGAAGCTCTTTATCTTGTGGAGGTGTTTGGTGCCCCTTTATAGGTTCTGCCGAGATAAAACAATGCACAGCCCACGCAACATCATCGTGTTGTAGGATTGCCTCCATCCGATGCATGGAAACTTCCTTTGGCCCTTTATTTGCCATCCCTCGGAGGACCACCTTCTTCCCGTCAACCACAAAAGTGAAGTCCATTCACCTAAAACTCTGAGTGTACTCATCAAGTGTCTCCATCCACTGTATGCCAAGAATGACTTCCGTGTCCACGAGATCCACTATGAAAAAGTCCTCCGTCACCATGTGATTTGCCATTGTGATGCTCAACTGAGGAACAATGTGCGTGTAGGGTAGGAAAGTCCCTCCAGCAACCTTGAGCTGAAAGCCTACATGTGCTTCCGTAGGAAGACTTCTGCGCTTTACCAAGGATGAGTTTATGAAGTTCAAAGTGGCTCTGCTATCCAACATCATCTTAACCCTTTGTCCTTGAAGGGTACCTCATACACAGAAAACTATGCACCTCGGACTGCCAACCAATGCAATGGATCCCCTGCATTGTACCAAGGCGGCAACCCTCTCTGTACAGTTTAAACTGGCCATGCTGGTGTCACTGCTAGGTTGAATATCTTCCACTGGCATTTCCTCTTGTTCATGTTCATCCTCTTCATTGGACACTACCTCGATGTAATGGATCTTCCCCTTCTTGAGGCATCAG
Organism: Cupressus sempervirens; assembly: GCA_028749045.1. Lineage (NCBI taxonomy): Eukaryota > Viridiplantae > Streptophyta > Pinopsida > Cupressales > Cupressaceae > Cupressus > Cupressus sempervirens. Next base: position 851,113,996 of record CM053790.1, read on the forward strand.
TGGCCAAGCTCCTGAGGCCCCTTGTAATTGAAACACAACTTCCTACGGAGTTCTTGTAGGGATGCTTCATCCAATGATGGCTTCTTGGGTAGAGGTTTGTCCCTCGGAAATGTCAGTGGTTTCGCATGTGAGTGACTCCGAGAGGATGAGGATGATGCCAACGACAATGCCATGCTTCATGCCTTACTGATCGCTTTCGAAAAGGTTGACAGATTGAATCCCTTCACCCAACCCTTCAGTGGTTCTACTAGCTTGTCCATAAAGAGCACGACCCGCCTTCTTTTGGAGATGTCCATGACCAACATGGAAAGTCTTTGAAATTCTGCAATGAATTGATCTACCGATCCAGTTTGCCTTAGCCGCGCCAAATCTTTGAAATTGAGCTTGGGGTCTTTCCCATCAAATCGTTCTATTAATCTCTTCCTAAACTCCGCATAGGTCTTTATTTGATCATGCCCTAGTGTGACAGTGCCGTGGTGCCACCATTCGTGTACAACTCCTTCCAAGTGCAACTCGGCAAATTTGATAGCTTCTTTTTCAGGCATAGGATTCAGTTGGAAGTAGGTATCATTTTTCATCACCCACGTCTGTGCTAAAATGGAACCTGATCCATCAAATGGAGACAGATTCACCTTACTCAATTTCTTCTAGAGATAATTGTTAAAATATCCTCCTGTTTCTGCCTCCCGAGTATCTCATCCTTAGATGTGCGTAATCTTTGTAGGAAATGTCCTCTTCCAGGTTTTCATTCCTCCAGTCCTCTCTTATCTCTTCAAAATTGGTAGTCTCTCTCCGTGATGTGCTTCCGTTCGTGGTGGGAAAGTCGGCATGGAAGGTCGAGAGCATGCTAGTTGAAGGTGTGGCTTACTTGATATTGAGTCCGTGTTGTGCCCATTTTGTTCTCCACCAACTTCTTGAGGGTTTCCTCCATGAGTTGCTACGTATCCGTGATCTGTGCTTGATTCCGGAGAAGTTCCCTCAGGAGTGCCACAAGTTCAGCGCCCGTTGATTCCTGTTCATCAGCCATTTGATGAACGGAATGTGTCCTTCTCTTTCGGCTATAAACTCTCATTCACTATCTACAGGCTGGCAAGATCAAAGAGCTCTGATACCACTATAATGTTTCGTTTGCGATTTAACCCTCTACCTCCTACTCTGCAAATCTTGACACTATGGGGCAATACGGATATGCCTATATGGAGGCCATACGGTTGCATAGGATTGACTGTACAGTGTAATGGGTAGGATCTCTGTATGGGCTAGAAGTGGGGTAATGCACATGACAAGATGGTGTACGGGGAGTTGGTAGCCGTACGACAAGATGGTCGTACGCTATGTGCAAAATGTCATATGGGGGCAAATTTGGCAATTTGTACGGTACTAGTAGATGTTCGTACGATGAACAGGAAAGTCGTACGGTGGCATATGTTTATGATGCTGTACGGTGGATGGAGCATAAACAATACGAGAGGATGATGAAGCAGTACAAGCAGAGGATTTAGCTGTACATATAGGTTAAGGAATGGAATGGAGTTAGAGGCCATACGGATGGAGGGAACTGTTTGGAAGGAACTAATGATGCCGTACGGTCAGTCTATAGAGCCTAACGCTGAATAGTAATACAAGTCAATTGATGCCACTTAGAAATGTAGAGAGTAACATACACAATTTGTATACGCAGAGTCCACAGATTCACCAACAGGAACAGATATGCAATTAAGTCCACAATTTGCCAGATACAGACCAAGAACACCATCGAAATAGGGTGAGGATTGATTCTCACTGAAACCGAGCAAGCCAAATAGGGAAGGTCGTCCACTTCCGAAATGACAAATAATGCTGAACTCCCCCAGGAATCCGTAGTACAGAGAAATGAAAATCCCAAAAACATCCCTATAGACTACTATGAGTTGTGCTTAAATATCCGTCGGGAAAAGCTTCCAAGGGTGTACAAAGTTAGCCAATGGCGACACAAACTATGAAAACAAAACGAAATAAAATGGGTTCGAGATAAAATAAATCAATCGGCCTATGACAAAGATTAAATTATTTATTTTATAACGGGGACATTACAGGTGGAGGTTGGAGTTCACTATATTGTTGGATTGCTTGAGGACAAGCAATCTCGGGGAGGCAGGACTGTAATGTCCCCATTTTTGTCAGTATCAGAGTCTTATGGATTAGCTTATTAATGCGATCCTCATAGGGTAATTATTGCGGATAAAGGGTCTTCTGAGGTAGTGGCTTGACTTGGGAGGGTCTTAATTTCTCCACAATTTAGTGAGCTATAGGTTGGTCTTTGTTTGCTTCAGATTGGACTTCATTTGGGCTTAGTTTTGTGTACTTACTATTTGTTGTAAGTTGGTGTTGATCAAGATGGATCCTTTCTATTTTTGGAAAGTGCATTTGGTGACATGAAGAAATAATAAGTATGACCCCTATTTTAGACAACATATTTAAATGATGAGTATTTTGGGAGTTATTATAATTTTAGTGGCCAAATTTTTATTAAATAATTAAATGGCTTATTATAAAGTTATAATTTAACTTTATAATTTCACTTAAGTTGAAGGTTGAGTTATTAGTGGAAAGTGCCATTTATTAATTAGTTAAGCCTACTCAAGTGAGAGACTCTAATGGAAGCTTCTAACTAACATTGCGTGGTGAAGCTTCTTGAGTGAAGTTATATTTTGGCAACAGAAGGGAATCTGGAGGTTATAAATACAAGCCCATTTGTTGAGAAAAACATGCTTGAATATTTATTTCTTTTGTTGTCTTTGTGGTTTTTTTTGAGTTTTGATTTTTGTGCCTTTGCTGAAGTATAAGAGTTTGAATTCTGAGTTGTTCCATTGGATTTATAGATGAAGTATTGTAGATTCAAATTTGAGATTTTGTTTTGAGTGGGCATTAGCAATTTTGCTGAGCTATACAATTGGCCATTTCTCCTATTGCTTCACTGTAGCTGAGGAGAGTTCTGTGTTGAAGAATTTCATTGGCATTGGGAAAAATTATTAAATTTGTACCTGCATTTTTGGTTCAAAGGGACTGGTTGATTATTGAAGTCTACAGATAGCATTTGGTTAGATGAGTTCCAAATTTGCATGGGAGGCTGCGATTCATTTGGCTATGCTAAGATTAGAATTTGAAGAGATTAGCATCCATCCTGGCATTACATTCCAAGTTGTGTTTGATGAGAAAGCTGTTTAGTTGTTGTATATTTCATTTTCAGATTTATTGTGTCTACCTGCAACACTATTGTGTCATGTCCAATAAATGAAATTGTGCTAAGGCATTTAATAAAGTGAGGAGTTGCTCATTAACTGTTTGCCAATATTTTGATATCAATTTCCAGTCAATTTGTAAATGTATCAAATTATTGAAAGAGTGGAGAATCAATTTTCAGATTGGTATTATATAATGTTATGTGCATCTATCCATCTCCAATTCATTTTCTTGAGTTTCGAGTTCACTTGCCAAGTGTTTGATGAATTGTTAAACATCTGAATAATTGATGTATTTTGAAGTTATAACCATCTAGGGTTATTACATTTTTTTCGTGTGAGAGTTTTAGAATCAAGCTTGTTATAAGTGGGCTTTGTTTCATGTTAGGGTTTTAGGATCAAGCTTGTTATATGTAAGAACTCATTTTCTGTATTAATATCCTTTGCTTTGAATGAGAAAAGTGAATATTTTGATGGGTTCCTAAAATTTGTTTCTGTCATTGGTATCATGTCGAGTTATCAAATCAAACTTGATGTTTGAAGTGTTGTAGCTCAAGAATCAATTGTCAGCACTAAAGAAGGTGGTTGATGATACGATAAGGTGCCATCATCCTTGCAAATCCCATTTCAATATATTAATGTTCCAATTTAATGTTGCAGATACATTCATAAGGAAAGGTTTAACAGGTAACTGTAATTTTACTATTCCTTCTTTCGTATTCTCTCATGTAGACTCTTGGGAAGAGGATGCAAGAGAAAATGATGAAGAAAAAAAGGCGACTGTTAAACTTGCCAAGTTTGGTGCCTAGGTGTTGTAACAACCAAGATCAACTTGCAAATACAAAACTCTCCACAACAAGCAATGTGCAAAGTGAAAAGATATTAGAAGCTTCTAGTTGAAAATGTATAGATGAGCATTGCTTATGAAGGAAAACAAGAAGAAGTGAGAAGGTAGAAATAAAACCAATCTAACGCGAGGACTCGCCACCTTGCCCCCCCACCAACCCAACCCCACCCCCGCCCCCCTCCCCCCCACACTACAAGTGGGTCAGGGACATGGCATTCCCAAGTCCTCCCACTGTGGTCTTCGTACTACCATCTTGCCGCTAGAGGTTTCTGCAAGCAAAAGTTGCAGCTGCAACTCTTGTTAGAGAAAGGGAGTTTACTAGCTTCTATAAAGGACATTGTTATATACAAACACTACATATGCATATTTATGAATTTATATACATGATTTTGTACTTGTTTTTCCATCATGCTACTCATTGTAATCATCTTTATGATATTTTTGTATTCATGTTGCAATTTTATTATGTTCAAGTATTTGGTATTATAATTTATTAGTTCTTATACTATCATACATCATTTCATAAATAGTTTTTAAGTGCTATATGTATAGTATATTACAACACCCCCATGCCCAATGCTACCCCCTATTGTCATTCCACAACTATCATTTCAAGTACTATATGTATAATATATTACAACACCCCAATCCCCCCACCCCTTGCTGGCATTCCTTCACTGTACCATTGCCCTCTCCAAATTGAAACCCTTTTTTCCCAGTCCTGGAATCCCTTCCCAACTCCCAACGTCCCCCAGTGCTTGAGTTACACAAAGTTAAACTTTAGCTAGCCCTCCAAGAGTGAATTAAGTGTAGGATTCTATGGACAAGTTTTGGGACATTTGGTGAGTCTACTTTAGGCAAGGCAAAAATCTAGCTAACTTCCAAGTGAGCTTATGTGTAATGTGAATAGGACTCAACTATGTAGGCTAAAAGCTAACTAATTAGAAAAAATATTTTTACAACAAAACCCCCCGTAAGCCATACTTAGCAAGTAAGATAATCACTTAAAATATGAGTCTCAACAACATGGTTTGATAAGGCACTCATGTAGAAATGAAAATATCTCATAAGGGGAGAAAAAAGGGAAAATTTAGTGTTTTGAAGGCAAACTTCTCTCAGTAACTTGTACATCCCCCTTCGAATGACTTATGTTTGTATGACAAGCTATTCATGCCATTATAGTACAATGATAAATATGGAGTCCACCTCCTCTTCCATGCAGTGCCAACATGTATGTTGCTAGTAGTTGTCAGCCGTATAGTATCTTTTTTTCCTTATGGTGACAATGAGTCACTTGTGTGGTGGCTCTGTGTCATTCATATAGTATCTCAAACCTTTCTTCCTGTACACTCAAACTTAGATGATATTGTTGTATGCCTTCACGCACTTCTACAAGGAGAATCGTGAAGTTACCAACACATGCCAAATCAAGATTTACTCGAGAACACAATACTTAATAATTTGCTCGGTTGTAATGGAGGGAATCACATAGATGCAAGCAGTAGAACAAACCCTTGATAACAAATATGGAATTTTTGCACAAAATAGATTCATGTTTATAGTAATTGAGATTTGTAGATAGAATATGGTGAGGGGTAATTCCCACCAAAACAGAAAAGTGCCAAAGTAGGGAGGAGCTTGCACCTCCTAAATGGAAACCAACACTAAACTTCCTTCTAGAATTTGAATACAAAATTCACCATGCCTACAACCATGCCAAACTTAACCTTATAAATGGGCTCCAAGAAACTTCCCGAAGGGGTTACAAATGGACCAAAATGACAAAACATTTATAACTTAACCAACAAATAAAGGAGGTCCCTAAAGATATTATTACTGAGTTTCGGGTTCATACAACACATAATTCTAATTGAATTATTTAATTATGATATTGCTATTAGGATTCAATTGTGTAGTTTTTTTGAGTCAAACTGTGATAACCCTTTTCTATCACCCTTTAAGTGTTTCCCAATTTCTGATATAAAGCTATTTTTGAATGCCCTTTTTTCCCATAATATGATTTCTTCATTTATATTCTTACATATGAAAGGATGTGTCTATCCATCTCCTTAGTTTTATTATATTATTAATCTAGATATGATATGTTTATATTATTATATTATCAAATATAATACTATTATATTTGTAAATTTATATATAATATAATATTATTATATTTTAAGATCAACTATATTAATATTTAATATCTAATTTTGTTGAATTTATATCTTTATAAAGTGATGAAAATATATCATTGTATAATAATAGATTATATTTTACTTTAATATTATTATTCTTAATTTTTATTATTATATACTATTTTAAAATTTAGATATCCTATTAATTTGGGCTCATGACAAGCCTGCCCTTCCTCAAATTGCTTGCCCTCAAGCAATTTCTAATTTTCACTCAACACCTTATAATGTTAAGATGAATGACTTTGGTTAAAGCGATTCCTATGCCTTAATCATTTTACTTTGGATTATTAAAATAATGATCATACTCACAAAATCATGAAGTATGAATATATACAATGTATACATATTAATGAATGAAGACACGAAGCAGACACAAAGTATACACATTGATGCAAGAAGACAGGAAGTAGACACAAAGTATACACATGAAGACATAAAATATGATGTATAAACATCAAAGTGTACTATTTATCTCTTTGATATGCTTATTTATTTGCATAGGCATATTCCTATAGTGAGTGGTCAGATTATTGTGCTTGGGCATGGAAACAGTCTACTTGAGGCTCCCTCATGAACAAAGCCCGTTTTGGGAATCTCACCTCAACGTGACTGAATTACTCCCCTCTCCCTTCACAAGATTTGCATTCACTATAAGATTTTGAGGTAGATAGATACTTGGAAACAATAATGTATGTATTGTTCATTTATATTGTCCTATTCCTATAGTGAATGGTAGAATTATTGTGCTGAGGTAGAAACAATCTCCAAAAGGCTCCCTCATGAACAAAGCCCATTTTGGGAATCTTCTCCTCACTATGACCAGATTACTCTCCCTTTCACAAACTCCCTATTCACTAGAAGACTTAGGTAGACCCTTGTATTGATCGCTTCTCAGATCTTACTTGATGTGTCCTAGAACTCCCCTTTTTAATAATTGCTAAATGAGAATTACTTATATTATAACAACTATATTGTATGTGGTCACTAAATCCATACATCACACTTGTAATAATATTTTCCATATTTATTTATGACATATTTTTCTTATAATGCCCCCTTTAATTATGCAATTTTTCCCTTAATAATGATTTAACTATTTAACACAATCCACATAAATTACTTATTATACATTACTTATAATGTTAAAATTTAAATAAAAATAATTTTAAATATGTACCTCATAACTATGTTGACTTTTCCCAAGCCTTAATGGTTCACAGCTCTTGTTTCCACCTTGTTATTTAGGGGCATCCTACAATTTTGGCTATTTTTAAATAATGCGCTTTAACTTGATTTTTAAATTTACTTTTCTTCTTTCTAATTCTTTCCACGTATAATGCCCTTTTTGTCTTTTCTTGAGTTGGCCATCTTCTTTCTATTCAAATGTTCTTCCTAAAAACATGTCTTTATCCTGTTTACTTTATATTGAGCACTTTGCCTAAAATACAATTCCTTGCCCTTTATTTTTTACTCATCCCTATAATTTCGGCCCCTTATGCTTTTTGGAGGGTTTATTATTAGTAAAATGCTCCACCATATTCCATGTCATTTCATGTGCCTTATGTTTTTACTTCCTTCCATCTTGTTGTGATTCATTTCCTTATCTAATAAATTATTTTTTCTTTTCTTATCACTCTCGATCATTTCTTTCTTGTTGCTTGGTTAAAATATATACGGTGATAGTACGTTAAAAGGGAACTAATATATGTGATTCAATTCCTTAACTCTTTCGTGGGCTTCTTTATATTCTTAAATTTTTTTTGTTTTTCTTCTATATACTCTTTATGTCGTCATTATCTATTGATCTCACCTTTCTTTATCTTTAATATATGTTTTATTTCCGCTATTGTGTTCTTCATTGAATAAATGATAGCTTCAAATGCTCTGTAGGAAATGAAGTGTCTTTGCTAGAAAAAAAACATTATCTATAGCCTTCTTAACAATATTTCAGATATTTATTTTTAAGAATTTCTAATCGATAGGTATAGAGCCATTGGGAACTCATAATTAGAAAGTATGTTGCTGCATTTAGCTCATGATCTTGCTTACATGGGAGATTTCAATTAGATAGATCTTGATAATACTTGTCCCTTTCTTCAATATTATTGGGAGTAATATACAAAAGGTTCATATAAATAATTGCATGATTCCAATTATTTCTTCATTGATTAGACCATGTCTTTCCATCGTAGCGCCTTGTTTATCTAAACAGTCTTCATAGCCATGACTAGATATATCTTTATTAGTCATCCTCAGAAAATTATCAATTGGTATCCTTTTTTTTTTTGAATAATATTTTAGATCGTGTATGAACTAGAGTAGCAGAATATCACCATGGTATTATAAATCACACTATTCTTCTTTGTTTAAAGTTTTCTTTTATTTTGCATTCTTAATGTGTAAATAAATTCTTGAAATTTTTCCCAATCAGGATGGCAGGATCATGCTCTGATACCATTTGTGATAACCCTTTTCTATCATCCTTTTAGTGTTTCCCAATTTCTGATATAAAGCTATTTTTGAATGCCCTTTTTTCTAGTGATATGATTGCTTCATTTATATTCTTACATATGAAAGGATGTGTCTTTCCATCTCCTTAGTTTTATTATATTATTAATCTAAATACTATATGATTATATTATTATATTATCAAATCTAAGACTATTATATTTGTTAATTTATATATGATATAATATTATTATATTTTAAGATCAACCATATTAATATTTAATATCTAATTTTGTTAAATTTATATCTTTGTAAAGTGATGCAAATATATCATTGTATATAATAGATTATATTTTACTTTAATATAATTATTCTTAATACTATTATTATTATTATATATTATTTTAAAATTTATATATCCTATTAATTTGGGCTCATGACACAAACTCATTGATCCATGTTTCATGAGTAGTGGGTCACATGAACCCATCTCTCATGAGAATGAATGGACACTTAACACTCATTGCATCTAGGCAATGCTCACAAAGGTGAAGCATCAAGACTTCCCAAGAGGTCACACATTCCAATATTACTCCAGCTCGAGCATGCTTAACTATAGAGTTTCCTCCATGGTTAAATCCACTTCTCTTGCAACCCCATTTGTAAAACCTTCAACAAGTGTTGTGCCTTATGAACCATTCATTAGAAATCCCCTTAATCTCATCAATTGATAAGTAGGAGGTATTTTCTACAACAAGTTAAATTGTGATATTGCTATAAGATTCAATAGTGTAGTTTTCTGAGTCAAACTCATTGACCCATGGCTCACATGAACCCATATCTCATGAGAATGTATGGAACACTTAACATGCATTGCATCTAGCTGATGCTCCCAAAGGTGAAGCATGAAGACTTCTTGAAAGGTTGCCCATCCCAGTACTACTCTAGCTTGAGCATGCTTAACTATGGAGTTTCCTCCATGGTTAAATCCACTCTACTTGCAACCCCATTTGCAAAACCTTTAGAAAGTGTTGTGCGTTATGAGCCATGCATTAGAAATCCCCTTAAGCTTGTCTTCTAAATTGTGGGTTTTCGTCCTCCAAGCGAGCTAAAAGCATAAGCTTCCAATTGTCTCTCCAAGAGAGCTCAATATCCAAATCGAATCCATGCAAATATCCAAGCATTTCCCAAAATGAATGCCTGAATATCCTTTTATAACTATCTCAATGTCTCTTCAATTTCCCCTTGCTTGACTTTTCATATTTCTCCTTGTCTTATTATTCTACTTCTAATTTATCTCCCCATGTAATAGGAAAGTGGCATAATAAATAGTCTAAATGCATCTCTGGCATAAAAAAATGAACCAATTGAACTTGAAATAGCAAGTGTGATAGCTCAATGGAAAGCTCTCGATGAACCAGCTCAAGTCCAATATTGGAATACCAAAATACAGACCCAACCAATTTACTATAAGTAGTAAGTGTCTGAGAAACCTAGCTAAAACATTGACCTGGCTTGAACTGCAAGAACCTAGACCAAAACCCACTGTGATACCTCAAAGGTTTCTTGGTTAGCCAACCGTAACATAGCAGAAAGGGCTAAGAACGTGACAAAAATAATGAACCAAAAAAGGGGACATTATAGTGTTCCAAATGTAGATTGAATGTTATATAAATATGCATGGAAGAAACATGTCTCTTCAAGAGACATGTCTCTATGGCAATTTATAAATTAATCATCAATTAGATAATATTAACATTAATATATAACATATCTATATATATAATACATATATTACATATAGTAATTAGATAATTAGATATATGAGGGTTTGTCTAATTGATGATTAACCAATAAACATAGAAGGATTATCTCTAGGTCAAATCAATCCAACTGAAGCTACAACATTAACACCCCCACTTAGCTAGGGAAGATTATTATAGAACACATTATTCTCTCAAGCATATAGAGAGATATCATCTCAATAGGATATTCTTGCAATGGCATATTAAGGATATCATCTGAAGCATGATTCAACAAGAAATATCAATCATATGATATTCATCATACTTATATTCTCTTGGTATGTGCATTGGCATCATGTTCATTATGCCTACCAAAAGAATATGTTGTATACTAGATGGATATGAGTTATATGATCTCCAACACACTCCGAGATAACAATTCAATGTAGTCTATCAAGTAACAGTCATGATCTTAAGGACAACAGCTTAATGTAGTCCATCATGATGAGTATCATGATCTCAAGGGAGGATTTGATCAATATGATCATCTCATAAAATGGTTGTAATAACCCTCAGCTGGTTATGACTTCAACAAACTCCAAATTTCTTTACTAATCAGTAATTAGGTATTTTGTCAAACACTTGGCAAGCATACTTAATTCCAATTCCCACTGACTATGCTGAAGATTGCAAATTTTATACAACTTTTTGTTTGTATAAATACTTTGTATTTGAATATATGTATGTATGTATGTATGTGTATATATATATATATATATGAAAAAGAACACAGTGTTGAATATTGACAAAATGCTAACCATGTCCATTAGTTTAGATTCAGTTGCAATTCTATGAATAACATTCCTTAGTGGATTACAAGTCTTTACATCAACAATAAAAAAATTGCGAACTGAAATTCAAAACCTGTATTTGCCATAACCATTCCAAGTGCAAGTTGAACTGCAACCTCCTTCAAATCTGTCTGCTAGGCCTCTAAATGGCTCCCTAAAGAATAAGGCAGCAGACCTGAAAACTCAACACTGGTCCTCAGGACTAAACTCAGACTTCTAGCTGGAAATTGCAGCTCATGTAATGATCAAATCGCTGCTCCAAATATGAAATTGCAGCCCTTCAAATTCAACTCAAATTCCCACACTTGAAACACATGTAAGAATTGGACCAATACTCTGCTGCAATTGGTGATCTGTCTTCTTTTGCACCACACACTCCAAGTAACGACCTTAGATATATTTAATAAATAACTCCCAATAAACTCTCTACAAATCCGGAAGATTTTTCTTTCAGCAGATATTCTCTGCAAATTAAATGACTTCCCAGAACAATAAGAAACAATAGGGAAAAACTATAAACAATTTTCAGAACTAACTCACAATATCTCAGCTATGAATTGCTAGGCACTTCTCAAATCGAAACCGTTATACTTCAGCAAGGGCAAAGCAAAAATATCAACCCCAAAAATCTTCACAGGCAACAAAAGCGAATAATTAATCGGATGCCTTTCCCATCAAAAGGCCTCATATTTATAATCTCCAAAATGACACAAGTTTCCCAAATGAATTTCACTTAAGAAGCTTCCACCACACAATATTAAAATATAATAGCATGCTATTATAATATAATTTATTAATTGCTTTTGGCTCCAAAAATGACTTGTTCCATCATAACATACTATTCTGACACACGAGGCCACTGTTTCTTGTGCCCACAATTTAAATTTTTTTTGTTTCAGTTCCAAAAAGCTATGATACTAAGGTGACTAACATACAACACCAACAAAAATGACAACCTTAGCATTTTTAGATGAATAGTAATAATAATTCATTTGTCTTGCGAAAACAGCCAAAGAAGCATCAAAATTGAAATCTGACAACACCAAAGTGATTCTGATGAAAAAAGATGATAAATGAACTTGATGGGGTGTCTTACTATAAATAGAGGCTCCCTCCAATATTCTTGGAGCCCAAACCAAAAGCTCAAAATAAAAACTAAGAGTATTACTCAACTCCTCTAAATCAAGTAAGCTCATCGTAACCAACAGTTTGACTTACTATATATAGTAAATCCTTCAAAGAGAGCCAAATACACCATAGGTTGTTGGAAAGCCTATAACCCCACAAATGAAACCCTCAAAACCCACTATCATCTCACAAGGGTTGTGGTGGTGAACTGACCAAGCCAATTGTAGGAACTTGTTAGAAATGGGGACATTACAATAGTGATATTATTTTGAGCAATCTTGTCAATCTCATATTCTAGTGATATGAACACTAGCATCAGCATCATGATGCCTACCAAAAAATATAGTATTATATATCCTAGAAGGATATGGATTATCCAATCTTCGACACACTCTGGGACAACAACTAAATGTAGTCAATCAAATAACAAACACAATCTTAGGGACATCAACTTAATATAGTCTATAATGATACGTTTGTTAGTATGATCTCTAATACATTTCGGGACAACAACTTAATGTAGTCCATCATGATAACAAGTCAAGCCATTGTTAAGATTGCCACGTTACAGTAGTGATCTCACAAACACATCAATGAAATATCATCACCTTTCATGACATAATCCACATATGCAAAATGGCAACTCTTATGATATGCACCATGAACCAAGTTAGAGGTTAGATACACCATAGCCATTGCTAGATGATGGATCAAGGAATTTCACCTCGAACTTCTTCCTCATCTAAGGGTTAAGGAGTTCTGGACTAGAGGTGGTTCTATAACTTTGAAATTTTGTGGAAGGCCCATAAAGCACACTTTTGTTGAGCACTCTGCATCAAATGGTATTAGAGCCAAAAAGGTCTGCGCAAAAGGTATTTTTTGGTTGTGTGTTTGTGTTTTACAGGTTGAAGAGAGAGAACCTGGATACCGAGAGACTAGAGCAAGACAAAAAAGAGGAGAAAGGCCAAGGAGAGGTATCGAAGACAAGAGGAAGAAAGGTAAAAGAGACTTTCTTGAAATTGAATTTATTTATGAAATTGATGAATGGTAAATTTCAGGGTAAGGATTGACAAAAGAAGAGGAAGAAAGAAAAAAAGAAAAGACAAGAGAAGATAGAAAGATTGGAAAAAGAAGAAAAGGAGCATACAAAGAAGTTGGAGGCACTTCTTAAAATCCTAGAGCAGCGAATTGCAAATGGCGAGGGAGATGAAGAATTTTATTTTTAGAGGTTGAAAATGTTGAAAACAATGTGGGAAAAAAGAATGAACTTAAGGAAGAGCAAAGAGAAACAAGTATAGAAGAAACAAAAGAGGAAGAGTTGATTGAATTTAATATGGAAGTTAAACCAATCAAAGACTCCATGAAGATGGACATTGTTGAAAATGATTATGTTGAACTATTTTCAGATATCAAGGATGATAATGAACAAATATTAGAGAATGATCAAATTTATGATGAGAATGATGGTAAAAAAGAAGAGTTGTCAAGAAGATTGGAGAAGAAAGATACAAATTTTGCGATTGATTTTGATACTAATCAATTGATTTTTGCCCATGAATTTTTTGTTATGCTCATTTTATTGCAGGTGATAAAATCAGATTGGAGAGGACATAAATGTGTTCTTAACAAGTTCATATTCTCAAGCAAAAGGATTGACAGACCAAAAGTGAAGATGAAGAGATCTTTTGAAACCCCATTTCCAAGAGGACTTGGAAAAATTTCAAAGTTGGGGAGTATGGTGTAGGGACATCTATTAAAGCATGGTAAAACCACTAAAATGTATAAAAATAGAGTGGAAATGATATTATTTAAGTCTTAAAGTCATTTAATCATATTTCAAAGGTTTAGGAAATTTTTTAAGTCATTTGTATAATATTTGTTAAAGTTGTTCAAAAGTTGCCAAAATTGTAATGACAATTTTTACAACTTGGTGACAACTTTTTAAAAGTTGGTTTAAAGATGTTAATGGGTAGTTATAGGTTGGTTGGAGAGTTTAATGTGCTTCCAAATTATATATATTTGGTCTCCAAAGTACGAAATTGTAAGTGGGAGTAAAATTGGAAGAAGGATTTGGAATGAAATGAAACTTATTTTGATGTATATTTCAGTTTTCTGGTTATTTTTTCCTGCAATTTCCCTAATGTTTTGGTTGATCCAAACTCATTTGGAATGATTAAGACCTAAAACTTATATTTTCAGAAAAGTATATGAGTTAGCTTTCATTTGGTTTTTGTTTGGCTGATTTGCATTACGTTTAGAAGAAGTTATGGCCATTTTGGTGAAGACTGGTCAGATTTTGTCATAATATGAACAGTTTTGAGGAAATTGCAATAATGTTTATTTCCTTTCTTGGATTTGGCTATAACTTGGAAAAAATGTGGGTAACTCACTGTTAGTGAGTCTCACAAAAAGGATTGGATTCATTCTTTCATTTATGGAAGTTATTAATGATTGATTAAGGGTTTTAAATTTTTCCCTAGTTGAGAAATTGTTATTAAAAGATGCAACATTCTTGTATTCATTTCAGTGGTTGAAAAAGATTATAAATGTTAATCCCTATCTAAGAATGGAGTGGAATAATATATTTTAAGTTTTGGAATGATTCTATGTACCCATTATTTGGTACTTTCTTTATAAACCAAACCTGATTAGGCCTATTAGGTCTGCGTACCAGGTAAGGGTTAAGGAGTGCTGGAGTAGAGTTGGTTCTATAACTTTGAAACTTTGTGCAAGGCCCATAAAGCACACTTTTGTTGTGCACTCTGCATCACCCAACCCATAGCAAATAACCACATAGTGGAAACACAACAACAAGCAACGATAATGCAAGATCTAATACCAAACCACAACTCTTTATTCATAAGATAACTGATTACATGCGATATGCCTGACTGTAAGGCCTTCCGGGTTAGGGCCAAATACAATCAACAATTACAATATCAGTTCTACAAGATTCCACAAGATCCAACTTACAATCTCAATCTAAGCTAGTCCAGATCTACAATTGGATAATAATACCAAGAAGAATCCCCACTTGTACCCACAGGTCCACCAATCAATCCTCAGCTTGAGTAGTAAAATCTTGTGCTATGAATGCATAGGCAAGCAAAGAATACATGTGTTGAGCTACTAAAGAAGTAACAACTCCCAAAGAAGCTAGAGAAAGACCTAATTGAAAGTGAAGAGAGGTATTGATTGTGTTGTAAAGGCCCTTATGCCCGCGCTCTTCAAAGTTTGCATCTACCCTTCATCCTCTTCTCCAAGCTGGATGATCATGCCAAAAGACCTCAAAAAACCTCCTACTTATACCCAACTAAGCCACAAGTTGGCCCAATTCATTACAAATTAAATTAAATTCTTTACATTAAATATATGTTGAGCCACAAGTCAGCTATAATACAAATTAAATATCTATACATAAATTAAATGCCAAAAGTTGGCTCACAAACAACTCAACACCAATGGGAATCAAGACCAAGTTGAGTGCTAGAAAAATCAAGCCGATGTCAGTGTTCAGCTAGACATAACCAAGTTTTTACACTAATCGAGCTAATTGGGCATCATTGCAACGTGCAAACCAAGCTGAGCTTGCTAGTGCAAACCGAGCCAAAGGATATACCGAGTCCTCCAAAAGAAACTGAACAACTTGGGCAACACTACAAGCAAGCTTCACGGAACTCCCAGTGTGTGCCGAGTTCCTACAAGCATCATCGAGTGCCTACAGTGCATGTCAAGCACAATATCTACCAAGCGATCAGCAATGACCGAGCACCAGTGTCTGGTGACTGAGTCCACAACACTTAGACAAATACCTCCAACCATGCAAGATTTCTAGAAAGCCTAGGATGCTCTTGCACCATGCTTTCATATACACCACACATTGCTCTACATACCTTCTAACATCTGTTGGCTTGTTGGGCCAATAGTAGAACCTTTGAACCAACTCCAATGTTTTTTTAACACCAAAATGACCACTAAGACTGCCATTGTGCTTCTCTTGAATAAGGATCTCTCTCATTGAACCTTGAGGAATACATAACTGATTTCCCTTAAACAATAAGCTACTCTGTAGGGTATATTCAAAGAACTGACTATGAAAATGATTTTGGAAATCAGCATATACCATATATGCTTCAGAGAAATCTTCATCATCCTTGTAGAGGTCCTTGAAACTTTCTATGTCAATGCTCTGCAATTGCACCTCTTGCACTGTCAACATTCTCCTACTTAATGCATTTGCCACCTTGTTCAATTGTCTCTTCTTGTGCTTGATAGTGAATGCGAAAGCTTGTAAGTACCCCATCCACGTTAAGTGCCTATTACTCAACTTCTCCTAAATATTAATGTAGCTAAGTGCCTAGTTATCAGTAAACACTACAAATTCCTTAGGTAGGAGATAATGTCTTCATTTCCTTAGTGACTGCACTAAAGCATAACTCCAAGTCATAGGAAGAGTACTTCTTGGCTTCATTCAGCTTCTCACTAAAGAAAGCTATGGGTTTTCCTTCTTGGCTCAATACTCCCCTTACTGCAATTCCACTTGCATTACACTCCAATATGAACAATTTGTCAAAACTAGGCAACATTAGGATAGGTTGGGTAGATACTTCTTTCTTCAACTTTTCAAAGGCTCTTCCTACCTCAAGAGTCCATTTGAATTTTATCTTCAATCCACCTTTGATGGTGTCCAAAATTGGTGCACAAATGCCACTAAAGTTCCCAATAAACTTTCTATAAAATTTAGCTAACCTATGAAAAATCCTTAACTCTATCCCAATGGTTGGTGTTGGTCAATTCAAAACAATCTCCACCTTGCTTGGGTCCATCTTCAATGAACCTTGTGATACAACAAACTCTAAACCAAATTAGGTGAAAATTGGACTTTTTAGGCAAACTGGTTGATCCACTAAGCAAGATTGTCTTGGGGTTGTTATGGGATTGGTATGAACCTCTCTCCTTCATGGGCAGATGGTAAGACCTTCCATAATGTCCCCAATTTTAATAAAATACTTTAAATAATTAACAGTCCCAAAATTTAAATAATATCATTTGGACCTTTAATTATTTAATAATGGGGCCCAACTTTTATTAATTATTCGTAGTTGTTTTCTGTGTTGGCACTCCTTTGTAAACCCTCGAGAGTTTGCTTTGAAGGGGTATTTATGTGTGGTATGTAGGTAGTTGTTAGTATGCGATTTGGATTATTTTCTTTGTACTACGAATTCTAGTTGGGATTCTCCATTGTTCACTATTTTGGAAGTGAAAGATCTTCCCTACTTGGCTATTCCGGTTTTGGTGGGATTCAACCCCCACCCTATTCTATTGTGTTCTACTTTGCTTCAGGCCTGGCACATCTGGAGTGCCATCTTCATCTGTGAATATACATTCCGTGTGTAATTATGTATATTGGCATTTTATCTATCATCTGTATCTGGAAAATTTGAAGTGCTATTGTTATTTCTCTATATGCAATCATGTGCAATATAATTGTTATTGGTAGCAATTTATCTTTCTTGCATGAATGTGTGCAATACTTTGGCAAAGTGATTACATCACATCACTCTTTGCCCATACACCATACGACCTCCACCGAATATTGGATTTGCAACCATATGGATCCATCTACTTGCACCGTATGAAGTGTTTCAACATCACTGTATGGCTCCCACAAACCACCATACAGAATAGTGTCTCCACCATACGGCTGAGACACATCAGCATACGACATCTGGATTGTATGACCTCCATGTTAACATCACTGTACGGTATCCAGATAGTACAGACTGTTTCTTCACCCTTGCAGTTGCCCTTTTTTCTTCCATACAAACTTCTAGTGTCCATTGCGTAGGCTATACAAACTAACATTTAACTGAGGGAATTGTCGAATCTGGAACCTTCGCCTGCAAACAGGATCAGAACATTACATCTTCAATGTCCAACAGGAATTTGGACTCTAGCTTTTCTCCTCTGCAAGTATTGGACACTTCTATGTGGTCTTCCCTAGCCAAACTCACCATAGGCTCGCCTAGGGAAAGACCTTAAAAATGGCTGCTTTGCATTTGAGGTCCCTTGCTTCTGTACACATGATATACATGGAGTCTACTCACTATTTCCAAGAGGACATATAGATTGAATTATGGGAAAGTGAGTTAGAGCTCCATCTTCAAGAATTGCTTGGACAAAACCTTGACAGTGTGGAATCAAAGTAATTTCATGAAAGACAATAAAACTAATCAAAAATTCTATCTATCAACTCATAGATTTAAGAAAACATGAAAACTAAAGATTCTCACGTGACAATATGAATCTTTCCCACCCAACTACCTACTGTCATGTAAAACTAAGAAAATGCTTACAAAATGCTTTAGTATGTTGTTTGCAAAAACACACTATCCATACAATAGACTTCCAACCCTGCTCGTAGATCTTCTCCAACCTTATATAGGGTGTTCGGGTGGTTATAGACTCCTTAGAACTCCTCTCCAATGAGTTGCAACTGTTTTGCAAAAAGTTGCTCAAGCAACTTTTAAAAGTTGCAAAGTTGCACAATGCAACTTTTACATATTTTTGCAACTTTTCACCAATTTGGTTAAATGATCTTCCTATCTTATCAAACTTAATCACAAACCTCAACTATGGTAAAAAATCTCACCCTAACTCTTCCTAGACCCTATTGACCTCATGATGATGTCATCATCATGCCTCGTGCCAATCAGAGGGCTTTACAACTTCCTAGCCCCTAATTGTACCTAGTAAAAAGGCACTAAGAACCTATGAACAGAACTTACCAATTTACTCCAACTATAGTCAACATGACCTTATATTCCACATCCAAAATGCCCTAAGGCTCACACTTAACACAACAAAAATAAGAAACCTTAGATTGCCTCAACAATCCTTAGATGCTCCTGCACCAAGGAGTTTTATCATTATATGATTGAAGGGTCTATATATTGATATAAATAAATGGTCCACTATATAAAGATGTATTGTTAACTTACAGAATCGTACAAAAATAACCACTCTATACTGAGGTCACCGCTGATGAGTAGGAGACATTGGATACAGGTCTTGCAGTCAATAATATGGTATTCTTGATATTATTCAATGTGTCCAGACTAAAGATAATCCTCTATCGACCCTTGATATAAACCTAATCGATCTCCTATCTACTAATGAATTTATTGATTTCTAATTGCTATGTATTCCTCTGAGGCATTTCTTTCTTCAGGCTGTCCATATTGACTTGGGCTGTTATAGATTGTTGTTTGGGCAACTGAATGGCAGATGTATTTTTACAAAATGTTGAATGTCTTCTTGTTATTGGTCTCTAAATATATTTATTTTTCCTTCTGCTCCATTCACTGCTCAATAGCTATTTCATGTGATATATTCGACTCTTCCCAAGTTCTTGACTCTAATGGAAATTTTTTTAGTGTCTTATTTAATTTATATCTTGGCACCAGCTGTGTCCACATTCTTTTCGTATCCACAGATTCTGAAATTGCACACCAAAAGTTGGAATAAGTACCAAAAGTTCTGAATCATACCTCACAATGATTCGTCAAGGTCATTCTTTATTCATTTTACAAAACTCTTATAACAATGCAGTCAATTAAGCCAAAAACACTTAGGTTATCTGCCTTAGGGCATCAATATTTTGATTACAAACAATAATTTTCACTCTTGCAAGCATGGAAATCTTAAATAGCACGCTTTAAGTGTCCAATCAGACAATTTTCAAGGATTTCCAATGGTGGGAGGTGCCATGAATTCAATTTGTTTCATAAAACCCTTAGAATCGTTGTTGTCATGTCCCCTCTTTAATGACATGTCATTTTTCAGTGGATTTGCTTATCATGGACTCTCGTAGGCAGATGCTTTTGGTGAGAGAGTCATTCTAATGATTATTTGGGGTTTGGATGGTCTTATTTGCTCTTAGAGAGATAGTATTTATTATATTTTTATTATTATGTGTTATGCAGGGCCAAATGTTATAATTTTGAGTTGAGTTGCACTTTTTATTTTATAAAGTTATTTTTTATATAAAAGTGCATTATAAAGGGATTTCATAAGAATATTTTATGGATGTTTCTAAAAGTTCTAGTGGCATCTTAGAAAAGTGAATAAATAGAGTGCTTGGCCTCTCATTTGGACATCCCATAACTTGAGTTTACACTACCTTTCTCTTTGAGCATTTGTGGCGCCATCTTGGTCTGCAGATTACCATTTCTTCTTTAGGAATGGTGTCTCCTAAGGATTTTGCATAATTGAGGAGGTGAAATATCCTTTGAAGGGTTGTACGTTTGGAGGTGATACTACAGTCACTTCAGCTAGGGCATCATTGGGCCTAAGGCCATTTTCAACATTTCAGCATTTTAGGAAGCATTTTTAGCAGGGCCAAAATTGTAGGAGGTTGTTTTTAACAGGTCCAAAATTATAGGAAACCCTTTTTAGCATATCCAAAATTTTAAGAGGCTTCTTTCAGGAGATCCAAAATTATAGAAGGAGGGCATTTTCTAAGGACTATTCATTTTCAGTCATGGATTGATTGCAGGACATCTTTAGAAGGCTTAATTATGGTGGAGGAAAAATTTATAGCTGCTGGTTCGTTTCTACTACAAGTCTGATCCAATTTTCAGAATTTCAGGATAGGGCTTTGGAACCACATTTTTGTTCATATCTTCCTCATTACTCAGCATATCATTCTGGGTATTTTTGCATCGGATTTCTATTGTCGAGGAGATAAAGATAGGTGCATTGTGGAGTTCCAAAATGCCATGATTTATTTTTAAGGAATTTTTTTCAAAACTCCTAGACATTTTCGAAAATTTGCAAGGAAGTACATTTTCAGATTTGGGGTGACTTTGGCTTGGGTGTTGGCATCTTCAGCATAGGTAAAAATTATTACAGCCATCTACAATCAGGTTCTTTACTTCTGATTTGACATTTGGCATATTTTCTGAAAAATGTATGTTTTCAGTTGAGTACAAAATATAGCTTCACCACTTTACTATTTTACATTGTACTTGTCTTTGTTTGCCATTTGGCATTATTGATATCAAAGGAAGGCTAGGATTTTGCAAGTGAAGGAGTATTGTAATTTTTAGATTATCTATATTGCCAACCTAGGGTTTGATGATCATATTATTGGCTGAAATATGTATGGCATTGTTGCAAATTGTTGATATATGAATGGCGTATGGTTTTGAGCAATTTCCTATGTTCAGCATTTACTTTCAGTAGTAGTCTTCAGTTGCATGCCAAGTGTTTGACAAGATTTCTCAGTTCAGCATTAGAGGCTTTTAGTGGCCTATTGGTAAGGGTCATTACAGTTGTTCACTGAACATTTTCAGTAAAATGAACACAACTTCTTTCAAATTTCATGGAATTGACTAAAACATGTTGCAAAAGGAAGAGGACTCTTTTTTTTCTATCAAATACAATTAATCTCACATCTTCATCTAAGTGTATATGGTGGCCCAAACCTCTAAAACAAAGAGAAACAACAAAAAATACATAGGAAAAGATTATTTATTCACGTGTAAATAAAAACACTGTCTTCCCCCTTCTTCAAGCCTTTCAAGGCCTTTCTAAACTTATCTCAACCCAACGAATCAAAACCATGTTTAAACTCCTATGACTGTTAGCAACTTAGCAACTTTTACATCAGTTAGCAATTCCTAATTCAAAGACCTTACTTGGCTCTAATGCATCAAATATGGTGTTAATCTGACCTTATTACATCACTTAAAAATTCAAATCCACAAGATTCAATCATAACCACCTATTGACAGTTTGGTTGCAAGAAAGTTGCTCGACAACTTTTTGTGCAACTTGACAACTTTTTCAAAATATGACAGCATGAACCCCCAATAACCCCCATTGACTCACACATAATCTATTATGACCTCATTACATCCCAAAATGACTTAAAACATCCAAATTCGTTATTTGATTATATTCATGAAATAGGCTAGGTGCCCCTGCGCCAATCTCCTTGCAAGGTTATAGGCCACATTTCTAGATTGGAAACCTTAATAAGAATTGATTCTTCCTATCATATAAACACAATCTTCTATGCGCTAAATACATAAATCTCAAATCTCAATTAGAATACAAGGAGAGAGTATTTTGATACATTTTTACAATAGCGACATAGTAGATCCAGATCACTTGATCAAAATCAGTCTTAACAGGCACAGAATGTCATCTTAATTCTATTTTACTTTTTTATTTATTTAAAAATTGTGATGGACTTAAGCTCCATATATATTCATCGGATATTTGGGTTTAAAATCTTTATAACTTTGACCTTGTAATGGAAGATTCTCATGGTCGTGATACTTTCAGCAGGGTTGAATGTCATGCTTCTTTGAACTTTTGTGACCAATATGTTAAACATCTACAATAATTTCTGACTTTGGTAAAGTGTCAGTACTTGTTAATTTAATGATTTAATTTAGAACCATAGTTGGAACTCCGTCATTTGATAACAGATTGTTTCTCTGAACCTTTTTAATTAACAATATATCCAGTCAGCTTAATTGAAGTTGTCTTAACACATATCTTTATTCTTTGAGATGCTTAGCTTCAATCAGAAAGGTTTGATTATGATTAAAAACTAAGTTATGTCATTCATAAATAAAATAATTTGTCATTGAACAAAATTGGAAAGCATTTAAAGCTTGTTGAATTAGTTCATTGTAACAAAAATAAATTATATTTTAATATCAAGAAGGTATATGCTTTTAAGACATTCTTATCCTTAATTAAATCATAAATGCATGTCTCTATTTATGCCTGTGTAGAAGGTAGTCATCCTTGTAAAATTGCTGATGAAGGTTGAATATTCTGGATTATAATTTGTATCTTTAAATTTATAGGCATATTGCAAGTAATCAATTTAGTGGCCATATACCCGCGAGCTTCTCCAATTTCAAGTTTTTGAAGGATTTGTAAGTGACCTCTTATTCTCTACTTTAAGGATTCAACGCTAATATTTCAAATTCTAGAAAACTAACACGGAACACATTTCTTCTCTGGCAGTCAAGCTTGTAGCAACAATTTTGATGGTGAAATACCGGGTTTCATTGCTAAGTGGAAGCATATTAAAACCCTGTGAGATGAATTTTCTCTTATATGATGTCAATTACTTATTTGTATTCTCTCTTATGCAAAAGAAAGCATACAAAATGCTTTTATATGCCTTTCAAAGTGAATGAGAGAACTAATAGAATATAATTTCACCATTGTTCTTCCGCTATAAAACCCATGGTAAGTTAAATAGAAGTTAATGGCTGGTAATTTTTTGAAATGGAAGAATATTGAATCATCTATGCTGCAGGAGACTTCAAGCTAGTTCTCTCAAGGGTCCAATTCCATCAAAATTTTCAAGCTTGATTGAACTGAATGACTTGTAAGGATTTCTTTCTCCTCTGATTCATCCCTTTATTTCAAATTTGGCTTCTAAAATAATGTGCCTAGAAATTGTGTATGAAGAGGAAAGTTCAGTTCTCTCTTAGCTTGATATCTACTAAGTTGAATTTTTCTGAATAGATCATTGTTATCTTTAACACATAAATACTTTTATTTATATA
Source organism: Cupressus sempervirens (assembly GCA_028749045.1). Lineage (NCBI taxonomy): Eukaryota > Viridiplantae > Streptophyta > Pinopsida > Cupressales > Cupressaceae > Cupressus > Cupressus sempervirens. Next base: position 851,138,034 of record CM053790.1, read on the forward strand.
AGCTTGTTGAGAATATCCAGACAATGTAACTGGATTTCAATTGTTCAACACAATTACATATGTGAACAGGAGGATAAGTGATCTAACTGGTGGTGGATCAAATTTATCATTTGTGAGCAATCTAAACAAATTGAAAATATTGTGAGTAAAAGAATATAATTTATTTGGCATAGTCTTTGATGTATAGATCAAAGTTTTAGGATCGCAATATGTTTAGAGTGATGTACTCAATGAACACGTTCTTATATGCCTGATTGAAATTTCTCTTTGTAGAGTGCTACGAAGTGCCTTGATTTATGGAGAAATTCCTCCAGCGATAGGGAAACTCAAAAAATTGAAGACATTGTGAGTCAGTAATTTCAAACATCATGTGCATACATTTGAAAATTATATTAATTCTATGTACCTTTTTTGAATGTCTCCACTCTGATGTACTTTTGCAGTGTTAGAAATACTATCATTGCAATATGTAGTTATTATGATTTATATAATAAAAATGTTAATCAAAGAAGACTAGCAAATATTTCTTAACTGCCTCCTAAAAACTCAGTTCATACAGTTCTAAAATGTAGCAGTGGCATTGGTAAGCCCAAATGGCATTACCTAAAACTTAAAGTGGCTGCAGTGACACTTGAATGATGTTTTCTGAATATCCTAGGCCCACATCCTGATTTGATGATAACCTAATCTCAAACCTATCTTAGTGAACTACCAGGCTCCATGCAACTCATATATAAGCTTGTCCACCCACGGTGAGGGGTGTTCTTCATTGTCCTTTTATTCAAGGTCCTGTAATCAATACATATCCACATACTCCCATCCTTTTTCTTCACTAAAGTCACGACTGATGCAAATGGGTTCTTACTTGGTTTGAGGTGATCCATCTTTAATAACTCCTTAATTGCCTTTTCAATCTCTTCCTTATATTTATTTATATGTTTGTGGAATAGCATTCACAGGTTTAGCTCCCTCTAATTCTAACACATGATCAATACCTCTCTCGGGAGGGACTCTATGAGGAATGCTATCAAACATCTCAGAGTGCCTCAATATGACCCCCTGAACATCTAGATGATAAATCTTAGTCTGCTGTTCTCATACTGTAGGCATGATAAGGCACTTTTCTGCCAATTCCACTTCATCCCATCTGAACAATTGCTCCATCTTCCTAAGTGAGACCAACATGAGTTTACTGTACGATAACCCAATGAGTACTACTTTCCTACCTTGGTGCTCAAACCTCATGTCCATTTTCTCTAAATTAAAAGTAAACTCAACTGGAGACTTCAACCAGGTCATCCTGAGAATAACATCGTAATCTCCCATATCCACTACATAGGAGTTACCGACCATGTTGTAATCTGCCATTTGCATGTTAGGATCACTAATCATGCGATTACTCTGCAGCTTATGCTCACTAGACACAATGACTCTGAAGCCCTCACACTCCTCTGTTTGAAGCCCTTTCTTCTTAACCAAATTCTTAGAGAGGAAATTATTAGTAGCCCCTATGTTAATTAATGTAACAACTTGCTGCCCATGTAGCATACTCATTTAAAAATTTATTGCTTGCTTAGTACCAATATGTCATGCAATAGTTTTTCCACCGCTTGACTCCTCTCCTAATGTATTTTCCTAATCACTTCTCTTAGAATTAGATCATTGTTCTGCATCCCTTGATGCTGATTCAGTTGAAAAGTACTCAATATGTGCTCCTTCTGCTTTGACTGGACACTTGTGCAAAGGATCCCAAGGCTGTCTGCAATGGAAACATAGTTTCCTCCTAAGATCATTTAATTTCTGGCTGTCCAAACAATTTGGATCTTTCTTTTGCTAATGAGAATCCTTTTGAAAATGTTTCTTATCTTCATCCTTTTTTGAAGGAAAACCCTTTGAATGAAATTTATCCTTTGATGACAAAGGTTTCATGTCCCTTACCTTTTAGTAGGTTTCCTGCAATGTATAAGGATTGAAGCCCTTTATCCATCCCTTCAATGGCTCCACCAAACCATCAATAAACAAAACCAATAACTTCCCCTATGAAAAATCTGTAACCAAAATCAAAAGCCTCTGAAACTTCAATATTAATGCATGAACTGAACCCCACTACTTAACTTTAGATAATTCCTTGAAATGTAATTCTGGATTCTTTTTGTCAAAACGATCAATTGAGTTCTCCGTAAATTTTATGCATGAAGTAATTTGGTCATGCCCCTAGTGACTATGCTACAATGCCACCACTCGGGTGCTAAGCCATCTAAAAGTAACATTGCAAATTTACTGGCTTCCTCCTTTGGCATTGGGTTTAACTAGAAATAAGTATTAACCTTCTACACCCATGCTTTGGTAGTGATCTTACTTAAACCATCATAGTAGGGTAATGTGAAATTTCTCACTTTCTTTTGTAGATCACCATGTTGTTCCTACCACCTATGCGAGGAAAAAACTTCAAACTAACATCCTGTTGCCCCTCTTTTCACCATATACAAATTTTGCAAAGTGGAAAATAAACTAAGGTCGGGGTTCGTCAAAGTCTGGTCGTGTTGGCCTGACTTTTTTTTCAAAATTCAAAATTTCACAGTCGCTGATCTTGTTCAGATCAACGAACATCGCATGCCCGCAATTTCAAGATGCAAGCTATTTAAATAATGCGGGCGTGCGACTTGGTGCCATGTAGCCTTTCCTTCTCTAAACGACCAGTGAACTGTAAATTGTCAAGAACTTTCGCAGGTTTGTCAATACCTTTTTGCACGTCCTGGATTTGACACTATATCATTGGTTGAATCACCAAGCAACGTCAACCGTTGATTTCATTTAAATCAATGGCTAGCGCTTTCCTGCAAAAAGGAGATACTTGTCAGAAAAATAATGCGGGGAAGCAGAAATGGGACAAGTGGCAAGTGTTAGACGAGTTGGGATGATTGGAGATTTTGATTTGTCATTATGGCCAAAGTAGGTGATAAGGGTTCGAAGTTTCTGCAATCTTTGATTTATAAACGATCAAAGGCCAGCACTTGCCCGCAATTTGAAGTTGCTCAGGAAATAAATATTGCGGGCAAGCCGATTTTTGACGCGTGGCAAGGTGGGGTCGGATTATGGAAAAAAGAAGAAATTACGCCATGTGGTCTGCCACCCGTGCTCAGCTGGAGCTATTCATGATGTGTTTTCGAAAGATGTCAGAAATAAGTACAGAGGACAACACACGCGGATTAGAAGGCAGTCATGTCATTGGCCCAAGTGGATGATGCGAGTGCAGGATGAAGAGCTGTTTCTGATCGTTGATCTTGTTCTGATCAACGAACGACGCTTCCCCACATTTTAGATTAGAATGAAGTTTAAGGAAAGCGGGAATGCACCGTGTGGACATGTGTCCTTGGTGACATCTAGACTCAGAAACTCTGCATGGCATAATTTCTGTCATCGTTGATATTTCGAAAATCGACAATTGGTGCCAACCCACATTATGAAGCTGCAAGTTAGATAAGAAAAGCGGGAATGCGCCACTGCGACACGTGGACTGAGTGATATCAAGTACTTGCTTGCTAAGAGGAAGATATGGGATCTGCTGGCAGGGAATGTTGTCAGATGGCGCTAACTTATGTGGTGGTTTCTTATTGGTCAATACAGTTGGCTGGACTTTATCAGAAGGTGGATTAGCCTACTCGTTGATCTTGTCTTGATCAATGAATGATGCTTCCCCGCAATTTAAAGATGCAAGCTATTTAAATAGTGCGGGGAAGCGGAATTGTGACACGTAGCATTGTTTTTAAAAAGCCGAAAAGCTTATTGTTTTTCAAATCAAAACCGTCCGATTTGGTACAAACCAGTGGGCAAGGGAAATCTTTGATTAATGTAGAAGTAATGAAAAACAATTTCTCTACATATTTGAGTAATCTGTTCGGGATAATTTCAAGCAACCAAAACAGAGTAATGTAATTGCAAACGCTTGGTGGATGTGTGCACGTGGCTGCTGAAGGAATAACCAGTCAACTAAAAGAAGTGAAAGAATTAGCTCTGGAACATTCCAGATGGCTTTTGAGATTCACCAACGTACAAGTAACCAATCACGAAGAACTAATTCCCATCATGGTGGCTGCTAGGGCATATAGGACAAAAATTGAAAAGGGGAAGAAGTCCAAGTGATTTAGATTCGCCCCTTTTTTAATTTTCTGTTATAAATTTTGAAATCTTTGTTAATATTTCAATATGATAAATTGGTAGCTTGCCATTTGTCATCCAGAGAAGATGAACCGATTAATTTTTGTCGTTGGAAGAAATTGTGTATCAGTCGATGGGTCCCTTCGGGAAGGAAATTGTGTATCGGCCGACGGGTCCCTTTGGTAAAAGTCTTGTTATGTAGCCGATGGGTAAACAGTTTGTAGCGGGCATAATGTATCTGGCCGACGGACTCCTTCGGGAAAGTTCTTCGGAAAGTATTTATAACTCCTTCGGAAAGCATCGTAATAAAATCTTATCATCATATCTTATCATAGGAGAAAAGCATGATGTACTGATGGTATATGCGAATAATAATAAGAGTTCTTCTGTTTGCTGTTCGTATTCGTGTCTATTACCTGTGTGCATTGCTTAATTAATTCTATACGAAAAACATTTGGCGCCGTTGCCTGATGGATCTGGCACATAGGCAGGCGGAGATGAATTAAATGCCGAATCAGTTGAACAAAGACAAGAGTAAGCTGAAGGAAAAAGATGACATACGCGTTGCGCAGGAAAATTTAATTTTGGCTCAGCAGATAGAGCGTCGAAGGAGGTTTCAGAAGATTTTCGACGGAAGCAAGAGCGTGGAAGGATTGTTGAAGGAGACTCGACAACGGCTTGATTTGGTGGAAGAAGCGAGGGAGGAGTTTCTGAACCTGCATATGCCACAGGAAAAGAATCCTGACGGAAGCAAATCGACTCGCACGGCTCGGAGTGCCGAAGGAGCACGAGCGTGGAGTGACCTCTTCGTCCGAGATATACTTCCAGAACAGACAGCTACGATTGACAAACCCTCTTCTTCACCAACCAGCGCGGAAGTCCAAAACTGCGCGGGTGTTGAAAACAGTGCGGAAGCAGAAAACAGCGCGGGTGTGCAGAACAGCGCGGGTGTCCAGAACAGTGCGGGTGTCCAGAATAGCGCGGGTGTACAGAACAGCGCGGGTGCTCAAAACAGCGCGGGATTGCAAAACAGCGCAGGTACCCAACAAAACCCTCGACATACAGTAATAATGGCAGGTTCGAAGGAAAAATTGCCTAAATTTGATGGTGATGAAGCAGTTGATCCCATTCGACATTGTAAAACATGTGACACGATCTGGAGGGCGAATGGCATAACAGATACAAACGAATGGATCAGACAATTTCCCGCAACCCTACGGGGTGTTGCCATTGATTGGTTTACTGATGCCAATCCACAGAAATTAAATAGTTGAGATAACATTAAGGAGTTCATCGCAGAATTTCAACTTTTGCATGATGACAATGAAATTGTCGCAGAGATATTCAATACCAAGCAAAAGAAGAATGAAACTGTACGGGTCTTTGCCAGGAGGTTGAAGGACTTAATCAGTAAGATGGAGAATAAGCCCGCTGACGGGTTACAAAAAAGATGGTTCATTGAAGGCCTTCACCCGAAGCTGCGGAAGAAGATGAAGATCGTGCCGCCATCCACATACAATGAAGCGTACAACCGAGCAATGAACCTCGAAAGTGACCAGAAGACAAAGAAGAAGAAGAAGACCAACTCGTTCGATTCAGATGACGATGCATCCTCAGGAAATGATAGCAGCGATGACGAAGGAAGCAACAAGAAGGTTCGTGCCCTTCAGAAAGACATGATTCGGATGATGAAGGAATTCAAGAACATGAACAAGGAAACTAAGGGCAATGAACTATGGTGCACGGAGTGCAAGAAGGAAGGCCATACGAAGGGATCCTGCCCAAAAGAGCAATTTTGCGAGATCTGCCAGATTATGGGACACTCAGTAAAGGAATGCCCTTTCAATTTGAAAACAAGAACACCGCAGCAAGTGTTCCTGACACAGGAGGCCTCCCCGTCCAGAGGGAACGGGAACACTAGTACAGAAGGTGCCACATCGGGTGAATACAGAAACAACCGGCGCGGTCAAAATAACAACAATACCAGCAACAACAATAATGGCGGAAGGAGTCGAATTCAGTATGATGCGAATGGTCGGCCAATTGTTCAATGCCGTGCATGCAATGTGGGGTCACTTCGCCCGAGAGTGTACAACAGCGAACACACCGAAGTTGTTATGCAGATGGTGTGGACCTGGTGATCATGAAGATGCTAGGTGTCCGAAGTCGGGAGTAAACTTGATCACCGTCGGGACGAACGAAGAAGAGGTTTTGGCCATCACACGGAAGCAAGCAAAAGTGTTCCCCAACCCGGCAGAAGAAAAGAAGAGACTGGAAGAAGCACGGGTAGAGATCCAGAAAGCAACACAGGCAGAAATGGCACACCTGAAGGACACGCCGAGTACTTCCGTATGGAACTGCGCAGAACAGAACATCGTCCGACAAATTTTGCAAGCCGAGATACCTGTCAGGATAAGTGATCTGTTGCTCACTATGCCTCAGCTCCGATCGGCACTCACAAACATTGTTCCCGCTGCTCAACTACCAGGAGAACATGGAAGGAAGCAAGAAAGTGGAGCAAGTACAGTGCATAAAAAGGAGAAGGAAAGTGGCGCAAGTGCAGAAGATCCGATGTTGTTAGCCCTCTCATCCAGACACCATCCAGCAGTCGTCGAAATGGGAATTCTCGGGACTGTATTGACGAAAACAATTGTGGATGGAGGGTCTGGTGTCAATGTGTTGCTTGAAGACACTTGGAAAAAGTTGGGACAGCTGACATTATGGCCACCTACCTTCCAGCTGCTAATGGCCGATCAACATGGAATCAAGCCATTGGGAGTCCTGACAGCACAACCAGTGACAATCGGAACACAACCATTCCTGTTGGACTTCGTTGTGATTCCTCTGAAGCGGAGGGGATATGATGCCATTCTGGGCCGGGGGTGGTTGATACAAGCCAAAGCAAAGCACGATTGGAAGAAAAATACTTTATCACTCGAAAGCAAAGGCCAGAAGTATGTCATCGATCTGCACACTCGGATGGTCGGGGAAGAAGCTCTATCGTCAGATTCCAAAGGAGAAGATGATGAGAGGAGGCAGAGTATGGAACCCAATCAGGAGGGAGTCCTACAATTGGAAGGAGATGATGATTTGGATTCAGTAAATGGTCTTTACCACTGGCAGATAGAGGATTATGAGCTCTTTCCAAGTTGTAATATGCTAAGGATCGACGAAGGTAAGAAAGAAGGAAATGAATGTCCGAAGGAACACAGAGAAGCCGATGGAGGAAATGAATGTCTGAAGGAACATGGAGAAGCCGAAGGAGGAAATGAATGTTCGAAGCAACACAGAAAAGCCGAAGAAAGAAACGCGGGTATGACTGAAGCTGAAGAACAGAACATACAGTACGAACCCAAGAGAAGGAAAGATTCTACTGTACGACTGAGCCGGAAGAAAGTATTATGTCGAACCACAAATATAGGAGAAAGGTACCGGCAGCAAGAAAGACACACGATACCGTCTGCACAGGCAACAAAGAGGAAGGGCTCAATAAAATTTGTAGCAGTACAGAGTGAAAGTTTTATTGACGGACAGAAGGGGCAACTGATGGAGTCCATGCTACGGAGCTTCGGGAACAAACTGGGCGGTATGGAGATGACACAGAACAGGCGTAGCAGGTTTCAACTCAGACAGTGGGTGTTGAAGTACGACGATCAGAATGAGATCAACCCAGGCAAGTTCAAGGTTAAGTGGGTCAGGCCATATCAAATTCGGGAAGTGGGTGATAATGGAGCAGTAAAACAATGGATGCTAGACGGAAAAGAAGTTGCCGACACAGTGAATAGGTCGAAGTTGAAGGTCTGCCATGAAAGAAGTAACGCACCTCCATGGACGAACAACTGAGAGAAGAAGACTGTAAGTACTGTATATATGTAAATATTGTACATAATTGTTCCAGAAGTGAGATTTTCAAAATAAAAAAAAAAGGAAAAAAAAAAAAGAGACAAAAAGCACTGTATGGTTTTCCATAAGTAAAGTACAGATTTTGAAGTACCGTACGGTTTTCCATAAGTCAAGTACGGATTTTGAAGCACTGTATGGTTTTTCATAAGTAAAGTACGGATTTTGAAGTGCCGTACGATTTTTCATAAGTACGAATTTTGAAGCACCGTACGATTTTTCATAAGCAAGGTACGGATTTCATAGTGTCGTACGGTTTTTCATAAGCAAGGTACAGATTTTATAGTGCCGTACGGTTTTTCATTGGCAAGGTACGGATTTCTCAGCACCGTACGGTTTTCCATTTGTAAGGTACGGATTGCATAGTGCCGTATGGGTTTTCATTGTTAAAAGTACGGATTTTAGTGATACCGTACGGATTTCACAGTAAAGGGCATTGTACGGTATGCAATATATGCATGAAGGAGCACCACCGTACGGATTTCACAATAAAAGAGGAATACTGTACGGTTTTAACATCTGAAGAATGGTGTACGGTTTGTACGGGTTTCATATTTGAAGTACGGTTTTAAGGCAATGTACGGTTTCCACCTTCAAAGTTGCTCTGTGCCTCAGAAGATTAACGTACGGTTTCTGGAGCCAAAATTTGTTAATTTTCATTGTACAGACGGTGGGATATTGCAGTACGGTTTTTTTAAGCAGATTGGAATCTAGATTGTGTCAAGTTGGAAGCCGTACGGATTTCATCACAAAAGGATGACAGGAGGTTTTCTAAAAAAAAGAAAAAAAAAACGACAACAGAATCAAGTTGTTCAGAATGAGTGACAGATGATGCCAAAGGGAAGGGGACGCATCGATGGTTGCCAGAAAGAGTGCAGAATCGGCAGATAATGACAGAAATTGTGTGTTCCGTGCATTTTTGTGTGGGTTTTGAAGTGCTAATTTGGTCTTGGCGGCGAGTGCCGCAGGACCCCGCCGGGGGCGTTGCGGACCCCCAGTCGTTGCGGATATCAATCGTGGGAGTCTGACCAGTTGAGAAGAGTTGAAGTTGCTGCAGGCATGGAGTATCTGTCTACCAGAGGCAGTGGGAGCAGGTGTTGGCTGTGAGGCTGTCTTGGTGGATGCATAGAGAGCTCGGGAGGAGCTGATCATCCAGTTGGAGGCAATGCAGCAACACTTGGCTCAGGGTACCGAGGAGTTGGAAGCAGAGAAAGCAGCACAGGTGGCTATCAAGGTCAGCTTGAGGAGTCAGTATTGTGTTAGCCAAGGCTATAGATGCAACGGGATGAATATGAAAGTGATGTGGCAAATCAATATTGTTGTATTTGTTGTTTGAGTTTTGTTTTGTTGTCGTCAGGAGACGACTTTTTTTTTTGGGGGGGGATGATGTTGTCGGAAGAAATTGTGTTTTAGCCGATGGGTCCCTTCGGGAAGGAAATTGTGTATCGGCTGACGGGTCCCTTCGGTAAAAGTCTTGTTATGTAGCCGACGGGTAAACAGTTTGTAGCGGGCATAATGTATCTGGCCGATGGACTCCTTCGGGAAAGTTCTTCGGAAAGTATTTATAACCCCTTCGGAAAGCATCGTAATAAAATCTTATCATCATATCTTATAATAGGAGAAAAGCATGATGTACTGATGGTATATGCGAATAATAATAAGAGTTCTTCTGTTTGCTGTTCGTATTTGTGTCTATTACCTGTGTGCGTTGCTTAATTAATTCTATACGGAAAACAATTTTCCTATTGTAACGGTCATCTCTCAAACCTATATGTATGAAATTCAATGATGAATCAAAGGTCGGCAAATTTTGGTGTGAAGTACTATTTGTTGCAGAGCCAATTGAATGGTATTTTATTTCAATTATTTTCCGCTCCAGTAGATGTTGTGATTAGTTAGTATTTCCTTTCCGTTTGCAGAGAACTAGGGAAGAACAGAATTTCATTTCCCCTGTTTTCCGAATTCAAATGGGTGTGATAAGTATTGTTGTAATTCATTTGGTGGAAGGATTCTGTTAATTTTTGTCAGCTTTTTCAGTCTTAGTTTAGCTTTAATTTTTGGTTTAAATCTGGTTTCGTATGAATGGATTTATGGATTCATAAGAGGTGTGGATATGTAAATCTATTTTCAGTATTTAGAAATTTTTCTTGCCTGAATTGAGTTCTAGTTAGGCTTAATTCGGTTTGCCTCTTCTACTCTCAGGTTAAGAGCATTACCCACATTAGTTTTAGGATCAAAACATAATTCCTTGAGCATTATTCACATAGGGAGCTGTACCTTAATTTAGAGGGAAACTAGCTATTCTCAGAAACAGTTTCCCAATTGTTGTGTAAAGTTGTTCTTCATTACAAATTGGGCAAATTGAAAAGAGAGTCAGAAGAAGAACAATTTGTTTACCAACACATCCATGTATATTTTGAAAGAGATAGCTGTTTGTAATTCTTCTTCATCTTCCCAATCTCTTTGAAATCGTGCTTGTAATTTCGTAATCTATAACTCGTTCTCCAGTTGTATAGAAACTCTAGGGCGAAAGGTGGTTACAAGTAGCCTTGAACACATTGTCCTCTCTACTCTAGTGGCATGGCCAAAGTTATCAGCAGTCTATCCATTGTAATATTCCCATTATAAAATAAATTATTAATCAAACTATTATTAATGGGCCGATTGATTTAGTATATCTTGGACTCATTTTTGTTTTATTTCCGTAGGTTAGTGTAGCCGTCGGCTATCTTTGTCAACTCTCGGAAAGTTTTCCCCGACGGGTATTTAAGCACGGTTTATAGGTAGTTGTTAGGCAGGCATTTTGGATTATTTTCTTTGTACTACGAATTCTTGTTGGAGTTCTGATTTTGTTCACCATTTCGGAAGTGAAAGATCTTCCCTATTTGGCTCATGTGGTTTCGATGGGATTTAACCCTCACCCTACTTTTTTGTTGCATGTAATATTTCGCTCAGATCTGGCAAATCAAAGCACCATCTTGTTGCAGAAATTAATTGAAGGTTATATATGTTCAATCTCTATTATTGTTTGGTTTTGTTTCATAAATTCGGATCTATAAGTTTGCATGAATGATTGTTCCCTCCAGCCGTACCCCACAACACAAAATACATCTTCTGTATCACAGCCTTACGCATCTATACATCCGTACTACCTTGTGTCTCTACATCTCCTCTCATCATACGACTTTGACTATATACATCATCTGTACGATCATTCTTGCATATCATACGACTATTCCTGCATACTGTATGATATTTCCTAGATACCATACGACCATCCGTAGACATCGTACGACCAATACCGTATGACATCTTCCTTGCTTCATCATACACAACAAACTGTACAACTTCTATCGTCCTTGGTAACTGTACAGTACCACTTCATATCCGTACTGCTATCTACAGTCTGTACGACTACTGCAATAACACCATCGGGTGAAGTTCTTCATCAGTGGATGGAAAAGGATTGTTTCCAATGGAGATGTAGGGCACATGAACATTATAGTGGTACCACCATTATATCTTTTCTATCCATGGTTCCCACCATAGTTCAAAATAGCGTTATCGACAACTTATCACAAAGGGAAAATAAAAAGGTATCAACAAATATCGAAGATAAGTTGGAAACTTATTAGGAAAATATTGGCAACTTAACAAATTGGTTAAATTTAATTAGAAATGCATTTTTTTTTTGTTGCAAAATTCAATAATGAGATGCATCGATGACTCAGTAAATGAGTACACAAACCAAACAGGCGGATATATATATATATATATATATATATATATATATATATATATATATATATATATATATATATATATATATATATATATATATATATATATATATATATATATATGCAAATAGGATACAAAATTGCATCCTCATGTCAAATATTGATGACTAGTAGCCATAGTCTAATAGTTTGAACTCTGAAGCAAACTAAAAATAGAAAATTGTCTTTGTAAAAAATAAGCGAATACAATATCAAAATAGTCTACCTTACTCTTCCCCTTCAGAGCAAGCTGGACATATATCATCAACACACACTCTAAACCATACATCACGTTGACTCAAAAGCGAATAGTGAGCAATAGGGAGCTTGAATGTGATCATATCTAAATTATGAATGGAACATTTATGTCATAATGTACAGTCAACCAATAATACATATAACCAACGTCACTATTGAGGGCACAGTAATCGTGGAGGAGACAAGAATAGAGAAACACAAAATATATTGCATATACAACACATATATAAATATAATGTATTGAGGAGCAATTATACATTGCCAAGGGAAAACAAAGGAGTTTGATACACACAGAAAAGGAAATGACAGTGAAGAGAATTAGCAGATGGACAGAGGACCATTATGCAAGTAATGGAGAACGTAAGTAAGAGGATAAATTTAATATAAAAAGCAATTAAGAGGAATGAAATATGAATGAGGAATACAAAGTCAATGAAATAGGAAGGGGAATAAGCACAGTTAGTGGAATGTCCCCATTTTTAGTATGTTCTTGCAGTTGGCTTGGTCAATTCACCATCACTAAGGGATCTCTTTCTATAGATATTATTTCCCTTTTTTGATATTTTGACGGTTGATTTGATTATGTGTTTATCTATCCAATTGAGATGCAAGTAAGGAAAGAACATGTATGACAGTATATATGTGTATATACACACATATACACACACACACACATAGTATTAAAGATAGTTGATAGTGGGATTTGAGGGTCTCAGTTGTGTGCTTATAGGATTTCTAGCAGCCTATTGTGTGTTTTGGCTCCGAGGGACTTGCTATTTATAGGAAGTCAAACTCTTGCTTCCGATGAGCTTAGTTGAGTTAAAGGAGTTGAGTGATGCTCTTAGTTTGGGCTCCAAGTTTGGGCTCCAAGAATCTTGGAGGGAGCGTCTAATTATAGTAAGTCAACCTGTCATGCTCATTGATCGTCTTTCTTCATCAGGATCACTCTGGTGTTGTCAGATTTCAATTTTTATACTTCTTCAGTTGTTTTTGTAAGACAGGTGAATTATTATTATTTTTCATCTAAATCTGCTGAGGTTTTTATTTTTGTTGGTGTTGTATGTTGGACACTTTAGTGTCTGTAATGTCCCTTTTTTTTGGGACATTATAATTCTGTGTGGCTAGCTCACTTCGCCTGGGTTTCAGGGGTGAAAAGGTTCTTTACAGAGTTCAGTTCAAGATTTAGCCCAGACATTTTCAGTTCCAGTCCCATCAGAGCAATTTTGGCAGGTTGTCCAGATGCTTACTATTTTTAGTAAGTAATCAGAGCTCAGTAATTTTGGTACCTCAGTGTTGGGTTGGAAGCATCTTGCTGAGAGCTTTGCAACGAGCTATTGCACATGCTTATTAGAGTTCATTTGGTCAGTTATTTTAATGCCTGATGACCATATGGTTTACTGACTAAGTGACTATTAAAGTTCATTTAACTTGTCCCTTTATTTAAAAAGGTACTATGTTCACTTAAGTGACTAAAATAAAAAAAGGTGCTTTATCTCACATTGCTTGAATGAGCATGCTTCACATTGGGAAAAGTAATAAAGGTACAACAAGCTCCACATGAGAGGATATATGAAGATTATATTATTCAAACAAATATTAATTTGGGAGCTGAAAACAGTTGTTAGTTATTTCTTCTAAGACGCAAACCCTTGAAGAAGTATTTGAAGGTTGGACACAAACTTAGCCTTCTTACAGGTTTAATCTATATTGCCAATTTGACTATTATTTATGTTTATAAGATTGGATTACTTGGATTGTTGTATGTTATTGTATTGCTGTTATATAATATAGTAACATATTTTGACAGATTGTTGTGTTAATTCTTGGTTTATATATGTACTTCTGAATATTGGAGGAAATAAATACACTTTTTCTAGATTTTCTCATATGCTTATTTGCTGGTTATGAACGATTAATGTTCTGAAATTTAGAGTAAATATTGGTTTACTATTCGAATTTGAATTTGCACTTAAATATCAAAGGTTTTGGAAAAATATCCGAAAAGGGATATTACAGTGGTATCAAAGCCAAGAATCCTGCCATCCTATAGAAATACACACAAGAAATTTATGAAATCAAATATTCCGAGTCTTGGTTGCTTAAATGTGAATGGTTAAATCTTGAGGACAAAAACCCTCAAGTTTCTGTGTTTTTTTTCAAAGGAGGTTGGAACTCACCCCAACCTTCCTGCATTCAAGTGCAAACAATTTGGGAAGAAAATTGGCAAGTAAGAAGTTTAGGAATCGAAGAAAAGGAGGTATGATTTTTTTTTAAACATTGGTAAACTCAAATTCTAGGTTATTTTAGCTGCGAATATATAGGGTGGAGATTGGTTTCAGCTCAAGGTTAGAACCCCAGTGCAGACAGTTTGAAACAAGTTATTGTTTGGTATAAATGTTGGCTGCTGCAAAAACCTAGAAGAATTCCTCACGAGTCGCGAAACAGACATAAATTTCCAGGCGGGCAGGTACTTGTGACTTTAAACTTTTGAAGAACGTCATGGTCGTGTGACATTCCGTCCACACTGGTGAAGGAATTTTGAACCTTTTGAAAGAGACTTGGGGTAGTCGTCTTATCTAAACCGGAGGTGGACAGAAGAAACATAGGTCGCGGCAGCATTGTAGGGTTATCCCAGTTGGGTCAAGAGCTGACCAGTGAACATAGTTGGAGTGCGTTTGGCATTACATCTAGTTGTCCAACAGAGCATGAGTTGAATACTGTGTGGAAAAATCTAGGAAGAGAGTGGCACGTGAGCCGTAGGAGTGCATCTTTTCGTGCTCACAGAATCTCAGTAGGACACCATTCTAACTGAACTAGGAGCTCCTTATTTGTGAGTAAGTGTTGAGCAGGAAGTGGATGTGTCATAAGGGGACTAATAGGTCAAATGATGTGTGTATGTGCAGTAGTGGGTAGCGTTTTCACGTCGGACATCTACACAAGGTCACTGTTGTTGGTAAAATGTATAATGTAGCCGACGGGTAGAGTAGTATCCGAACGGGTGCGTGACGCTTGAGTCACCCCTTTGGAAAGGTACATGTACACGTCCGAGATGGACTTTGGAATTATCGATAGATCATTGTAGTCATTGTAATTAGATTATAATCTGCAAGTGCATACATGAATAAAGTACCTGTTCTAAATTGAAATGTGTTATACATGTGTTGTGTTGTCCTGCATTTTGTCACCACAAAATGTAAGTAACAGTACGAAACTTTTTCAAACTAGTTTCGCATTTCTCTGAGTTTATTTCATTATTTAATTGGTTAGTATTGATCAACCAATCGGTACCAATTGATACAATGAATCTTTTTATTGAAGGCCTTCGTCAAGTCTTTTTCATTTTGCTTTCTGTCGAGCCTTTGATTGATTTTTGAAGCCTTCACAGTCCGTTCTTTGCTTTTGAGTTTGCGTTTGTTTGTTTTTAGTCTTTTGGTTTTGCTCATGTCACGCCTTTTGTTTTCCCCTTCGATTCGGTCTAACCTAGAGGTCAATCAGAGTTGTCAATCAAGAGATATGGTCATTTTAGTGCTTCAAAAGTGGACATTTTCGGTGCAACAGCACGAATTAAAAAAATGATGTTATATTTTCATTTTGACATTCACTTTTTGAAAATATAACATTTTTCTCACTTTTTGTTATGTTTTTAAGTTACTTTATCTTTTAAATTTATAAGTTAAAGTGACTATAGTGCACTTTATGTTATAATTTTAAGTTGAGTTACTTTTTAATTTTTCACTTAAAGTGAGTATAGAACTATATAGTTACTTTTTAAATTTTTGATTTTTAAATCAAATACTTATATAAATGTCACTTTAACTTAATGTTTATGACTTATATTGATTAATATAATGCATAAATATTATTTTTGACCCATATTGTTGACATTTTTATAAAAAAAAGTGAAATGCATAACTTAAAAGTCTAAAAGTGGACATTTTATGTGCATATGCATGTAAAAAAAAATGAAAAGTGGAAACTTTTCATGTTAATGCATATGAAAATTCACTTTGAGGATACTTTTCATGCCATTACATCAAAATCTTGTAAAAGTGGACCTTTTTGATGCAATGATATGAAAAGTTGAATTTTCATGCTTGTGCATGAAAAATGTGAGATATGTTTATAAAATATGCAAGTGACTACAAAAAGTGAGATTTTGGAAACTTGCACATTTTAAAATATGTAATGGGCTTCAAAAAGTGAGATTATATCTCAAGACATTTTAAAACATGCATTGGACTCAAAAAGGTCCTCTTTTGCCTTCCAACATGTTTTAAAATATGTAATGAACATAAAAATATCCTATTATGTGAAGAAAACATGTTCTTGCTCCAAAAACCTCCGATTTTGCTAATAACTTTTGATTTTCTCCATGGATTTGAATGAAATCAGTTGCATTCATCATGTTTTGGAGAGGTGATCATTTTGCCTTCATCAAAAATCAAGTTATTGCACCCAAAAACGTGTTTGAAACTCCCGAGCTAGGGCACGTTGTTTGTATAAAACTCTATAAATCTTCAAAGTTTGATCACATTTTTGTATGGAATCAAACCATTTTGGCCCCATTTGCTGATTACATCACATAGTGATCACCATTTTTGTGTTTAAACATCAAATCGTTTTGTTTGGAAGGTCACTTTTTTTGCTTGGAGAAACACGTTTTTGTTTAAAATGCCTGAAAAATTGGGGTTTTAATCCACTTTTATGCATTTTGAAGTCACTTTTTTGAATTTTGATCCATGTATATGCATTTGGAGAAGTTTTTGCATTCACAAGTCAAAAATGACTTTAAAACATGCATTTTTTAGTCACGTTTTTGCAAAAACGGCCTAGATTTTTGAATAAAAAAGTCATTTTTGTTCAAAAAACTCAAAAAATTGCATTTTCAGTCCATACATTTGATCAAAGGGATTGTTTTTGAGTTTTAAATGCATGATATTGTTTTTGGAGACCATTTATGTGACACTTTCATGTCAAATCCGACCATTAAATGTCCATTACATGCAAGTGCGGAAAAAGTGAAAAGGTTGTTTGGAAATCTGGATTTAAGGGAGAATTGGTCTTAAGACTATAAAACTTGCTATTTTAGCTCTTTCTCCTTCATTTTTGGCACATATTCTTCATGTAAGTGGACCTCTTCTTTCTTGCATTTTAATTCATGTTTATCCTTGCTGATTTTATGCATGAAATTGTTGAATGGATGCCATTTGTAAGAATCTTTGCCTTAGAATGTGCATTTTTCCTTTAAATATGAATTTCTCCTTCATTTTGATGTTTTTTGTTCTTCCCCAAGTTCCAAATTCGAATTTCATCTTTGGAGTGCATTGCATCTTGGCATATTTTGAGTTGTTTTCAAAAGTATGTTTTTGTTTTGTTTTGGTTTTATGTGTTTGTTTGTCAGTTTTTTTTCCATTTGGAGAAGTTGCAAGTTTTTTCCCAAAACCTTGTTTTTCCTTCATTACATGCGAAAGCGCTATCATTTTTGACATTCCATTTCCATATCATTACACCTCACATCTCATCCGACAAATGTGATTACATGTTTTTCACCTCATTCGCCATTCACACATGCATGTAATCCCATTTTCTACTTCCATTTTCATCCATCTCATTTTTCGCTTTCATTCGCACAACACGATTACACGAAATGTCGTACGTGTAATTGCATCTAAAAGGTCCAATTTTGACTAAAAGTCACTTTTTGTAAAGTAAAAAAGATGTCTTTTTCTCTTCTACATATGCATTCACACCTCCATGAGCAAATACATGTTTCCGTATTTTTCCATACTTTTCATCTTAGCCTTCATCTGCAGATGCATGTAAAGCGTATCTTTCACTCACACTTGCATCTCATTTCACCCTCCACCTTCCTTTACATGTAATCCATTTTCCGTGCAGTGACATCTTAAAAGCCCAAGTCACTTTTTGAAAATCGGCAATCTCCATTTACACGCATTCCCATGCGCCAAGCACTTAAAAAAAAAAAAAAGAGCTAAAGGTGCTGATGGAAAGTTGTTCCGAGTGTACATCCGAACATCGTCAAGAAGGTTTTCAAAGTGTCAAAGACTCCAATTTGTGCTGATCTACAAAGGAGAATTCACGACAACTTGAGCGAGAAAAGATGGATCACATCAAGTTTCCACATGATAATGGACAATTCATCAAAGAGAGCTAGAGGTTGTCAAAAGACGCAACACTATGGTTATTAACGTGAATGCAGCAATACAAAGTACAGGAACTTCCAATCCTGTTATCATCTACGATTGCATCATCAAGTACAAGGCCTTTCAGAATTGTTCTTTTCTCTTCCGTCTTCTTTCTTCTTCTTTCATGTTTGTAGTTGGAGAAGATGCATTACATGAAAAAGTGTAATTGCATGAAATGCAAGTTACATGTATGTAAAGGATGTAATGCGAGTTGCAAGTGCAGTTGCACGTAACCTTATATTTTCTCTTGTAGTTAGACTTGGTCAAAGTTGGTTGAGTTGCTCCCACTTTTTCCTCCCCTTTTTTCTCAACTTCTTTGCCTATATAAAGGAGTGCCCCCTCATTGTAAAAATTATCTTTTGTTGTATGCAAGAAAGCTTTGCCAGATTTCTGCAAGCATAACTTTGATTGTGTAGTACAAATTTGGGAGAAAAGTGAATAAAAGAAGCAATTGGATTCGAAGCTTTGACTGGAAGCAATTGTGATAGAACAAATTAGAAGCTTTGACTATAATTTGTGCCTATTGTCTTGATTCATGTTATTATTGTGTGTTCAATAAAAGAGCATAGAGAGTTAAGAAACAATTGAAGCTCGAGCTTTGACCAGGAACAATTGTGAAAATCCATAGCTAGAAGCTTTGTCTGTGGCTTGTATTTTCATCTTAATTCTCAAAATAGTTAGATTGTTCTTACTTTTAGGAGTCTTTGTGCCCTAATTGTAAAACTTTTACCATATAGAAGTATGCCCGGACTTAGAGCCAAACCGGTAGATTTTAGCTAGCTTTTGAGTTAGTGAAGATTTATCGGTATCACTGTTTCCAGCTCTTGATAGAAGTGTAGTTAGAGATTTACCTTGCCATTATTCGTTCTACGAGTAAGTGGATCCTTTCTTGAAAGTTAAGAAGAAAGGATATTAGTAACACCTTCTTTATAAATCTCTCAATTTCTTGCTTACCTTGAGTTGATCCAAAGAACAGTGAGAAGGGGGAGCCTTCCCTTTAATGTAGGAGAGACTCTGTCTCACATGTTGTGGCTGGTCATCCTATTTTGCAACTGAATTTTTACCCAAAATTGTCGGTTGCAAAATATCCACCCAACATGTTGAACTTCTTACCCTATACAGTAAACATTTGGTGCCGTTGCCAGTCGTATCTGGAACGAAGGAATGAGGATTAATGCCGAATTTGCCAAACAAGGATCAAAACAAGGTCAAAGATAAAAATGAACTAAGTACAACAAAAGAAATTTTAATTTTAACACAGCAAGCAAAGCACAAACAGAGACTTCAGCAAATTGCCGATGGGCACCAAACGGGTGAAGAGGCACAGTCGGGGGGAGTGCACTTATCTAGTAGGCTGAGTAGTGCCGAAGAATTGTTGGAAGAAACTTGACAACGCTTGAATTTGGTAGAGGAAACAAGGGAAGAATTCCTTAAACTGTATACACCGAGGGGAGAGTGTCTGAACGGAAAAGAAACAACTCGCATGGCTCGGAGTGCCGAGGGAGCACGAGCGTGGAGTGATCTCTTCAATCCTGATACACCAGACGAACGGGTATAGACGGAGAATAGAACGTCACTTGAAGACTTTTCACTAGACAACACAATTGTTGGGAACAAGATTGTAGTCCAGAACAACGCGGGAGTCTAGAATAGCGTGGGAGCACAGAACAGTGCGGGAGTCCAAAACAGAGTGGGAGCACAGAACAGTGCGGGAGTCCAGAACAGTGCGGGAGCATAGAACAACGTGGGAGTCCAGAACAACACGGGAGTCCAGAATAGTGCGAGAGCTCAGAACAACACGGGTACACAAGTACCTCAGAATCAAAGACAAGTAACGATGGAAGGCCCTAAAGAAAAGTTGCCCAAGTTTCATAGTGATGGTTCAGCAGACCCTATCAGACATTGTAAAACGTGTGAAACCATATGTACTGCAAATGGTGTGATGGATGAGGATGATTGGGTAAGACAATTTTCAGTGACCCTACGGGGTGTGGCGATAGATTGGTTTTCTGACACTAGTCCTCAGAAACTTAATACATGGGAGAATGTTAAAAAAGAATTTATAGGAAAATTTAGATTACTCCGAGATGATAATGAAATAGTGGCAGAGATATACAACACCAAACAAGAAAAGAATGAGACAGTCCGAACCTATGCCAGGTGAATGAAAGAATTGATCGAAAAGATGGAGAGTCAACTAGCGAATGGGTTAAAAAAACAATGGTTCATGGAGGGGCTACGGCTAGCTCTTAAAAAGAAAATGAAGATTGTACCATCGACATCGTACACCGATGTGTATGCTCGTGCCATGGATTTGGAAAGTGAATAGAAGACGAGTAAGAAGAAGAAGCATAAATCCTTTGATACAAATGATTCATCCTCGGAAAGTAGTAGTAGCGATGAGGAATCGAACAAAAAGGTGAAAGCACTATAGAAAAACATGCTTTGGATGATGAAAGAATTCAAAAATCTGAAAAAGAATCCGGATACAGTAAAGGGAGAACTGTGGTGCACAGATTGCGAGGAGGATGGCCATACAAAGGGTTCATGCCCGAAGAAGTAGTTTTGTGACATCTGCCAGGTGGCGGGGCATTCCCTGAAAGAGTGCCCGTTTAACTTGAAAGCAAAAGAACACCAGCAGGTGTTACTAACGCAAGAAGCATCGAACAATAGTAATAACACTAGCAATGATGCAACTTCAGGTGGATATCAAAATAATAATAGACGCGGAAGGGGTGGAAACAATAACAATAACAATGGAGGCCGGAGTAGAATACAATATGATGCAAGTGGACGGCCGATGATACAGTGCCGGGCATGTAATCTTTGGGGTCACTTCACGAGGGACTGTACTACGAAGGAGACGCCGCAGCTACTGTGCAGATGGTGTGGTCGACCATGAAGATTCAAAATGTCCAAAGCAAAGCGTAAATTTATTAAGTATTGAAACAAGTAATGAGAACGTGTTGGCGATCACGCGGAAGCAGGCGAGGAAGGCAAAATATCCGAATGTGGAAGAAGAGAAGGAGAGGTTACAAAAAGCCCGAACAGAGATAGAGAAGCAGATGGAAGCAGAGAAGTCACAAGTAAAAGACACTGCTGAACCCCGAAAAGAAACTTGGCGGAACAAAACATGGTGAAACAGATAATGCAAACGAAAGTGCCAATTAGATTAAATGATCTTCTTCTCACCATGCCACAGTTGCGTATGGCTATTATAAATATGACACTGTCCCTAAAAGTTACAGAGGAAGCAAAGGATAGTAAGGAAACAACCATGGCAGCAGCAACAGACCTGATTTTACTAGCACTTACGACAAGTAGACACCTAGTAGTGGTGGAGATGGGCATTCTGGGTATGGTGCTAATGGATACAATAGTAGATAGAGGATTGGGAGTGAACGTGTTGCCGAAAGATATCTGGAAAAAACTTGGACAACCAACACTATGGCCACCCACCTTTCAGTTGCTTACATCAGATCAACATGGGATAAAACCCTTGGGCACTCTGATGGCGCAGTCGGTAACAATTGGGACACAACCATTTTAACTGGATTTTGTAGTCATTCCATTAAAGAGAAGAGGGTACGACGCCATCCTGGGATGGGGGTGGCTGGTGCAAACTAAGGTAAAGCATGATTGGAAAAGGAATACCCTATCAATGGACAAAGGAGGTAGGAGATTTATAATCGATTTGGATACACAGATGGTAGGAGAAGAAGCAGCGTCGTCGGGCTCAGAAGGCGAAGGTGAGAATGACAACGAAGGGAAAAAAAGGATGGAACCAGATGAGGAAGGGGTATTGAGATTAGGAGGGTCAACTGATGACGACCTAGATTCAGTAAACGGACTGCTACACTGGCAAATGGAAGATTATGAGGTCTTTCTAAGCTGCAATATTTTGAGTATCGAGGAAGGAAAAGAAGGCCATGAGTTTCCGAAGGAATACAATGAACTGGAGGAGGGAGAAGCGCAGGTGGATGAAACACTTGCCCATACGTTCAGTAAAGATAAATCAATAGAGTATGAAGAGCCGATAGTAAAAACAATGAACTTGGGTGATGAGGAAAATTCGAAGAACATTCTTGTAGGAGATGATTGGAACCCAGTATTAAAGGCGGCAGCATTCAGAATATTCATGGAGTACAAAGATGTTTTTGCTTGGACGTACAAGGACTTAAAAGGAGTACCACCAGAACTATTTGTCCATTAGATACCATTAATTGAAGGTGCGGTACTAGTACAAAAAAGACCATATTGAATGAACAAAAACTATGCAGCTCGGATCACGAAAGAGATTGACAGGATGCTAGAGGCTGGTATCATCTTTAAAGTGCAGATAGGTGAGTGGGTATTACCGATCGTGATATCCTTGAAAAAGGATACAACACAAATAAGAATGTGTGGATTTTCGATGTTTGAATGCCGTGACAATTAATGACCCGTTCCCAATATCGTTTACAGATTGCATTTTGGAGGAATTGGCGGGGCATGAAATTTACTCATTCATGGCGGATTCTCAAAGTATAATCAGATATCCATCGCACAGGAGGATAAATTAAAAACGACATTCATTGTCGAGGATGGAGTATATGTATACAATAGGATGCTGTTCGGATTATGTAATGCTCCAATGACCTTCCAAAGGATTATCTTGTGTATATTTGATAAGATGTCTGTTGGAAATTTAAGGGATTTTTAGATGATTGGTCAATTTTTAGCACAGAAGACAAACACATAACGGCGTTAGGAGAATGTATGGAGAGGTGTAGGCGAGCAAGATTAGCATTGAACCCGAAGAAGTGCAGGTTCATGGTGCCACAGGAGAAGCTGCTCAGACATATAGTTTGTAAAGAAGGATTGAAGACGGATCCAGACAAGGTCCGCGTTATCTTAGAGATGCCACCCTTGACAGATGTGTTGGAAGTGAAGTCATTTTTGGGGCACATCGGTTATTACCGAAGGTTTATTAAAAACTATGCAAAATTAGCTTATCCGTTGGACAAACTCACCTGCAAGGGTGAACCTTACAGATGGGAGACTGAGCAAAATAAAGCCTTTGAGGGATTGAAGACAAGATTGGCTACAGCTCTGATTTTGGCTTATCTGAATTGGGATAAAGAATTTCATGTCCATGTAGATGCCTCAAATTATGCCATCAGAGCAACACTGGCGCAGACTGGTGACCACAGATTGGACCATCCAGTGTACTTTGCAAGTAGATTGTTGTTGAAGGCGGAGAGAAATTACAGTACCATGGAGCGAGACGTGTTGGGGAAGGTATATGCAGTACAGAAGTTTAGACACTACTTGTTGGCTACTCCATTTGTATTCTACGTAGATCATCAGGCATTGCTATACTTGGTCAATAAGCCAATTATTCAAGGAAGAATAAGCCGATGGTTGTTATTATTATAGGAGTTCACATTTAAGATCGTGGTATGGCCATGGAAGAGTCATGTGAGTGCAGATCACCTATCAAGAATAAAATCGGGGGAGACACCTGAAGGAGTTAATGATGATTTTCTAGATGTGCAACTTTTTCAGGTTATAGTACTACCAGCCTGGTACACATGCATTGGAGAATATCTATCGATGGGGCAGTTTCCAAGCGACATGTCACCGAACGAAAGACGAAAATTGGTGCTGAAAAGCTGAAAATTTCAGTTAATTAATGGCCTATTGTATAAAATGGGACTGGATCAGATTCTAAGACTGTGTGTCCTCGAGGAGGAAATTCCGAAAGTACTCAAGGAAGCACACGAGGGCCCAACGGGAGGACACATGGGGCCGGATACTACTACGTGGAAGATACTTTTGGCAAGGCTATGGTGGCCAGCTGTATATAACGATGTCAGGGAGTGGGTCATTGCATGTGATACATGCCAACGAGCCAGAAAACCATTGAAGAGAGATTTTATGCCTTTGAATCCCTCACACGCACAGGAACTTTTTGAGAGGTGGGGATTGGATTTTATTGGATCGCTAAAGGTGAGTAAAACAAGGTGCCAATACATCGTGGTGGCGACAGAGTACTTAACTAAATGGGTGGAGGCACGCACGTTACTAGAGAATTCTGTAGTTAGCACAACAAGATTTTTATATGAAAAAATTATTACAAGGTACGGGATCCCACTCCAATTGACAAGTGATCGTGGAGGACATTTTGTTAACCACGTTATCAGAGTGCTCACTACTAGTTTCAAAATTTACCATTCATTGTCGAGCCCGTATTATCCAAGGGCTAACGGACAGGCCGAAGCAATGAACAAAATTCTGGTGGGAGTGATTTATAAATCCTGTGCGGTTGAGGGAGAAGACTGGGAAGAGAAGTTACCATTTTCTTTATGGGCGTACCGTACCTTGTATAAAGTAACAATAGGACACACCCCGTTCCAGCTAATGTACGGACAGGAGGCAGTGGTGCCGATAGAGTTCATAGTGCCAAGTTTAAGGATAGCGATCAAGAATAAACTGGGCGATATGGAGAGCTTACGGGAGAAACTGTACAATTTGAACAAACTCGATGAGCGGCGGTTGCAGGCGCAGTGGGCCATCGAAGTTACACAAGCAAGGAGGAAGGCGTGGCACAACAAGCACCTAAAATTGAACAACTTTCAACCCGATCAATTAGTACTGAAGTATAATGGACGAAATAAAATAAGGCTTGGAAAATTTAAAGTTAAATGGGTTGGATTGTACAAGATACGGGAAGTTGGATATAATGGAGCAATTAAACTATGGACATTAGATGGAAAAGAAATACTAGATGCCGTAAATGGATCAAAGTTGAAATATACAAGGAAAGGAGGGATCCTCCGCGGACAAATAATTGAATGAAGAAAAGATTTTTGTAAATAATGTATATATGTATAATATTAAAGTCTAATATAGTTTAAAATGACAAGTGATAAACTGTAGTTGTAAAAGTATGAAGTGATAAAATGAAGCGTAAAAGTAAATGTATTAAGAGGCGAACTTTAAATATTAAAGTAATGGGGAGCAGTTTAGATGACCGTACAGATTCCCTAGATAGCCGTACGGCCCCAAAAAGTCTTGTGTTGAAAATAAAAATAATAATAATAAAGAAAAGCTAAGAACACAATAAGTGAAGAAAACGATTCAAAAGTATCCCTTGAATATAATATAGATGACCGTACGGCCTCAATAGGTAACCAATTAAGGACCATACGGCATGGGGGAACATCACTGTATGATGATAGAAGCAGAGCGATTAGTAATCAAAGAATGTACGGCTTGTGCTGCCTAGAAATAAGTCACACTGTATGGTTGTTGAGTATTCCCAGAAGCCAAAACTCCCTACGGACTGCAAAAACCTTGGAGGTGAAGCTGTACGGCCATGGAAAGGATTGAAGAAGTAGAAGTAAAGCAGTGGATGGAATAGGACTATCAAAACAGAGATGTTTGTAAAAGGAAGGAAGTAAAGAACATTATAAAGAGATACGCAGATTTAGACTAGATGAAAGCACATCAAGAAAAGTGTGTAAACTGAATATAAAATAAATGAAGTAATGGTAGTGAATAAGGTAAGTGCATACGTATTTTGATTCTAATCAGAAATATGCCTCCAGATAAGATATGAAGGATAATCATATAAAAGGCATAAAAGAAAATTTGTGAGATCTACATAGTACATACAGATATAGAAGAACATATAGATGCAAATTGTATAAAGGATATGTAGACACAGGAAAAATCTGAAGTATAGAAGAATGATTGGCTGAATTGCATGACAGTACGACCTTTTAGGGACGACCATACGGCCTAAAAAAGACGTGTTGAAGATAAAAATAAATACTAGCAGCTGTACGACATATCAACATTAGATATGAAGACTGTACGACCCTTGAAGGCAAAGAAATAAATCTGTATAGAGACAGGAATTAGAACAGGATGAACAAGGAATAGCCGTACGGCTAGGAGAAGAACAAGTTCGCCAACGGAGCAATTGTATAGCGTACGGCTGGAAAATATAAGTCTTTGAAGCGTACGGCCGGCTGGGAGTAAATTGTAAAGTATTGCATAGATGTACGGTGATAGGCTTAGAGTTGCAAAGGATAAAGGGAGTCCATACAAGCTCAGGAGAAGGAAATAAAGCCGTACCATAGGAATTGCTCACAGAATTTGAAGAAGCCATACAGTATGGAAGTGGAGACAAGAAAGGAGGTTGTGAAAAGTTGTACAGAGGTAACTACTAGAACGGTTTTAAGATTCATTCACAAAGGAGAAAAGAGTGACAGTTATGCAGTTTGCAAGAAAGAGGGCTTGGAAGAGAAAATTAGAAGAAGACACTGCCATGAACAAGAACGCGAAGACACTACCATCTGGAATTTGTGTAGTAGGAGGGACTCATGCAGGGTCTAGTAGCACAGGTGCAAGTAAGAAGAAAGCAAAGCAAATGAAGCAGCAGGGAGAACTTCCTACAGTACAGAGTATCACATTCGAAGGGTTAAATGGTGCAGAGTGCCGGAAATGGTGGCAGGAGACTTCAGACAACCACCAGGTGAAGGCTAGTATCCGAAAAGCACAGGTGGAATGGGTAGTGCAAATGCCAGTATTTTGCATCAGAGACTACGAAGAGTTTTTGCACATTATGATTGAAACATATGACAGGTTCTCCAGAAGCAATACATTTGAATATCTTGGTTGCAAGTTAATAGTATCATTCAAACTGGTAGATTTTACACGGGTATTTGGTATACCTGGTCATGCTCAGGGTGGCAGAAAAATAGAAAGCAAGCCGAAAAAGTTAAGCCGTGAAGTGAAGATGAAGTTGATATAGCTTGTGTGCGGAGACTTGTCGCAGGTAGAATAGGAGGCTCTTTCAGACACGTCCAAAGGCAGAGGACTAAAGAAATCTAATATCCAGGAGGGGCATTGGCATTGTTTGATGGACATAGTTAAAAGCCGTCTCACAAGTTCGAGCCACGCTTCAAATATCTCTTTTCCTCATGTAGCCATGATGAATGGAATTTTGCACGGCAGAGTTTATGATTGGGCAACATTATTGGCCAAGCAGATGTCAGAGTTTATAACATTACAACACAAAACATTCTATATGCGACATTATGCTATTGGTCTGTTTTTGGATGCGACGACACGGATGATTCCAAATGATGCAGTAGAGGCAAAACCGGGACCACTCGCACTTGGCGAATGTAATAACCCCAACAGGTTATAACTTCTTCCAACACCAAAAATCTTAATACTTTAGGAGTTTGACGTTTCGTCCAACAGTTTGCAAACAAGCGCTGATACCACTGAAATGATCCTGTCTTAAAGAGCTACTAAATTACACCAAAACTGAGCTACGACAATTTGTCAAACACTTTAATGCCAACTTTATGTGCTAATAGAAACTTGCAAATATTTACAATTGCAAATGTAATATGCTATAATTTTATTAATTAAAGGAACCTGGCAAAGGGAAGAATCAACATTGGGTCTTCAATTGCTAAAGAAAGATTAAGAACTTGTCTCCAAGCACAAGCTTGTAGTCTTGAGGGTTCACATTGAATGTCTGGATTGAAAGATAATTTGCAGCTTGTTCGAAATTCCTCACCAATACCCTATAGCAGATCGCAACCAATATTCAGAATGTATTGTTACTATCAAACCCCATGCAGCTCCAATAACAGTGAATGCAGCTCTAGTATAGTGAATGTAGGTCCTTAATATGGTATGATAAATCATCCAATGCTGGTAGGAATTGCAGAACTATAAGTTCCAGCTGAAACCAACCCTTCTTTAACCCATTTGCAAACAATATATGAAATAATTCTCAGCACAAACCCTTCCAGTCGTGGTTCGAATTGCAGACCAGAAATCGAATTGGCGCCTTATGAAAACTCCTCAGAATGGCATCCAAATCTGTGATTCAAGCTGCCCAAACTGATGGAAGTGTTATTGTTGAGACAGTGGTGCGATTACTGACGGACTCCCCAATACTGGAGCGGTAGCTTGGAGTCACACGAGACTTTAGAGCCCATGCTGAAGGTTAATATACTCCCGTCTCCTGCAATGGCAATCTCGGCATACACGATTAATGTGAAAAAGCCGTTTTCCAACCTCCAAATACCTACGGCCTGTCTTAAGGAATGAGGCGCCTCGATTCTCAAGGAAATGTGCCGCTAATATGAGCTCCAGCCCAGGTTCGAAATTCACACCAAAATCTTTGCCGCAAATTTAAGAATAACACCTGCGATTTTTGTAAATTCAAGTGACGAAAAAATATACTATGAAGAAGCGCCTGAATCCAGAGACGGCAGCACACAAGTTGTGAGGAAAAATTACTGCCCAATAATAAATTTCGACTTTGGAGTCTTGCTTGTCTCTTCGACAATCCAAATTAAATGCTACAGACCCTGCTTGGATAAAAAGCTGAACTCCAAACCTTTGCGAATAGCTTAAATCCTCAAAAATCAATTCTCAGAATGATCCCCCAAAATTTGGGCTTAGGCCACAGATTTTGCCCTGATGAAATGACTGTAATGTCACCTCCAATCTGCAATAATTTAGGTGATATTTCACACCCTCAAAATTGCGAACCAATTGAGAGTTTTCGTTCTCAATGGCCAGTTGTGTGAATTGCAGAAACCCTAGGCTCCACAATGCACATGTGATTGAATCACAATCTGATATCAAGAGGGAAATAAACAACTGCTTGATTAGAATGAAGCCCCAGGGTGCCTATTTATTCTTTTCTCTCCATTTTCTCCAGAAGCTTCTAGAATATTATTTTATTTTATCTATTAAGTGACTTTATAAAATATTTTTATAATTCAAGTCACTTTATTAAATTAATTAAATATAAAGTTACCTTTTAATATTTATTTATTTGATAACTTTATAAATAATTAACTTAATATCACTTATTAAAATAATTAATTAGTCGTCCTCATAAAATATTCATTATTTTGGACAACCTAATTAATTAAATTAATTAAATCGAACTGCCTCCAAAAAATGGGGACATGATAGCGAACCACCTATAATGCAGTGGAAGCACTTGGATACTCTCGACACCAAAATCGTAGGATAGAAGCGACCAAGGACGGATAGTGGTGACACAGATAGTGGCAGAGAGGAGACATCTTCAAAGGAGAATGGGTCTTAGGGGGAAGAGGAGGATGACGAAGAGGTAGAAGTGATCACGGCTACACCCTTGAGATTTCCACGGCCTGCGCTTTCGGCTATGACACACTTGGTTCTTGTAGGTATACATGGTATCCCAAGGTTTGGACAAATTAGACAGCAAGTAGTGATAATGTCAGTTTTAGCTACGACGGAGCCCATTATAGAGACACGAGCTATAGCGGAGTCACATTCAGCACCGACGAAGATAGTAGCTCCAGAGGCACCGATGGAGATGGCTCGTGAGACTCTACTAGACACAGAAGGGACTGTGGTACCTAACATGGAGATGGAGATAGACACAGAGACAAGGGTGTTGGAGGTACTCGCAGGCGAGGAGTTGGGGGCATCAAGTGTCCTACTAGATGTAGTAGGATCTGATGCGGTGGTCACAGTAGACATGGCACTATTGGCATCACCTGAGCAGGACAACGAGAGAGAGGACCAAACCCAGAGGGTGAGTGCTTTTCTGAGTACAAAGTTCCACCGAACTCCAGCACCTCGAGTGACATACTTGCCGACACCCACGCGGGAAGTAGTTTCGGAGAACCCACTACAGGAGGTTGCGCAAGCACAGAATGAGGGAGTACCACGTAGCACTGTTGAGCGTATGGAAAATGTAGTAGAGAAGGCTATGGGTACATAGCAGGAACACCCACTAGCGCAGGAGACAACAAGGATAGAGGCAATTTGTCTTGATGATGTAGCTCTAGCATCTCGAGCTCACCAGGTTATAGATTCGGCAAAGAAGCAGGCATTGGATTCAGTAGGGAAGGAGCTGGAGGGAGTCATATCCATGAGGATGGGATGCCCAGCTGCCTTTACCGTTTGTTTTCAGGAGAGGGGATGGCCCGATGTGGAGACTATGGAGATGTGGCAGGATTGGTCCATGACGAAGGAACCTGAGATGGAGAGTCGGATTGAGAGACATATTCAGGAGATAGCGAAGTTACACTGGGAGATGTACTACACTCTTCAGAGGAGTCAAGTGGATTAGGTAGCAGTTGAGAGAGCTCGAGAGGAGTCAGCTGTCAGGTTAGCCTCGGAGGGGGCAGCTTGGGAATTTGAGAGGGCGGCCTGGCAATTTGAGAGGGCAGCCCTGTTAATGGAAAAAGAAAAGATGGCAGTAGAAAAGGAGAAGGAACTGGGAGAAGTCGGGGAGATGATGTAGTCAACCCTAGAGCTTCAGTTGGAAGCGGAAGCAAAGCTGAAGATCAAAAAAGAACAAGTCTACAAGCTAAGGGCAGAGGTGAATGAGTTGTGCACGCAGATAGCCACTACGCTTGGGACGCATCCATCTGTCTAGTACTTATGCATTGGTGTAATTTGTTAATGAAATTTTGTAATGAATTTTGTTGTATTGCCGTCTAGAGATGACCTTTCTTTTGGGGGGGGATGATGTTGTTGGTAAAATGTATAATGTAGCCGATGGGTAGAGTAGTATCCGAACGGGCGCGTGATGCTTGAGTCACCCCTTCGAAAAGGTATCGCGTAGCGCTATTGAGCGTATGGTGGATGTAGTAGAGAAGGCTATGGTTACATAGTAGGAACACCCACTAGCGCAGGAGACAACGAGGACAGAGGCAATTTGTCTTGATGATGTCATAGCTCTAGCATCTCGAGCTCACCAGGTTATAGATTTGGCAAAGACGCAGGCATTGGATTCAGTAGGGAAGGAGCTGGAGGGAGTCATATCCTTCATGAGGACAGGATGCCCAACTGCCTTTACCGTTTGTTTTCAGGAGAGGGGATGGCCCGATGTGGAGACTACGGAGATGTGGCAGGATTGGTCCATGACGAAGGAACCTGAGATGGAGAGTCGGATTGAGAGACATATTCAGGAGATAGCGAAGTTACACAGGGAGACATACTACACTCTTCAGAGGAGTCAGGCGGATTAGGTAGCAGTTGAGAGAGCTCGGGAGGAGTCAGCTGTCAGGTTAGCCTCGGAGGGGGCAGCTTGGGAATTTGAGAGGGCGGCCTAGAAATTCGAGAGGGCAGCCCTGTTAATGGAAAAAGAAAAGATGGCAGCAGAAAAGGAGAAGGAACTGGGAGAAGTCGGGGAGATGATGTAGTCAGCCCTAGAGCTCCAGTTGGAAGCGGAAGCAAAGTTGAAGATCAGAAAAGAACAAGTCTACAAGCTAAGGGCAGAGGTGAATGAGTTGTGCACGCGGACAACCACTATGCTTGGGACGCATCCATCTGTCTAGTACTTATGCATTGGTGTAATTTGTTGATGAAATTTTGTAATGAATTTTGTTGTATTGTCGTCCAGAGACGACCTTTCGTTTGGGGGGGGGGGATGATGTTGTCGGTAAAATGTATAATGTAGCCGATGGGTAGAGTAGTATCCGAACGGGCACGTGATGCTTGAGTCACCCCTTCGGAAAGATATATGTACACGTCCGAGATGGACTTTGGAATTATCGATAGATCATTGTAGTCATTGTAATCGGATTGTAATCTGCAAGTGCATACATGAATAAAGTACCTGTTCTGAATTGAATCGTGTTATACATGTGTTGAACTTCTGCATACATGAATAAAGTACCTGTTCTGCAAGTCACCACGCGTTGTTTTTGGGAGCCGACTTTCCAGTAGATTGCGAGCATATTGCAAGTTTACCGAACTCTCTCACATTTAGCATCAGATATATACTGGCTGCAATCTCACGACATACAAATACATGGGCTGTGTTGAGGATATCACCAATCCGAATGGGGCACATTTACGCCAACAGGCATCTTATGCTGCAACAAATACTGTGTTGGGTTTGAGAATAAGCACCAGTTAGGACATTGAGACGTGAGCTGCTCCTAGAATATTTCAAGCCAAGATAAAATACGGGTCTGTTATTGTTATTCCCTACTTTCTTAATCAACAGACATCGGTTTTAATATGCACTTCGGGTTTTAGAGAGACATCAAATATTGTTCTGGAGGTGTAATGCAAATGCTGTCTTAGGATCCTACATGATTCTGAATGCAAGGAAATTTTACTATCTTGCTGTTCATAGTCTGATTTAGTTTTGGTTTTCAAACTCGGCCTGAGACTTCTTAACTCGTCCTGAGACTTCTTAATTGGTTGAACCTTTCTATTATTGCTGAAGTATATCCTGCTACTTATAAAACTTAATCAGTGATTTGGAATTAATTGAATAGCCTAGTTGAAGGGGTCATATGGTGTTTTGGGGTGACAACTGTTTGATGTAATGTTCAGTTACTAAACATACAATATTTTGAGGAAAAAAAATTAAGTGCAGAATATTATAGTGGAACCTTACAGGGTTCGTGATGAGAAGGAACAAAGCTGAGAAGGGCTTTGAAATCACTTGCAGCTAAGGAAGCTGAACTCGAACACTTAAAGAAGACCAGTCTATCACATGCGAATCCAGCATCACCAAGTATGAGGACCCTATACAGCAGTTGGTCACAGCAGATCTTAGTGAATTGATGTTATCATCCCCCCCTCATAACTGTATTTTTTTGAGAATTCATGAAAAGCAATGAAGGGAAATTGCATAGTAAGTGCTAAATGGGCATGTTGAAAGGAGCCAAGGAAAATTCAAGAAAAGAGACGTGACAGCATGGTGACATGTGACATGGTTTTGAAAGAATGAACCAAATTGTATGGCAAGATAGTATTGCTTAATCTCCATCAAAATGAGTTGAAAGCCAAACAAGACAAAGCACTAAATGTT
The DNA here is from genome assembly GCA_028749045.1 of Cupressus sempervirens. Lineage (NCBI taxonomy): Eukaryota > Viridiplantae > Streptophyta > Pinopsida > Cupressales > Cupressaceae > Cupressus > Cupressus sempervirens. Next base: position 851,171,189 of record CM053790.1, read on the forward strand.
TGAACAAACAACTCGAGCAATTGCAGGTAATTCTAAATGCATTATTCATGACAACTGTTTGACGTAAATCTCCAGTTACAGATTTTAGAACTCTGCTATTGAATGCAGTCAAGATTACAGCAGTGGTATCCCATAGTGTGCTTTTTAAATTTGTAGAATGCATTATTTTACATGCAATTTAATATGTTTGAAAATCTAGGCCTATGCAATTTAAGTATTGGGACATAAATTGTTAATGGGAGTTATTGCAAAGACACCCTAGCAGTCCAAACGACGACATACATTATCACTGCACAAACTGAAGCATCGTATCAACAAACTTGCAAACTGCTTAACAGGATTAAAATGGGGAAAATACCTAGCTATAAGTTGCAATAGTAGTTAGCCCAAAATTGCCAATCTGATATGAGGGCTGAAATAATGAGCATATATGATGAGTACAACAAATTTCTCCATAGATTCAGAAAGAATTACCCTTCATTAGTTATGTGGACTTTCAGCTAGAACTGCAAAACAAGACAGATATGATGAGAAACAAATATTATAAATTGGCTCGAGATCTCTTTGCAGAGGATAGATACAGAGATTTGCATAGGGAAGATATCAATCAACTTGATAGTAGCACTAATAATGACACAAGTATACTAACAAGTAATTGGGAGACTGGAGTATCTTATGGAGCTGTTTACACCAGTCCTTCTGATGAGCAGGTTAATGGCCCATGTAGTAGAGTTGACCAAACTGCCAACGTTGGCAACTCCAACATCTTATTTGGGGATATGGAAATTAACCTGGATGAATTTTATGATGATAATAGGCTGAAAATTATGTCAAGTTTTGAGGAGGAGCAAATGGACTGCAATGTTTTTGATAAGATAAACAGGTTTTATAGGGACCCTAAAACCCAAAAGTAGCTACATAAACATGGTTGATAATAAGAAAAAGAAGCCCAGCTAGAATAAAACAAGTCTAACGGCTGATACTAAGCACGAGGCCCAGCCAACAACAGAGGCCAACAAAAAGGCCAGAACAAATTGTCTTTAACAGAACTTTGCAAAAGCTAGAACAAAAAGCCAAAGGAGAAACAACAAAAACACAAAAAGACAGAACAAGAGGGCTACTCTTCATTCTTCTTCTCGAGATCTTGCATGGTCTAGGCAACCTCATAAATCTTCTGGTGCTCCTTGGCCATCTGCTCCTGGACTTTCTCCTTTTCCTGGTCCAAACTGATAAAGGTGATATTAGTGGCCATGTCATCATCAGACCTGGCTCTACCTCTATCCTTTCTGTCCTCACCTACCAGTAGACCTAGAGTCTTTGAACAGTTAAGGAGAGAATATTGTCATTGATTGAATTGAGGAGAGAGATCATCTGACTAGCCAAAATATGATTGTAGTTTTCGAGATTCTTAATTCTCCTCTCAACCAGACTGACTCTATCGTCCTGATCCTCCTGATTCTCATTTTTTGTCTTCTTCTTGTTGCCCTCCAATTGACAAACCTTCTCTCTAACCTCTTCCAGCTCATGGTATAGCCACTTGCTTGATCTAAAATTATCAATCATGCTGTTATGAGCGTTGTTCAAAAGGTTCATACCCGTCTCCCTAGCATTATCAGTGATGGCCAAAATAGTAGGGTCTATGAGCTCTTCAAGCCGGGGCTATTCCTGGTTTTCCACCAGAATCTGAGGATTCATAGCTTCTCTAAAATTTCAAACAAAGCCTCCAGTCCTTGCAGTTGTCAAACAAAGCCTCTAGTCTGGCCAGATGTCCTGGTGTGGTGGCTGAGAGTCGCTCAATGATTCTGTTCACAGTCTTAAGGGTTATCCTTTTGACCTGGCTTGTGTTGGTTTCCTAGGACAGAGGAGGATCATCTTCCATAGTTTCCTCCAGTGAGTCTAGGACAAAGGATAACTCAGGTTCTAGATTGGTAGAAATCATGACCTCATGTATCTTCTTAGGCCCTTGGGTCACCCCCATACCTGCCTCTTTTGGTAAAACGATGGTTGCCTTCTTGTGAGGGGGGCAAACCGTGCCAACAGGTTTTTCCTTCATATCTTTATTTGAGTCAGCATCCACAACTTGGGGGGCTAAGACCTCTGCTTGAGGATCTGTAACCATATTAGTATTGACTTTCCCCACTATCTCCCCTGCTTTCTTGTCTAGAGTATCTTTCTTCTTCCATTCCTTTTTGGGAGCATTGGTAGTATTCTTGCTGGCTTTGTATTGGGCCTTCACCTCCTTTCCTTTGCCTTTAAATAACGGGCAGGTGCCAGCTTTATGGTCTACCTTTTTGCAGTGAAAACACGCAAAGGGAACACTTTCATAGTCGATCTGTTGAACCTTTCTTCCCAAACGGGACTGAAGTTCGATGACTTGGGGCATGTCCTGGCCTTCCATCACACCAACACAAATCCTAGCATAAGTAAGCCTCTTCTTAGCTGTTGTGATAGGATCAATGGAAAGGAGTTCTCCAAACGATCTCGCAATACCATCGAAGACATCTTCATGCTAGTATTCAAGAGGAAGTTCAGGCAATCAAATCCAAACTGGAGCCTGGGTAAGGAAATCATTGTTTAGATCCAGGTTGGAGGTCCATTTCTGTAGGATTAGAGTAGATCTCCCCAGAGACTAGTTTCTCGAACACAAGATTTTAGCATAGTCCTCCGAACAAGAGAAATCAAAAGACATGAACTCTTTGGCCATAATAGTCACCTCAACATGCCCCTTCAGCTCCCATTTGTTCCTTGTGAAGACCCTCACGAGGTCAATGTTAGGCCGTGGACCGATGAATTTTCTCACTAGAGTAGTCGCCAGATTGAGGATATTATGATCTATGATTTCTTTGGGGACTTCCAAGACGAAAATGCCCTTCTCCTTATCAGATTTGTCAATAATTTTAGGAAAGGTTGACTTACTTGTCAGTTTGACCCCGAAAAGATTCGACCACTGACCCCAAGCCCCAGAAGACCCACCATCCAGAGGGGGGGGAAGAATCTTCTCACCTAGATGAGGCTGCAGTGCTCGTGGGTCCCCATCCTTGGATGCATCGGCATCTTGCCCCCTCTTTTCCTGCTCTGCATGTACAAGATGGTCCCCAATGCCTGTGTTCTCCAAGTGCCCGCCTAAAGCCTGATTCAAATTACCGCTCCTCCCTGCTTCGCTCCCCATCAGTCCTCTGCAGATGTTTCCGATGCTAAATGGACCGCAATGTTAGCAGGATAGCTGATTTAGCATACATTGAGTTAGAGGATATATTTGAAAATTTTGTTCCTGTAGATGATAAAAATCAGAAAACTGTATGGAGAACAACCCATGTGTGTGTTTGAGGGAGATGGTAAAAAACCATTATCACTCCTTGACTTATTGGATATGCTTTTGGTCAAAGAGGGCAAGATTGTCCAAGTGTTGACGAGGATGGATGAGTCTTCCAATTTAATTGAGGATCTCATGCGGAAGATTGTCATAGAAGAGAGGTAGGGGAATGTATGTGGTGTCACAAGTACTCTTTTACATACTATTTTTGAAAATTTCAAAATGATAAAATATGAGTACTTGCAACTATTAATGGACAGAGATCTAGCAATAAAATTTGGAAGGGACAAGGAGAGTGAGGTAGATGAGCTATGTATTCAATTGAGCTTAACACATTATTCCATCCACAAAGTTGAAAGACAAACAAGTGGGGCAGCCACTTATGAAGAAGATGACAATGGTTCAAGGGCACATGAAATCCCGCAAATCATTAAAGGAATTCATAAATTGGGTAGATGTGAAGGCAAGCAATGTGATTCAATAATGTATTACCCATTTGAGACTATCTATGGTGAGAAAACTTTTATGGATCAGCAAGTCGATAAGACTGAAAATTCTGATTTTTGTGATAGCAGCTATACATTTTCACAGGAGGACATGGCTAGTGATACAAGTGAGGATAATTCAGAGTTTTCAACTACTGGTGAACCATCCTTTAATAAAGACTTTGACATAAGCAAGAGTACTTATGGTGGAATAGGAAGTTCAGATTTATCCTTAGCATGTTCTGAGAGAATCTTCAACTTGCCCAAAGTTTTATCACCTAGTTCTTATGAGATGGTGAAATAGCCCTCACTATATGGGTCACCAAAAAAAACCAATATTGGACTAGGACAATTCGTCAAACACTTGTCATGTAACCTTCAGTTTGTATTATCTCCAGCAAAATTCACCAAGTAATATAGATGTAACAAAATAGATAATAATACCAGCGATATTCAAGAAAGAATCTTATTGCAATCAAATCTTTTCAATATTCAATAACAATTCAATAATTGAATAACAGAGCCTAGACTGAATATATATAACAGGAACAATATCAAAAACCTGAGTTTGTCGTCTCCATTAGTTGTCATGAGATTGTCAAATCTGTTCAAAGTTTGCTTTACCCAATCGGGAAAGAAAGCTGATGCCGCCAACTTATTACCACCCTCTATTCGGCCTGTGCACAATTGCATCCAATTTTGGTGACGATACTGGCCGGATCTGAATCGGAATGAGCTCTGTAGTTGTTCTAGCTAATCAAGTGAGTCACCCAATACAAATCGAGCTACAATCTGCTTTCCGCCAGGTCTGGACAAAGATTGCTTTCATCTCTTGTAATGAGTTATATTCACACCTGCGAAATTATTGCGATTTCCTAAACTCCAAAATGGTGATGGTCACTGATGATCTAGATTGTATTTCCTTGACTGCCTGCCAACACTGTTGTCTTGTGCGATTTTTATATAATTCATAACCCTCAAAGGAGCCTAAGCGAATTCCGCGCGTTGTTTTTTTGCTTGCCGATCAATACCTCTGAATTGGTGCGATTTGCACCCCTCCCTTTTTATTGATGATCCGACCTGAGTCCGCCTGGAATGGCAAGTAAGATGCGCTAGGACGCATTGCAATGTGACCTGCGATTTTATTTATTTATTTTCCATACTCCACGAAAATGGTCTTAATGATATAGGGAAGCGCTGCTGGAAGAACGGACGGAAGGATGGATCTGGAACTTGTTAATCTGCCCCCGATCTGTTCACACTGCAACCTCTTTATATAAATTCAAATCTTCCACCGAAAATTGTAATGTCCCCTCTTTAGTTCGACATGGCATTGATCATGGATTTGCCTATTCCAGACTCTCGTAGGCAAATGGTGTGGAAAGAGAGTCAATTCTGCGGATCAGATAGTCATATCTTGCTCTTGAAGAAGTGTTAAGAGGTTATATTTTATCATTATGTGATATTGGGGCCCACATGTTATAATTTTAATTTGAGTTGCACTTTTTATTTTATAAAATTACTTTATTATAAAAAAAAGTGCATTATAATGAGAAATTATAAAGGATGTTTCTAGAAGTTCTAGCAACTTCTTAGAAAAGTGAATAAATAGAGGGCTGGGCCTCTCATTTGGACATGCTTGGATTGGAGAACTCTTCTACTTCTTCATTGTGAAGACATTTGTGGACTTTGGATCTGCAAGTTATTCGATCTTTGGGAACGAATCACTCCCTTGGATTGGCGACTTTGAGGGTGTGAAATATCACCTGAATTGTTGCATAATTGGAGTTGGTATTCAGCCATCTCATTGGAGCTTATTGAGAATTCGTTGTTAGGGTTTGTTTTTGGTTGGAATAAGAATTTCAGATTTGCCCTATCATTGGAGAAGCATTTGACAAGAGTTTGAAGACAGAATAAGTGCATTTTCAGAATTGGCAAAGCAGGGTTCGGAACCACATAATTGCTCATATCTCCTCAACCCCTTGGAGTTATTTTTTATGGTTTTACAGGGTTACTACCTAACCCTAGGCGCCCATTTTCCTTGCATTTGGGGGTCCCAAAACCCTAATATTATTTTATTTCAGCAGCCGTACTGGTACGGCCCTGCTAGTTTGGGCAGCAGCAGCAAATTAAGGACAGTTTGGGGGTGCGGTTGGAGGTCTTCATCAACGATCTGCAGCAAAACGTGGTGTTCTTCCATGGTTCTTCAAACCAGGTTCTTGCATTCTGAAATATATGTCATTTTTGGGGTAAATTTGCTGTCATACAGTCATTGTAATAATCAGTCCAGAATTGGTAATAAAATAATTTCAGAATTTATTGCATTGTAATTGAAATATAGTTCAATGGCTTTATATATATTGTAATTCTGTGATTATATTCTGAAAGTATCAAATCTGAAATTACCATATTCTGAATATTGTTACTGTTACACGCCAAGTGTTTGACAAAATTCCTAAATTCAGTTTGAGGGTTTCTGTGGCCTTTATAGTGAGGGTCATTACAGTGGTATCAGAGCTATAAGTCCTGCCATCCTGTGGAGGTCTTATAGGGAATTTGGAACAGCTAGATAGGAGGGAAAGTGTTTGACGAAATGTCAAAACACTAAAATCAGAGCATGCGACAAAGGCCTTATAATTTTCGCAATACCAAAGCAAGACAAGATAGGATTTCTGACCTGCAGAGCGAACAGTCTAGCTCATCTATCCAGGTGGACATAGAATCCAGTCATACAGACACAGGGGAGGTATTTTTTTGATCAAGACTACGACTACAATATGGATAGAGGCGGGAATGCCGGTCCAGATCCGCAAGAGGAAAGATTTTTACAGTTATTAGACACCCTGGCACAGGGACAGCGATTAGCCGAACAAAGAGCACAAGAACAGAATCAGAGAATGGAGCTTATGATGCAGATGATGGCTCGACAAATGGGGTTGAACGCTAACATAGGTGGAGGAAATAATCAAAATGGTCACAATCAGAATGGGAATAATCAGGATGAGAGACATAATGGAGGCGAACAAATTGGGAACAATTTCGGTCATGCCCCCCAGCAAGCTCGGACAGTAAGTTCGAGGCCTATGATTCCTACGTTCCTTCCTAGAGCTCCAGAGCAGCCGGTACCAGAACCCTAGATCACTGACATACAGGATCAGCTGAGGAGAGATTGGGAAGCAGGAGGACCAGATTTTACAGCTGCAATCACCTTTAGAGAGTATATGGATGTGCGGATGAAGCATATGCCCCGTGGACAAGACACGACTCAGAACTATGAGCTACGAAAGAAAGTAGGAAAACTACAGTTACCATATTATGATGGCTCGGGGAAGTCTACAGCAAGAGCTTGGGTTCAAAAGCTTGACACATACTTTCAATTGAATCCTATGTTTGAGGAAGAAGCTATTAAGTATGCAGCAATTCACCTGGATGGGTTAGCACACGAATGGTGGCATCATGGTATGATCACTATGGGTCATGCACACATTACCTCATATGTGGAGTTTACGGAGAGACTGATTGAACGTTTTGATAAGAAAGATCCAGAACTCCATTTCAAGGAATTAGCCCAGCTTAAACAGTGGGGCTCATTGGAAACATACATTTCAGAGTTTCAGAAACTTGCAGTGTTAGTAACAGATGTATCTGAACAAAGGCTATTGGTTTTATTTATGGATGGGTTAGTTGATCCGTTGAGAGAGTGGATTAAAGCTCTCAACCCTCCCACTTTGCAGGAAGCCATTAAGAAAGCTCGTGACATGGATTCCTCTTCAGCTTCTAAAAATAAATTTCAGGAAAAGAGTTTCCCTTCAGGAAAAGATAAGGACAGGAAACCCTTTCATAGAGAGGCACAGCTACCTAAGGAAGAAAGTAAGAGGCTGGACAAGGAGACACTTAATGACTTGCGTAGGAAGAAGCTCTGCTTCTATTGCAAAGGCCCGTATGAGTACGGCCATGACTGTCCTATGAGGCCAAAAGGGAAGGCCAACCGGGCAATGTGGGCTTATTACGAAGGCTCAAATTCAGATGGTTCAGAACATCATGATGAGGATCCTGATGAAGCAGAGGGAGAGTAGGAGATAGACAGTGCAGGGCAAAGGCAGGAAACAGAGCTACATTTATAGGAAGCACGACTGTCTAGTATCCAGAGAGAGGGATCTTTCAGACTTCGGGGAGTCTTGGCTGGACAAAAGGTTATTACATTGTTGGACACAGGTGCCACGCATAATTTCATTGATGCACGATTTGTAGAGAAGCGTGGACTCATTACTGAGGAGTTCGAAGGACTAAGAGTCAAGGTAGCTGATGGATACACTCTTCGTTGTGACAGGATGGTACGAGACTTACCTTTGCGCTTGAACAACTATGAGTTTAAGGCGGATTATCATGTGGTCAACATGGATGACATGGACATAGTACTTGGGATGCAGTGGCTACATTCATTGAAGGTGGTTACCCTGAGATTAGAGGATATGGAGATACAATTCGAAATGAATGGTAGGATTCATGTGCTAAAGGCTATCCGTAATGGAGACATCAGGACTATCTCATTTAGGCGGCTGGAGAGATTAACTAGGCATAATGATATAGAGTGGGCAGCAGTTTGTACTTTGATACCTACACAGGAGGAGCAACATAAGGCGGAATATCATCCTGATATTCAGAAGTTGAGGATTAAGTACGAAAAGGTATTGAGTGAGATTCCACTAGGCAGGCCACCGGACAGAGGTATTGAGCATATTATTGAATTGGAGGAAGGTGCTAAACCTATCATGATCACACCATATCGACATCCAAAGCGACTCAAGGATGAGATCGAAAGGACCATTGAGGAGTTGCTAGCTATGGGGCACATCCGACCTAGTAAGTCACCTTTTGCATCTTCTGTTGTTTTGGTAAAAAAGAAGGATGGAACGCTTCGGATGTGTATTGATTACAGGGCATTAAATAAGAGAACCATTAAGAACAGGTATCCTATTCCTCGCATTGATGAGTTGATAGATGAATTGCATGGGGCCTGTTATTTCACGAAAATTGATTTGAGATCAGGATATCACCAGATCAGAGTCCGTGAACAGGATATTGAGAAAACTGCTTTCAGATGTCATTGTGGGCACTTTGAGTTTGTAGTCATGCCTTTCGGTCTGACCAATGCACCTGCCACTTTCCAGTCCACTATGAACAGAGTTTTCCACCATCAGTTGAGGAAATTCGTGCTGGTGTTTTTTGATGACATTTTGATCTATAGCCGATCATGGCAGGAGCATCTAGAGCATTTGGAGACGGTGTTGAGCATTCTACAGAAGGAGTCCTTGTATGCAAAGGAGTCCAAATGTGACTTAGGGATGACCGAGCTGTTATATTTAGGACACATCATTAGTGCAGAGGGAGTGCGGATGGATCCTGAAAAAATTCGCGCTATTGTTGATTGGCCTCCACCAGAGAACCTTACACAGTTGAGGGGGTTCCTTGGTTTATGTGGTTTTTATCGCAGGTTTGTCAGTGGCTACTCACGACATGCAGCTCCCATGACAGATTTACTGAAAAAAGGGGAATTTGTGTGGACTCAGAAGGCACAGGACTGTTTTATGAGATTTAAGGAGATAATGACTACGTGCCCAGTTCTAGCATTACCTGATTTCACGAAGCCATTTGAGCTTCAATGTGATGCATCTGGAGAGGGAGTAGGTGCTGTACTTATGCAGAATAAGCACCCCATAGCTTATGAGAGCAGGAAGCTCAGAGGCCCTGAGCGTTCATTCAATATATATGATAAGGAGATGTTGGCCATCATGCATGCTTTGGCCAAATTCAGACAATATCTTATGGGTAGCAAGTTTTGTATTAAAACTGATCATAACAGTTTGAGGCATTTCTTGGGACAGCAGGACCTGAATGATCGCCAACAAAAGTGGGTAAGTAAGTTGCAGGCATATGATTTTGACATCTCATATGTCAAGGGAACTCAGAATGTTGTTGCAGATGCTCTATCTCGAAGGCCACACCTCACTCTTATGGTTCAGATATCAGAGGATTGGCGACACTTGATTATAGCAGAGTATGCCAGGGATACATGGGCCTCCGATATAGTAGAGGGAACAGTGATTGATACCAGATACACACTTGTAGATGATTTGATCATTTACAAGAACAGGATTTACCTAGTCCCAGGATCGAAGGTTAAGCAACTGATTATGAGAGCACTTCACGACTCACCGACAGCAGGCCATCCCGGGTACTTCAAGACTTACAAGTCAGTTCGAGAGCGGTTCACTTGGAAGGGGCTGAAAGCTGATGTTTTGCAGTATGTTTGAGAGTGTCTTGTTTGCCAGCAAAACAAACAAGAACACAGCTATCCGGCAGGGCTCCTACAGCCACTTCCGATTCCCGACAGGAAGTGGGAGTGCATCTCCATGGACTTTATCACAGGTTTGCCCAAAGTACAAGGACGAGATTGTATTTATGTGGTGGTAGATAGATTAACGAAATATGCTCATTTCTTTCCTATCACCACTACACACTCAGCAGCTCAGGTGGCAGAGGTTTTCTTTCGGGAGGTTTTCAGATTGCACGGCTTGCCTCAGAACATTGTGAGTGATAGGGATAGCCGTTTCATGAGTCACTTTTGGCAGGAGGTATTCCGGTTATGTGGCACGGAGCTTACACCCAGCACTAGCTATCACCCACAAACCGATGGTCAGACAGAAATTGTGAACAAATGGGTGGAAGGGTATTTAAGGAATTATGTGGCAGCTCAGCAGCGAGCTTGGGTCAGATGGATATATCTCTGTGAGTATTGTTACAATACTACATATCATATGACTATACAGATGACACCCTTCATGGCACTTTACAGTTATGAAGCACCTAGTTTCTTGGATTTGTTGTTGAGCGACAGCCGGGTACCCAGTGCAGGTGAATTATTACAGGAGAGTAAGGATATAGTTGCTACCCTCAAAGACAATATTGCAAGAGCTCAGAACCAGCAGAAGCAGTATGCAGACCAGAAGAGAACTGAGCGTAGTTTTGAGGTAGATGATATGGTTTACCTCATGTTGCAGCCATACAGGCAATCTACTCTTAAGAAGAGTGGGGCAGAGAAACTTAAGCCACGCTATTATGGACCATTCAGGATTATCAGGCGAGTTGGTGAAGTGGCTTATGAGTTGGAGCTTCCCGCAGACAGCAGAGTGCACAATGTGTTTCATGTGTCACGCCTCAAGAAGGCGTTGGGTCAGAATGTGGTGCCTTCTGCAGTATTACCTCCTTTAGACGATGAGGGAAAATTGATTTTAGTACCAGAATCCATCCTGGAGAGCAGAGAAAAGAAGCTTCGTAGAAGGGTGATCAGAGAATACTTGGTTAAGTGGAAAGATTTACTTGTTGAGGATGCTACTTGGGAGGGGGAGGCTATTTTGCAGCACCCGGCGTTGAGATTGCTTGAGGCCAAGCAATTTCAGGAGGGGCGGACTGTAATGTCCCCTCTTTAGTTCGACATGGCATTGATCATGGATTTGCCTATTCCAGACTCTCGTAGGCAAATGGTGTGGAAAGAGAGTCAATTCTGCGAATCAGATAGTCATATCTTGCTCTTGAAGAAGTGTTAAGAGGTTATATTTTATCATTATGTGATATTGGGGCCCACATGTTATAATTTTAATTTGAGTTGCACTTTTTATTTTATAAAATTACTTTATTATAAAAAAAAGTGCATTATAATGAGAAATTATAAAGGATGTTTCTAGAAGTTCTAGCAACTTCTTAGAAAAGTGAATAAATAGAGGGCTGGGCCTCTCATTTGGACATGCTTGGATTGGAGAACTCTTCTACTTCTTCATTGTGAAGACATTTGTGGACTTTGGATCTACAAGTTATTCGATCTTTGGGAACGAATCACTCCCTTGGATTGGCGACTTTGAGGGTGTGAAATATCACCTGAATTGTTGCATAATTGGAGTTGGTATTCAGCCATCTCATTGGAGCTTATTGAGAATTCGTTGTTAGGGTTTGTTTTTGGTTGGGATAAGAATTTCAGATTTGCCCTATCATTGGAGAAGCATTTGACAAGAGTTTGAAGACAGAATAAGTGCATTTTCAGAATTGGCAAAGCAGGGTTCGGAACCACATAATTGCTCATATCTCCTCAACCCCTTGGAGTTATTTTTTATGGTTTTACAGGGTTACTACCTAACCCTAGGCGCCCATTTTCCTTGCATTTGGGGGTCCCAAAACCCTAATATTATTTTATTTCAGCAGCCGTACTGGTACGGCCCTGCTAGTTTGGGCAGCAGCAGCAAATTAAGGACAGTTTGGGGGTGCGGTTGGAGGTCTTCATCAACGATCTGCAGCAAAACGTGGTGTTCTTCCATAGTTCTTCAAACCAGGTTCTTGCATTCTGAAATATATGTCATTTTTGGGGTAAATTTGCTGTCATACAGTCATTGTAATAATCAGTCCAGAATTGGTAATAAAATAATTTCAGAATTTATTGCATTGTAATTGAAATATAGTTCAATGGCTTTATATATATTGTAATTCTGTGATTATATTCTGAAAGTATCAAATCTGAAATTACCATATTCTGAATATTGTTACTGTTACACGCCAAGTGTTTGACAAAATTCCTAAGTTCAGTTTGAGGGTTTCTGTGGCCTTTATAGTGAGGGTCATTACAAAAATGCCCAACTTGATGTGGACTGAGCCGTCTGGGTTTAGGTAAGACCAGGTAACAATTCGCATGCAAATTCAACCAGGTAAATGTGCTTCCAGTTCCTTCAAGTTCCCCCAGTCCGGCAATAGTTAATTCCTTTCTCCGATGTCAACAAACCACAAATCTGGCCTTAGGCCACAAATCTCTGCCCAGGTGAAGTGACTGTATTATCACCTCCACTTTGCAATAATTCAGATGATATTCCACACCCTCAAAATTGCTTACCCATGGGAGTTTTCGTTCCCAAGGATAATTTGAGAATTTGCAGACCAAATGACTACAAATTGCTCTAACTGAAATAGAAGTCGAATCCAAAAAAATCGCCTGTTCAAATGGGTGCCCCCTGCCCTCTATTTATTTACTTTTTAAGAAGTCACTAGATGCTTCTAGAACATTTTTTATAATAACTTATTGTAATGCACTTAACTTTATAAAATTAAATAAATAACTTTATCAAATTAAAAGTGCAATCTCAATTTGACATTAGAACAAGTAGGCCTCACTTACTGGATTATAACTCTCCGAGAGCAAAAATGTAATCATCCGGCAACAGAATGACTCTCTCTCTAAAATCATTTTCCGACAAGAGTCAATGATAGGCAAATCTACTATAGAAGTCATGTCGCTAGAAAGGGGACATGACAGATGGCCATGGCCTACTTGTTGATTGGTGATTTTTCTTGTTGGTATATTTCCCTTGTTAGTGATTTTCCTGTGTATGTTGGTGATATATGTGTTGATTCTATTTGGCCTTCCAAGGTCAATGAGTTATTTGCAGTTGAGTGGAGAGATCACACATTATCCTACATTCCACATGAGGTGTCTACATTTTTTATTCAGTAGGGTATTGAAGGCAGTGTTAGCACTCATGATGTTAGTGATTCACCAACCACTCTTTCATTCACCCGGGATCATAATGTTTGAGAAGTCAGGGATCCAGGTGCTAATAGTATCTTACATCTAACGAATTATGTTGTGTTGCTACATAGACACATGATTATGATCTGTGTGTTTCAGCTTTTTGACATATCGGAGTTCCAAAGATTAGGATTACTCTTTCACCAGAGTGTTATGGCGGTGGAGTCGGATTGACCGAATCTATCATTGACATCAGAACAGATATTCCAGGAGTGGTATAGTGGTACAATGGTGCAGGTATTACAAGAATTGGTCAGTGGTATCTCAGACACTACACAGGTCCTCACTTGGGATCTAGGTGGAGCATCCCTAGGTATTGCCTTTGGTCGGGGAGCTAGATAGAGAGTTTGGTTGTTATCTTCTTGAGGTGGATATGGGTATATTGATGGGCCCCCATCTTCACTTGACACTAGAGGCTCATAGGATCACTCATGGAGTGAGGTTTTCATCTTGACTGAGTGTATTGGCACACAGGGCAGCAACACATGGCAGTTGGTGTCCCTTTATAGTGAGACGTGGGATCTTAGCATTGAGTTATTTGGAACAACGATTCCTATTGTATTGTTTCACCATTTTGAGTTTGGGAAGATGCATGCCGAGGTACATCAACTGAGGAGTCGAACCTCATTTTCGAGGCGAGTATGGGATCCTGGCATTTGATTTCTACAGGTATGAGCGGACTGCTTGATGGCAAGCAATCTTTGAGTGGGGAGGCTTTGTAATGTCCCCTTTTTCTAAGACATAATTCTATGTGGCCAGCTCACTTCGCCTAGGTTTCAGAGGCGAAAAAGTTCTTTACGGGGTTCAATTCAAGATTTGGCCTAGACATTTCCAGTTCCAGACTCATCAGAGCAGTTTTGGCAGGTTGTCTAGATGTTTACTATTTTTATTAAGTAATCAAAACTCAGTATTTTCAGTACCTCAGTGCTGGGTTGGATGCATCTCGTCGAGAGCTTTCCAACGAGCTATTGCACATGCTTATTAGAGTTCATTTGGTCATTTATTTTAATGCCTGATGACCATATGGTTTACTGACTAAGTGACTATTAAAATTCATTTAACTTGTCACTTTATTTAATAAGGTACCATGTTCACTTCAGTGACTAAAGGACAAAAAGGGTGCTTTAACCCACATTGCTTGAATGAGCGTGCTTCACATTGGGAAAAGTAATAAAGGTACAACAAGCTCTATATGAGAGAATATATGAAGATTATATTATTCAAACAAATATTAATCTGGGAGTTGGAAACAGTTGCCAGTTATTTCTTCTAGGAGGCAAACCCTTGAAGAAGTATTTGAAGGTTCGACGCAAACTTAGTCTTCTTACAAGTTTAATCTATATTGCCAATTTGACTGTTATTTTTGTTTATAAGATTGGATTACTTGGATTGTTGCATGTTATTGTATTGCTGTTATATAATACAGTAACATATTTTGGCAGATTGTTGTGTTAATTCCTGGTTTATATATGTACTTCTAAATATTGGAAGAAATAAATACACTTTTTCTGGATTTTCTCGTATGCTTATCTGCTGGTTATGAATGATTAATGTTCTAGAATTTAGAGTAAATATTGATTTACTGTTTGGATTTGAATTTGCACTTAAATATCAAGGGTTTTGGAAAAATATCCAGAAAGGGATATTACATTATCATAGTTCATTGGAACCAAGTCAGAATTTTTTAAATCGTGAGCACAAGAGATAGTGGCCTTGTTTGTCAAAATATTATGCTATGGTGGA
The DNA here is from genome assembly GCA_028749045.1 of Cupressus sempervirens. Classification (NCBI taxonomy): domain Eukaryota; kingdom Viridiplantae; phylum Streptophyta; class Pinopsida; order Cupressales; family Cupressaceae; genus Cupressus; species Cupressus sempervirens. The sequence goes on from CM053790.1 coordinate 851,186,358, forward strand.
AAAGGTCATTTTTGGGAGCCAAAAGCAATCAATAAATTATATTATACTTGCACTTTATTATATTTTAATATTGTGATGAGGAAGCTTTTTAAGTGGAGTTCATTTGAGAAACTTGTGCCATTTGGAGATTATAAATATGAGCCCATTTGATGAAAAAAGAATCTGATTAATTTTCTGCTTTTGTTGCATGTGAAGAATTTTTTGAATTGTTTTCCTTTGCCTTTGTTGAGGTATGAAAGTTTGGTGATCTTGCCTGGAGACTAATTCTCCTTAAATCATCTATGCAATTGCAAGTGAGGTATTACAATTGTTTACTTCTCTACTTTGGCATACTGTTTATGAGAAGTTGAAGTCTTTTGTTATGGGTGGAATTGGAAAAATTGTTGTACATATTTTGGGCTGTCATTTTCTTACCAAGAAGTGATGAAACATATCATGGACCAAATTTTGCAGTTCAAAATCTAAGAGAAGGTTACTTACTTTGACATTTGCACAATTCTCCAATATCGTAAAGGGTCACTACCGAAGTCATTAAGACTCTGAAAGTTGTCAACTATCAATTGCAATATCTCTATCATGGTGTTATCATCATACGATGCTTTAGGAGCCGGAATTCTCAAGACCTCATTAAGACATGCTGCACTACCAATCTTTTATCCTTGTCATGGTGTCTCAAAAGCCTAGGTTGACTTAAGGCCTCCTTAATTAGCGAGAGGATTCTCTGTATAAATCTTGAAGGTAATTGGTCCACCTGACACAAACATACTTACAATATATCTAATGGAAGATCAACACTCTCACTGAGCTCTTTGCCAATCCTTTGTAGTGCCTTCAACCACCACTCTCCATTGCTATTCGGGGCCATAGTGTGATCCAAGTACCAAAATCTCTCAATCGTCCTAGCAGGCTGGCAAGATCACCAACTTTGATACCACTGTAATGTTCCTGAATGGTTTCAGTAATGTTCCCAAATGGAATCAGTAATGTTCCCAAATGGTTTCTGCTCTGATACCACTATAATGTTTCGTTCCTAGCATTATTGGGTGATTTGTGCTACATGGCCTTAGTTGCTTGTGCTGCATGGCCTCAGTTGCCTGTGCTGCGTGGCTAGTGCTTGTGTTGCGCGGCCTCAATTGCCCCTACTACACAACCACAACCTGTGTTGCACAACCTCAATTGCCCATGCTGCATGGCCTCAGTTGCTTGTGTTGTGCAGTAGTCAAGGGATGGTCGTACGATAGTCCAAGGGAGGCCATATAGTAGATGCAGGACAAGCCATAGGAAAAATGAAGGTAGAGTCATCTGTATGGTAGGAGGGAGGAAACTAGCCAATGGTGTACGGATAGAGGGAAGAATGCCCAATCATGCAACTATAAACTTATAGATTTGAATTCGTTAGATAAACACAAACAAGAGTGGAGATTGAACATGAATAATCCTTCAATTAATATTTGCCAAAAGACAGTGCTCCGATTTGGCACATCCAAGCAAAGTATTATATACAACGGAATACGGTGAGGATTGAATCCCATTGAAATCGGACAAGCCAAGTAGGGAAGATCTTTCACTTCCAAAATGGCGAACAACAGAGAATCCCAACTGGAATTTGCAGTACAAAAGGAATAATCCAAATCGCATACCTACAACTACCTACAAACCATGCTTAAATACCCATCGAGGCAGACATTTTCGAGGGTGTACAAAAATAGCCGACGACAACACTTACCAACAGACACTAATATAGAAATGGGTTTGAGATATACTAAATCAATCAGAACCACACATACAGATATTATCTTGGGCCACATATTAATTAATTAAAGTAACTAATTAAAGTTTTTTATATTATTTAAATTTTGGGATCAGTTAATTAATTAATTTAATTTTAAAAATTACATTAAAATTTTGGGACATGATAAAATCTCTCAAGTTCTTGCTTACCTTGAGTTGATTCAAGAAACGATGAGAAGGGGGAGCCTTCCCTTTGATGTAGGAGAGACTTGGTCTCATACATTATGACTGGTCTATCTATTTTGTGACTAGATTTTACTCAAAATTGTCGGTTGCAAAATATCCACCCAACAAATTACAAACATGAAATAAGAAGAAAGATGTAAGAGAAATGAAACAATCCTAGAGATTGTTCTGAAAGGCCTTGTACTTGGTGATGCAATCTTGGATGATAACAGGATCGGGAGTTCTTGTATTTCATTCCACTACATTCACCTTGATAATCATGGTGTTACCTCTTTTAATAGCTTCTAACTCTCTTTGATGAATTTTCTATC